>CM065590.1:138263543-139463543 GCA_033119425.1 Bufotes viridis
GTCTGTATTTATTATTTTTTATCTGATTTTTTTCACCTACTTTGTACAGTGGCAACAGTTATGCTGCATTATATTTTTTATTTGTTTTTGTTAAATCCTTTTAATTTCAATTTCGATCTTACTGGGTATCTGAAGTAATTGCTATTCATTGACACTTATCAACATACTAAGGCGAGGAACGCAACAGGTTGCATTATCTCCAAAACCTATTGGCAGCTATGACTAGTTTATCCAATAGGCCGTTGTTAATCTTTCTGCAATGCTCATTGTACACTTCCAAAGACTGACGTGTATAAAGATTGTATATTTTCCGTGCTGTGAATTAAATGAACTTCCATAAGCATTGAAGCATCTTGTCGTGGAATTCTTGCGACACTAAGAACCTATGGAAACTTCATGAATTGTATTGTAGATCTTTTAAAACAGTTGAGCTTAAAATATGATTACTTACCGGTTGTGGTGATAACTTTCCAGTAACCCTGCAGCATCATGTCTTGGTATCATGTCTTTCCACACCTTTTATGGGGCAAATATTTATTTATTATGTAGGGAGACTTTGGAAATATTCTAAGAACTTTTCAAGTAGATGTAATACTTCAACATGTTAAATCCTTCCACATCTTCTATTGTGCTGAGCTCTTATACACACACACCAAACGCTATGCATCAAATTTAGTGCTATTTAAGTCCTATAGAAGAATTGCATGCTCAGTATCATATTCAATATTCTACTTAGAATACACTAGTTATAGCATGTAGATATTTGGACTTTCACCTACTGAAAGGTGATGTAACAATAGGTGGTGCCAGGGACGGACTGGGAACTTTGTGGCCCTGGAAAAAAAAAGGTGGGCCCCATTTTGTAGGCAGGTCCAAATTAACAGAAGGTGGGGCAACACAAGTAGGCGGGGTCAACAATACCATGGTGCAAAATACCATCCCAGTAGAACCAAATAACAGTGTAGCATGATATACTGTCCCAAAAGCTGTCCCTCTGTGGTGGCCATCAATAGCTACCGTTTTCTGTCCTTCTCCAGTTGTTTCTGATTAAGATATGGAGCAGGGGGCTTTAGAAGGTGAAAAGAAAGCTAGATAATTACTTACCGGTAATTGGATTTTCCATTTAGCCTCCACAACAGCACTGAGCAGGAGGATACCCCGCCTCCTCAGGGACAGGAAACAACGTGGAGAACTAACCTTTAAAATCCTCCAACCCTTTACCTTCTCCAGTAAGTATCCGAGAACTCAAAGATGATGCTGAAAACTACTTTATTGAAACACCTTGATCAAAAAGAGAAAAAAAACAAGTGAGCACAGTATATGGCCACTAAGACATTTTGAATAATAAACAAATACAGACAATCTGTCAGAAGGGACATAAAAAAAGAAGGGTGGGAAAAAATCCCAGTGCCTTTGTGGAGGCTAAATGGAAAATCCAATTACTGGTAAGTAATTATCATCTTTTCCATACGCCTCCCCAACGGCACTGAGCAGGAGGACTAGCAGAGAAATCACTAGCCATTTAGGGTGGGACTACAGCAGATATCACTTTTCGGCCAAAGGAAAGGTCCCTGTTGGAAGCAACGTCCAGTCTGTAATGTTTGAAGAATGTGTTAGGATTGGACCAGGTGGCTGCTTGACATATCTGGCTCAGTGAAGCAGAAGCACATTCCGCCTAGGAGGTTGAAATTGCCCTAGTTAAGTGGGCAGTCAATCGCAATGGTGGTGAGGATTCCCTTTCTTTATAAGCTCCAGTAATAGTCATTTTGATCCAACGTGAGATGGTTAATTTTGATGCGCCTTGGCCCTTAGCGCCTGCGAACTGGACCAAAAGTCGATTTGACTTCCTTATAGTTTTGGTAGCTTCCAGGTAGACGAGTATGCATCGCCTCACGTTGAGATCATGGAATTTGGCTTCCTTGTCTGATTTAGCCTGTGGACAGAATGTAGGTAGTGAGATTTCTTAATCACAATGAAACCTAGAACATACCTTGGGCAGAAAGGAAGGCTCGTGACGTAGGACAATTCTATATTCCAGGACCGTCAGATAGGGCGGTCGGCAAGACAGCCTGAATTTCTCCCCCTCTCCTGGCGGAGGTGATCGCGATAAGAAAAGCTGTTTTTAAAGAGAGCAGGCTAAGAGGAATTTCTGAAATGAGCTCGAAAGGAGGGCCTACTAGAACTGAGAGAACTAAATTGAGATCCCAGGGTGGGACAGTAGATCTGACTGTAGGCCTCAATCTACTTGTGCCTTTAAGGAAACGCTTAAGGAAATTTCTGCCAGTTTGAGTTCTAAAAAGGTGCTGAGTGCCGCCAACTGACCCGTAGACCATTTTTCAGGCCTTTTTGCAGGAATTCCAGAACTATTTTTAAGTCTGGTTTTATCGAGGGATTCCAGGATCCCTGTGAAAAGCAAAGAAAGGCATTCCAAACTCTGTGATAAATTTTGGAAGTGACCGGTTTTCGACTGCTTAGAATTGTGTGAATTACCGCGTCCGATAGTCCTTTAGCTCTTAGGATGCCGCGTTCAGCCTCCAAGCTGTCAGATTTAGCTGATGGATCTTTGGGTGGTGGAGCGGGCCCTGGAGCAGAAGATCTGAGACTTGGGGAAGCTGCCAGAAGTCCCCCTTTGCTGTTCTCAATAATAAAGGGAACCAAGTCCTTTTGGGCCAGTAAGGCGCTATCATTGACATCGCATCTGTCCTCTAAAATTTTTGCTAGCGTCCTGGGGATCAGAGATATTGGGGGAACGCATACAATAGGCCTTTTGGCCAGGGACCCGAGCAGGCATCCACACTCAGCGGATTGTCCTGGTATGATAGGGAAAATAATTGTTTTGTTTGACTGTTTGCCTTTGTCGCGAATAGGTCCAGGATTGGGACTCCCCATCTTTTGGTTAATTCCTGAAATTCCTAAAAAATTCTTTTATTCAGGGACCACTCCCCTGACTTTAGTGGACTTCTGCTCAAGTAATCCGCCAGGAGGTTTTCTTTTCCCTTTAAGTGGACCGCTGATATAGACACTATCTGATTTTGTGCCCAAGAGAACAGCCAGGACGCTGTTTGACCTAGAATCTTGCTTCTTGTGCTCCTGCTTGTTTATATATGCTACTGTCGTATTGTTGTCTGTCAGGATTTTCACATTCCTGTGATGGACAGAGGATTGAAAAGCTTTTATCGCTAGAAACACTGTTTGTAGTTCCTTTGCATTTGAGGATAGAGAAAAGATATTTGGTCCCTACATACCTTGAACAATCTGGCCTCCACTGTGAGCCCCCATCCTAATCCACTTGCATCGGTTGTGATCACTACTACATCCGACGGTCTCCACTGGACTCCCTGATTCAGATGTTCTCTTTTTAGCCACCAATCTAAGGTCATTTTGACCTGAAGGGGAAGGGATACTTTTTTTTTGTTCTGGGAGAGGCGACTTTTGTTCCAGGATGACAGGAGAAAGTTTTGGAGCGGTCTGCTGTGGAATTGTGCCCACTTTACTGCTGGGATAGTGGAAGTCGTAAGGCCTAGAATGACCATAATCTGTCTGAAGAATACTTTCTGACAGCGTCTGAACATACGGATTTTGGTAATCAGATTTTCGAGCCCAGAAGGAAGGATGTCAATAACCTTGAATCCAGGAGGATGCCCCTTTCTCTGGGAAGGAACCACATCTGATTTTTCCAGGTTTCGTTTCCACCCCAGAGAATGAAGAATGTTTGCGACAGAGGAGATTTTTTTGGAGAATCTCCGGTGATGGGGCTGCTAGCAGGAAATCGTCCAAATATGGAATGAAAACAATCTCCTGTTTATGATTGCAGAAGTGTCCGGCTACCTTCACCTTCGTGAATACTCGCGGAGCGGATGATAGACCAAATGAAAGGATCCTGAATTGTAGATGGGTCAGACGATCTTGTAGGAATATTGCAAATCTTTTGCCAGGTCTAGAGATGCCATAAAACCATTTTGGAATAGCAGACCGATGGTGGAATTGATTGTTTCCATTTTGAACCTTTTGTATGCAATGTGTTTGTTCAGGTCTCTTAGATTTATGATTGCCCTGTGGGATCCGTTGGGTTTCTTTACCAGGAATACTGGAGAATAAAAGGCCTTCCTCTAGTTGGTCTGGAGGTACAGGGATGACTGCTTGTTTTGCCAGAAGAGACTGTATCTGAGATTCCATAAGCAACTGATTGGATTCCGGCAATTTTTTGTTTATCAGGAACCTTTTTGGCGGAGGAGAGGAAAACTCTATTCTGTACCCTGACTGGACTGGATCTAGAACCCAGGGAGAGTTGGTAATTTTTTTTTTCCCATTCCGGATAGAATTCCTGAAGTCTTCCGCCCACAGGACACCTGGCGGCATTGAGGAGGTTGTTTGGAAGACTTATCGGGGTTGAACAGGAAGCCTCTTCCTCTGCCTTTAGATGTTTGCCAGGAACTCGATCCTTCTTTCAGCTTTTTATCCGATCTAACCTTTTTTTGGGAGCAAAAGGGCTGGCGGTTATGGAAAAATTTCGGTTCAGAGGGAAACCCTTTCCTTAGGTCAGAAGCTTTGTGAAATATGTCATCCAGAACAGACCCGAATAACCTGTTGCCCTCACAAGAAATGTTAGAGCTTGTTCTTTGAGGTATTATCCCCTGACCAGGATCTCAGCCATACGGATCTTCTAGCAGCATTGGATAGGGCCGCTGATCTAGCAGAGGGCTTAACTTAAATCCGCAGATGCATCCGATAGAAAGTTGGTGGCTTGCGTCAACACCGGAAGAGAGGCCAGGATATCTTCATAGGGGGTACCGGCTATCAAATGCTTCTCAAGCTGGGATAGCCAGAGAGAGAGGGATCTGGCAGTGCAGGTTGCTGCAATGCTGGGCCTTAACATGGAAGTACAGGTGTCCCATGACTTCTTAAGAATGGACTCGCATCTTTTGTCCAATGGGTCTCTAAGCAGGCCGACCTCTTCAAACGGAAGGGAAGATTTTTCTGATATCCTCGCCACCGGTGCATCAACCCGAAGGGTTGAGTCAGTTTCACTGAAGGGATATTTTCTTTTAAATACCCTGGACACCCCAGATCTCTTTTCTGGGTCCCTCCATTCAACAGAAATTTTTTTTTTTAATATTCTCCTGAACTGTGAACACTTCATTTCTTGTCGGCCAGTCCCCTGAACATTTGGTCCTGGATGGCCTCCAGTTCCCTGGCCTGTTCAATGTTCATAGTTGCCCTGATAGTCTTGAGGAGGGAGTCAGTGTCCTCCACTAGAGCATAAGGGCTTGCCTGAATTATCCTCTGAGGAAGACGAGTCTGAATCAGGATATTTCGCCATCATCAAAGTCCAGCTCCATGTCCTGAGAAACCTCCGGGACTGTTTTTGAGGTGTAGGGTGCTAGGGGGAGAGTCACCTATTTAGACTCAATGGCCGAGCTGACCTCTTCTTTGATAATGGCTCTCAGGTTGTCCACTAGAGATGGTGTTTCATCCGCCATAATCTTTTCAGTACACTTCTGACAAAGCGGCTTTTTGTGGTGGCCAGCTAACTGCTTTTTACAAATGGCACATCTCTTCCTAGCTGAAGGTTCCCCAATCCTTCTGGATTTACCCTGAAAAGTTAGAAAAAAAATTGCTTCAGCCTGAAGCCAGGAAGAATATTTCTAAGGAGGGGGGGAACCTTCACCTAACTGCAACCCAGTGAACACAAGCAAGGCAAAAGTGTGCAGCAGAGGAACAAAAAGGGACTCCCACAGGAGGAGGCTTACCGGGCTGGGTGCCTTTCGAGGCTCTAGGGACATCTCCACTGGAGTGGACATGCTACTGGCAGATACCCAGACGCTGAGGACGCCATTTAAATGTCCCGCCGGCGAATTTGAATCTACTTCCGGGTCACGTGGTACCGTGTGCACGCCGACGTCTGCGCGTGCGCACCCACGTGACCGATCTCGCGAGCAGCCCTGCTAACATGCCAGCTAGGGAGAGAGAGAGAGAGGTCCCCGGAAGGAAGCCAGGCTGCAAGCAACTTTTGGTGAGGCGCAGGAAGGATCCCCGCTCTGTTCTCCACTTCGTCCCGAGGGACAGGAAACAACTGGAGAAGGTAAAGGGGAGAGGAGGCTTTTAAAGGTTAGTTCTCCACGTTGTTTCCTGTCCCTGGGGAGGTGGAGTATCCTCCTGCTCAGTGCCGTTGGGGAGGCGCATGGAAAAGTTAATTCCAGCCTCCAGATAAAACTATGGAATCCTTTATTGAGAAATAGTCATAAAATCCAGGTATGCTAAACACATAGTACACAGGAAAACCTGCAAATCCTGTGACGCGTTTCGGATTTTTAAAACACCCTTAGTTGTAGTCTGTTCTATGTGTTTGGCATACCTGGATTTTATGACTATCTCTCAATTAAGGAATCCATTGTTTTATCCGGAGGCTGGAATGAAGTTTCTCTTCAGTTTGCATTTGTTGGAGTGCCATGCTTTTCAATGCCCTGGACCTCTGTATTGGAGCTGGCCGTGATTATCTTTTGTTTGCTTAGGAGGTGAGGTGCGAGCCACAGCAGTTGAATTCAGGAGGGCATGTGAAGTCGCCGGCTGGGTACATGAGTACCTGATTCTCACAGAGTTAATTACCAGCGGCCAGCGGCAGAGAGGAGGACTTAGGTGGCCCCCTATGCATCAGCCCACTGGCAAATTTCCCTGTAGGGTCAATAGCCAATCTGCCCCTGGCTGGTGTGTTGGAGTTGCCTGTGGGCCTTTAGATTCTTGCTGACATTATGTAGTCTCTTCCAAAATAATAGCTGGAATCTGATTGTCTTTGGAAAAATCACTTTTGTTGAAATGTGTATATTTTTATTCACCATGATGAATATCAGTTATGGGAAACCTATTTGTACATCTGGTTTGCTTGCTTTGATGTTGGATCTCCCACTAGGATTGTATGCAATAATCCATACATCAGGCATGGTCCCCCAAACGTCTTCGCCCAGGCCATAACAGGTTCATTATTGGAGCGTGTTCTAGCATGTTGGGGTGTGATTGCTTTGGGGTGATTTTATAGCCAGTATTTTAATAGTTTATAGTAATCAATGTTTACAGTAAAAGTAGTCCTAACTTGTGTCCCAATAAATTAACATGAATTTGTTATCTCCAGTCCTTGATGGGCCAATATAATTATACCGGAAATGTGCAGAGCCCAGTACTATAAGCATCCTAGAGATTTAATTATTCTAGTAAATTCTGGAATGAGGAAAAGTAGATTTTTATTTTTATTTTACTTTAGCAGAATTTACACCTCCATTCTACAACGAAACACTGCACGAGACAAGCAGTGTAAGAAACCTGCACAAATGTACATTTCCGAATCCACATCAGAACCTGTTTTATGCAATACAAACTTTAATATTTAAATCAAAATCGTCATGTAACAAATGCAGATTTTCAGAATGGCTCCGCTTCATGTTTTATGCCGTTTTTTTTATGTGGGGGGACCCACTTTTTGTCTACTGCTAAACTTGGGTTTATTCTTTTTTTGTATAGGTATGTTGGTAAACAGGAAAACACCACACCCAGAGCATGCTGCAATTAAAAAAAAAAAAAGCCACTAAAGGCGTTTTTCACACAAGCGTGACTGATTAGGTCCGGATACATTCAGTGAAACTATTTTGCAAGCAAGTTCAGTCAGTTTTGTCTGCAATTGCGTTCAGTTGTTCAGTTTTTTATGCTCGGGTGCAATGCAAAACATCTCCTAGCAACCATCAGTGAAAAACGCATTGCATCCGCACTTGCTTGCGGATGCAATGTTTTTCACTGAAGCCCCATTCACTTTTATGGGGCCTGTGTTGCGTGAAAAACGCTGAATATAGAGCATGCTGTGTTTTTAACGCAAGCAGAACTGATGCGTGTAAAAAAAAGTTCATGTGCACAGACCCATTGAAATGAATGAGACAGGATTCAGTGCGGGTGTGTTTACGTCACGCATTGCACCCGCGTTACAAGGGCCAAACTGTCTTACAGTGCCTCTACAAAAAACTGTAAGGCCCCTTTCATACGAGCAAATTTTCTGCGCAGGTGCATTGCGTGATGTGAACGCACACCACCCGCATTGAATCCTGACCCATTAATTTAAATCGGTCTGTGTACGAGCGTTTTTCACGCATCACTTCTGCGTTGTGAGATTATAGAACATGCTGAGATTTTCAGTTTTTCACGCAGCCCTGGCCCCATAGAAGTCAATGGGTCTTCAGTAAAAACGCATTGCATCCGCACTCTGGTGTGTGCCATGGCGTTTTCCGAGGCATGTGATATTACATCCATTGGTCACATGACCTTAAGGCCTCTTGCACATAAACTTTTTTTTTTTCCGTTCAGTTTTTGCGGATTCAGTTTGCGGAACCATTCATTTCAAACGATCGGACTGTACTCTGTATGCATTCCATTAACGTATATCCGTTCAGCTGAAAGATAGCACTTGTCCTATTATTGCCCGCAAATAACAATCCGTTGCTCCATTCAAGTCAATAGGTCCGCAAAAAATACGGAATGCATACAGAACACATCCGTATGTCTTCCGTTTTTTGTGGATCCATGCCCACTTTGCCTGTGTGTTTACTGTTAAAACACATTACTGTACATTACATTAATGATTAAAATGTTTGGTTTCTGTTTGCAATCCGCAAAAACAGATTGCATACGGAAACCATACGGAGATTTATTGCGGAACTACAGAATGGAAACACAATAGCAACACAATGGAAAAACAATGAAAAAAAAGTGAACTGATCTGTGAAATACGGACAGCAAAACACTGAAAAAACCATACGATCGTGTGCAAGAGGCCTAAGGTGAATATGATTGACCTGCAATACCATGCACAGCCACTATATAATGTGTGTTTCTTGGATGAGCTGGTTGGAAAGTCAGACCCCCTCCAGTCTGATATGGAAGGTTTATCCCAAGGGATGGGAGTATTTATTATTGAAATCTAAGAAAACCCCTATAATCCCCTAGACACAGATGAGAACTGTGTATTTGTAAGGGTACTTTCACACTAGCTGTTTTCTTTTCCGGCATTGAGTTTCGTCAAAGGGGCTCAATACCGGAAAAGAACTGATCAGTTATATCCTAATGCATTCTGAATGGAGAGAAATCAGTTGCGGATGCATCAGGATGTCTTCAGTTCAGTCACTGAACAGCGTTTTGGACGGAGATAATACCGCAGCATGCAGCAGTATTCTCTGTCCAAAATGCCGGATCCGACATTAATTTACATTGAAATGTATTAGTGCCAGGTCCGGCATTAGAAATACCTGAAGGACGGATCCGTCCTTCCGGTCTGCACATGCTGATCCGGATCAGTCTATAAATGCATTCAGTTTACATCCAGATCGACTGATCCGGCAGGCAGTTCCGACGACTGAACTGCTTGCCGGATCACACTAGTGTGAAAGTACCCTAAGCAGTATAATTGGCGCAAACGTGATTACTGCAAAAGGTCTTTCAATTTAAGAATAAATGAGTCCAATATTTTAATAGTTCTGTGGAAACCGGGCAATCGGAGAACCTGGCCTGGCAGCAGTTTTTGTTTTTATATCCGCTATGCCACCTAATTTTATTTCTTTGTCTGTTTTGGCAATTTTCATGTCCCAGCTGCTGCCTTCTCACTGTGTTCTAGCTTAAATTAATTTCCTTCCAATGTCAATGAAACTTTATGGGAAAATCCCAGATGTTAACTTCTAGATTAGATCAAAGCTTTCATAGAAACAGAGATTTTGTATATTTTCTATGATTTGGATATAGAAAGTACATAACTATAGGAAGTATAGGCTTTCTCAGTATTGTCTTGTAAACTAGGGGCCATGGGCTTGAATCTGACTGGTGCACCATCTGTTTAGTTATGGACTTTTTATGTTTAGGACAGTGATCCAAAGCTATATGTATACTGCATCAGAAAACTCCGTAAGAACCCAGGACTGCTCTAGTGTGAACCTGCAATCGTGGTTGTTTTTGAATTTGACATTTCTTTCCACTGAACTTAATATTAAAGAAAGTTATACTTAGCAAAGCATGGGCTGAGATGTTTAAGTTCATATGCAACAGCTTAGGCTGGATTCACATCCTCACTTTTACATTTCTTTTCTTCTGGCACAAAAATAACAGAAGTGCCAGATTTTGCATTTAACTGAAGTGAACAGAGCCTATGAACCCAATTGACTATAATAGGATCTGTTAGGTTTCCGTTCAGGAGGTTTTTGTAGCAGAGACAAAAGTCCTGCTTTTTTTTTTTTTCTGCAGCGATGACTATCCTGTAACAACTATGTTCTACCTCTGTATATTGAAGATATTACATCTCCCCTATGTAAAGGAGTGCGGATATGTAGTAGGTAAGAGTGTACAGTGATTAACTGCAGTTATAAACACCTCCTGACTCACCCTGCATGCCTTTGCTATCTGTGTATTCTGACTCTCCAGTATAGTTCTATGAGATGTAACTTCACACTGGTCCTGCTGCATGAGAGAGATGACAGGACTGAGAGGGGAGACAAGCTGAAGCTGTATCACATAAGTCACTAATCTGTCATGGCTGACATTACATAGAGCAGTGCAGTGTGGTGAGACTTCACAAAGCCAGGCATGATGGGAGATGTATTCATTAGGACAACCATATCTCGGGTGAAGAAGAAATCAAGATGGCAGACAACCCACAAATTACACATCAAATAAAACATGTATACACCAGAGTGTTATCCTAGATTCCTGGAGTGCTTTTTTTTTTTTTTTTTATTATAATAGAGATCCAGTACCCCCCCCCAAACCCCTCCCCCAAGGCTGTATAGCTAGCTGTACCTGTGGAACACATATCTATCTCACTTATTGTAGAATTGTGTGTTTCAGTGATACGTTCTTCCATATTTCAGATACCAATAAAAATCAGATCCATACTTTCAGGCTATATTGACTTATGAGGAGAAAATGGGCCATAACATGAATTTCAATAGGGTAAAAATCTCCAGCAACTTGAAAGGAAAAAACTGGAACAGAAGGACCTGTAGTGTTTTTTCAAAATGGCAAATTATCTAGAATTCTGCAACGTGTGAAAGGGAATTTTTAAAATCCTGTCCTCTACAGTGTAAGGCTGGTTTCAGATGCTGGGGTGTCATGCTCCGGACTCGCAGCGCAGCTCAAGTCCTGAACTTCCAGCACTGCCGGGGTCGCAAAGCATTATATTGCTTTGTGATGCTATGTAACTCTTACAGTTCTGGAATGTATTGAATAACACTGACAATGCTGTCGGTGTCATCTAATACATTTCAAAACTGTAAGGTTACATAGCATTATAAATCAATATAATGCTATGCTGGAAGGAAGCTGTGCTGCAAGTCCGGAGCGTGATACTCGCTCGTGTAAAACCAGCCTAAGGCTACATTCACACAAGAGTGAAAACAACATCACCTAAAAACTGAAAAAGTCCTTTTTTCACTGATACCTTTCTGAGAAACTGATGTTAAAAATGGTTGCCTGCAATTGTATGAGGTCTGTCGGTCTGTGAAAATGGACGAAAAATGAAATGTCTTTTATTTTGATGGTCATTATTCATAGGCTGTCAAAAAGGCTGCCATGTGAATAACCCTATAGACTACCATTTTTCTTAAAACGGCCTTGTGAATGTAGACTGAATGCATTTAGTTTTGCAAATGGACAGCATTTGGACTGAACCCTGACCCTGACCCATTCAATTTAATGGGTACATGCACACCGTGTCAGTCCTTACCACCATGCAATTGCATGGGGCCGACTGATCGGTCAGTCAGACAGTGCTATATCATGCCTCAGGAGGGATGTGTCCCTGCCATTCACTCTCCTAGGCCTTAAGCCTATGAGGCAGTATAATTACACAGGTAGTCAATGCAACCTCCTGTGTCGGGTCTAAGATAGAGCTATGACCTCATTATGTCTGCCTGCACCCCAGCACAGACTAACATAACAATTTCTTTGCGCTGCTGATGCTCTGCATAGGAAGCTGCGACAACATCGTGACACCTGCATGAGGCACCAGGGGACTCTGACAACAGGCCTGCATTGTATTGTAATGCAGGGAGCATTACTGGTGGACATTAAATAGACTGAAGCTATTATAAATACGGGTGGCTCTATATTGGGGGCATTGTTGGGGGACATTAAACATACTAGGGGCACTACTGGAGCATTATAAATACTAGAGGCATGAAGTACTAGGGGCACTACTGGGGCATTATAAATACTGGGGACACTACTTTGGGGGTATTAAAATACTAGGGGCACTACTAGGGTATTATAAATAATTAAGGCACTACTGGGAGGCATTAAACATCCAGGGGGCTATTATAAATAATAGGATCACTACTAGGGGCTATTAAAAATAGAGGGGCAATATAACTGCATTATTACTACTGGGGGTTTGGTGTGGGCATTATTATTATTAGGCAATATATAAGGGGGAATTATTACTAATAGGGGCACTCTCGAGAAGCAGTAGCACTAAGGGTACTTTGGGAGAGAATTATTACTATTGGTGGGACTTTTGGGAGCACTTTGGGCACGATCAGTAGGACACTGTTATTTCATAAGTATAGTATTTAGGGGCATTGGGTAGCACAGTGTTGGGAGTAGCAGGCGGAGGAGGATGGAAGATGTCTATGTGGCAAACTACAGAGATGGGACATGGCTGTCTGGTCAGAATGGAGAAGATGAGAAAAGAGAACATCTATAGAGGAGACATCACTGGATGTAAGAGGTATTTAGTACTATTTGTAATGTTTAATTCAAATATGCCTTTAGCAACAGTGCTGAGAGGAGGGGATGGATTGAAAGTTTGTCATGGTTGGGGGTTTAATTTCATTTTTCACCCCAGGCACCAGAAAGCTAGGCTTTGCCTTGGCCACAACTTTCAACTGTGCCTGTGTTCTAAGGACACGGATACAGTTGTGGACAAATGGAACTGCTGCTGGAAATAGTGATTCCTGGCTGGCTGTCCTGATTAGGGCCCCCAGATATAACTTTCCTTGGGGCCCCAGGAATGCCAAGCATGGTCTATCTTCATTCAGGTGAATGAGTAAAAAAAAAAACAAGCACACTGAAGGACTGTCTGGTCTTCACTGATGGTTGTTAGGACATGTTGAGTGTTACGGCATCCACATGGAAGAAAACGTGACAGACATGCAGAAAACACTAAGCAAACTGAGGGATAAACGTCTCGTATAGCTTGTGTGAAATAAATTTCACTGACCAAACTGAAACGTAGTTGCCCCCCACTATAAATATCATTCACTGACTGAAGTGATGCTATGGATAAAACTAACCTTTATTGAGATATACTTTAAAATCTTCAAAGGGAAGACAAAGAAAAAACCTCCCAATACACACAAGTCTGTACACAGCACTCAGTGACCAATACCAAAAAGCACACAGGTCACGGTGGTGCAGACTGACTGCAAATTATGGGCTTAGTGCACCCAAAGCTTGGCACTCAGGGACAATGTAGACAAAGCATCGTCCCTGCTGACCAACTACTGCAGGTAACACCCCACCTAACTTAAGTTGATAAACATCTGCTCATGTCAACCAGCCTGCCAAACCAGAGCGCGTGCCACTGTATTGGACACGTGCAGGCAGTAGCTGTGATACGGGCACGAATCAACTTGGAAAGACTAACTGTTTGTGTACATAAAGCTCAAGTTGATAAACATCTGTCCATGTCTAACAGTCTGCCAACCAGAGCACGTGTCCACTGTGATAGGTGCGTGCAGGCAGTAGCTGTGAAACGGGCACGAATCAACTTGGTAAGCCTAACTATTTGTACACATGTGGCCCCCATGACTGTTTAAGTTGTTCTGCTTGACGCGTTTCGCTGACAATGGCTCATCAGGAGCATTACTTTGACAGGGTTCAGACATACAACAAACAAGCCGCCAGCCTCATGTCCAGAGGCCGCGGCAAACAGTACTGGAGCGGCCGTACGCAGCCGCCAGATTGCAGGGGTTATAAAGAAGAGGTTCCTCCCCTCCCAAGGATTGAGCCCCTGGACCAACCAATCACAAATGCTTGGGCGTGGTCCCACCACAGTTAAGCCCCGCCCCTGGGGCCAGCCCACTCAGCAGAGCGATCAACGAAATAAGCCTAACATTTATCCCTACCCCCTGTCTGTTTTGTATTTGTATAAAGAAAGAAGGGAGCAGATGAAAGCAGGAAAACCTTGTCTGCAGTTCTGCAACACCGCTCCGTCATGCTTTAGGCCTCATACAGACAGCTTTAATGTGGGTGTTTTTCAGTGTCTGTATAAGGGCTTGTTCACACGACCGTGCCGTGTTTTGTGGTCTGCAAATTGTGGATCTGCAAAACACAGATGCCGCCCGTGTGCCTTCCGCAATTTGCAGGATGGAACGGGCGGTCTTTTATAGAAATGCTTATTCTTGTCCGAAAAATGGACAACAATAGGACATGACTCATAATTTTTGCAGGAAAGGAGCAACGGATGCCATTGAAATGAATGGGTCCGCACCCGAGCCACAAGAAATGTGGCTCGGATGCGGAACCAAACCACGGTCGTGTGAACGAGCCCTTATAGTGGAAAATCCTGACCTGACCACAGGTTCAAAAACCCAAGCTTACAGCATTGTAGATCCCTATGATGTTGTTTGATCCAGCAGGTTCACGGTCAGGCCCGGATTTGCAGCTGTAATACAGACACTAAAATGCGTCCACGTTTTTTATGTGGCATTACAACACCACAAAAATAAAAGTTTGGCTAATTCTATGTAAAATCTTTTTGATGCCAATTTTATGCTTGAAAGCATAAAGCAATAAGAATATGAATATACGAACACAGTTATAATATACTGGGTGCATGTATGTTATATATATATATATATATATATATATACACACACACACTGGAGATCAACATGAAAAACAACATACCATTTCCTAAATGTCATGGTCACTGCTGAGTCCTATTTGAAATTATCAATCCAGTATTTTAAGCATGTTTCATGTGTTACATATATTCTAAAGCACTGTATAAAAAACGTGTTGGTGTTAATCTGGCACCTGGTGCTAATTTCCTTAAAGTGTTTTTTGCTAATGTGTAGGGACAGTGACAGGGAACATTTTTGTAATATACTTTATTTAGGGAAAACATTTATTTGTGGTAGAAAACTGGGACTGAGTGTTGCTCTCTCAAATGAGCGTTGCTAAGGGCCATCCATCTTTTATTAGCATAGGAGAGATGGGCTGTGCTGGGAGCTGCGGGCCTCTGCCTGCCCTGCTCCTTCCCAGCCTGGTGAGCACAGGAGCCTTATGTGTTACATATACATAGTGTTATGTATACATTTCCCCTTGTATTATATATCATCTTCTACAGTATGTATATGCTCACTAACCAGTGTGGCCAGCGCTGTCAGTGAGCCTTCCCCCTGCACTCCCGGCTGACTAATGAACAGCCGCTGGGAGCGATGCCTGTGTGAGCAGTAAGCGCTCACAACTGGGAGGCAGGGAGGAAGCTGCTATACAATATATAAGGACAGTTATGTCCCTACCTACAGTAAAATAGATTCCCCCCTGCCTCCCTGTAGTAATCGCTCCCAGCGGCTTCTTCATTAGTCAGCCGGGAGTGCAGTGGGAAAGCAGCTCTGGCCAGTGAGCATATACAATAGTGTAGAAGTTCATATTTTATAAAAAGGGGTAATGTATATATACTTTATAAACACATAAGGCTCCTGTGCCCACCAGGCTGTGAGGGAGCAGGGCAGGCAGAGGCCTGCGGCTCCCAGCACAGTCAGTCACTTCTATGCTGATAGAAGATAGATGGCCCTTAGCAACGCTCATTTAAGAGAGCGCTGCTAAGGGACCTTTCAGCCTCAGTTTTCTACCACAAATAAACGTTTTCCCTAAATAAAGTATATTACGAAAATGTTCCCTGTCACTGTCCCTACACATTAGAGCAAAAAAATAAAATAAAAAATGAAACGGCAGTTACACTTTAATTATCTGACAAACCCTATTTATCTGGCAGCCTGACTTTCCAAGATGGTGATCCATGGTGACTGAAACCCTGCAGCAGTAGGTTGTTCAAATGAAGACCATGACTCTATAAGCCATAGCAAGAGAAGTCGGTTGTTCCAAATCTGTGATTTCTAGAATACTTCATCTTTACAATGTCACAAACTCATTCAAGCCCCCCAAGAATGGCTGTCGCACGGACAGCCATTAATATAACTGCCTATTCTTGTACGCAAAACGGACAAGAATAGGACATGTTATATATTTTTTTCGGGGCTACGGAACAGAGCAACGGATGCGGACAGCACACGTTCATTAGCAAAAGGCTAGACTGACCTTCGGTGGGGAGCATGTTGTGTGAACAGAGGAGAAGTGTTCCTAAGTTCACTTGAGTGATTAAAACAAGTTTAATTTTTTGGGGTCCGGTTGGAAATATTATGGGTAGGGATGAGCGAATCAACTTCAGATGGAACATCCAAAGTCAATTCGCATAAAACTTTGTTTCAATACTGTACGGAGCGAGGGGATCCATTAACTTGAATGGGGTCTGCGATCCACATTGCAAAAGAGTAGTGCATGCACTACTTTTTTGCGGTTCAGAGGCACGGACAGAACCCACGGAAGCACTCTGTAATGCTTCCAATTCGTGCCTCCATTCTGCAATGCACCTCTCATCTGGATTGCAGATCCATTCAAGTGAATGGGTCCGCATCCATGATACTGTGCGCACAAGCTCAGTGCCTGTATAGTATGGACCCGCTGTTTGGGGGCAGCAATACAGGCACGGCCGTATGCATTGGGCCTAAAGTGTGTAAAGAAGTAAGTAAAAGTGTGTGTGGGTTGTCATGGTTTGCGGAATGTTTTTGGCGTTGGTCCTCATACAGCTACATGGCAGAGTGAATGCAAATGTTTATCGGAACCTTCTTCGACAACACGTGGTTCCTTCCCTGTGTTCATCAATTAGCCAGCCATTTTCATGCAGGACAATGCCCCCCTGTCACACAGCACAACAGGTAAAATAGTTCCTTGAAACTGTAAACATCAAAATAATGAAATGTCCAGGCCACAGACCTTATCTAAACCCAATAGGAAACCTCTGGAAAATCCTTGGTGACAAAGTTATGGCCAAGGAACCCACTACAGTCACTGAACGGTAGAAGATACTGGAAGAAGAGTGGACCAAAATCACAGCAGAGCAGTGTGAGACTAGTGATGTCCTGTGGTCGCAGATTTGCTAAAGTCATTTAAAGAAAAGGCCTGAACACTTCCTACTAATTGTTGACGGTAGTAACCTTCTGAAAATGTACTTGTAATCTTTCTCTGTGTTATAGTCATTGATGTTCTCTTAATTTTGTTCATTGTGTTTTCTGCAAAATAAAGGTTCTTTGTTGAAGTGCCTCGGTTATTTTGTAAAACATAGTTTGAGTACCATAGCATAGCCACAAGAAAAATTTCTTCAACTGTTGAGCAATTAAGATTACATTATTTCAGTAAAAATCAAGTGTTCAAAAATTGTTCTCTGATTTTGATCTTCTGTAGTTTTCAAGGAATTTTGTGCACCTTAGGTTTTTACACAGCGCCCTCTGCTGGATATACCTTGTGAGAACCTATGTACTTACTGCTCAAAACTAATTATGCATTTCAGTATTTGTAAGGCAAAACCAGGAATGGAACCAGCTCTGTCATGTTCTAGCCCCCTCCTTAGAAATACTGATGCAGTATACTAACCTTTGTGTTTGTGGGAATGACTAATTGTCACAGGAGGGCAGATGTTGGAGGAATGAAAGATGGGACTGTTGGATTGCAACATGTCCAGTTCTGCTTGTTTTACGGCAGAGGTGTGTGTCTGATAGCGGCCTTCTCATTCCACACACAGAATACACAAACGATTGGTCAAGCAGCACACATATGGGAGTCGGGAGCAACAGTTGTTGGCTAACACCAATCTGCATATGGCCAGCCTTACAGGCAGGTGTACTCCATTATACTTGTGTTAGCCTGTCACAAATTAATACAGTAAAGTGTCACTTGTCTGCAGGTCATGGAGGTTGATGATGCGTCATGTTGCAGGTGCTGCTTACTCCAGAAGCAGAATAGCTACTGTGAATATATGGATAGCTTATTTTTATTTTATTACAGCTTCTAAAAAAAAGTTAGCACAATGCACAGTAGAGATTATGTCTGTAGCAGCTGATCAAATTCCGGATATCCTTTCCCAACCTGCCCTGGGAAGGTATAATCTAATCTAAGTAGATGAATGGGGTTCTGGGATGGAAATGTAGTGTATGCATTTCACACAACTCTATAGCTATGGAGCAGAACTGCTGTGTCTGTTTAGTGATGTGGGTACAGTTCTTATTGTTAGTAGAAGGATAGCTTGTAAAAAAAAAATAATATATAGATAGATAGATATAGAGAAGGAGGATGCAGCACACTGTTTAGCAAAGAGGGGTACAAAGATCCAGCAGACACAGAACCAGCACTGCAGTTTAATTCAATAGTCCATAGGAAAAAAAAGTCAGCAGCACTCCAAAATCTCAAGGAAAACGTGGTTTATTCACCGAGAGTCCAAACAGCAACGTTTCAACCGCTTGTGGCGGTCTTTCTCAAGCCATGAGAAAGACCGCACGCAACAAGCGGTTGAAACGTTGCTGTTTGGATATTTTCCTTGAGATTCTGGAGTGCTGCTGGCTTTTTTTCCTATAGACTATATATATATATATATATATATATAAAGTTTAGACAATCCATGGCATCGTAAAGGTGTCAGGTGGAGACAAAAGCATGATCTTTGGGGATAACCAGCCATTCACTGCATTCTGCTCCTGTTCTGTTCGTCCTGCTTTAATAGACCATAAGTGTTCTTTGAGGTTGCCCTGAATACGACATGTAAACCAGATAGCCTTATGTGAGCCACATGCATACGCAGACAAAGACCAGACCAACTCACTAAAACAGTTATATATTTCTTACAGAGGGATTCTTTGAAAAGAACTGCAGCCACTGAGTTGTACACAATGGAATAAAAAGAACATGTGCATTGTAGTAGCTAGTCTGTAAACCAGTAGAGGCGGACGCAGTCTCACTTCAGGGAGCACTACCTTCCAGTCACTGAGGTTGGAGGCTGGTCAGTGCCATCATCATCAGATATTACTGTACACATCTGAAAACGTCTGGTTTCATCTGTCTCCACTTCTCCTTTAAGTTTGATTTGACATGTTCTGGAGCAAAGATGTAATCGATGGCTCGGTTTGACAGGTCCCATATTTGATGTGGGGTCAAGTTAAATGCCTTAGCAGCAATTTCATACTCCAGGGAAAGATCTGTAGCAAAGATGCCTTTATCGTCAGTCTAAAAAACAAAAACAAAAAAACACATTCTCTTTAAAGCTGACCGTATAGCTACAGCATGCTGAAAAACTAACAGAGTGCATATTCTCATTATTCTGAAGTTCAAGTTTTTTATAGTGGGGGTCCAGATGCTGAAATGTGCACTCAGTTAATCGTCTACAATGAAGACACAAAAGTGCTCAGATAGCGGTCAGCTGAGGGCTTCTGTCCCTACGTTTTAGCGATGGATCTCAGCATTCAGACCTTCACTGATCAAAACTTCTCACGTGAAAATGCAGTTACTCTTTGATGCATTTTTTTCGTAAACACTTTTTATGTAGCATGTACTCCATTTGCATTAGAATTCTGGTGCTTTTTGCTTAGTGAATCTCCTTGGTGGCACAGTTAAGATCAGTCATTAGGCAATAGCGAGGTTTACAAGTTATAAACTGCTCGTGGTGGGTAACAACTAGAACACATCAGGACAGACTCATTCGATAGGGATAATGATATGGCATAACTGCATTAAAAAAAAATTGCATTCAGCACTCTTATGAAGCTCCTGTCTACCACTTTTCATGACACATCGTACCTCAATATAGGTTTGTGTAAAACCTTTCAAGAAAGAAAAGTGCTGGCGAACAAAGGCAGGTAACACCTCGAGTTGTTCAGAAATGTGCCTCATACTCCCAAAAGTGTAGTGTTGGAGTACATGCTAAATATCATAACACTTCTCCAGTTACCATGCTCAATAAAGTTAAAATATAAAAAAAATAAACATACATACACTCAAAAATTTGGAGACACCTTTCCATTCCATTAGTTTTCTTGTTTTATTCTATTTGTATACATTGTAGACTCTAGAACATTCTCTCTCCTTGATGCAGGATAGGAAGCGAGACAGACGCAATAGAAATTCTATGGGCCGTCTCGTGCAGCGAGCAGAGAGATTTGCCCTGTTCTATTACTGTTCTAATCCATACTATGGTACCACTCAACTAAGTGACAGTCTGTCATTACTTTAAGACATGAAGGTCAATCAATCCAGAAAACTTCAGAATTTTGAAGGTATCTGCAAGTGCAGTCATGAAACCATCAAACTCTATGATGAAGCTGATTTATGGAGGACCGCCCAAGGAAAGGAAGACCAAGTGTTACCTCTGCTGTAGAGGATACGTTAATTACCTGCCTCAGAAACTACAAATTAAAGAAACATTCCTATCATTTTTTTTTTCTCTAAACCTAAATTATTTGTCAGTTGTTACTGTTGCTTAATCCCTGCTGTGCTGTGTCTGCCATCTTTATCGGCATTTTCTCTCTACTATAGACATTAAAACTGGCTGCTGCTCATTCAAACTTCTTCCGATATTGCTTCAGTCTTGCCTACAAGTCCCAGAATACTGCAGTCAGAGGGGGTGAGTGCAAATGAGGGTGAGCGTTTCCTCCATAATGTTGTTTCTACCCACTGACTCTCCTCCTGGCAGTCTGTATTCTCGTCGTCTTGACAGGACCTTATGATGACACTTGGTCATGTGACCCCTGTTTTCAGATTTCCAAACATCAAAACACTTATTAGATTAAATTATTATGTTTCATTTTCTAATATAAAGGGGCTTTCCTTCTAGTTTGCGCTCAATGGGACAATAATTTGTTTTTTTTAACAGGACAATAACCCACACACAACCCTCAAGGCTATGTAAGGGCTATTTGAGAGAATGATGTGAGGGAGGGAGTGTCGTGTCAGATGACATAGCCTCCTGACCTTAACCTAATTGAGATGGTTTGGGATGAGTTGCATTACAGGGTGAAGGAAAACCAGCCAACAAGTGCGCAGCACCTCTTGGAACTCCTTTAAGACCATCCCAGGTGACTACCTCATGAAGCTGACTCAGAGAATGCCAAGAGTGTGCAAAACTGTCCTCAAAGCAAAAGTGGGATTCTTTAAATAATCTAAAACATATAACATATTCTGGTTTAATACTTTTTGTTTACTACTTAATTCCATATGTGTTCCTTCATCATGTTCATGTCTTCAGGATCTACAATTTAGATAATAAAAAACACAAAAAACCATAGAATGGAAAGATTTGTTCAAACTTTAGTCTAAATCAAATTAGGCTCCTTTCACATCTGCTTCAGAAGCTACTTTCAGGGCTTCCATCACATAAATTGTCAAAAATAGCAGAGAGAAAAAAACCTGCATGCAGGACTTTTTCTCAGCTAAAAATGTTCTCCCAAATGAATCCCAATATGGTCATTATAGTCATGTTCCTTTCGTGTCATTTGTGTGCTGAATATGACCTATGGGAGTAGTGTGGGATGCATGCAAGACATTTATCCGTAGATTATACATCCAGCGGATTAACTGCTATAAAACAAGATTCAGGGAAACTCAAAAACGGCTCCAGGACCTAGTCATGGAAACGGAAAAGCGATTTGTTGAACACCCCTCACGTTAGCATGAGGCGTTGTTGGTGACGGCGCAGACAGACTTAAAGGAACATCTACTTCTTACCGCCGATAATACGATGCTTTTTTCTAATGCAAAAGTACTTTGAGGCTGGGGAGAGTTCTGGCAGACTACTAGCCAGGGTCGTTCGGGCACAGGATGGTCCATCAAAACTTTTTCCTTAAGCAAAAATACTTTGAGGCTGGGGAGAGTTCTGGCAGACTGCTGGCGAGGGTGGTTCGGGCACAGCATGGTCCATCAAAAATTCTGACCATCCAAGGAACTGATGGACCTTTGGTCACGGCAGATTCGGATATTCTGGCGGTATTCCATACGTACTATAAAACTTTGTATCAATCTAAGTCAGCAGTGAGCTCCCAAAATATTGCAGACTACCTTGCTGGGATCCCTACCCCGCAGCTCTCAGTGGAACATGCGGCCTACTGAGATCAACCTATTTCGTTGACAGAACTAGAGGTGGCGCTTAAAACATTCCCGAATTAAAAAGCTCCCGGGTTGGATGGTTTACTGGCGGAGTTCTTTAAAAAAATATAGCACTCTCTTATTACCACAGTTGTTATCTGCATTTATTAACTACCTACAAAAAAGAGAACTACCCGCTTCTATGAAAGAGGCAATAATAGTTGTATTGCCAAAGCCTGGGAAGAACCCGACTCTCCCCGAGTCGTATAGACCGATCTCCTTACTAACGTCTGATGTTGAAATACTGGCGAAGGTCCTAGCGAATAGGTTACAAGAAGTTATCTCGACCATTATACATAGTGATCAAGCTGGTTTAATGCCTGATAAATTTACCTCAATTAATCTTAGACGGCTATTTCTTAACATTCAGAGGCGGTCAGAATCGGCAGGAGCATGGGCCATATTATCCCTAGATATTGCCAAAGCCTTTGATAGTGTCGAATAGAAATATATATGGGAGGTGCTGCGAGTCATGAGATTTGGGAGTACCTATATATCATGATCCCAAAGCTAGGATCAGAGCTAATGTCTTTGAGCTGGGAAGAGGCACAAGTTAGGGATGCAGTCTGTCCCCCCTTCTATTTGCCATTGCAATTGAGCCACTTGCATGCAATCTCCGATTTTCGGACAGAATCGTGGGATTCTCCATGGGAGCCAGAGAGGAACGCATGTCCCTGTAAGCCAGGCATGTCCAAACTCCGGCCCTCCAGATGTTGCAAAACTACAACTCCCATCATTCCTGGACAACCTACAGCTATCAACCTACAGAAGTAGGTTGGGAGTTGTAGTTCTGCAACACCTGGAGGGCCAGAGTTTGGACATGCCTGCTGTAAGCAGACAACATGCTTATATATGTGGGAGATGTGAAAGGCTTGTTGTGCCCCATAATGTCCCTTATACAGGATTTTGGAGACAGGTTTGGTCTCCGTATAAATTGGGACAAGTCTGTTTTGTTTCCATTAGACCTGGTCCCTGCTGGTCTCTCCCTCTTGTCCACCCAGCTGCAGGTTGCCTGCAACTTCAAGTATTTGGGAATTGTGGTTTCATCAAACATTGGGCATTACATGAAAAATAATATAGATCTACTCCTGAACAAAATGTCTGAAAAAAATCAGTGCGTGGTGTAAACTACCAATGTCTGAAATAGGTAGGAGTAATCTCCTTAAAATAGTTCTTATGCCAAAGCTTATGTACGTCCTGCATAACTCCCCTGTGTGGATTCCACAACAGATCTTTTTTAGAATACAAAGGCTGTTTAGAAGCCTGATATGGCGCAAAAAAACGGGCCAGGTTCCGATTGGATACTTTACAGAGAGGGAAAGATGCAGGGGGTTTCTTTATTCCTAATCCATGGCTATATTTTATTTCCTCACAGATGCAGTAGCTGAGGGGTTGGGGGAGGACTCCTGGAGATAACGCATCTGCGCGGCTGATAGAAAATGATTCTCCTGTAGTTCTATTGGAACATAGCGGTCTCTCTGACAAGTTGATGAGACATCCTACACTTAACTTGATGCATAAGGTTTGGCATAGGTGTCGTGACTTGCTGTCGATACGGGGCTTCACTCAGGTCACTCCACTATGGAGAAATCCTCAGTTATCTGAAATATTTTGCCTGAAAGGGTTCTCTCCTTGGGAACGGAAGGGTATGAGGTTTTTGTATCAGCTGCAAAGAGATGGAGTGTTTAAATCATTTGAGCAATTCAGAGATGAGTTTGCCCTCCCCATACTGCCTTTTATCAATTTTTGCAGTTTCACCACGCATTCCAGGCTCAGGCAAAATCTGTGTCACTTCCATGTACAACAGTCCCATTGTTCTCACTAGTGACTCCTCGAGTGGATTAATATCATCCATATATAAGAACTTGTTTGTGGGAGGGGAGGTTGGTTCCATCTCAGAGGAAAAGCAGCGCTGCCACTGACACCTCAATTATCATTGTGCGAGGGCCAGCGTATTTCCCAATTGTTTCTTGTTCACCGGGTATATCGGACTCCATCCTTTCTGTTCAAGATCAAGGTTAGGAACGATGCCTCCTTCCCTAGATGTGGGGAGAGTCCTGCATCCCTTATACACATGTCCTGGGAGTGTACGGAGCTTAGGACTTTTTGGACAAGTGTGCTAACTTGTATTAAAGACGCATATCAAATTGCGGTCTCGCCTGGTCCGAGGGCGCGTGTGTTGGGAACATTGGACATTAAAAAACAAAATTCACGCCTGGGAGTGCAGCGTAGGCTCTTCCAGTCCGGGAAACTAATTGCTAAACACTGGCTTAGACCCCAGCCCCCATCTAGGGCTGAATTTTTGAACAAAATGTCCGAGATCCTTCGCCTGGAAAAAAGTGTATATACTAAAAGGCAATGCTTGGCCAAGTTTACCAAAATTTGGGACAAATGGGTAGCGTATAGGACCAGGGCAATATAGCTTGGCTAATGGACCTTTTGGCTGTGTTGGGAGGAGTGGCCTAGGAGATATGTGTGCTTTTGAGGCAGGTGGCATACACGAGACTGGAACTGGGATGGGGAATTGTGGTGGGTGACCCAGAGAGAAGGTGCTTACTGAATAGTTTATCTTGGAAAGGATGGGTGTGGAGCTTATGGGTAGAGAGTTGGCAATATTTTTCTCGGTGCTCTGACACATTAGTGGTGTGGAGCCTTTATCATCGCTGGATGGGGGGTGGGTGGGAGGGATTTGGGTATTTTATGTAATATTATTATGTACTACAGTTGAAGGGGTATTTCTCTGTATCATGTACTTTGCGTATCGAAAGTTGGATGTGATATATAAAAATGTCCCGATAATTTTCTAAATGTCCAATAGGAATGTATGTACCCATTCATGTATTCTCTAATGATTTTCTTTTCCTTTTTTTCTATGTACATTGGGGAAAAATTTGTTAATAAAAACTATTTAAAAAAAATTATGTGCTGAATATGGCACTTCCGTTATTTTTGTTCCTCTGCTCCTATAATGGAGCAAAAGAACGTAATTAAGAAGTGCTGATGTGAAAGCAGCCTTAACCTCCTACTCAGTGCAGTCATTTTGCATGATACATTGTTAGAAATCCCACATATCTAACTGTGAAAACTTGCATTGTAGTTCTACACAAGTTTTGCAAGCACAAACAGGAAACAAATATTAATAGACTTACACATAAGACAGTTGGATGATCCAGGTTGTACCAGAATCCAAAATGATGCTTGTCATAGGAAGGAACAGTCTGTCCTTTAACATTTGAGGTCAAGCAGAGTTCTAGGCAGAGTAGTGATCACATTATTAGATTTTAGTTGTTTTTAAATTTTTATACTGATATTGAACACCTACCTAGCAGCAAGGTCAATGAAACTGAATAAATCTAAATAAAACGGAGTACAGAACTAAATGTTACTGTCTAAAAATACCAAGCAGGGCAGACTCATTATGTAACTTTCATAATACATACTTAAATGAGGGTTTGATATTTAGCACTGCTACAGTGACTGCGACAATGTAAGCGGCACATGGTTAGTCATGACTGTCTTTAATAGAAATGATTTGGCATTTGAGTCACTGCTTCAGATCCCAGCAAGGCTGACTCATTTATGAACATCATTTCAGGACGAATCTACCTTTAGTATAACTATATATATTTAGGTATAAAATAATGGAGGTCATTTATCAAGACCGCCATTTTGACGCTGGTCTTCATATATCCCTGCGCATCCTCCACCAGTCCATGTGCTTAGAGTGAAATCTTCTCCATCTCGTAGCTGGCCTACATTTCAATCACCATTTACGCCAGTAAAGTGATGTAAATTATGGTATATGTGGCGGGGCTGGGACCCTGACCACAATCCCTGCCACATACCCCTTTTTGGAAAGTAGAAAGGGCAACGTAAAAAAGCGACCTATACTTAAAGGGAACCTGTCATCAGCTTTATGCTGACCTCACTGAGGGCACCATAAATTAGTGACAGAAATGCTGATCTCAGCGGTGTGTCACTCATGAGCTAAAAGTAAGTGGTTGCCGAGAACCAGCATCATAACCATTGCAGCTCAGGCCTCGGAAAAAAAGTCAAATCTACCTGAGAAGAGTCCTGGTTATTATAATCTCCTGCTCTCCGCCCATCTGCTGATGATTGGCAGTTCTCTCCTAGAGAGAAAGGGAGAAAACTAGGTAGAAGCCTGTCAGTCATCAGCAGGTGGGCAGGAGAGCAGGAATTCATGAGTAACCAGGACTCTTCTCAGGTGGCCGGGACTCTTTTCCAGGCCCAGTCTGCAATGATTGTGATGTTGGTTCTCGGCAACCACTTACTTTTAACTTATAAATGACAGACCGCTGAAATCACCTCGCCTGTCTCTACTTTATGCTGCCGTTAGTATGGGCAGCATAAAGTTGATGACAGGTTCCCTTTAGGCACAATAGCATTTAAAAAAGTTATGCCAAAAATCTAGTGCGGACAAGATTAGGACATGTTTTATCTTTTTGTGGATGCCATGGAAGAGACATATGGATGTGAACAGCACACAATGTGCTGTCCACATCTTTTACAGCCCCATTGAAGTGAATAAGTCCGAGCCGCAAAAAATGTGGATTGGGTGCAGATAAAAAATAAATTCCTGTACATGAGCCCTTAATCTCATTTATCATACACAACTACTTGGTTTACACAGCATATCACAAATGTAACTTCAAAGTTTGCTTCTTACATAAGGACCAATGATGTATTTTACCATCATACAATATAGCGGTGTGTGTACAAACAGAAACACTATATCTACCCATGGGTATGCGATGTTCCTTAACCACTTCAACAATTTTTGGAGAGTTACAAAGAAAAGTTCCATGTCCTATTCTATCTGGTGGAATTCCAACCAGAAGCTCACTCTCCTCTTCTTGACTGGGCACCTAAAAAAATCAAATTGATTAATATTGGTAAATCAGCATCAATCATTGTACCTCAGTCTGATGAAAAAACATATATGACGATAATGCAGTGGATACTTAAAGGGAACCTGTCACTGGGATTTTGTGTAAGGCGCTGAGGACATGGGTTTGGTAGATGGCCGCTAGCACATCCGCAATATCCAGTCCCCATAGCTCTGTGTGCTTTTATTGTGTTAAAAAAAACGATTTGATACATATGCAAATGAACCTGAGATGAGTCCTGTCCCTGAGATAAGTCCAGGAACAGGACTCATCTCAGGTTCATTTGCATATGTATCAATTCGGGTTTTTTACACAATAAAAGCACACAGAGCTATGGGGACTAGATATTGCGGATGTTCTAGCGGCGATCTAGCAACCCATGTCCTCAGCGCTGTACACAAAATCCCGATGACAGGTTCCCTTTAAGTCATGGCCTGAGCAGAGACACTTTACAACAGTTTGTCCTGGGTGCAGCTGATTATTTGGAACCATGAGTTTCTGTCTTAGATATAAGGCCTTGTTTTTTCATAGCGGCTTGTGCTACATATATTTCTTAAAGGAATTCTGTCACCTGGATTTTAGTAATAGAGCTGTACACACCACCACATCAGATTAAAATATACTAGTATTAATCCCATCTGTCTTGTCGTTTTGCTAAAAAATCGCTTTTATATATATGCTAATTACCTCAGTAAGGAGCCCAAGGGGCTGTCCCTCCGGCCGTTGGAGCCCAGCCACTCCCCACTGCTAATTATTTACTCCTCTCATCGCCGGATCCAGCGAAGTGCGCAGACAGCTGGCGCATGCGCACTGCATTTGGTGTGGCCGCTGCCAGGACACCGCTCGGGTGCTGACAGGTCAAATGCAGTCTGGATCCGGCGATGAGAGGAGTGAATAATTAGCAGCCTCTATTATCCGCAGCACTTCATCCCAAAAAGAATGGAGAGCGGGACAATCCCAAATAGGGTGTAAAAAATCTGCTGTGTCTCCCTCACATCTAGGACAATTGGGATTATTTCTATATTTGAACCTGTAAAGCATTAGTAGAGTGACGACCCGAGTGCCGAGACCCACCTTCCCCCTTGCGATCATTAAAAAAAGGATGACCTCTCAGCTGAGCACTGTTTTGCCTCGCTGCTGAAGAAGAAGAAAAGCAGCCTCATAGATGTTTTGTTCAGTCTTTAGCAGTGAGAAGGGACAGTTGTAGCCATCGGCAGGGGACTCCGCACTCCATCTCCACTGATCAAAACCTTTAATATGTCAGTATGGCAGAGTTTCGCCAAAGCGTAGCTACTCTTTAAAGGTCTGAATGTCCACAACACAATTTGATCTTTTGGAATGACACAGTATAGAGGTCAATATTTTTTATATAATTAATTTTATCAATAATCTAAATATTAGTTACCATTTTTGCAACATAGATGGGGTTTAAATATGGTATCAAAATTTGTATTTTTGGTGAAAATCGCAATTTACACATTTTATCTTACAGTGTAGCTAAACGCTTAAACATTTTCAAAACTGTTACAAAAATAATTTTTAGGGCATTTTGTAATATATTTTATTAATTTTATTGTCTTTCTAGCAAAACAGGTGCTTGAGGTTGGGGTCTTTCTGTAGCACTTTTTACAGAAGCGCATACAGAATCTGTACACTGTAGCGATATATGTGGTATATGGATTCTGTGTTCTACAATATGCCCCAGTGAGTGCTGTACTGGCAGGAGCTCTGCATAGCACATTGCTTCTCCTGCCTGTCCTCACTCCGCTCAAGCCTGGCATAACACATCAGTGCAGGTTATGCTGAACAGATATGCTATGCAGAGGTTTCAGTGGAGCGGGCACAGGCAGCGGGAGTAGAGATATGTGCACCTGCCAGTATGGTGCCCACTGCAGGGCATATTGTAGAAATCAGAATCTGTACATTGCATATATGACTACAGTGTATGGATTCTGTATGCCCTGCAGTGAAAACTGCCTCAGGAAGGCCAAAACCTCGAGACCTGTTTTGCAAATAAAGCAATAAAACCAATTAATAAAATATATTGCAAAAAGCATTAAGGGCATTTAGAACCTCTTAAAAACTAATTTAAATGTTTAGTTACACAATAATAATATTTTCACCACAATAATCCATTTTCTTTCCCAAGTATAACACCACCACAAATGTGCAGTTTGCCCAACAAAGATTGTTGCTATAAGTCCTTTGTAGAAAACAGATCCTCATATTAATTCTAACGTGTCTCCCCACCCTTAAAGGGGACTTATCCCCATTTCACCCCGATATAAATGCTCCAATGCTCTCCTTTGCCCTGTGCTGAATTGCACAGGGCAAAGGCTTTTTTTTGGCGACCCAGTGATGTACCGAGCACTCCAAGGGGAAAATGAGGCGGAGGCTTCCGCCTAGCAGTCAGACCGGTGACATCACCGGCACTAATAGGCAGGCTTTAGCGCTGCCCTAGCCTGTAAAATGATGCCACCAGAAACATTTCTAGGCGGAAGCATCTGCTTAGCAGTGTAAAAAATATAAACAAACTGCTGTATCGCGCAGGGCAAGGGAGAGCATCAGAGCATGAAATGCTCCGATGCTCATAACAGGGGTGGTGCTGGGTGAAAATGGGGATATGTCCGGGTTCAGAGCTGAACCTGAGCCTCTTTAAATGGTATATGAGATCAGTAAGGGGTGCAAAGTACCAGTATGCAAAAAATGTAATTGTAGAAGCACCATTAAAGCAGATAAGGAAGAGGACTGTGAAGACAAAAAGTGACTGCTAATATTTAGTGTTACATATTGAGCATGAAATTGATGCGTGGCCATTAGAACGTTAATGGCACCAACCTCCATACAGAGGAATGGTGGGAGGACACAAGTCACATCCTCCCAGTATCAGTCAGAAGACTGCAATGTCCTTACAATGTCACAGATTTCCACAGCAGAAGCCAGAATACAAAAAGGAAAATTTCTGCCTTCAGTTCCCAGAACTTACTGTAAGCACCATGATGATTTCCGCTCCCTGTCACCTCAGCGGAGTTGGCCATCTCTCTATCATGACTTTGCACAATACATTTAGGCCTGCAGATGTATACCTTTACTGTACAGGGCAGTGGCTTTGAGGAAGGTGGATGTGGGAAGCGGTTAATATATACATTGCTTCATATGTCCCTAAACACACTCAGATGTGTGATATTCTGAAATAAGCCATACCTCTGACAAATGAAGAGCCAGTTTGAGACCGGACCTTTTAGCTTCAGTAAGAGGATCCATGAAGTCTTTTCCATGTCCAATCTGAAATCATTAAACATTAGTCATACTACAGCCAAGAATAAAGTCATATGCACAACACTGGGTACGAATATCTATCCATCTATTCTAAATGGTTAAAGTGCTGGAAAATCGATAGAATATGCTATTGCTTTAGGATGGAGGGGTCAAGCCTCTGAGATAGCCACTGAATCTGAGAATGAAGGGGTCACTGCGCTGGTTTAGCATTTTGTCCCTTCACAGTTTTTTCAAGTGAATGATGCCAGCTGTAGTTTCCTGCACTGCGGTCAGAAGCCCCAGATCATATCCTAGTGAAATTCACAGGGCTGTGCATTCGGAGTCATGAAGTCGAAGCTAGTTTTGCATGGAGTCGATGGCGGTAGAACTGTACTGACTCCAAATCCAGCTTAAATTTTTTTTTATCTGTTATTATTGTGCAATTACCTTTATTAAATTTCATGTAAATTTAGAAAAGTTTAGACATGTTAGGGTACTTTCACACTAGCGTTTTGGATTCCGTTTGTGAGATCCGTTTCAGGGCTCTCACAAACGGTCCAAAACGGATCAGTTCAGCCCCAATGCATTCTGAATGGATAAGGATCCGTTCAGAATGCATCAGTTAGGCTCCGTTCCGTCTGAAGAGGCGGAGCCTAACGGATCCGTTTTTAATTACAATGTAGGTCAATGGGGACGGATCCGTTTTTAATGACACAATATGGTGCATTTGAAAACGGATCCGTTCCCCATTGACTTTCAATGTAATTAAAAACGGATCCGTTTTTGACTTTGTAATTTTTCTTTAAAACTAATGCAAACGGATCCGTTCTGAACGATACAAATATTTGCATTATAGGTGCGGCTCCGTCTGTGCAAATAAACAGACGGATCCGCACCAACGCAAGTGTGAAAGTACCCTTAATTATAAATATATTTATGTTCTATCAATTTAGGGTTGTGTGAATCAGGTTTTGATTGCTGTATCAGAACCCGATTTGTTTAAAAACTTTGCTAATAATATGAGCTCTGTCTTACTGTAAAATGTATGTCCTCCGCAGAGGTCTTTCCGAAGTTTCAGCAAATATGGTGAGACTTACTTTGTTTCTCCTCTATCACATGTCAGTTTGTTTATTCGCATAAATTACTTATCAAAATACTAAGCCCAACTCGGCTTTGTGCCTCATTAACGAACCAAAGTTCAGCTTCGTATTTTGAGACAGTAATTTATGCCAATATACAAACTGACATGCGAGAGCAGTGAGACGAAGTAAGTCTCGACATATTTAAAGAAACTTCGGAAAGACCTCCACGGAGGACATACATTTAAGGGTCCGTTCACACGTCCGCAATTTTGCGGAACGGGTGCGGAGCCATTCATTTTCAATGGGGCCGCAAAAGATGCAGACAGCACACGGTGTGCTGTCCGCATCTGCACTTCCATTCCACGGCCCCGCAAAAAAAATAGAACATGTCCTATTGTTATCCACAGCCATGGAGAAGAAAAGGTATTTCTATCATAGTGCCGGCAATGTGCGGTACGCAAAATGCAGAACGCACATGGCCGGTGTCCGCGTTTTGGGGACCTGCAATTTGCGGAACACAAAACGGTTGCAGACGTGTGAATGGACCCTTATATTAAGACAAGGCCGATATTATTAAGCTAGTTTTTAAAAGAATCTGATTCGGATACAGCAATCCGAAACCGATTCGCTCAACCCTAAAAATCAAGTGATAAGCAGGGTGTTCCAATGGTGATAGACAATCAGTTCTCACCTCTCCTGTCCCTGATACTAGGTATCTTCATGTTACTCCAAGGCCCTTAGTTACAATACTACTGAGCAAGTGCAGCACAGGTTCAGGCAAAGACCAGAAGAGAAAGTTCACTAGTGGGCACGCCTGCAGTCATCTCACAACTGCCAGACAGAACAGGAACACAGCATTAAAGGGGTTGTCTGTTATGATTCTGTATCCGGCTCACGTATGCCCATCTTCTGGTCAATCATTTGTTTAACTCTTCCGCGGCATGGACATGATCATCCAGTTCCAGCGGTGATGTGTCTTTTATGGGCATGTCCCCTCTAAATCCAGTCATCGGCTGCAGTGGAGCAGATGATCATGTCCATGCCGAGGAATGAAGTAAACAAGCCGCGAACCAGAAGATGGACACACAGTAGACAGTGCGCAAGACCGAAGCTGCGGATAGCAGTAAGTATGAATCTTTCCATAGTGGAGGAGGGCTGCATGCACCAGTGAAAAGTGATTTATTCCCAGATAACCCACTGAATACAGCTGCTATACTTTTTTTTATGTTTCTTTTATTCCCATTTAGATTTGCCCATGATTCTCTGCATTTACAGGACATACCGTGCATATATAACTTTTTCTGACTTTTCCTTTATTAAGTGCATAGTACGTTGCATGTTTACTCATAGGAATTTAAAACATTTCAGAAATTTTATTCCAATAAACATGGTTTCAGTTCCATCTAAGTAGCCAGATTACTTACATGATAGTAAGAAAAGGCCCCATTTTACTACAGTAAATGTGTTATTACTAAATTATTGGCCATTTATGAAGGAGTCTGAGTCCAAGTGTGATAAAATGCAGGAGTCAGAACTTTGGCTCACTGGCTCCATAGGCCTGGATATTCATCATCATCATCCAACCAAAAATGAATCCCACGCTATAAACTTCTAAGCTTTTTCTTCCTTCCAGAAATCTAGAGCCGGTCACCTCCTTACAAAGTTTAGAATAATTTATCTTTGTCTGCTTTCTGCTTTTTTTTTTTTATCCTCATCAGGTTACAAAATCTCAAAAACGATTTGACGCTTATTTGCCTAATCTGAGTGAAACTTCTTGTGTTTTACGCACATATTCTGAGGCAAGATACAACTCTGATGTCTTTTTTCTGTAAACTATCTCGCTAACCCTATATTCCAAGAACAGATGGCACATATGAGATAAGGCCACATTTGTCATGCCTCCCTTTGACACTAAGCTGCATAGTCAGGGGCCCCCTCAAGGTTAAGACGCCAGAAAAACATTTTGTCTACGATCATCAAGAAGACACAACATTTTCTACATGGCCATTTTCAACCGTATTAGTATAAACATCTAAACTCTATTACAAAACAAAAATTAATTATAAAAATTCTTCTATGTTCAGGTAAAAGCCTCAGCAGAAGACAATGCAGTGTATCTGTTGTAAGACAGATCCAAATGACATACAGTATTAATGAGGCTTTCAGGGTTTTGTCAAGGCCTCCATGCTGTACTATTCTTGCAGTCACAAGGGACAACTGCTGATAGAACCGCCGATGGAGGCACTGAATGGCATTGTGAACAGAGCTTTAAACGGAACCTGTCATCAACTTTATGCGGAGCTCACTAGGGCAGCATAAAGTAGTGACAGAAATGTTGATCTCAGAGGTGGTCACTCATGAGCTAAAAGTAAGTGGTTGGCGAGTACCAGCATCATAATCATTGCAGCCCAGGTCTTGAAAGGAGTCAAATCTACCTGAGAAGAGTCAGTTACGCTAGGGCTACACAACTTGTGTCGGGCAATATTTTGTCGCACCAATGTCGCACGACAATTATAATGATTGTCTACGGTGTCGCACTGCGACATGCTGCGAACGATGGATTTTTTCTGCAACTGTCACGTCGCAGCATTTTGAAATGCCATAGACTATCATTATAAAATATTGTCACGAGACATGTCGTCGTGTAGCCCTAGCCTTATTCATAAGCTCCTGCTCTCCCCACCCATCTGCTGAAGATTGACAGTGTTCTCCGTACTTTTCTCTCTAGGAGAGAACTGCCAATCATCAGCAGATGGCGTGAGAGCAGGAGATTATAATAACCATGACTCTTCTTAGGTAGATTTCGCTCTTTTCAAGGCCTGTGCTGCAATGATTATTATGCGGGTTCTCGGCAACCACTTACCGTATTTTTCGCTTTATAAGACGCACTTTTTCCCCCAAAAAAGAGGGGGGAAATGGCCGTGCGTCTTATAAAGTGAATACTAGTGAGCACTTCCATTATGTATTCTACATCGATGAAGGTGCCAGGAGTCAGACCCCTGCTGATCTGATATAGATGGTCTACCCTACAGATAGGTCATCAGTATTAAAATTCTGGACAACCATTTTAAGTGTGGAGTAATAGTCCGTAAAACATTTAGCAACATCAACATTAGTTATGATTTACAGGAAATGTGAGCAAACAGAATAAATTGAACTCACAGTTGGGTCACCACTGAGGTCCAGGCCTAGAACAAGGTCATTTGTAGAGTGGAGAAATTCTTCAGCCAGTTTAACAGTTTCTTTTGCCACTGTTGGCCCACCTCTTCTATCAATTGCTAGTAAGAATCTGAAAAATTGGACAACAGAGAAATTAGATGCACATTCAGATATTCACTGCAATCTTCAATTGGTGAGTTGGGGTGAAATGTATCAAACCTAAACAAACATTGCAACAAAACGTCTATGGACAAAAAGTAGACCATTTTACAACATTTCCAAACATTCTCCTAGTCACATTTCTTAACAGGTTTTCTTCATGTAGCACAGCAATGACTCTGGACAGGAAAAATACCCACCAGTCGTTGTAACAGAGGGAAATAGCTCAGCGAGGCGTACCTAACATCGATGTCCACTTCCTCAGCCTTACACTGCTTAATGCCTTCAAGCACAGTCTCCACATATGTTCTCTTTGTCATCCCTGTGTGGAAGTTACATGGTGGTGTGAATTTATATACCGACAATCATGTAATATTATTAGCACATAGACCAACTTACCAAATTTTTGCTCTATAAGACGCAATTTCCCCCCCCAAAAGTGGGGGAAAATAGTGCCGCGTCTTATGGGGCGAATGCAGCAAACATTGATACACCGCTGCGCTGCTAAAGCTATATAAGTGAGTATAATAATAATATAAATAAAATCCACCTTTCTGAGCATATTGATGGCAACCCCTCCCATGTAGACTTGATTGATGCCTCCTGTGGCATACACCATCCCCTACAAAGGGATGTCAATCAAGGGTCTGAGATCGCAGCACTCTTGACTGCTGAAGCAGACACTTGTGGATTGCACTTGCATTTTACATGCTGTGCAGGAGTTGTTCAAAGTGCATTTTCTAAAATACGCTATATTACTGATGACAACAGTGGCATGCAAGACTTTGGGCACCCTGGTCAAAATTACTGTCAATGTGAACAGTTAAGCAAGTTGAAGATGAAATGATCTCCAAAAGGCGTAAAGTTAAAGATGACACATTCCCTTTGCAAAAACAATTTGTTATTTTCATCTTTTACATATTCAAAATAACAAAAAAAGGAAAAGGGCCCAGAGCAAAACTTTGGGCATCCTTCATGGTTAGTACCTAGTAGCAGTCCCTTTGGAAAGTATCACAGCCAGGAATAAGGGTAGCAGTTGCCTAGGGTGCCACCTCATACCAGCCAAGAGGGGGCACAAACATGCTCCTAATGAGCAGCCAGTGCTGCCTCCTTATAGTTCACTTCACTCAGTCAGTGCCTCTCTCCTGGCCCGCTGTGCTGCTCTACGCTGCCAGCTCCTGTCAGTATCTTCCCTGTGTCCAAAGCTGCAGTGAGATTTGCTTGATCACATCATGGGTAAGCAGCAGGGGAGAAGCGCTCAGCCGGCTCTGGTCCTGCTAATCTATAGCATCATCGCTGGCTAGGGGGATGGGCAGAGACTGGAAGAAGTGCTGCTGGCAGGCTGCCTGCACGTGATGGCATCATTGTTAGGGGGTAGGACATGCGAGTGGGATGGACGAAGCATCGACAGCGCAGAGGAGAAGAACGCTCTGTGATGTGTCCTCCTTAGCCTCTGACACTTAGAATCAGAGCTGGCACAGTGAGAGCAGCACACAGCGGGCATTTCCCCATGTGCTGCTCTCCTTGTCCCCTCAGTCAGAGGGCCAGAAGACTGTCTCATCCCCCCTGATCTCTGTGGAACATGCGGGTAGCTCACACTTGCATGCATGCTCCTTGTTTGGATTCTGCATCCCCCCTCCTTATTTCACTGTGAACAGGCTGCTGCATAAGTTAGGGGCAGGTAGTCGGGACAGGCAGGAGGAGGATGGAGGCTGCTGAGACTGGAAACTCAATCCCGTCATGGGGGAGAGCATTTCCAGACAGCTTCTATGTCCAGCAGCAGCAGCAGTCCTCTTCCTCCTGCCTGTGTTACTGAACCCCCCTCCACTGCCATCCTACTAAGGGCCCCCTGTTTGAGGACCAAGCTGCTAGCATGTGAGAAGTCCAGATAAAACTGTAAATGGTGAGTTTATGTACTGTGTCTGTCTGTCGGTCCATCTATCTATTAGACATTTATGTGATATGTACTATATGAGATAGATAAACAAATATCAGAGACGGCCTTCATGCTCATGACTTAGAATACACACCTCAGCTGCTGCAGAGCCGCATTATACACACCCCAGCTACTGCAGAACCTTATAATACACACCTCAACTGTTGCAGAACCTCATAAAACACTCCTCAGCTGCTGCAGAACCTCATAATACACTCCTCAGCTGCTGCAGAACCTCATAATACACGCCTCAGCAGCTGAACTGTAATGTGAATGTTGGGGTGGGGGGGGGGGGGTCCTGCCTGGCCCTGATCACAGTTTGTAAACACTTTTGTGTCTCTGAACGGGAGAACAATGTACCACAACTGTAGAGTTCTGATTTGCCTTGCTAGCAATCCGACCAGCAGCTGTCTCAGTTAAATGCCATGTCGTAACTGCATTTTGAACTGAGGAAATGTCAACCTGAAAACACTTTGCTATCTTCTTATAGCCTTCTCCTGCGTTGTGTGCATCAATTATTTGTATTTTCAGAATATTAGGCAACTGCTTAGAAGAACACATGGCTGCTGATTTGGGGGAAAGATTAGAGGAATCTGGGTATTTAAAAATCTTTTGAAATTTGCATCACCTGGCCTTTCCTAATGATGACTGTGAACAAGCTATCACTGCAAGAATAATACCTTTTAAAACTTAAAAGGGTTTTGCCACTTCGGCAAATAGCATTTATTATGCAGAGAAAGTTTCCATGGTTACCATCACCCTGTAGTCCATCAGCGGTGGCCGTGCTTGTACACTATAGAAAAAAATACCAGCCTATGTGAGCTCCCACGGTCCCAGCAACCATTTTTTCTTATAGTGTGCAAGCACAACCACTGCTGATGTAACCATGGATACGAGCAGTGTATAACATGATGGAAAAATGAATCCAGCCAGCAAAGGAGGCAATATGGAGAATCACAATACATTAGTAAGTGCCTGGTATTAACTTTCTCTACATGATAAATGGATGCGGACAGCACACATATATCATTCATTTTTTTGCGGACCCATAGAAATAATTGGGTCCACATTTGATCCGTAAAAAATGGTAACCGAAAATATGTTCGGGTGCATGAGGCCTAAGTGTGTATATATATGTACATAGCTCTCCGTCACTGATCGTTGACCGGGGGTCAATGGCGGATTATAATTGGGGCTTTTGGGTCGGTCGCCCCGGGCCCGGCATCGCTGGGGGGGCCCAGAGCCGAACCGAACGCCCACATACTGTGGCGGGGCACGGGACCGTATAGTTCCCTGCCCCACCGCCTATCCCCACCATAGGCTTCAGGCCTAGTACGCCTGAGGCCTATGTGGTGGTAAAAGTCCGGCGTGCACGACGATGTCATCGTGCGGCGTGCATGATGACGTCATCGTGCACCTGTATAGTGGCTCTGATGTTTTTTTTTTCAGTTTTACTTTTTTGCAATAATTTTTTTCGATGGCAACTAAAAATAAATTAGCTATTCTGTCTTTTTTTTTTTTTATATATGGCATTCACCGTAGAGGATAATTTACGTAATATTTATGTAGTCCGGGTCGTTACGGACGTGGCAATACCAAACATATGGGGGAGATTTTTTTTGTGCTAATTTTTTAATTGAAAAGCGTATTTTAATTTTTTTTACCACTTAATAGTCCCACAAGGGGACTATAACAGACAACATTCTGATTGATTTTAAAATGCAATGCATTATCCCTATAGTGCATTGCATTTTAATTTCAGTGGGTCTCATAAGCGATCTGTCAGTGTATTACATTAACAGGCAATGCATTACAATACACAATGTATTGTATTGCATTGTAGAAGGTATCAGACCCCCAAAAGTTAATGTCCCGCAGTGGTACAAAAATATAAAATAAAAAAAGTTTTGAAAAGTGTTTTTAAAAAATAAATAAATTTAAAGTTTCAAGTAAAAAAACAAACAAACAAAAAAAATACATATTAGGTATCGTTGAGTCTATAATGACCGTCTCTATAAAAACGATCTACCCAATCAGATAAACGCTGTAAAATAAAATAATAGCCATTTTTTGGTCACTTTGCCTTACAAAAGTGTAGTAGGAAGCGATCAAAAGTATGATGTACCCCACAATAGCAGCACTAAAAATGTCACCTTATTATCCTGCAAAAAAAGGGACCCCTACACAAGACGATTGGCAGAAAAATTTGCCACATGGCAAAAAAAAAATTCATTTTTTTTCAAAAATGCTTTTATTGTGTAAGATTGCAAACAAAAAATAAAAATTAGACATATTAGGTATTGTTGGCGTCCATAATGACCTGCTATATAAAAATACCTAATGGTTTACCCTGTCAGATGAATGCTGTAAAAAAAAAAAAAAAAAAACATATTTATTGTGTACATTTTTTGTGTCACCTTGCCTTACAAAAAGTGTCATAGCAAGCAATCAAAAAGTATTATGTACCCCAAAATAATACCAATGAAAAATGTAAAATCTGCAAAAAAAAAGTGAAATTTTGAAACTTCGCCCCCATTTTCCTTTAACTCTTGTGAAACATGTAAAGCGTTAACATTGCTTTTAAATCAGTTTTGAATAACTGGGTGGTTTCTACTACCCAGGGCTCCAGATGGCGACCAAAACGGTCGCCAATGCGCCTTAAAATTTGCAGATGGCGACAAGACTTTTTAGTCTTGTCGCCATTTGCGACTGGACCGCTGCGCTGCCCAGTATCGGTTAAAGAACATGGAACAGGCCGCTCTCAGTGCTCCTGTTCTCTTCTAGCACAGTGGAGAAGGAGGGAGTCCCTCCCGCCCCACTGTGACGCGGCAGTCGCTGCCACCAATGGGGAGATAGCAGGGAGGAGGAGGAGGATCTGTGGCCACTGCGCCACCAATGGATGTAAAACATAATAATACAAGGGTGGCAGTGATATCACTGACTCGGCCTCACTAGTAACAGGTCATGCGATCCGCGGCAATTAACCCCTCAGATGTGGCACATCTGAGGGGTTAATTGCCGCAGATCGTATGCCCTGTTATTGAGGCCGGGTCCGTGATACCGCTGCCGACATTTGTATTAATGTGTTAAAGAGGACCTAAGTATCAGGCTACATGGAGCGGCGCCTAGGGATCTAAGTGCACTTACTAATCTTCCTGGGCGCCGCTCCGCTCGCCCGCTGTGGCCCCCGAGATATTCAACATTGAGAGCAAGGAGGAGGAGACGCCAGTGTCTCTCCTTCTCCCTGACAGCAGCGCTGTCCAATCAGAGCCAGGGAGAAAAACACCTCCCTGGCTCTGAGCTCTGATTGGACAGCGCTGCTGTCAGGGAGAAGGAGAGACACTGGCGTCTCCTCCTCCTTGCTCTCAATGTTGAATATACCGAGGCCACAGGCGAGCGGAGCGGCGCCCAGGAAGATTAGTAAGTGCACTTAGATCCCTGAGCGCCGCTCTATGTAGCCTGATACTAAGTTTATATTCTTTTGACCCATGAAAGGTCTTTAATTAGATTCATTGGTGGTGCAGTGCGCCCCCTCCCCAGTATTAGTATCATTGGTGGCACAGTGGCCACAGGCCCCCACCCTCATTGTTATATGGTGGCCACAGGGTCCCCTCCATTGGTGGCAGTGGCAGATTACACTGCTGGGGCTCTGATCGGTTACCATGGCAGCCAGGACGCTCCTGAAGCTCTGGCTGCCATGGTCAGCTCCCTGCTGCTGTGTGCACTAGGCACAGGGCAGCCAGGCGAGTGTCAGGTCCTATTCACCCTGATAGAGATCTATTAGGGTGAATAGGACAAGGGATGAATAGATCCCAGGTTCTAACCCCTAAGGAGGCTAATAGTTATTAAATAAAAAGTTAAAAAAAACACTAAAATACTAAAAGTTTAAATTGCCCCCTTTCCCAATTTTACATATAAAATTTACAAAAGAAAAAAAAATAAACAAATTACATATCACCACGACCGAAAAAGTGTGAACTATTAAAATATTTCCGCTGCAGTGAACGCCGTAACAGAAAAAAAAATCAAAACCGCGCAACTCGCCATTTTTAGTCACCTTGTCCCCTAGTAGATGTGGGATATAAGAAGTATGTGGTGTTGTATTCTCCTATGTGTAGAGCTGGTTCATTACTGTGACCTGCGTCTCATCTTCTCCTCCAAGTCCTTTTTTTTTATTATATGCATTTTAAATTTGGCAACTAATAAATTTGATTTGGCTCCTACATTTTTTAGGTTAGGAGCCAATGGCTCCTGGTTATTTTTTTTAGTCTGGAGCCCTGCTACATAAGCCACACAATGTGACTTTAAGCCTGAATTGGTCCTTAAAAAATCTCAGACTGGCTTGGATAGGTAAAAGCATTCCAAAGTTATTACCACATAAAGTGACACATGTCAGAGATGCAAAAATAGACTCTGTTGGGAAGGTGAAAAATGACTGTGTCCTGAAGTGGTTAAAATGTTGAAAAATGTGTTTCATCTTTAACTTTATAACTTTTGGAGATCATTTCATCTTCAGCTTGCTTAACTGTTCAAAGTAACAATAATTTCAGAGATGTCCAAACTTTTACATGCCACTGTGGATATGTTTAGAAAGGTCTTCCTAGTCCCTATATAGCAGTTATGGATAGTTACCTTTAAGGTGAGTTCAATCTATTCCTAAGAAACCACTTACTGACATGATGTACATGAGACCGATTTCAGAAAGAGTGCTTGTACCTGTGGAAGACTCTCTTGGCGTGCTTCGTAACTCTAGGTATTTTACACCATCTGCAGCAAACTCTTTAATAACATCCTTGGTAACCTACATCATAAAATAAGTAGAGTTAAAATCAGGACATCTTCATTTTAAAGGACATCTGTCAGCAGATTTGTACCTATGACACTGGCTGACCTGTTACATGTGCACTTGGCAGCTGGAGGCATCTGTGTTGGCCCCATGTTCATATGTGTCTGAAATGCTGAGAATAATGATGTTTTACTATATGCAAATCAGCCTCTAGGAACAACGGGGGTGTTGCCCTTACACCTAGATATTCTGCTCTCTCTGCAACTGCTGCGCCCTCTGCACTTTGATTGACAGGGCCAGGCAGTGATATCGTCATCATGCCTGGCCCTGACTTCTCCTGAAGTCAAAATGAAGAGGGCTGTTCACCACCAAAACCTATTAACCCTTTAAGGACTCGGGGTTTTTTCATTTTTGCATTTTCGTTTTGCGCTCCATGCCTTCCGAGAGCCATAACTTTTTTATTTTTACGTTCACATGGCCATATGAGGGCTTTATTTTTGCGGGACAAGTTGTACTTTCCAACGCCACCATTTAATATTGCATACGATGTAGTGGGAAGCGGGAAAAAAATTCCAAATGGGGTGAAATTGCAAAAAAAAAACAATTCTACCACAATTTTACGGGTTTTTAAATTACGACGTTTGATGTGTGATAAAACTGACCATTTAGTTTTATTCTACAGGTCAGTACGAATCCGGCGATACCCAATATGTATAGATTTTCTTGCGTTTTGATAGTGAAAAAAATTCAAAAGTGGGAAATTTTTTATTTTTTATTTTTGTCGCCATATTTTGACCCCTATAACTCTTTTGTAATTAAGTGTATGGCATTGTATGGGGGCTTATTTTTTGCGGGCGATCTGAACTTTTAGTTGATACCATTATGGGGTGTGTAGGACTTTTTGATCACTTTTTATTTAATTTTTTGAGGAAATGAAGCGTTCAAAAATGGCGAATCCGCCATTTGGGCGCTTTTTCCGTTTTTCTGTTTACCGTATGGGAAATATATTTTTATATTTTTATACCACGGGCGTTTTCGCACATTATGACACCCATGATGTGTATTTTTTAAAAAAAATTATTATTTTATTTTAATTTTGGGGAAAGGGGGTGATTTGAATTTTTAGGTTTTTTTATTTTTTTTTTATTTTTTTATTTCTTTTATTTTTCTTTTACACTGTTATATAGGTCCCATAGGGACCTATATAAATCAGTCATCTGATTGCTTCTAACATAAACTCCAATACACTTGTATTGGAGTTTATGAGATTTTACTACTTTCCTATGAAGCCCTATTGCTAACAAGGGCTCCATAGGAAATAGTAAGTGATAGCCTCATGCTGAATGAAAGGCTTGAGGCTATCCCTCACAGCGCTCCGATTCTCCCGATCACCACTAGGGGGAGCCGGAGAGCTGCCGAAAGTTTTACTTTCGGTTTTAGCGCGCGCAGATGCCGTGGTCAGGATTGACCACGGCATCTGCGGGGTTAAATGATTGCGATCGGCATCGCTGCCGACCGCGATCATTAGCCGCGGGGGTCAGCTACAGGAAACAGCCGGACCCCCGCAGCGATCGCGCCCACAGAGGGCAGGAGCGGGCGCCATACTTAGGGATCGGACCCATGACGTACCCATACGTCATGGGTCCTTAAGGGGTTAACTATAATGGGAGTGTTTGGTTTCGGCCAGACAACCCAGAAACCAGTCCGAATCCCATCACAGTCAATGGGGTCTGGTAGTGAAAGACACATAGGGGCACATTTTTTAAGACCGGTGTTTTAGACGCTGGTCCTAACAAGGCACTGCGCTAGCGGTGGAACCGCCGAAGTTATGTAGAGGCGCCCGTCTCTACATAACTTCGGCGGGTCCACCACCACTTCTAAATGTAAGGCAGCTTCCTAGAAACAGGCACGGGAAATGGTAACTGGGACGGGCTGGCCTGCCCTGTCCACACTACGCTCAGCGGGTAAAAGTTGCAGATTGTGGCGCAAAGGACCTTTTAGCCTCAATCTGCACCAGAAATACACCTAGTATAGACGTATTTCTGTTTAATAAATTACCCCCATAGTTTTACCGCAGGTGTGGAACTAGTCTTATGTGTATCACCAGCCTCTGTGCAAGCTGTACCAGAGCCCTACATTTAAAGTATATGCTGAGAAAAGTTCCCTGTGTATATGTCAAACATATCCATAGAGCTCCATTGACCAGACTGAAGCCAAAAGAGGTTCCTTTTGGCCTTGGTTGTCGTGCTTTTTAACACTGGCATACATTTTTTCATCTGTATACTATGCAGCATATTGTATAACATTGGCATATGTTGGAGCCTTCCATCAGAGGTGCAAGTTAGAAAATCCCAATCCCAATGCCTTAGGCCTCATGCACACGACCATTGTTTGATTCCGTGTCCGTTGAGCCGTTTTTCGTGCTTTTCTGCAGACCCATTGGCTTTCAATGGGTCCGTAGAAAATTTGTCAAATGCACCGTTTGTCCTCCGCGTCCGTGGTACCGTGATTACTGTCCGTCAAAAAAATATAACCTGTCCTATTCTTGTCAGCGAAAAATGGTTAGTGGACCCATTCAAGTCAATAGGACCGTGAAAAAAATGCGGAGGTACATCCGACTGTCATCCGCGTCCGTGACCTGCATATATATTCCATTATCCTGGGTGGAGATATTAAAATTACACTTTTTATTTTCCTTCCTTTTTTTGTGGCAGACCACGGAAACACAACGGAACTAAAAACGGACACGGATCACGGAACAACGGAACCCAATTTTGCGGACCGCTAAAAACAATTGTGGCTCCATGCATGGGCAGAACAGTGGCTCAGTGTCTTGAAGCGCTGGGGATCTAGGTTCAAATATTGACCAAGGACAACATCTGCATGGAGTTTGTATGTTCTCCCCGTGTTTGTGTGGGTTTTCCTGGGTATTCTGGCACACTCCAAAGACATACTGATAGGGCTCTTAGATTGTGAGCCCCACTGGGGACAGTGTGATGATGATGTCTGTAAAGCGCTGCGGAATATGTCAGCGCTATATAAAGGTCAGTGAATTAATATACATGACCGTATTATATAATGATTTATGATATTGTGAATTCCAGTCTCACTGCCGATCTACTGAAGTGTTATTACATAATGCGGTGACTACAAGTCAGTAGACCCGGGTGAGACTGGAATTCACATCATTACAGTGTTGTGAGTTCAGTTTACAGAACAGTATTCAGGCCGGGAAATATCGCTCACTCATTGAGCATGTTTCCCGGAAGGTATGGGCTCGTCTGAAACTAGCATAAGGGCACATTGTAATGTCTGCAAGTGTTTGCAGTCCACAAAACACGCACACCCGCCATGTGCGTTCCGCATTTTGCACACTGCACAATGCCGGTACTGTGATAGAAATGCCTATTCTTGTCCGTGGCTGCTGACAAGAATAGGACATGCTCTATCTTTTTTGAGGGGCCGCAGAACGGAACTATGGATGTGGACAGCACACGGCGTGCTGTCCGCATCTTTTAGCGCCCCATTGAAATGAATGGGTCTGAACCAGTTCCGCAATTTTGCTGAACGGATGCAGACCCATTTATACAGAAGTGCGAATGGACCCTAAGTGAAAGGAAACAATACATTCAGCCCAGCTAGCCTTACAGGGCATTAGGTCTGTTTTAACAGTAAATTAGCTGGTGACAGACCCCCTTTAATGCACAGTTTCGGTTATGTCACCTCTTAATGACAGAAGAAACTTACCAGTAATATATCTTCAGCTGTATCTGTGATCTGGTGAATTATTCGGAACATCTGAAAACATCTGGATATAACGGGAGATGAAAGGCAGAACAAAGGTCGTCACTTGCAGCAACAAAATGTATTAAATACAATAACACCTAGGGATGCAATAATGCATAACGGACTAAATACTAAAGAAAGGGCTTGGAAAAAATGTAGCCTATCCCTAGATACCTCTGTGATATGGAGAAGAGGAATATGAGCTGAGGTGTCAGGGACATTTACTGTACCATCAAGTAAACGGGTTTAGCATGCCCCCGAGTTCACCTGTGTTGTTCATTTCCATTGTTCTGCTCTGTCATTTTGATGGCAATGACAGGTCTGTCACATGATGGACACCAGTGGCTCCTAATGGACCCAAATGATTGTAATGAGGTCCATTGGATTTCCATCATGGTGTCTTTCATTTTCCGAGACATCCCTGCTGATCAGGTGTGTGAAGGGGCTGCGATACCAGTGCAAGCACTGCAGCCTCTCTAAATGTTTACCTCGGCCCATCTACTGGCACGCCCTCTACTTAGTAGCAGCAATTCAGTCTATTGCAGCTTTAGCACCCTGAGCCAATTCACTCTACACTGTGACTGTGCCTTTAGAAAGGCCGAGGTAAACAATGAAGAAGCGCCCTTGTATCATACTTACCAACATATAAGTTGGTACCTTAGGGTACCTACGTCTAAAAAAGGAACGCCCACTTGTTGGCATGGTTGGCGTTGGTTCCAGCCATTTTCATCCCAGGACAGACCAAATTTGCTGGGACTGTTCTTGAAAATCAGAGACAATCCTTGCAAATTCGAGACAGTTGGCAACTATGTTGTATGCACTTTAAATCAGAGACGGGCAGAAGGGTACAGCAGCACGTCAAGAGGGCAATATGTGGCTAGATGATGGACTGCACATACAGCTGTCCTATTATGCCCTTTTGGGTAGCAGTCCAGGTACAGAATATAGCATCTATACATAGACATCGATAGAAGTCATGTGACAATTTTTTTTTAAAGGGCTCCATCGTGCCACCTGAATTGTACAGTGCAAGTAGTCATCCCCACAAGCTATATGTTGTCACATCACATGTGATAGACCCGATGCTCTTACTCTTCTAGAGTCCGCTTCTGTCCTTTCTCTATCATGGTCATTCCATTCTGGATTTGTAGGTGGGGTTTTTGGGCCATGAGCTTTTTCATGGTGGCAGAACTTATTGAGCCATTCAGGTGGGCATGCAGCTCCTACAAGAGACAAGACAATTATTGAATGTTCCGCATTCTAGAAACATCCTTACGCACATGGTGGTTACTCCAACATACCGCGCTCCCATGTTCACTGACCACAAGTAGAAGCACATGTTGCCTTATGCCCTGTTCACATTTGCTGTGGCTTCTGCCAAACCCCACGCATAATGGACACCAGCGGCATCTGACAGGTTCCCTTGGCTTATAATGGGGTCCATCAGGTTCTGCCGAGGTGCCCATCATTATGATGGGAAAATTGGCACAGCTATTAATACAGTTTTCATGTGTGCTTTTAGCCAAAATAATACAGGGTGCAAAAATGGCAAGTGTCAATCGTCAATGCTTGAGCACCACCACTCCAGTCAAACCCTACTATCTATATCTCCAGTAATACCATTTGGACTCTTTAAAGAGGGCCTATCAGCAGGATCAACTTTACTAAACCAGGCATACAGTCTGGTAGGGTTTCTCCTGCTGATTAAACTGATATATATGATTTATTACCCACATCTGCTGTGCCATTGCAGAGATATTTTCACTTAAATTAATATGTTAATTAGCACCTCGGTGCACCAAGGGGCATGCCCTAGCCCGTTTGTGCACCGCAGCTCCTCCACTTCCCCTACTTAGCCATGCCCGCCGTCCCTTGACGCAGACACTTGTCTTGCCCTGTAATCCCACCCATGCATCAGATTCTGGCAGAGGTGCAGTATTCTCCTTTGGGTTTCCCCACCTCTGAGATGTACTGTGCATGTGCCGGTTAAAGAATCTGCAGCACATGCACAGGATTACAGGACCAAGCAAGAACACAATGACGATGTCTGGCCCTGTAAGCCAAGGGAATTGGACGTGGCTCAGTAGGAAAACTGGGGGAGCTGTGGAGCAACAAGGGGCTAGGGCATGCCCCTTGTTGCACTGAAGCCCTAATTAACTAAAGCTAATATATCTCTACAACCGACCTACAGATTTGCGGTGATACAGTAATTGGTTTAATTAACAGATTCAACCCTATCAGACTGTATGTTTGGTTTAACAGGGTTGACCCTGCTGACAGTGGAGGTCAGATCTGTCAGCAGCCGAGCCAAGTAGCTGCCCTGATATGGCTGTTTAGAGCCTGCAATAAAAAAATGCAATGGGAAAAATAATACATTATAGTGATAAATTCTTTTAGATTATTAACCAATTGTTTACTTATATCATACATGCTATTAAAGGGGTTCTGCAGGCAGTATATCCTCAGGATAGGTCATAAACATCTGATCAGTGGGGGTCTGACACCCAGCACCTCTTCCTTTTGATTGTGGGGGTTGCCGTGTGTCGGACCCTGCCGATTAGATCCTGAGGACAGGTCATCAATATATACTGCCTAACACAACCGTGGAGGCTTATTTCTAACCAAATACGTGGCCGGCCTCCATATCAGAGAGAACATTCATGTTATCTGCAGACCATCTGTACTGAGAGTTTAGGTCATGTATGATCTCCAAGGGCAGAGCATAAAGACCAGACCTCACGGTACCGTACGTCATCTACAGGTTTAGGACATATGCACACATCTATTTTGTTAACAGATAACACATAGTCTGCCAGATCCTCTATACGGGTAAGGCCTCATGCACACGGCCGTGCGCGGACCGTGGTATCCCGGCCTGGAATCCAGCTGACAGCAGGAGCACACGGCGTCATTGGTTGCTATGACGCTGTGCGCTTCATGCCACCGCTGGACTACAGTAATACACTCGTATAGATCATACGGGTGTATTACTGTAGTCCAGCGGCGGCATGAAGCGCACGGCATCATAGCAACCAATGACGCCATGCGCTCCTGCTGTCAGCTGGATTCCAGGCCGGGATACCACGGTCCGCGCACGGCCGTGTGCATGAGGCCTAAAAGGACCCTTAGGCTAACTAGCAAAAAATGGCACGTAAAGTGCACCGCCACAGGGTCTGAGTTACCATAGGGAAAAATCTATGGGGGTCATTTATGATGACTCCCTAACAACTGTGTTTGGCATGAAAAAGTCACACAGACCCATGGTGTCTTTTGAAATGTCTGTGCACCTAAAGTTGGGGTGGTGTAAATGACAATTAAAGGACCCAGCACCCCCGCCGATCATCCTTATGAAGGGAAGGTGCGTGCAGTGCACACATGCCGTCACCCCTCTCTCTTCCTGCTCGTCATAGACACAGCAGCAGCGAGCAGGAATGAGTAGGGAGACAGCACACGTGCACCTTCCCGTCATTCGGCTGATCGTGGGGTGTCGGACCCCTGCCGATCTGATCAGGATAGCTCATCAATATTAAAAGCCTGGAGAACCCCTTCAAAATCGACTCCCGTCAGAGGTTGGAGTAGATTACATTCCAGGCGCACGGACTGGTAGAGTCATAATTTAAGCACATCCTCCGGCAGCGCAGTGAATTGTTTAGTGATCGCATTTCGAGTCAATTCCAGACCCCTGATAGGAAAGAACATGGTGACATGGTGTGAAACAGGTTACTTATATGCCTGATGTCTCCAGCGTCTATAGGAATGGATTCTGCAGTACAATAAAAGGTTGTCTCACTTTAGCAAATGGCATTTATCATGTAGAGAAGGTTAATACCAGGCAATTACTAATGTATAGTGATTGTCCATACTGCCTCCTTTGCTGGTTGGATTCACTGTGTGGGTGGAGCGGGTATGACCACCCTGTATTTCAGCAGTGCTGGTCGTGCTTGCACACTATAGGAAAAAGTGTCAGCCTCTCTGGTGGCCCGGGATCATGAGCGCACATAGGCTGGTGCTTTTTCCTATATTGTGCAAGCACGAACATCACTGCTGGATTGCAGGGTGGTCGTAACCATGGAAACGAGCAGTGTATAATATGATGGGAAAAATGAATCCAGCCAGCAAAGGAAGCAATATGGATAATCACAGTATATTAGTAAGTGCCTGGTATTAAAGGGAATCCGTCACCAGTTTTATCGTGTCTTTACCAAGGGCTCTTTCACACTTGTGTTTTTGCTTTCCGTCCTAGAGATCCGTCCTCGGGGCTCTAGGACGGAAAGATACTGATCAGGATCATCCCCATGCATTCTGAATGGAGAGCAATCCGTTCAGGATGCATCAGGATGTCTTCCGTTCAGTATGTGAACTTTTTTGGACGTTGACAAAACCGTAGCATGCTGCGGATTTGTCTCCGTCCAAAAATCCGGAAGACATGCCATAACGCCGGATCCGGAATTATTGCCCATTAAAGTGCATTAATCCGGATCCAGCCTTAAGCTAAACGTCGTTTCGGCGCATCGCCGGATCCGACGTTTAGCTCTGCGCATGCGCAGCAGCAGTTCCGATCAGGGCCCCAGTATAATCCTCGGAACGCAAGTGTGAAAGAGCCCTAAGGGCAACATAAACTCGTGACAGATCCCCTTACCAAAGGGGGTCACTTTCTTTAACGGACTGGCAGGTTTGCCAAAATCTTGTAGTAAACAGCTCTAGCGCAATTCCCTTTAAATGTATCTACATAATAAATGCTATTGCTGAAGTGAGACAACCCCTTTAATATCATAAACTAACCCCATTAGGACTGCAGAACTATTTTTATGAAATACATCATCACCACCATAGCTATTATCTCCTATGTTATAGCTTAGCAGCAGGTATGAAGCCCACCACTATCTTTAATAATATTGGGGTAATGCCCGAGAATCCCAAAAGTAGAAACTGCTGATAATAATAATCCAAAAATCATCCTCAAATCCTGGACCTCTGGTTGGATCAGAAGCAAATCTTCTTTTCTATGGTCAGATGTAGCATCCAATTAACCTTCCGGCTATTCTTAGTAGCTACAGATCAGGGCTATGCCTGGCACAGTACATCAGCACCGGAGAGTACCTGGAGGACAAGTACCCGCAGCATTGCCCCCTATGTGCAGTAATGCCTGGCACAGTACATCAGCACCGGAGAGTACCTGGAGGACAAGTACCCGCAGCATTGCCCCCTATGTGCAGTAATGCCTGGCACAGTACATCAGCACCGGAGAGTACCTGGAGGACAAGTACCCGCAGCATTGCCCCCTATGTGCAGTAATGCCTAGCACAGTACAGCAGCACCGGAGAGTACCCGGAGGACAAGTACCCGCAGCATTGCCCCCTATGTGCAGTAATGCCTGGCACAGTACAGCAGCACCGGAGAGTACCTGGAGGACAAGTACCCGCAGCATTGCCCCCTATGTGCAGTAATGCCTGGCACAGTACATCAGCACCGGAGAGTACCTGGAGGACAAGTACCCGCAGCATTGCCCCCTATGTGCAGTAATGCCTGGCACAGTACATCAGCACCGGAGAGTACCTGGAGGACAAGTACCCGCAGCATTGCCCCCTATGTGCAGTAATGCCTGGCACAGTACATCAGCACCGGAGAGTACCTGGAGGACAAGTACCCGCAGCATTGCCCCCTATGTGCAGTAATGCCTGGCACAGTACATCAGCACCGGAGAGTACCTGGAGGACAAGTACCCGCAGCATTGCTCCCTATGTGCAGTAATGCCTGGCACAGTACATCAGCACCGGAGAGTACCTGGAGGACAAGTACCCGCAGCATTGCCCCCTATGTGCCAGTAATGCTTGGCACAGTACATCAGCACCGGACAGTACCTGGAGGACAAGTACCCGCAGCATTGCCCCCTATGTGCAGTAACGCCTGGCACAGTACATCAGCACCGGAGAGTACCTGGAGGACAAGTACCCGCAGCATTGCCCCCTATGTGCCAGTAATGCCTGGCACAGTACATCAGCACTGGAGAGTACCTGGAGGACAAGTACCTGCAGCATTGCCCCCTATGTGCAGTAATGCCTGGCACAGTACATCAGCACCGGAGAGTACCTGGAGGACAAGTACCCGCAGCATTGCTCCCTATGTGCAGTAATGCCTGGCACAGTACATCAGCACCGGAGAGTACCTGGAGGACAAATACCCGCAGCATTGCCCCCTATGTGCAGTAATGCCTGGCACATTACATCAGCACCGGAGAGTACCTGGAGGACAAATACCCGCAGCACTGCCCCCTATGTGCAGTAATGCCTGGCACAGTATAGCAGCAGCAGGAGGATACGTAGCTATTATCCATGCTGTAGGCTGGTATACTGGCAGGCAGCATTGCCCCCGGGCTAGCTCTCACCACTTTGGGCAGCTCTGTGTAGAAGTCCCGGGCCCCCTCTCCAGACATCGCGGCTCCGTCCCCGTCAGCTGGTGAGTGAGCAGGGCACCGGCTTCCTCCTTATACACCGCGTACAAGAGCGCCGCTCATTGGCCCCGGAGCCCGACCTCCTCCTTCTGGGCGGCGGAGTCTCGCCCCCCTCCCCCTCAGCGTCTCGGCTCGGGCTGCTGTGTGCCTGCAGAGCGGGTCGTATGTACCCCCATAAGGACTACTCCTCACGTACCCCTGAGGTGACTGTAATCCTTTATAATACACATCTCGGCTGCTTCAGAACCTCTTTAATCTCTGCAACATTGCTTCAATAAAATTACCATCTTTCTCTTCAGGATTGTGGGAAGTCCCACAGCACCCTCATCTGAATCATGCCCACCCCAAGGTACCTGCTTACAAGGGGCAGCCACAGTGCCACCACTTTGCACCCTAAACAGTGGCAACCAACATGCCCCTTGTAAACTGCCAGCCACAAATAATAGACTCTGCCTGACACTATGCCCTGTCAGTGGCCCCGAAACCATATCTGTAGTGCCACCAGTGCCCACAAAAATATCCCCCGATATGGCATCACCCGCAAATGCCCCCATAGAGACACAGTTCACCCAGGAGGCCTGCATGCAGGAAAATCCAGTGATGTTTATGGCAGCCTGGATTCTGTTTGTCGAAAAGCAGCTCCTTCCTGAATTCTCGGAGGGTCTCATTTACAAGGACCTTTACAGGGGCACAATGGTTCGATAGGTACAGCGTCGACAGCTCATGCGCCCTTTACACAGGGGGTGTACTGCTGACCAACCATTACACTTACAGGTGAAAAGAAGATCTACGAAACCGACAAACAAGTAAACTAATTAAGGTTCCTTCACACGTGCGGCATTCGTTTTCCCGTATTGAGATCCGGCAGAGAATCTCAATACCTGAAAAAAATGTTTCCGTTTAGTCCCTATGCATTCTGAACGGAAAGAGATCCGATCAGGAGGTCTTCGGTTCTGGCAGCATTGTGTTTTGTGACTGGACACAAAACCGCTGCAAGCTACGGTTTTGTGCCCGGTCATATATACGGAAAAAGATAGATCCGGGACTGAAAACAACGTAAGTCAATAGTGACGAATAAAAAACCCGGATCCATCACCCATTGACTTTCAATGTATTTAGTGAGGGATGCGTTTCTTTCCGTTTTCATTTCAAACACCTGCATCCTAATGGAACAGATGCATCCTGATGTGCAAAATCAAAACGGATCCATTTAATGCCAGGATCGAGATCCTCTGCCGGATCTAAATACCGGAATGAGCGACTCAAGGGTGAAAATACCCTAAGGCAGATCTAGTAACAGACTGTCCTGACCATTGGCTCCGGTAAAAGGGCCTTAAAGGGGTTATCCCATGACTGTTATTTTTTTTTATAAGAATCACATCATATAGAACATGACGGTCTCTTTCTAACAAGGTTGGACCGGCCCTGTACCTCACATGGATCCGGAGATCTCCCCAGTCATTGCTCTGACCGCTCAAGGGGACAACTCAAGAGACAGCTGAAGGATGAAACTGAGCATGTGCGGCCAGCCATCTCAGTGAGAAATAAGGGGGGAGAAAACAAACAGCAGGTGGCGCTATACAGATACATTTTATTGAATCTCTCAGTGGCTATATTTCGTGGGCAACCCCCTTAAAGGGATATTTCGGTGATGTAACGTTAGCCCCTATCCACAGGATAGCCCTATGGAGGCAGCCACAGCCTCTCCTTTCATTTCTATGGGAGTTCCAGAGATAGCCGAGCGCTGAACTTGAAATGAATGGAGTGGTTGCGCACACGTCCCATCAGCAGCTCTATGGGTACAGGGTCCCCTTTCCTGGTAGGACTCCCACTGAATGAAGGATAAGTCATTCCTCCTGCTGATAAGTACACACGTGCCCCCACGGTCTACACTCTGATGAACCGCTCTAAACTCCATCAAAGGGATTCATGACAAAACACATTTTACAAACAGTTTCTTTATTTGTCATTTTCTTTACATTTTATAACATTTACTTACATGTGTCCTTGTAAGTACTGAGGGCCTGGAGTCAGTGTTACATTGGCTACAGGGGAGAGTGAATCCATAGAAACTTGTGATATTGCTGAATAAACCCGTAAAATGGAGCCAATGACAACAGCGCAAACCGCCCCATAAAAGCAAATGCTTGTGATAAATTGTTAGCATGATGTTAGGAAGGGCAAAAAATGGGCTTTTAAAACGGGTTGGCCGCCTTTTGGCAAACCTCCCTCCTGGGCAGACCCACAAAAGGAGGGATGCTTGCCTGCTGTAGACGCTGGGTCCCAGTTCCTTTGCTCCCCAGTCACCTTGCTCAAGTCTACCACTGTCAACATTTGCTTTGACACTGCTGCAGGCAATCGCTGGCCACAGCAGTGACTTGCTTCCCTTGAGTCATGTCAATTGGTCATGTGATGCAAGTCACTGCTGCAGCCAGCGATTGTCTGCAGCAGCATCAAAGCAGATGTTGACAGCAGGGGACCCGAGCAATGCAGCAGAGGCAGGGGAGTGAAGGGGCAGGTACGTAGGCTTCCCTTCACAGATCTGCCCAGGAGGGCGGTAGCCAACTCCTTTACGTGTATCTGCCACTAAATAAATAAAAAAATAAAAATAAAAAAAGCAGCTTAAATAAATTTGCTGTGTAATTGATTCCACGTGGACAGTAAAATCACCAGCCATGGTTAACCTAAGGCCTCATTTACACAACAGGGATTCAGGGACAGCACACGTCCCCATTCATTTGATTGTGTCTATTCACATATCGGTGTTTTAGCATGTTCTGTGGATCCGGGGTTTTAGCACGGAAACACGCCATATTTTATGTGTTTGCGGATCGACCCTGTCCATTATGGTCTATGGGTCCATCAAAAAACGGACACATAGACCAAACATGAATTTCACCACGGACGTGTAAATGAGGCATAAATAGGAGCCGCACAGATCAGCCCCTAGTGGCGACAGTGGGTAGAACACAATTATGCAGCTTAGTAAAGCATAAGATGTTTTACAGTATATAGCACATTTAGGTCAGCATAACACAAAGTACAGCATTTTTCATAGAAAAAAAAAATAAAACCATACAATACAGATTATAGTTGGGGTTAAATTTGCTTGAGAAAGCCAACCTTAATGAAAAGGCAGAGATAGTACAGATACCGTACATTACAGAAATATACAAGCAGAACAAACAGCAAGGCTTGTTCTCTTTCAGTATGGCCCGACGGTGCAGCCCGCCGCATGCAGCCAAGCCACGCCCACACACATTAACCAATGGCTGCGCGATTATGCGGTAAAAGCGTGCAGCTATTGGCTGCTGCAGGTGGGTGTAGATTGGCTGCATTCGGTCAACCGCACAGTTGGGCTGTACCCCCTTCATCTTCTGCTCCGAACGTTTAAATATACAGCGAACCGTCTGCAGGTCCTACGTATCCAACGCAAATTAAAAACACATCAATTAAAGTCCAAATTCCCAGTCCTCCAAAACTGAAGAGCTTCCCTAGTCCTTCTCTCCACTGGCCCAAATAAAAACGGTCCGCCCCAAAGCCTCCAAGGGTGATGCTAGAAGAAAAGTCCAAAAGACATGATACAAATTAACACCAGGCACACGTTTACTTTGGAAATATAAATATCTGTAATATAAAGGTGTTCAGAATGTCATAGAATAAGCCATTTCAATGGATGTGGCGCTTCCAACATCAGTATGCCAAAGAACCTAAAACCAGTTATATAAAAGAGAGTCCTCTCCCGCATAACGGAAACGGGACGGATCCGTTATCCAGCTCATAGACATCTATTATGACGGAATGAATAACGGAGAAGCATTCTGTCATGGAATTGCGTTATGGTCCGTTGTAACAGAATCCATAACGCAATTCACCTTTTACCACCAAATGAAGTGTGAACGAATTTCAAAATATGAAATCGCTCATCTCTAGTTATGAGGTGCACTGTGTCTTATAAGTAATATAACTTTATTCTGTGGGTCAGTACGATTATAATGGAACGTTTTATCGTGTTATACTACTTGCATAATAAAAACATTTTTTACACAACAATCTGTTTTTGTGTCGCTGCATTCCAAGACATAACCATAAGAGGGCTAATATATTACATTCCTCTGTAGAGATAATGCTTAGCGTTATTCCTGTAGTGTGTAACAGGTATCGCTAGACAAGAGGTCCGCATATTGTGTGGTAAATATAGAATATGAACAAGAGGAAGAGTGTAAAATGGAAATGTATTGATGCTTGTGTGTGTGGGAGTACAAGTGTTTAGTGTGACTTATTTGACACCGTGATTTTGGGGCTGGTAGTTGTCTGGCCTATGACATCAGCAGATTGTTTTTTTTTAGCACAGATGTATGATAGGCAAGCACTCATCTTCTCACTCCTTTCCTGGAAGAAAAAAAAAGAAAAGAAAAAAAGACCTCCACATGTGACAGAGCAAATATGCTGTCTGGTTGATGGAAGAGAGGGGGGATAGGTAACAAGCAGAAGTCCATGTTACCTTCCCTTGTGGTCATGAGAGAAGATGTTTTTTGTCTCCTACTGCAGTCAGCTAACCCACTAACCCCTCCTCCTCCAGGCTGGCTAAAATCACAACCAGCAGGACGGCTGCTTTAACCGTTTGAATCTTATACTCTGTAAGAGCTAGAGATGAAGGGCTTGCAATCTAAGCTTTAAAACAAGACCAGAATTGCAGCATTAGCTCCTACATCGGGAGATGTATCCTTTACAAATCGGGAAGGGAGGTTTCAGCTACTTTCACTCCAGATCTGATTTCTTAAGGTTATAGCTCCCGATTTAGAGGAGCTAATGCTGTGATCCAGTCTTGTTTTAAAGCTTAGATTGTCAGCTTTCAAACAAGACATGAAGGGTTAAAGGAGCGCTACCCCCTCCCCCTGCTACCCGACATCTGCTCTAGTTTAACCGTTAGGCCCCTTGCAGACGAGCGTGTCCAAATGTGTTGTGGATGCATTCAGTGAAAACTGCACGATTTCACAAACAAAGTCATTCGGTTTTGTTTGCGATCGCGTTCAGTTTTTATCGCGGGGGCGCAATGCGATTTACTGCATTTTGCACGCATGTGATAAACTGAATGTGTACAAACAACATCTCTTAGCAACCATCTGTTAAAAATTGCATCCGCACTTGCTTTCGGATGCGTTGCGATTTTCACGCAGCTGAATTCACTTCTATGGGGTCAGCATTGCTTGAAAATCGCAGAATATCGAACATGCTGCGATTTTCACGCAACGCAAAAGTGATGCGTGAAAACCAACGCTCATGTACACAGACCCATTTAAATGAATGGGTGTGGATTCCGTGCAGGCGCAGTGCGTTTGAATCACGGATTGCACCCGTGCAGAATTCTCGCTCGTGTGAAATGTGCCAAAGGTCCTTTTCTTAAAGTCCGAACAGAGCTTGAGCAGAAGTGTTAGGAGGTTAGGTGAAAGGGGTATTATCATCTCAGACTTTGATGGCAGAGACGATAATAACTTGAGTAAAACATCTAAGCAGGCTGCACTCCGCTCTTTTTGTAACTCCCACCGCAGTAAATTGCTTTGCTATGCTGTGTACTTCCCATTTACTGCTATGGATGCTCCGGCTGGCGCTTATTCGCATTACTCCCATCTGGGCCTTGAAAGGCTGTGATGGGAATATAACCCTTTAAATGGAATCTCTCACCGTGAAAATGCAGTGTAATATGCCAGGACCAGGTTATAGAACAGGAGGAGCTGAGCAGAATGATATAAAGTATTATGGGAAAAGATTCAGTAATGTTAATTAACGTAATTTCCTGCTCATTCGGGGCTTTTAAGTCAGGGAGGTGGTCCTATTGGCGATTGACAGCCTTCCCTGCATGAGGGGGGATATACAGGGAGGGTATACAGGGATATCTGTCAATCACTAGTAGGACCGCCTCCTTGACTTAAAAGGCCAGAATGAGCAGGAACTTGAAGGGATTGTCTCACTTTGGCAAACGGCATTTATCGGGTAGAGGAAGTTAATACCAGACACTTACTAATGTATTGTTATTATCCATATTGCCTCCTTTGCTGGCTTAATTCATTTTTCCATCACATCCAGGGCAGGATCTACCGCTCATGTGTGCCTTTTTCCTATAGAGTGCGAGCACGACCACCGCTGCTGGATTTAAGGGTGGTCATAACCATGGAAACGAGCAACATATAAAGTGATGGATAAATTAATTAAGCCAGCTAAGGGAGCAATAGAGACAACCACAATACATTAGCAAGTGCCTTATATTAGTTTTCTCTGCATGATAAATGTAAATTTGCTAGAGTAAGACAATCCCTTTAAATGGATGAGATACAGGTTTATACTAGATCTTTTCCCATAAAACTAATATTTTATACAATTTTAAATTGTATAAATTCAGATACCGCGTTTCAATGTGACAAGTTCCCTTAAGGACATGGCTTATTTTTAATGATCCGTGAAACACGAATGCAACATGGATGGCATCCGTGGTTTTCACTGACTATGATGGGCGTGAGGGATCCCGGAACACGGTCAAGATAGGACATGCATCCGTGCTGAAAACACGGACCGTGCTAAAACACTGATGTGTGAGTAAACACAATCAAATGAATGGGGACGTGTGCTGTCCGCGGAGAACACGTACGGGAAACACTGATGTGTGAATGAGGCATAAGAGAGGGAACCCCTTCCATCTCTCTAACCACTCAAATGCTGAGGCATCTAAGAGGTTAAACTTCCTGGATTAAAGGTTGTTTGCTGATCAAGTAAATCCATTTTAAAGGGCATCTGTCAGCAGATCTGTACCTATGACACTGGCTGACCTGTTACATGTGCACTTGGCAGCTGAAGGCATCTGTGTTGGTCCCATGTTCATATGTGCCCTCATTGCTGAGAAAAATGATGTTTTTATATATGCAAATGAGCCTCTCGGAGCAACGGGGGCGTTACCGTTACACCTGGAGGCGCCACTTTCTCTGCCACTGCACTTCCCCCTGCACTTTGATTGAAGTGATGACGTTTACACTGCCTGGCTCTGTCAAAAAGCAGAGGGCTCAGCAGTTGGAGAGAGAACTGAGCCTTTAGGTGTAACAGCAACGCCCCCATTGCTCCTAGAGGCTCATTAGCATACAATTAAACATTTTTCCCAGCAATGCGGGCACATATGAATATGGGAACAACAAAGATGGTAACGCGGTTTCTTCTTACCTTTGCAGAAGATAAATAAAATAAATAAATTGTATATAGATGAGACAGCACCCAAATATAGCAGTGTACATGGGAATTACCTGTATGTTTATGTCTAATGCTAGTCTAACACTGGCTGAATTTGAAGTGCAGCCCTCAGATGGAGGCCCTATAATACAGCAGGTCGACCATCATTGATATGGAAAGCAGAATAACAAATCGGTCTCACTGAAACCGTTATAACGGAGACCGGAGGCGTGGGAACTCAGGTGCACGAGGCACTGAACTTCCTAGGGAGACAAAACATCCCCATAGTAATGTCCTTGGAGAGATCTATTGCCGGAGCTCAGTCTCAGCGATATACGTGTCCTTGTCTAGTCTCTTATTTTTGTTTCCCTGCTTACATACATCAGTGTAAGAGCCCAAACACCGCATTTCTGCCTCACTGCTTTATCTACGTGTCTCATTATAAGCGGCAGAGATGAAACATGCGGCAGATATTACCTGAGAGTAAGGGCCGTGGACCACTTGTAGCCTCCTGTCCAGTTACAGTACACCTTCTTAAGAAATACGCGGTTACCTGCAAAAGAAACATTTCCCAATAGGTCTGCCAGCAGTTCCAGAGCTTATTGCCTGCACATATACACCCCTTACTTATTCGCTTCATATAGTATTCCGCTGATTCTTGGCTTTTCTACATGGGAATTGCACTAATTCAGTTACAAAGCTCATATGTGAGATCAGCAAGCTTTTCAGTCCCTGCAATGATGGACACTTGTGTTTTCGTCTGCTGTAATAACCAGAATCGTAAGGCTCAATGGTATATGTCAGGTGTTTTTAGTGAGGGAGGGTCTTAAAGGGGCCACGACTAATGTAAAAAATGAAAATCAGACATCATATAGTACATGACAACCTCTTTCTAGGGCCTCTTGCACACAAACGTTTTTTTCCCGTTTACGTTCCTTTTTTGCATTTCGTATACGCTACCATTTATTTCAATGGGTCCACAAAAAAAACGGAATGTACGCCGTATGCATTCCGTTTCCGTATTTCTGTTCCGTTCAAAGATAGAACATGTCCTATTATTGGCTGCAAATCACGTTCCGTGGCTCCATTCAAGCCAATGGGGCTGTAAAAAAAACGGAACGGATACAGAATGCATCCGTATGTCTTCCATATCCGTTCCGTTTTTTGCAGAACCATCTATTGAAAATTTTATGCCCAGACCAATTTTTCTATGTAATTACTGTATATGCCATGCGTCCGTTTACGTACTGTAAAAAACAGAAACCAAACGGAAAAGCGTAACGGAAGCAGAATGGAAACACTACTAAAACAAACAAAAAACGGATCCGTTTAAAACGGAACGCAAAACACTGAAAAAGCCATACAGTCGTGTGCAATAGGCCTTACAAAGCTAGAACCAGCCCTGTACCTCACATGGATCCAGAGATCTCCCCATTGATTGCTCTGCTAGATTTATATCAAGCTGACAGCTCAGGGGGAGGGTCTTTTCTGATGCAGCTCAGGAGGCGTGTCTCATCTCTCCCTATCACAGCTCAGGGGGCGTGTCTCATCTCTCCCTATCACAGCTCAGGGGGCGTGTCTCATCTCTCCCTATCACAGCTCAGGGGGCGTGTCTCATCTCTCCCTGTCACAGCTCAGGGGGCGTGTCTCATCACAGCTCAGGGGGCGTGTCTCATCTCTCCCTATCACAGCTCAGGGGGCGTCTCTCATCTCTCCCTATCACAGCTCAGGGGGCGTCTCTCATCTCTCCCTATCACAGCTCAGGGGGCGTGTCTCATCTCTCCCTATCACAGCTCAGGGGGCGTGTCTCAGCTCTCCCCATCACAGCTCAGGGGGCAGTTGAAAGATGAAACTGAGCATGTGCGGCCTTCTCAGTGACCAGGACAGAGAAATAAGAAAAAAAACTAAGTAGGTGGCGCTATACAGATACATTTTATTGAATAACTCGGTGGCCATGCTAAAAAATTTTAATTACATACAATTACAAAAGTATTCAGGTCCAGGTGCTGGTTTGAAAACTTTAGAATAGAACCCATTTAAAGGCATACTTTCAGTGAAAATGATAAATTGGACCCACGCCTGGTTTCAGCTAAAATATGCTACATGTGTAATTGTGAATTAGGTATGTAGAACAATGGGCCGAGGATTTACAAAGGAGGATCTGAGGCTACAAACAGGAAGCCGTTTGCATTGTCTGCCATGTTACATATCCAGTAGAGCTGCAGTCTGGTCATAGTCACTGACTACAAGTCTGCTAGCTCATATTACACTTCTTCCCCTATCCTTTAAAGGGGTTGTCTAGGTTCAGAGCTGAACCAGGACATATCCCTTTCTTCAACCAAATAGCCCCCCTGATATAAGCATCGGAGCATGCTCTCCCTTGCCCTGAGCTAGGGCTGTTTTGTTTAGGTTTTTACATTGCTAGACAGAGGCTTCCACCTAGCAGTGTTCCTGGTGGGGTCACCGGCACTAATGGGAAGACTTTAGCGCTATCTTAAGTGGTTTTACAGGCTAGGACAGCACTAAATCCCGCCCGTTAGTGCCGGATGTGCAGAAAAGGTCCTTGCCCTGCGCAATTCAGCGCAGGGCAAGGTAGAGCATTGGAGCACGATTCCAATTACCCAACAACAAACACACAAAAAAGGGAATCATTTGTAGAGGCGGCGCAGTGTAATCACAACTGCTTGTCCCATTCAAGTGAACCTGACGAGCAGCGGGAATTACACTGTACTGCCACTGCAAAGGAGACGGCATGCAGGTCATTTAAAGAGGAAGCACTGCTCACATGGGCGACACTACTTCTTCAAATGGCTGATTGGCAGGTGTGTCGGGAGACCCCCACCAATGTGGTACTGATCACCTATCCTGAGGGTAGGTCATCAAAATTGTAGCACTGCGCAGGTGAATGTCAACTTTTGCAAGCCTCTTGCGTGAATAAAAAAGTGTGTGCATTTTGTTTGAATTTTTAAGCTTATAAATTCGAAACAAAAAGCTTTTTTCACATTTCATCAGTTTTCTTCTGTTAATGTGATCATAGCGTAGCTACTTCTAAAAGAATGTATCGCAATGCAGAAACATACCTAGACAGTGGACGTGATCCTTTACTGCGCAGGTCGCATTGTAACGCTGCCGCGGACAGGATACAGTCATGCAGATACTAGAATTGGATTTACTACACTCATACTCCGATGGAGGGACTTGCCAGCAAAATTGACAAGTCATGTTCATTGTGAAGTTTTCTTGTCTTTGATGGTTGTCATCCTGTGTATAGAAACAAAACGTGAGTAGCGGACAAAGAACTAACACTTAAGGTCACTTTACATGGCCCCACGTGGCAAGCGATTGTTGAGAAGGAAGCGTTCCTTGATAACAATCGCCTGCTCGTCAGTAAAGGAGACCGCTGCAATTACATCCAGCGATCTCCTCCACAGTATGTGGAGGAGTGATCACTGATGCCAATGCTAGTCCTCATACAGAATCATTTTTGCCTACAGCATGATCTCCTGCCGGCAAACGATCATTTAGGTGCCAGCACGAAAGATCTGATGAATGAGCGTTTCACTCATTCATGGGGTACGAATGCTCATTAGTAATAATCTACCCTCATATCGGGTGGGCCCTTAATTAATCCAAACACAAAAGATTACGTGTATGGCACTAAACCGGTCAGTTCTCAATGGGATCACAAGAAGCACAAACATCAATGTTACTGAACTGCATTACTCAGTACACAATGCTGTGTATGTAATAGAATCGGAAGTAGATAAAATACGGCGTCTAATGTGGCAGCATAGAAATCCATATTCAAAGTAAATGTACATAAAGGGGTTTCCCCCCAAACACTTATCCCCTGTTCACATCTTATTGGCGAGGGTCCATCTGCTGGTACCCCCACAGATCATGAGAATGGGCCCCTGTGCTTCCCTCATCTGGATACAGTGGCAGTCACAAATATCCAGTGTCACACCATTAGACTCTACGGGACTGCTGGAGATAGTCAAGCGCAGTGCTCGTGATCTGGCGCCACCAATCGGACAATCATCCTCTATACTGTGGATAGGGGATAGTTGTTGTTCGTGGCAGAGCCCTTTTTAAATCCGAGAGGGGTGTGGATGAATTCCATGCACTTACCACACACATAACCTGAGGTTTGGCTTTACAGTCAAAAGTGACAGACTTGCCGTAGATACAAGAGTAATTTGTATTACAAGTCATACAATCTGCCGGCAATTTTCTACAAAGTCCATTACTGGGACATCTGAAGAGGTAATCCGGAATGGCTGTCGTTTCTGAAATAGAAATGATATATCTTAGAAAAGGTCTGGACTGGGAATAAAGAGAGGCCCTGGCACACATGCCCACCAGCCCAAATACAATATCTCCCACCACAATCACAGAAACAGATAAAGCTCTATCCTTGGTCATTGCTCCTTTAAAGGGCTTCTGTCACCCCCCAAAATGCATTTTTCATCAGCTGACATTAGCCATTTGCTAATGTCAGCTGATCTCAAACATACTTTTCTTACATTCCCCTGTGATTTCGTTCTTTTAAAATTCTTACTTTTATTATATGCAAATATCTTTACTACCAGCAAGTTGGGCGGTAACTTGCTGGTAGCCGCCCCATCCTCCAGTTGCCGACACGCCCCCTCTCCTCTTGATAGACAGGGCCAGCGAGCGCTCTCCTGCCGCTGGCCCTGTCTTCTCATTAAGTCCCGCACCTGCGCTGTAACATTCTTCAATCGGTGCAGGCGTACTGAGTGAAGGACGCCAGCTCCGTTCTCAGTGCGTCACAGTACAGCCATGACGTAATTGGATGCTGCCCAAATACCCCGGAAGAAGCCAGTGTGACTGGCGAAACATGTCGGGGGGCAGTCTTAGGTTTTAAATTAAGTCTATAGCAGTGCTGGCTAGAAAAAGGTGGTTAGTCCGGTTGGACACGCCAACATTGACAATGTTCACATTGCATATAACACTGAGGTGGAGTTACCCCTAACTGTTCAGCTAAATAGCTATTTACACGGCGCATACAAGGGGCACACACCCTAGCCACACGGCGCATACAAGGGGCACACACACCCTAGCCACACGGCGCATACAAGGGGCACACACACCCTAGCCACAGGGCGCATACAAGGGGCACACACACCCTAGCCACACGGCGCATACAAGGGGCACACACACCCTAGCCACAGGGCGCATACAAGGGGCACACACACCCTAGCCACAGGGCGCATACAAGGGGCACACACACCCTAGCCACACGGCGCATACAAGGGGCACACACCCTAGCCACAGGGCACATACAAGGGGCACACACCCTAGCCACACGGCACATACAAGGGGCACACACCCTAGCCACACGGCACATACAAGGGGCACACACCCTAGCCACACAGCGCATAAAGGGGGCACACACCCTAGCCACACGGCGCATAAAAGGGGCACACACCCTAGCCACACGGCGCATACAAGGGGCACACACCCTAGCCACACGGCGCATACAAGGGGCACACACCCTAGCCACACGGCGCATACAAGGGGCACACACCCTAGCCACACGGCGCATACAAGGGGCAACACCCTAGCCACAGGCGCATACAAGGGGCACACACACCCTAGCCACAGGGCGCATACAAGGGGCAAACACCCTAGCCACAGGGCGCATACAAGGGGCAAACACCCTAGCCACACGGCACATACAAGGGGCACACACCCTAGCCACACAGCGCATAAAGGGGGCACACACCCTAGCCACACGGCGCATAAGGCACACCCTAGCCACACAGCGCATAAAGGGGGCACACACCCTAGCCACACGGCGCATAAAAGGGGCACACACCCTAGCCACATGCACAGAACAAGCCACATACAAGGCGCACACATTAGGGATATGCCACATGCTACAGTTAAGGTGCACATTATAGACCAAAGGTGCACAACCTTTTTTGGTTGGAGGACATTGTGACACAACCAATTCCAAGGGCCGAAATAAAACTTAAAGGGGTATTCACAACTGAAATATTGTTCTTATGGCACATTAAATATACAGTATATATCATAAATGTCTAGTTACAGTTCCAAGACTCCCATCTAATGGGAGAATACATGAAAGATACATGTCTATTACCAGATGGTAGGGGGCTGCACAGAATGGTATCAAGGGCTGCAGGTTGTGCACCCCTGCTATTTGGGTTGTCACGATACCAAAATTTTGATTAGATTTCGATACCATAAAAAAAGTATATCAATTACTGCAGAGCATCACCTGAATAAAACTTAGATAAAAGGGAGTGATTTGCCCCTGCCGGGTTGCTTCGGTAAAGATACGGAGCTGTGCTGTTGTGGTACCTGGTTCTGAAAACATCTGACTGGGGACTCCCAGACCTATTGATGACCTGACTTCCATAGTAAACTACTAGAAAACCTCTTTAATTCACAGTTAAAATCTGTTGTGAGAGACAACACAGACTGTCCACTCACTGAGGAATCAGGCAATATGCGGCTCATAGAAGTCTATGGAGACTGGAGGGGAGGAGGCAGTGTGAGCAGCTAGAGGGAGACAGAAGCAGAGGCTGCTGAACGTTTAGGTAAGTTTTGTGTCTCTCCCCATTGCTGGATTCATAGATACACTACTCTGTACCCTTGGTATAGTGTCTGTCATGGTGCTGCTGCTTATAAAGATGTGCTACAGAGAGAGGGGAGTGTATGGGAGACATGATAACCCGCTATTGTGCTAAAAAGTACAACGTAACCTTACGGCTTGTGCACATAAGCAATTTTCACGTGCAAGTTCCGTCAGTGTTCATGCCAATGGACACATCTCTGTCCGTTCTGTCAGTGAAAAAAATCTGATGTTTCAGTGAAGTTCAGTTTTTGTTCACTGACTCAATGACTTGAATGGGCAAGTTGGGTGTGTAAAACAAAATATAAAGCAGGCTGCATTCTTTTCACACAGAGCAATAAAGTCTGAGAATAAAAAGCCCATGTGCATTAACGCAATGACTTCAAAGGATCAGTTTTCACTGGGGATGACTTCAATGGATCAGTTTTCACTGGGGGTGCTTGCGTTTTTAGGGCCCATGCACACAAATGCGTGACTGTCACTCTCAGGTGCACTCCATGTTTAAAACTGCAAGCACCAGCAATGAAATGGGCCCTGCATGGTGGGATTACGCACTACATATTTATTCGCTGGTAAGCCATGGCATCATGAGGCCCAAATACAAAATGTTTGAGTAGCTCTTCCCAAGACCACCAGAGTAAGTGATATTAACCCCTCCACTATATGAGAACACTAGGAAAGCTTTCATTAGTATAGTTGCCCTTGTATATATGTCCTCATATAAAAATAAAAAAAAACTCAACCACTTACCTGCACAGAGACACTCGCTATCCCTAACCAGGATCAGGCTCTCCCAGTGTAGTGATGGTGACGTCAGCAGGCGGTGCGCGTCCAGTCCCTCCAGTGAGGAGCGAGTGTCCCTACTCAAGCAAGTGGTTGAGGTGTCATTTTTTTTAATTCAACGTCTAAATGGCTTTTTTTTTGCAGTGTACCCATTTTTAATGCCCGTTAGACGGGTGTACTCCTGTCTAACGGCCGTTAAAAATTGGGCCATTGATTTCAATGGGGTCGGTCTGGGCGTGAAACGGCCAAAAATAGGACATTTGCTATTTTTTTAATTTCGCTATTCAGTGGCCATTAAAAAAAAAAAAAAAACGGCCATGTGAACAGCTCCACTGATATCAATTGGCTCAGAAAACATCAGTTTTTTCACTATTGTGTGAATTTAGCCTTATAACCGTGGCTGGATGAGATATGGTACAGGGATAGACACTTTTGTCTAACTTTATGCTAACTATTAGTTACATATTACACTATATGTCCGAGGCTCACCAGTCTATGGACTGGAGCCACGGCCCACCAACTACCTATTGATGTTATAGTATATAATACAGAAGAATGAGAATAGCCGGCTCACAGTCAATTCGCTTACACTTCACTAAATTAATACATATATATTCTAATAAAAATCATAAAAACAATATTTCTATTATAAAGTTATTCAAAACACATTCTCGGTCCCTTTAGGTATTGATAATGCGGAGCTCACGCATAAAACCTTTAACCTCCGCATTATCAATACCTAAAGGGACTGAGAATGTGTTTTGAATAACTTTATGATAGAAATATTGTTCTTATGATTTTTATTACAATGTATATGTATTAATTTAGTCAAGTGTAAGCAAATTGGCTGTGAGACAGCTATTCTCTGTTTTCTGTACTAATTTGAGACAGGATTTTATGGCAGAATTTTGGCACAAAATGCTGCATCTTAGGCCACAACTGCTTCCAATGAAACTCTGCCCTAGTTCTCACTAAGCCCTGTCCCCTCTTCAAACTATTCGGAACAGAAGTGTAGAAATCCTAGTTACACCAATGCACAGCTTTTTAGGCTGATTCTAGGCACAGAGACATTAAATCTAGTTCTCTCTTTTTTCCTGATTTTGTGTTGTCTACACCTACCTAGGTCCTGTAGTCAGGTGTGTCTAATAGTAGAGTAGCATCAAAATAATTACCAAGTACTCTGATGCTTGGGACCATCGTGGAAGAGGAAGGCTGGTCTTTTACAGCTTGTGCCATTGCTTGAGGGTGCTCAAAGCTCAAGGATCCTGGCAAAAAATAAAAATAAAATTAGAAATTGAATGTCAAGATAGGAAAACAAATTCAATACATTCATATTTTACTGTGAAACAGAAAAGGAGAAGGCTTAGCCGTTTACACCAAAACCTAATCCCTAACGTTTAAAGGGGTTGTCCACTTTTCACTAATGATGACCTCTCGACGATCAGCCGTTTGAAGAGAAAGCAGCGCTCGTACAAGTGCTGCTTTCTCTGCTCTATTTACCTGCTCGCTGTCGCAACTGCAGTGACAAGCAGTGTAATTGCAAGCACGGCGTCATCATTCATTTCTACGGGATGGCTCTGTAGTATTCACTTGAACAGAGCCGAGATTCGGACCCCCGCCGATCTGACATTGATTACCTATCCTGAGAACATCATCAATCATCAATAGTAAAAAGCGGACAACCCGTTTAAACGTTAGGGATTAGGTTTTGGTGTAAAAAGCTAGGTCTTCTTTTCACTGTTTCACAGTATAATATGAATATACTGAATTTGCTTTGATTTATTTTGTTATCCCCTCTCCCACCCTGCACGACCTACGGAGAAATCCATACTTGCCTGGTCCCTGATGCTCAGCTCTGGCTCACTGGCCATGTTCACTGGACTTCTGGCCTCAATCTGCAAAGTTCCTGCAGAGACAGGGTCACGTGCGCCGCTGCAGCCAATGACTGGTCTTGGCAGTAACATGGACAGGGCAGAGTCACCCCTGAGGACGGTCATTGACACACGTTGTCCCATACATGCAGGAACTTAACAGAAAAAGACCAGAAGTCCAGAGACAACAACCAAGGAACCGGGACCGAGCAGCCGAGAGGAGGTATGGATTTCTCCAAAGGTCATGCAGGGTGGGAAGCAGATTTATTATAAAAAGCACTGAACAACCCCTCTGTTCCTATTACGTTGTCGGCCGGTGCCCATCTTGTGGGCAGCAAACAGCATCACAGATGCAGAACGAAGACATTGAACCACATGTTCTATTTTTTTGCAGTGTGGACGGATCACAGACCCTTCAAGATGAATGGGTTTTTTGCATTCCCCAATGCACAAAACATGCGGCACACAAACCCTTATGAGCCCTAATGATGTGTAACCCCCAAAGTCTTCAGGCGGGCATTGGGTAGGACACCACCCTTGTGAACTCCTGCTATACAGCAGGGCCGGACTGGCCTACCGGGATACCAGGCATACCCGGTAGGCCGCCATCCCTGGGGCCGTTTTAAGATGTGCACTGGCCAGCCTGAACTTTTGGCCACAAAAGTAACTTACTGACTATAAAAAAAGTAGTCACGCGTGACGCAGCAGCCCGGCCACTCAGCCAATCGATGGGTCCGGGCCCGTTTTCCACTGCGCGTCCTGTGCAGCCTCAGCGTGCGCTGCCCCTCGGCGATCATCCTCGGTCACTGCTGCTCAGCGGCAGAGAAGGTGTTGTGGCGGCGCGCAGCCTGGCTGGAAGGATTCACAACGTGGTGGCGCGGCGCGTTTTACAAAGCGGTGCTGGGGACTTTGGGGAGCTGGCCGGTGCAGCGGTGCTACAGGTGACAACCCGACTATTAACTATTAAGTGACAGTGTCAGTCACTGTACTTACTGCACTACATATATATTCAATGCACAGTGTGTATATGGAGGATGTATATATATGGTAATATAGAGGTCCATGGAGGGGGTATATACACTGTAATATAGAGGTATATGGAGTGGGTATTTACATGGTAATATAGAGGTATATGGAGGGGGTATTTACATGGTAATATAGAGGTATATGGAGGTATATACACGGTAATATAGAGGTATATGGAGGTATATACACTGTAATATAGAGGTATATGGAGTGGGTATATACACGGTAATATAGAGGTACATAGAGGGGGTATATACACTGTAATATAGAGGTATATGGAGGTATATACACGGTAATATAGAGGTATATGGAGGGGTATATACACGGTAATAAAGAGATACACAGAAGGGGTATATACACTGCTATATAGAGGTATATGTAGGGGGTATTTACACTGTAATATAGAGGTATATGGAGGGGGTATATGGACCATATACCGTACCTCTATATTACCGTGTATATACCCCCTCCATATACCGCTATATTACAGTGTAAATACCCCCTCCATATACCTCTATATTACTGTATATACCCCCTCCATATTACAGTGTATATACCACCTCCATATACCTCTATATTACACTGTATATACCCCCTCCATATACCTCTATATTACACTGTATATACCCCCTCCATATACCTCTATATTACACTGTATATACCCCCTCCATATACCCCTATATTACACTGTATATACCCCCTCCATATACCTCTATATTACACTGTATATACCCCCTCCATATACCTCTATATTACAGTGTATATACCCCCTCCATATTACAGTGTATATACCCCCTCCATATACCTCTATATTACACTGTATATACCCCTCCATGTACCTCTATATTACACTGTATATACCCCTCCATATACCTCTATATTACAGTGTATATACCCCCTCCATGTACCTCTATATTACAGTGTATATACCCCTCCATATTACAGTGTATATACCCCCTCCGTGTACCTCTATATTACACTGTATATACCCCCTCCATGTACCTCTATATTACACTGTATATACCCACTCCATGTACCTCTATATTACACGGTATATACCCCTCCATATACCTCTATATTACAGTGTATATACCCACTCCATATACCTCTATGTTACACTGTATATACCCCCTCCATATACCTCTATATTACACTGTATATACCCCCTCCATATACCTCTATATTACAGTGTATATACCCCCTCCATGTACCTCTATATTACAGTGTATATACCCCCTCCATATTACAGTGTATATACCCCCTCCGTGTACCTCTATATTACACTGTATATACCCCCTCCATGTACCTCTATATTACACTGTATATACCCCCTCCATGTACCTCTATATTACACTGTATATACACCCTCCATGTACCTCTATATTACACTATATATACCCCCTCCATGTACCTCTATATTACAGTGTATATACCCCCTCCGTGTACCTCTATATTACACTGTATATACCCCCTCCATGTACCTCTATATTACACTGTATATACCCACTCCATGTACCTCTATATTACACAGTATATACCCCCTCCATATACCTCTATATTACACTGTATATACCCCCTCCATATACCTCTATGTTACACTGTATATACCCCCTCCATATTACAGTGTATATACCCCCTCCATATACCTCTATATTACAGTGTATATACCCCCTCCATATACCTCTATGTTACACTGTATATACCCCCTCCATGTACCTCTATATTACAGTGTATATACCCCCTCTATGTACCTCTATATTACAGTGTATATACCCCTCCATATTACACTGTATATACCCCCTCCATGACGTTGTGCTGGTATAATAATGCAATGCTATGGGGCGGGTATGGGCTTGTTTTTCATACCCAGTCTGGCCCTGCTATACAGGTCCGTCATTATTAATTGGCATGTGTTTTCTGCCTAAAATATTGTATTGCACTTTAGTATAGTCATTTGTTACTCATCTTAGGTGGAATTTCTGTTACAATCCCAGATTTTGCAAGAGACTTCACCCTGTGCATTGCAAAAACCTCTGGGACCAATTGATCTTTTCTCAATGCATTCAGTATTCTTTGCTCAGCAAAGCCCCTGCTAAACCAGAGGTTGGACCCCCAAGATCACAAAGTGATGGCATACAGCCACCATATTATGAGAAAACCCATCCAAAAACTAGTGCAACTGTATTCACAGGTCTAGTGTGCTCCCATGATCAGCTGTGGGGATAAACCAGCCCCTGAGGGGCTCACCGATCTACATGACAGGGCAGCTGTGGGGATAAACCAGCCCCTGAGGGGCTCACCGGTCTACATGACAGAGCAGATGTGGGGATAAACCAGCCCCTGAGGGGCTCACCGGTCTACATGACAGGGCAGCTGTGGGGATAAAACCAGCCCCTGAGGGGCTCACCGGTCTACATGACAGGGCAGCTGTGGGGATAAAACCAGCCCCTGAGGGGCTCACCGATCTACATGACAGGGCAGCTGTGGGGATAAACCAGCCCCTGAGGGGCTCACCGGTCTACATGACAGAGCAGATGTGGGGATAAACCAGCCCCTGAGGGGCTCACCGGTCTACATGACAGGGCAGATGTGGGGATAAACCAGCCCCTGAGGGGCTCACCGATCTACATGACAGAGCAGATGTGGGGATAAACCAGCCCCTGAGGGGCTCACCGGTCTACATGACAGGGCAGATGTGGGATAAACCAGCCCCTGAGGGGCTCACCGGTCTACATGACAGGGCAGCTGTGGGGATAAACCAACCCCTGAGGGGCTCACCGGGCTACATGACAGGGCAGCTGTGGGGATAAACCAGCCCCTAAAGGGGCTCACCGATCTACATGCCAGGGCAGATGTGGGGATAAATCAGCCCCTGAGGGTCTTACCGATCTACATGACAGGCAGCTGTGGGGATAAACCAGCCTCTGAGGGGCTCACCGATCTACATGACAGGGCAGCTGTGGGGATAAACCAGCCCCTGAGGGGCTCACCGATCTACATGCCAGGGCAGATGTGGGGATAAATCAGCCCCTGAGGGTCTTACCGATCTACATGACAGGGCAGCTGTGGGATAAACCAGCCTCTGAGGGGCTCACCGATCTACATGACAGGGCAGCTGTGGGGATAAACCAGCCCCTGAGGGGCTCACCGGGCTACATGACAGGGCAGATGTGATTACTTCCCCTTTATCTAACACATCTATTAATGCTGTGTTTTCTGAGGACTCACGTACATTGCACTAGTAATGGATCAGCACACTGACACTACAGCCCTCCCTGTATACCTCTCATAATAGTGACAGCTGCACCGTCCTTACTGCACCTAGTGGAGACAGACAAGCCGATGACCGGAGGCGGCTGTCTGCCCTGACACTCACCACGACCGGAGAAAACATACAGCTGCGACAGGAACAAGACTACACGGAACAGCCGCTTCAGCACAGTTAAGGTCGCCATGTTGCTCACCCTCCTCTATATTGCGCAGCCGCGGCCAAGTGCAGACTCGCCACCCTGCGTTACAAGCCTCGCAGTCACTTTTAGCTCCGCCCACACACCGTGTTTCGTGTTGTGATTGCACGAGCTGGCGAGCAGCTAGAAGAACAGCACTGTTACCACTAGTAACCTGTAATATGTATCCGGCAGGGGTCGTGGCCTCACATCATCCACAGCAGGGCGTCAGGTGTTCCGTTAGAAAAAAAGCTTGGCATTTGTAAGGAAAGATTAGCACAATACATTGATACGCCTGCCATGTGCCTATTGGCCCCGCACAGTAGTTATGTCCCCTTACTGCCCCCACACAGTAGTTATGCCCCCTTAGTCCACCCTTACAGTAGTTATGCCCCCTTAACCACATCAGCCCCCCTATCTTAAACACCCTTAATGACCAGACCACTTTTTACAATTCTGCACTACACTACTTTCACCGTTTATTGCTCCGTCATACAACTTACCACCCAAATGAATTTTACCTCCTTTTCTTCTCACTAAATGAGCTTTCATTTGGTGCTATTTCATTCTTGCTGACATTTTTCCTTTTTTGGATATTTAGCTTTTTTTGACAACATTTTTGCAAAAAAATTACATTTTTCACTTTCTGTTGGAAAATTTGTCAAATAAAACTACATTTCTCTATAAATTTTTCTATAAATTTATTATTCTACATGTCTTTGATAAAAAAAAAAATGCAATAAGTGTATATGTATTGGTTTGGGTAAAAGTTATAGCGTTTACAAACTATGGTGCAAAAAAGTGAATTTCCGCACTTTGACTTTCTGAGCACCTGTCCTGTTTCCTGAGGTACTACAATGCCCAGACAGTAGAAACACCCCATAAATGACCCCATTTCGGAAAGTAGACACCCCAAGGTATTCGCTGATGGGCATAGTGAGTTCATGGAAGTTTTTATTTTTTGTCACAAGTTAGCGGAAATGGATTTTTTTTTCTCCAAAAATTCAATTTCCGCTAACTTGTGACAAAAAATAAAAACTTCCATGAACTCACTATGCCCATCAGCGAATACCTTAGGGTGTCTACTTTCCAGAATGGGGTCACTTGTGGGGTATTTTTACTGCCCTGGCATTTTAGGGGCCCCTAAAGCGTGAGAATTCAAATGCGTAAAAATGTCCTGTGAAATCCTAAAGGTACTCATTGGAATTAGGGCCCCTTTGTGCATCTTGGCTGCAAAAAAGTGGCACACATGTGGTATCCCCGTGCTCGGGAGAAGTAGGGCAATGTGTTTTGGGGTGTATTTTTACATATACCCATGCTGGGTGAGAGAAATATCTCTGTAAATTGACAACTTTGAAAAAAAAAAAATTAAAAAGTTGTCGTTTACAGCGATATTTCTCACACAAAGTATGGGTATATATAAAAATACACCCCAAAACACATTGCCCTACTTCTCCTGAGTACGGCGATACCACATGAGTGACACTTTTTTGCAGCCTCGGTGCGCAAAGGGGCCCTAAAACCAATGAGTACCTTTAGGATTTCACAGGGCATTTTTACGCATTTGGATTCCAAACTACTTCTCACACTTTAGGGGCCCCTAAAATGCCGGGACAATAAAAATACCCCACAAGTGACCCCATTCTGGTAAGTAGACACCCTAAGGTATTCGCTGATGGGCATAGTGAGTTCATGGAAGTTTTTATTTTTTGTCGCAAGTTAGCGGAAATTGAATTTTTTTTTTTCTTACAAAATCTCATATTCCACTAACTTGTGACAAAAAATAAAATTTTACATGAACTCGCCATGCCCCTCACAGAATACCTTGAGGTGTCTGCTTTCTAAAATGGGGTCACTTGTGGGGCATTTATACTGTCCTGGCATTTTAGGGGCCCCTAAAGCGTGAGAAGGAGTTTGGAATCCAAATGCGTAAAAATGTCCTGTGAAATCCTAAAGGTACTCATTGGTTTTAGGGCCCCTTTGCGCACCCAGGCTGCAAGAAAGTGTTACACATGTGGTATCGCCGTACTCAGGAGAAGTAGGGCAATGTGTTTTGGGGTGCATTTTTACATATACCCATACTGTGTGTGAAAAATTTCTCCGTAAATGACAACTTTTTCAATTTTTTTATACAAAGTTGTCAATTTACAGAGATATTTCTCTCACCCAGCATGGGTATATGTAAGAATACACCCCAAAACACATTGCCCTACTTCTCCTGAGTACGGCGATACCACACGAGTGACACTTTTTTGCAGCAAAGATGTGCAAAGGGGCCCAAATTCCAATGAGTACCTTTAGGATTTCACAGGGCATTTTTACGCATTTTTCTTCTCACGCTTTAGGGCCCCTAAAATGCCAGGGCAGTATAAATACCTCACATGTGACCCCATTTTGGAATGAAGACACCCCAAGGTATTCCGTGAGGGGCATGGCGAGTTCATAGAAGATTTTTTTTTTGGCACAAGTTAGCGGAATTTGATTTTTTTTGTTTTTTCTCACAAAGTCTCCCTTTCCGCTAACTTGTGACAAAAAATTCAATCTTTCATGGACTCAATATGCCCCTCAGCGAATACCTTGGGGTGTCTTCTTTCCGAAGTGGGGTCACATGTGAGGTTTTTCCACTGCCATGGCATTTGAGGGTCTCCGCAATCATTACACGTATGGCCAGCATTAGGAGTTTCTGCTATTCTCCTTATATGGAGCATACAGGTAATGAGATTTTTTTTTCCGTTCAGCCTCTGGGCTGAAAGAAAAAATGAACGGCACAGATTTCCTCATTCGCATCGATCAATGTGGATGAAAAAATCTCTGCCAAAAAATATGCAAGAAGAAAAAGAGGGGCCTGGCGATTACCAGGACATAGGGGCTCCGCCCAAACATCCATACCCACTTCAGCTCCTATGTCCTGGCAAACGTGATTTCTCCATTCACATCGATCAATCGATCGGTGTGGAGGAAGACATCTTTGCCAGATTTTTGACACAAAGTGTTTGCCAAAGCATATGAACTCCAACACCTCTCCTCAGCTCATATGCCTGGGCAAACGTACCTGTCCTGCAGAGGAGAAATCTCGTCTTGCAGCGCCGCATACACCGACTTCACGTGTCTTCTGACAGCAGCGCAATGCTTCTCTCAGAATTCACATCAGTGCTGCGGCGTTTTCATCGGTTGGTCCGTTGGTCTACCTGGAAAATAAAGGGTGGTTAGGGAAAAAAAAAAAAAAAGAAGAAGAAAAAACAGGCAGCCGGCTTATAAACTTGAACGTTACAAACTTCATAAAACCTGAACATAAAACGTTTTTTATGAAACCTGAACATCAAAACTTTTAAAACCTGAACTCACTCAAGATTTTTTTTTCTTGCTACCTGTTTAATTTTTATTTTTTTTAACCATTTCACTCTTTATTTTCCTAGCAGAAACCTCTCCTTTCCCATGGGACAATGTGTAAAGTGTAAATCACACAGAGATGGGGAGAAGTACACTATACACGTTATCCCAAGTGAAAGGAGAGGTTTCTACCGTTTCACACTTCTGCAGTAGCACAGCAGCACCGTCCCCTATGTGTTAGGGTCTCTCAAAACCTAGTATCCTGAGAGACCCTTGAGCCTGAGTGTAAAAACTACCTGTGTTGTGCTTTCCCTACGTCCCTAAGTGTACCTGAGTGTGGTACTTCCGGAAACACTCCCCTAGGCATAGGGCAGGGTGGTCAGGACAGAAATAGCGGGTGTCACACCTTATTCCACTCTTGCTACAGACACGACATCTTTTTCGGGGTGGCGGTTGGGTTGAGGTACCAGGCACAACGCTGGGGAAATCGCGCTCGTGTAGACGGCTCACTACACTGGTGATTGGGGCCACAGAATCTCATGGATACAGGAGGTTCTCGATGATCTCTTCCTGAAATTTGAGGAAGGAACCTGTTCTCCCAGCCTTACTGTAGAGAACGTAACTATTATACATAGCCAATTGAAATAAATATACAGACACCTTCTTATACCAGCGTCTGGTCCTGCGGGAAAGCAAATATGGGGCCAACATCTGGTCATTGAAGTCCACCCCTCCCATGAGCAAATTATAGTCGTGGACCGAGAGGGGCTTTTCAACGACACTGGTTGCCCGTTGAATTTGTACTGTCGTGTCTGCGTGAATGGAGGAGAGCATGTAAACGTCACGCTTGTCTCTCCATTTCACCGCGAGCAGTTCTTGGTTACACAAGGCAGCCCTCTCCCCCCTTGCAAGACGGGTGGTAAGGAGCCGTTGGGGGAAGCCCCGGCGACTAGGTCGCGCGGTGCCACAGCAGCCAATCTGTTCTGGGAACAAATGCCTGAAGAGGGCCACACTTGTGTAAAAATTGTCCACATAAAGATGGTACCCCTTGCCGAATAAGGGTGACACCAAGTCCCAGACTATCTTCCCACTGCTCCCCAGGTAGTCAGGGCAACCGACCGGCTCCAGGGTCTGATCTTTTCCCTCATAGATCCGAAATTTGTGTGTATAGCCTGTGGCCCTTTCACAGAGCTTATACAATTTGACCCGCTTGCTTGGGATGTACTGTTTAAAGCCAAGGCGCCCGGTAAAATGTATAAGGGACTCGTCTACGCAGATGTTTTGTGCGGGGGTATACAAATCTGCAAATTTCTGGTTGAAGTGGTCTATGAGGGGCTGAATTTTGTGGAGCCGGTCAAAAGCTGGGTGGCCTCTGGGACGGGAGGTGGTGTTGTCGCTAAAGTGCAGGAAACGCAGGATGGTCTCAAATCGTGTCCTGGACATGGCAGCAGAGTACATGGGCATGTGATGAATTGGGTTCGTGGAACAATATGACCGCAATTCATGCTTTTTTGTTAGGCCCATGTTGAGGAGAAGGCCCAGAAAAGTTTTGAATTCGGAAACTTAGACTGGTTTCCACCGGAAAGACTGGGCATAAGAGCGTTTATAAATTGAGTGAAATACCGATTTGTTTCTGCCACGACTAGGTCAAAGAGCTCCGTAGTGAAGAACAGCTCAAAAAACCCCAGTGCCGATCCGATCTGAGCTGTCTCCACCCGAACTCCTGACTGGGCGGTGAAAGGGGAAACTAATGGTGCGGCTGAAGTTGGGGGCTGCCAATCAGGGTTTGCCAGCACCTCAGGGACTCTAAGAGCTCTACGTGCCTGTCTGCGCGGTGGCTGCGACGGGGGAACTACTGCACGTGCCACCGTACCAGCTTCAACTGCCCTTCTGGTGCTCGCTACTTCACCATGTTGTACGGCAGTGCTGATAGAAGGTCTAGGATGGGCTGCGCTGCTGGTGTATGCCTCACCACGTAATCCGGCAGCGCCAGCCCCACTCTGCTGCCCTTGAAACGGATCCTGCGCTACCTGTGGTCTAGCGACACGGGGCCGGGTACGCCTGGTGGTATCAGGGAGCTCAACCTCCTCGTCCGAACTTTGGGTCAGACTGCCACTGCTTTCTACAGGTTCATATTCTGACCCGCTAGATTCGTCAGATGAGGGTTCCCATTCCTCATCCGACTGGGTCAGAATCCTGTAGGCCTCTTCAGGAGAATACCACTTATTTGACATTTGGACGACTAAATTTAGGGGGTATTCCCTGAGACTACCCAAGAAAAAGAGCAAGCCTGTCTTACAAATGGGAGGGTAGCGAAGTACAGAAGCCGCTGCGATTGAAAAAAAAAGATCAAAACTGATTTTTTTTTTATCGCCGCAGCGCTTGTGAAGTGATTGTGCAGTGATTGTGCAGCAAAATTTTGTCACTGCGGCGGGGTGGGCGTGGGTGAACGCACGTGTGGGCGACCGATCAGGCCTGATCGGGCAAACACTGCGTTTTGGGTGGGGGGCGAACTAAGGTGACACTAATACTATTATAGTTCTGATCACTTACAGATACTATAAAAGTACAAATGCTGATTAGCGCTACGCTAATCAGCGAATCGGTGGGTGCGGTGCAGTGAGCTGGGCGCTAACGGAAGCTAACTACCTACCAAAGGGGCCTAAACTAAACTAAACCTAACAGTCAGTACTAGTTTACACTGATCACTTTTTTCCCTTTCACTAGTGATTGACAGGTGATTGAAAGGGGTGATCAAGGGGTTAAATGGGGTGATGGGGGGCTGATCAGGGCCTGAAGTGTGGTGCTTGGTGTACTTACAGTAAGGTGTGCTCTCTCCTGGGTCCAACCGACGAAAAGGACCCAGGAGAGGGCACAGAAGTTATTTAACACATTATATTTATAAATATAATGTGTTAGATGGCTTGCGATGCGTTTCTTTTTTAAATCATCAGCCTGCCAGCGATGATCATTGGCTGGCAGGCTGATGACCCTTTCTTGAACTCGTTCTTTAACTTTTTACCGCCGCGCAGTGCGCATGCACGGCGGCATCAGCGCGAAATCTCGCATCTCACGAGATGACGCGCCGATGCGTCCACCCAGAGTAAGAGGGCAGCCCGCCGGACGCATCCGTGCGTTAGGCGGTCCTCAGGTGGTTAAATAGGACCTTTTATCAGGCTAAAAAATGTGTACCAAGTATGCTGACATGTAGAGCGGTGCCCAGGGATCTCCCTGCACTTACTATTATCCCTGGGCGCCGCTCCGTGCGCCGTATAGGCTCCGGTATCTTCTGGGACTTGGTTATACTAGGCGGAGCCTAGTACACTTGGTTATAGTAGGTGTATCCCAGGCTGTAGCGCTGGCCAATCGCAGCGCACAGCTCATATCCTGGGAGTTTTTTTTTCTCCCAGGCTTATGAGCTGAGCTCTGCGATTGGCCAGCGCTACAGCCTGGGATACGCCTACTATAACCAAGTGTACTAGGCTCCACCTAGTATAACCAAGTCACAGAAGATACCGGAGCCTATACCGGGTGAACGGAGCGGCGCCCAGGGATAATAGTAAGTGCAGGGAGATCCCTGGGCGCCGCTCTACATGTCAGCATACTTAGTACACATTTTTTAGCCTGATAAAAGGTCCTCTTTAAAAAAAAACGCTTCAGTCACATCCCAATGCATTCTGAATGGAGAGAAATCCCTTCAGGATGTAATCAGTTCAGTCTTTTTGACATTTCAGAACAAAGATAATACCGCAGCTGTAAAATACACAGCTGCATGTGTTTTCTGTTTGTCACCTGCATTTCTTTCTATTTTTTTTTTTTTGCAAACAGTCTTTAACCCTTATAGTGAAGGTGATGTGAAAAAGCCTTAAAACAATTAAAAAAACAAGAGTTGCAGCATATTGCAATTTAGAAAAGAAGCCATAAAGACAAAAAAAAAAAAAATACCACCAAATTAACAAAAAACGCTTGTGTGTCCTGTATTTTATATATCTCGTAGGCCTTAAGCTAACATCTGGAGCTAGTTTGTAGCCAAAATCAGGATATAGATATAAGATATAGGGCTCATGCACCTCAATGTATTTTTTTTTCTGTGTCCTTTTTTTTTATTGTGGCCTATATGCGGAACCATTTACTTCAATGGGGCCGCAGAAGAAACGGAAATGACTGGGGGACATTTATTAAGACAGATTTTTTTTTACCGGTCTTAGTTGTCCTCCCAGCGTTGCCGCAGTATACGGCTAAATTATGACTGTCAGTTGGGAGCATATATGGCAGTTCATGTCCCAGTCTGAAAAACTACTCCAGCCCCTGACAAAATATTGTCGCCCAGGCGTTAAAAAGCCCTTTGCAACTATTTTTTACGCCAGATGACCTTAATAAATGACCCCCCTCTGCCTGTGTGAAGGTGGCCTAATGTTGATTTACTATTATGTATGCTCCCGATTTTAGATCTCAGGCTACTTTTCTGCCCTCCGCTAGGCTTTCTGTTGGACTTTTTATTGTTAGACAGAATAGCGTAGTCTACCACTATAATAGTCTACTACACTATTCTGTGTGGCAAAAAAAGACAGACAAACCAACACAAAGCAGGACAAAGATTCCAAAGTGGATTTCCTCATTATAGTGAACGGATCTGTACAGGTCTGAACACCGCTTCCAAGGTGTACCCTAACCGAAAGCCCAGCAGAGGACAGACACACGGTGCTTGGGCCAAACATCACTGGAGGCCGTGGTAGATTATAATAAAGTTTTTTTTTCCGCATCCACCCTAAGGCTCTAGGGGGGCCAATGACCACCAACGAAAACATGGCAGCAATTCATTGCTTTTCTATCCCTGTCTCCTCCAGACGAAGAGGTACAGCGGAGGTTGAGTCCTGATTCACTACACTGCAGTGGATCCCTGCCCACCACTAAATTGCCTCCCTCATCTATTGCGGTGGTGTTGTCTTCTTACGGGTTTATAGGCGGTGCCTCTGTGGCGATTGAGCGAGATCTACTGAAATCCTGAAGTCCAGATCTTTAGAGACAGCGTGTAGCAGCATTTCTGTGCTTCATGACAACGAGGATAGATAAAACTAGGATTTATTGACTGCAGGACATGTTTCGGGGCCCCTTCATCAGATTCAACACTATTAACATAATACACACAGCACAGATTTAAAAACCTAAAATTGGTGCACAAAAAAAAAAAAAAAGGAGAAGGAGCATCTGAAAGCGACTGTCTATGGCATCAGTGAGATAGGATCTACTGGATTCCTATAATCCACATGTAATTAATAAGAGTTTTTCCCCAGCTTTCCCAGGTGCCGACAAAAGCATCAACTATGTTACAAGCTGGGAATACAATAAAACGTACAATAAATGTAAAATCAGATGACCCTGTCTGGTATATGAATAAAATATTGTAAATGGTTTCACTGATGCAACATCACACAAGAGGTTCTCTATTGGGCTCTTTACTGTTTTAGGATTTTCTGTTATTGGCTGCAGTACTAGGGATTGGTTTCCGAAAGTGCCAGAGGTGGATTAGTGAAGGCCTTTTCTATACTGATACAATGTATTACATTTCTCTACTCATAGGACAACTAATTAGAAATAAATAGATTGTTTTGACCCATAGGAACAAGCTGTTCATCAGATTCACACATTTCAAGAAGGTTGACAGCTAGGGTTGAGAGAATTTGTATTTTAGGTTCGGCGTCCAAAGTTCGGGTTGGGGTTATCGAAGAATCCCGTTATGGATTCTGCTACCACGGACCATAATGGAATTTTGAATCCATAAGGGGATTCTTCGATGAACCCGAACCTTGGACAACACTAAGGACCTGGGGTGACGTCACCATCATGTGATCAGTGCAGGGAGCGTGGCTCAGTACTGGATTGGATAAGAGGTGGTAAAGGGCCTGGTATAAAGATGATGTGACATGAGGGGAGGAGCTCCAGTGCTCTGTGTGGAGGAGAAGAAGGGAGTAGAGCAGTGAAAGACGGTTGCGCAAACTTGTTTTTTTTTTTTAAGTTCAGCGTTCGGGTTCATTGAACCCGAACTTTGGACGCCGAACTTACAATACAAGTTCGCTTATCCCTATTGACAGCCACAGTTGCTTCCTTGCCTTACTTTTCTAGCCATCATTACAAAAATGGTAATTCAACATGCAATTTGAATGGAAAAACTATACGGATAACAATACCTTCTGCTTACAGGCAAACATACTGAAGGTGTTCCTGGAAAAATGTAATAGAAGGTGCCTGCAAGAAAACGAGCTCCCTTACTCAGCTACAATGCCTACAGCCAAAAGCCAAGAATAGGGAAGCAGAAGAGCGCCACTGGAGAAAAAGACTAGACAATGTCCATCTATACGTTTTCACTGTATCAGGCCTGATCGAGGACCTAAGATTGGGCAAGCAGCAGCAAAATTAAGCACACCATACAAACATTAAGATTTTTGTGGCTCTTACACAACAACTAGAGGTGAGCACCCCATCAGCACCCTAGGTTTTGGTATCATATGGTCATGCTCATATTTGGCTTCTTTTCTCTTCTATGTATTAAAGTCCAGACCTTGGTCAGTGGCTGCTCCAGCTCCCATGTGATGAACCCTAGGGCTAGCGATGAAACCTGCTGTGGCCCCTGCCTCCTTGATTGCCTGGAGCTGCAGACACCTATAGTCTGGATGCAGCCAGGAGTAGCAAGGTCCATCATCCCAGTCCTATTGGTGACTTCTGAGGTTTAACTGTGGTCTCTTGGAAGAACCAAGCATTATTTGAAGGCAAAAGTAAAGGGATGGGCCATACACACAGAGCCTCTACAGCTTCATGTGGAGGTAATATATAGCCCGGCACATGCCATATGGGCAATTCCATTTGTGACGGAATCACTATTTAAATATGCGCTTCCCACATTTGTCGGTAAATAAGTCTGCTACTAAAGTATATGCTATATGCATTTTGGCATTGTGTGACAAAGCATATATGAGACTGTACATTTATGCAAAAATACTTATATTTTTTGCTTCTGTTATATTGTGTAGATTGTCCATAACATGTTGTGACGGACACATGGACACAAAGTGATGAGTTTGTTTAAAAAAGGATAAATCTCTGTGAATGTAAAAGAAAAAAAATAATGTTTCTGTTATATATTTTATACATCACTGAGTATATAGCCTAGTAGCAGATATAATTTTTCTCACTTTGTTATACAACACAACTTACCATCGATTTCAGCACTGTGACGGAATCACCGTGACGACATCACTAGTTATCCTTCACAGTATAATGAATGATTTAATCAACTTGCGTTTTTTTAGTGAACATTTATAAAAGATAATAATTTTCTTTTATACAAGCAGCACTCATTCTGCATTAACGGAGTTCGCAAATACATATTTCATTCTGTCATAGGACAACTTTAGAGTTGGCTGCGGTATATGTATAACATCATGTTTATCACTACACTGCCAGGTTCCTTAAAATGGGACCTCCACTGCAGCCCACCCCCTTAACTTTGACCTTTACAGCAGACTTCCCCTTTAACAGTGAGTTTTACAGCACACCACCTCCTTGACAGTGACCTCCACAGGGGCCCGTCCCCTAAATAGTGGCCTTTACAGCAATTTGCCCCTTAACACTGACCTGCATAGCGGACCATCCCCTTAACTGTGACCTCCACAGCAGCCTGCCCCTAGGGTGGCCAGAGGTCCAGTTTTAGGCCAGACAGTCTGGCTTTCAGACTCCTTGTCCTCCGTCTGGAGCAGGACCTGGATGGACACAGGGATGCCCTTTTGAACAGCTTGCTCTCAGACAGCAGCACTGTACTGTCTGAGCGTGAGCTGCAGGGAGAAAATCACCCTCCCACCCCTGCAGCTGAGAGAAGTTGATTTTTAACTTCATTTTTTCAATTCCTGTTTGCTGAGGGGTGGGAGGGGCATGGCCTAACTGGATTGGGGGCATGGCTTAGTGGGGCCGGGGGCAGGGGTTTAATTTGGTCTTTTGAGGGTGGACACATTGTGGCAGGGGATGTGTCTGGGCTCCTTCCTGCAAGAGTGATGCCCCTCTGGGCACCTTACTGGCTCATTTTCATACCAAATAAACTGGATTTTAAGAGGATAAAAAAAATCTATTGCTGGAACAAAGGCACATCTAGAAATAAGGTACTAAGTGCTATTAGGCCATGGCTTTACTTCAATAGTGATTATCGTGGTGACAGATTTCCTTTAAAGCTGACCTACAACAGTGAAGAAACATGGCTGGGTTGTTATGGAAACCTGCTGTAAAACTGTGTGTATGGAGGCTAACTGCCTGCGAGCTTCTATTGGCTGATAAGGGTCACGTGACCAGGCTTCTATTGGCTAATGCATTTTTTGGGAATATCTCAGGAACGGTATGTCCCCTAGAGAGCTGAGACCTGGTCTAAAACCTCCCCGGACACCTGATGTACCTGTGTGCCAAATTTCGTGATTGTAAATGCGGATTCCTTTAGCGGACATATACACATACATACACTCAGGTAAAGATCCTTCTGTGGTACCCGTGAAGCCTAAACTCATGTTAGCCTTTTGGGTTTACGGATTGTTGTAGTAGGTGAATTATGCAATCTTTTATATAATTTGTGGTTACCTTTAAAAAAAAATATTTTGGGTGATTAGACTGATATAGAGAAGCAGGAAATTATAGGAGTAACATCATGTTTAAGACTGATACACGTTTCATGATAAAGATAACATATTGGCACAATCTATATCCAGGGAGATGTGACTTCATCGATAATAGTGGGTCCATAATGGGCGGATATATACCGTATTTTTCGCCCTATAAGACGCACTTTTTTCCCCCCAAAAGTGGGGTAAAAATAGTGCTGCGTCTTATGGGGCGAATGCGGCAAACACTGATACACCGCCGCGCTGCTGAACAGCGCAGCCGGCGTGTGTATCAAGGAGGAGGGGCTGGGGGCGGCAGTCTTGTTTGCTAATAATCGCGGGGCCCGGTGCAGTAACTGTATTCTATTACACCGGGCCCGCTGTACTAGTAACGTTATGGCCGTCATTAAAACTATAATTTTCAGAACAGTAAATCCATGTTGTATAACCCTACCTATTGCACGATCGCAGGCAGGAGGCCGGACGGGCGGCGGCAGCGTAACTGACTACGTCACGCGCCTGCTCCGCCTGCTTCATTCATAAAGTGGGCGGAGCGGGCACGTGACGTTACGCTGCCTTCGCCCGCCCGGCCTCCTGCCTGCGATCGTGCATTAGGTAGGGTAATACAACATGGATTTACTGTTCTGAAAATTATAGTTTTAATGACTGCCATAACATTACTACAGCGGGCCCGGTGTAGTAGAATACAGTTACTGCACCGGGCCCCGCTGTCATTAGCAAACAAGATGCCGGACCCCCATCCCCTGTATTGAGGGTCATCACACCCATTGTATGGGGGCATCTGTGGATGGCACTGTATGGGGCATCTGGGGATGGCACTGCTATGGGGATCTGTGGATGACACATAGCATGTCATCCATAGATCCCCCATAGCAGTGCCATCCCCAGATGCCCCCATACAGTGCCACTCACAGATGCCCCCATACAGTGCCACCCACAGATGCCCCCATACAGTGCCACCCACAGATGCCCCCATACAGTGCCACCCACAGATGCCTCCATACAGTGCCATCCACAGATGCCTCCATACAGTGCCATCCACAGATGCCCCCATACAGTGCCATCCCCAGCTTCCCCCATAACAGTGCGTCATCCACAGATGCCTCCATAACAGTGCCATCCCCAGATCCCCCATAACAGTGCCATCCCCAGATCCCCCATAACAGTGCCATCCACAGATCCCCCATAACAGTGCCATCCACAGATCCCCCATAACAGTGCGTCATAATAGTGTCATGCACAGAACACAGGCAGGAGGCAAAAAAAACACCAAAAGTACACCTTTTGGTTCAAAATATTTTTTTTCTTATTTTCCTCCTCAAAAACCGAGGTGCGTCTTATGTGCGGGTGCGTCTTATAGGGCGAAAAATACGGTATACACAGGATTGATCCTATGAACGTTGATATAGATACATGTTTGCCCGATTTGCTGCCCTCTAGTAACATGGACGGGTTCGTGGTGGAATGGGGATGCGCAGGCGCGATGATACTGTCGTCGCAAGAGCGGCTCTTCCCGCGAGACAAGACATGGTTACAAGGAGGTGCGCGTCGGGAGGATTGTAGGGCATGCACAATGAGTAGAGACGCACGCCGAGCATGGTGAAGTCTCCATCTTCAGTGGATATATGTTAAGTGATGGATGCCAAGGTAAAGTTAATTCGCATAACTACTGTTCTCCTATTTTATTTTCCAGCATGTCCTGGGTATGATGCAAGCCAGGTTTTCTCTTTTTATGTATATGCACAAGAGCACTTTCACTTTTTGTACCAAGTACCTTATTATACACAATCAGCTGTTCCAGTGGAGCGGGACGTGGAGCTCCTTGGATGAATTTTGCACAGAATGAATTAATGACACATTAGACTTTTTTATGTTATTTATCACGTGATTTTAATGATACACATGTGTAATCAATAATGAATTTTGTATAAATACACAATGTTGATATGTATTATTCACTTGGCTTGAAAATGGCTCTGTGAGAGAGCTGAAACGTTGCTGTGTTAAACGTGTTAATAAACACAATTTTGTTCACTTTTACCTAAGGAGTGCTGCGCCAATTTGTCGGAGTTGTAAAGAGACCCCATAACCAGGGGTGGACGCGTGCACCAGTGGATCTTTGGTATATACTGGAGGAGTGCTGCCTGATTTTGGCTTTTATCTACACTCAGCTTTATATATTAGATGAAATAGGCTTATGGACATTCAGGTGATTCCATCACAGTGCCATAACTGTCCTAATAACATGTGAAAATGTGTGACTTTTTACAGTAATAATCCTGGTAAAGGTTGTGCTCTGCACAAAACTTTTTACTGACCTGTATAAAATACTGACCTGTATAGCAAGAAAAATCTCGGTTACCGTGACGGAATCACATGCTCATGCACACCATCTTTAAACAGCTAGTGGTTGGCCTGCAAACATGGTGGAAAGTCTCTATCTATTAATATCAAATCTCTAATGCATGCTACAAGTGACTGCACTTACCTAACAAATGTCAAAACGTCCTGGCTTACTTTATGGTATCACAAATTTCACAAAGAACGCACCATCTGTACAAGCAAATCGGCCATCATGGTTTACAATGTTGCTACATCAAGGCGCCTTTTTTTAAAAGTTACAAAACAATATTTCCTTGAACTTTAGATTGTGTACATTAATATTCCACACGTACTGTGTTTTTAAATACAATTTAATGTTTGTGTGATGGGGTTGACATTTCCATGGAATTGTCCATATGTACTGAGCTAGCATCGCATTTAAGTATTCCTTATGGAGGTGACTAGCTCAGTATACATGGTGCCTAATAGATCTTGGCACAGTATTCTTTCTATGAATGTAAAGACCCCCACTTAATAAAATAAGACCTCTATTAAAGTTAGAAAACATGACATGTAGTGCACTGAGTGCATGAGGCTGTAGGGTCCGTATATTCTCAGTGCAATTCTATACAGATTTGGACCCACTGTATGGCAGGGCACATAAGATTACAGAGCCTGATGGCTTTGTGAGTTAAAGGGGTATTGTGACTGTAGTCATCTTGATAGGAGTTCCGGAAATAGCCAAAAGCTGTACTCCGCTGTCTCCGGAACTCCTGTAGAGATGAATGGTACAGAAGTGCGCGACTGGACACTTTGTTCACCTTGGTGGGAGCTCGGAGAGGTACCCATTCTCATAATCGATCAAGGACCCAGCGGTGCATACTGCACTTCATTGAGAGCTGAGCTGCAGTACCCCAGCATGGCTCCTACACAGTGATCCACACACTGTCTAGTTTACGGGTCCAGTAGCTGCCTCAAACAGCTGATCCTGGGGGTGCCGGATGCTCACCGATATGACATTGATGACCTATCCTGAGTGAGGATACTCCGATCTGATATAAAAGATCTATGCTAAAGAAAGGCCACTAACATCTAAGTATCAGAAAAATCCTTTAATATCTTAGGGACCTGGTCATGTTGTGCTCAAGGACTACACAAATGTTTGCTATTTTTTTGTCTTGGCAAATGTAAAAACACTAACTTATACATACTCCAATATGGTATCCATGGAAAGTAATATTGCTGCAATAATAATGTTTTGTAAGGGTACTTTTACACTTGCGGCAGGACAGATCTGAATAGCCTGCCGGATCCGTACTGCCGTAAGTGCTCGTGCACTGCCGTGCTGCCGCTCCGTCCCCATTGACTATAATGGGGCGGGGGGGCGGAGCTATGGCGCAGCACGGCAGTGCACGGCAAAGATCGCCAGACTGAAAAGTCGGACATACAGGACTTTTAGTCCGGCGATCTCCGGCCGTCCACTGCCGTGCTGCGCCGTAGCTCTGCCCCATTATAGTCAATGGGGACGGAGCGGCAGCACATGGGCACTGCGGCAGGGCGGATCCGGCAGGCTGAATAGCCTGCCGGATCCGTCCTGCCGCAAATGTAAAAGTACTCTTACAAAACATTATTATTGCAGCAATATTACTTTCCATGGATACCATATTGGAGTATGTATCAGTTAGTGTTTTTACATTACGCCCTTTACCTAAATGAAGTGTATATATTTAAAGGAGATACCCTACATATTATTAATTCCCCCCAAGCCAATAATGGTCATAAAATAACAAGAAATTTACACTCCTACTTATTTCACTCCCTGCCGCTCCCAACACTGCAACTCTAATCCTCGCCAGCCAGGCTTGCTTTGTTTGGCTGCTGTTATGAGGTGCCCATATACTCCATATATGACTACTGCAGCCAATCACTGGCCTCAGCGGTCTCATGTAATTTATCATTGAGTTTAGTGACTGACTGCACAAGTTATACGGGCAGATCATCGCTACAGCCAAGTAGATAACATCATAGCTGCAGAGACAGGACGACCCATCAACAGAGCTGTGCAAGTTTTTTTTTTTTTTTTTTTTGTGGTTTAGTTGATGTTTTCATTGGTTTCATTTTACTGTAGGTTACATACAATATTTTTAAACATTTCATTCCCCTTATATGCCATGGTCTCTATTGACTGTGGAATCTAAGGGGTTAAACAGCTCACAGTTACTGCTGGGCTCCTGTGGCAGTCTGTAAACAAAGGAATGGTTAAAAAAAAACTTGTTGGATCCAAGGTCTCCCTCGCATACCTTTTTTTTTTTTTTTTTTATCCTGGTGGCATTTTCTATTTAGTTAGATTTCATATCTGGGTTTTTCCCTTTTGAAGTAGAAAAGTCTATGAAAAAAACAGCAGATAATATTCCATAGCCAATGCATGCTGTATTTTGATATCATGACCCCCAAAAAATTAAACGCTATGTCATAAACAAATTTATATTTTATTGTTAATTTAATATATTACAGTATTTTCCTGTAGACTTGAAAATTAAATCCTGGCTGTTGCGTTTTAGAAAAAAAAAAAAAAGGCACAAAAACCACAGTGTGTGATTGCCCTTAGGGGTCATGCACACAGCCGTTACCCGGCCGTGCCTGTATTGTGGCCCGCAAACAGCGCGTCCGCAATATGTGGGCACCGGCCGTATGCGCACCATATCACGGATGCAGACCCATTCACTTGAACAGGTCCGCAAACCGGAAGATCGGTGCAGAACGGAGTCACGGAACCCCACTGAAGAACCACAGAGTGCTTCCGTGTGGTTTCTCTCTGTGCCTCCGCACCACAAAAAAATAGAACATATTCTATTTTTTGCGGTGCGGACGGTTCACAGACCCATTCAAGTTGAATGGGTCTGGATATGCTTGCGGAATCCACACGGTTGTTCCTCGAATGGCTACAGCTCATGGGTGTTCTGGTGCCCCAGACGATCATGTCAAGTCAAATCTCCAGCGATGGTGCATTCATTAATGTTTGTCATGGCATAGTCCCTTTAAGCCTCCATAGCCATAAATGGGGTACGGTAATAAAACATCCATGATTAATAAATTAACAAATATCAGTTTATTAGCAGTGTGCTTTCTTTCACAGTGACAAAAACATCTGCCCATTTTCAGAGTCAGCAGATTATTTTTCTTCAAAAGTCTTCTTCTGCGTTTTTGCTGTGCACTTTTTTTAATGTGAGAAGTTTTTCTACAGCTGAGGCTATAGACACTTCCCCATGGACCTTGTTGTCTCGTGTCCGCACATTGACTGCATTGTTTGCCTTCTCTTTCTCGCCAACCACTAGAAGAACATAAAGTTTCATTGTTAACAAGATGTCCATTCAACACACAAACAAGCAGAAAAAATGTGACTACACTACATTAAAATACCCTAAATTATAGTTTCCCCTTATTTGTCATAATATCTGGAGTTATCCCACTGGAAATTACACTCCTAAGAATTGAAATTGCAACACCAAGAAGAACAAGCTGTAAGGTTATGCAAATCGAGGAAGTAGCAGGTGTCACCAAGATCTCCGAACAATCAACTTTTTAAGCACCTAGCTCCAATCTGTGACATGTCAGAGGGGCATAAAAGCCAGATTGAAAGCAGAGTATTTTAGCCACATGAAACCTCAAAGTCATTTGGGATGACTGTGTGATGGCTTCTATTCGTCAACATGCCAGTTATCACCACTTGGCGAAAACGGAGAGGGACAGATTCCTTGAACTGAGAGACCTTGGTTTATCACTCTGGCAGATCACCAAGCGCCATGGTCGAGATGTCAGCACTGTTCAACATTGCGTGTAGCAGTGGTCGGGAGAACAAAGATGAACTGTAATGACAGCAAGAGGTGTTGGTCTATCCTCTTCAACAGTCCCGCTTTTGTCTTGGATACCATGATAGCCAGAGATTGGTCTGAAGGCCACTTGGGCGACACCATGAAGAGACCTTCACAAGGGAATGTCACACTGGTACATAATGTACGGTAGCTGGACTCCTCTAGTCTTCATCTCATGTACACAAACAGCTCGGCATTACATTGATTAAGTCATGGAGCCAGTGGTACAGCCATTTCTCCAAAGTGTCCCAGGAGCCTTTTTTCAACAGGCCAATGCCAGGCCACATGTTGCTCATGCTACTATGCAGCTTGTGTGGCCTAAATGTGTTACCATGGCCTGCAGCGTCTTCAGACCTGTGTCCCATCGTGCACATCTAGGATGTCATTGGTCGGCAATTGCAAAGGGAGATGACAGCAGCGGATCTTGACGATTTGCGTACTCAAGTACACCCAGCGTGGCAGAACATTCCTCAGACAACCATTAATAACCTAATTGATAGCATGCCAAGGTGTGTAAGTGCGTGTGGCGCTCATACTTGATGCTGGATAAATCGAGATGTTTTGTTTCCATTTTTTTTATCATTTGCATATAATTAGTGTTTTTTTTTTACTGATAATCTATGCAATCAACAGATCAGTATCTGGGGCGGGTCAGACACCCAGGACCCCTGCCGATCAGCTGTTTGAGAAGGCACCAGTGGTCGCAGTAGCACCGCTGCCTTCTCTCTGATCACCAAGCACAGCACTGTACATTGTACAGCGGCTGTGCTTTGTATTGCAGATCAGCCCCAGTCACTTCAATGGGGCTGAGCTACTGCTGGGCTGTGTGACCAATTAAACGTGACATCACATGGCCTAAGAAAGGCTGGAGAAGACCGCAGGGCTACTGCGAGTTGCTGGTACTTTCTCAAACAGCTGATCAACAGGGGTGCTTCTTGGTGTCAGTATTTCAAACAAGAGTAGTGTATTTATTAGTATATAGCTAACCTACATATACATGAAAATAAAGCTATAAAAACATTAAGGGTACGGCCACAGGGGGTGGATTTTTCCGTTGCAGAATTGTGGGAAGAATGTCTGCAGCGTTTTGAAATCTCATCCACATGTTGCATAAAACAATCTGTTCTGAAACGGACCTGTGGTGCAGATTTTAAATCCACAGGATGTCAATGTACGAAGCACATTTCCACTATTGATTTAACCCTTTGCAATGCATAGGGTGAGATCTGCGGCAAATCAGCATGTAGTTTCTGCTACCGTCCCGTTAGGTCATACCCATGAATGTGCATCATCGATGTTGCCGTTCTCCCCAACCTAGTCTTGTATCATACTATTCTGTCCTACTAGAATCAGAAATTCTTCAGCAAACAAAATGATCTGAGATATTAATTTTACTCAAGTTTTAAAATTCCTGCTCAGCCATATCTCACATATAAAATTCCCTCTGTTCCAAAAGTGGCAACAGGAAAAGGCAGCCAACACAGCTCATAGAGGGGTTTACACCACCAACAGATGCTGTAGTGACAGCCATTTCAGGAAGTCATTTTTGGAAAACACAGGGAAGGTAATTATAACTAAAGCTTGTCATATACATTAGATGAATGTTGGCCAAACTTGCCAATTATTGTGGGCTAGCCAACTGGCCATCTAGTGTGTATGGGGGAGTCCTGGCTCCAGGACACCTGGAATTTTAACATACCTGACCCTTTGTTCTCAAAGCATGTGTATGAGGTGGGCGGGGAGGAACAACTGTCGGCCAAGGGTTAACGAACGTGAATGGCGGTGTAAGTGGCTGATCCGATTTTTTAAAAACTGTTTGTTTTGTTGCATCAGGTAAAGAATGCAAATACAAATGCCTTTAGCATTTTAGCATTAAACATTGTTTTTCTATCATCATATTTGCTATGCTACTCACTGTAAAAAGCTTCTGGAAACCTTCTTAAGATAAAATCCTGCTGTGTAGGTTGAAGTTCCAGCTGATATTGATGACTTATCCTCAGTCACTAAGGATAGGTCACTAATATCCGATCAGTGAGGGTGTGACACCCAGCACTGCCACAGATCAGTTGTTCTTCCTTGCAGCCTCTAGCGCTGCACCAAGCACTTTGAATAGACAGCTTCATTCATAGTGACCGTGCTGGGTTACTGCGGCTCGACTGCTTTGATGTGAATGGGAGCTGAGCTGCAGTAATCAAGCATAGCCACTACATTTTAAATGGTGCTGTGCTTCCTGTTCCATTCAAAGTGCTAGGTCCAACACCAAAGGCTGCAGGGAACAGCTGATCTGAGGTGGTGCGGGGTGTCGAACCTTCACCGAACGGTTAATTAACAACTTACAGTGACGATAGGTCATCAATATCAGGGCCTGGAAAACTCCATTAAGAGCCTGCTGATGAAGACACAATCATATCCCAAGAAGCGGAGGAAGCATGCATTTTCATGTTCAAAATAGCAAAAACTATTAGGCACTTATCACCTTGTGCCTTCAGCGGCCAAGTGCACACTATAGGTCAGCCAGTTTCATAGGAACAAATCTGCTGACAGATGCCCATCTTTCCTGACTTGTCTATTGTAATAAATGCTTGTATTCCCCATGAAGTAATCATTTAATAATTTCACAGCTTTGCTGGAAATTTATGAACAGGGTTTACATCTTCGTTGGAGAATCTCCATAGCAAGTTGTATTATTATTGCCGAAAAAAAACAGATCAGCATGCAGTAAGATGGTGGACATCATGAAGGAACCCAACAAACCCCATTACACGTCAGTGGGGTCCGTTGGTGTTTGTCATGTACAGATCCGTCACTTTACGGATTTCTGTTCCAAGATGGAAGAGAAAACCGGAAACTCAAAAGCAGATGTGAATCTAACCTAAAAAGTGACAACGGGGAGTTACCATTTCCCTTGGTTAAGTGAGTGTCCGTACAGTTTAGCATTGTCAGCAGTGATTGAACAGTGCCAGACTGTGTAGGTCAGGGGTTGGGGACCATTTCTTGTGGCCCCAGGCCCCCTGCCAGAAAATGTTAATGACCTCTTCCATTATGGAAGCGGTCATTAGCACGCAGGAGGCACAGTAAGGTTAGAACAGCGCTGCACTGGCTGTACTCACCTTCCCTGGTCTTCTTCCGGGCGCCGCTCTGTGTCCTGACCTGAGGCTGTGCACTGTCAGGTCATAGTACAGCGCAGCAGGAAAAAGACTAAGGATGGTAAGTGAATCTACCAAGTGGTACCACCGTCAGGAGCTGGAGAGGTAAGTTTATTTTTTATTTATTTAAATGACTGATCTGAGGTCTAATTGGGGCTGAGAGTCTGATAGGGGTCTGATCTGAGGCTGGGGGCCTATTGGGGGTCTGATCTGAGGCTGGGGAGGTCTGATGTGGGTGTGATCTGAGGCTGGGGGGATGGGAGAACCCTTAGGAGTTCTTGCTCTGACTCCATATATAGCTATGTCTATATATGAAATCAGTGCTTGGGGACACTCAGTGTATTTAAATCTAATTTAGCTTGTATTTCAGAAAAAAGTTTCTGCCAGGAAACAAACTCACGGCCTTCTGCATTAGAGGCAAGGAACTTAACCACTGAGCTATAATAGCTGCATAACCAGTTACTTAACAAAAAAATAAAAATAAATAACAAATACCGTATTTTCCAGCGTATAAAACAACCCTCAACTTTTCCAGTTAAAATATAGAAGTTGGGCAATACTCGTCATAAGACTACCCCAGCCTCTCATCAGCTCCCCAGCCTCTCATCAGCCCCCCTAGTCTCTCATCAGCCCCCTAGTCTCTCATCAGCCCCCTAGTCTCTCATCAGCCCCCCTAGTCTCTCATCAGCCCCCCTAGTCTCTCATCAGCCCCCCTAGTCTCTCATCAGCCCCCCTAGTCTCTCATCAGCCCCCCTAGTCTCTCATCAGCCCCCCTAGTCTCTCATCAGCCCCCCTAGTCTCTCATCAGCCCCCCTAGTCTCTCATCAGCCCCCCTAGTCTCTCATCAGCCCCCCTAGTCTCTCATCAGCCCTCCGTACACAGAAGCAGGCAGTATTAAAACTTAGAGGCTCCGCCCCTAATCTGCCTGCTCCTGAGCTCCCACCGTCTCCCTTCAAATCTGCAAGTCTGCCAGCCGGTCCCTGTCAAAAAGCACCAGACAGGGCCGGCCGGTCTCTTACTGTATGCGCTGCAGCCGCCGGGCTCTCCCTCTTCCGGTAACTCATGTCTGTGCGGTGCATTGCTTATGCTACATAAGCAATGTGCCACACAGACATGTGAGTTACCAGAAGAGGGAGAGCCTGGCGGCCACAGGTGGGAGGACGACCCAGCGTATAAGACGACGATACCTGCTACTTGCTTATTTAGTATATAAGTTTTTAGCCATGATATATTTACAATACATAATATGCTATAATATATGCAAATATATTATGGCTAAAAACATCAGTAGTAGTTTCCCACTTATAAAGTATGATTATCTATCTCTATCTATCTATCTATCTATCTAATCTAATCTATCTAATCTAATCTATCTAATCTTCTAATCTATCTAATCTATCTATCTACACACACACATATATACCGGTATAAAAAAAAAAAAATTGTTGTTTAGTAATTACACATTTATTTTGTGCCATACATTTTTTGCAATTACTAAAAAAAATAATCTAATTTAACCTCTATTTCTGAAAAAGTTTGTGACGGGATTTGAACTCCTGAGCTTCTGCATCTCAGCCCAGAACTTTAACCACTACACTATATAGCTGCATAGCCAGTCACTAAGAAAAAAAAATATGAGACTTCTACGGTATGGGGATACTTACTAGTAGTAAGTATTCCTCTACAGTAGAAGTCTCATATTTTTTTTATTTTATTTTTAGTAACTGGCTATGCAGCTATTAAAGCTGAGTGGTTAAGTGCCTTGCTTTTAATGCAGAAGAGCATGAGTTCGAATTCCAGCAGAAACTTTTCAGAAATACAGGCTACATTAGATTTAAATACACTGGGTGTCCCCAAGCACTGACTCCATATATGGACATAGCTATATATGGAGTCAGAGCAGGGAACCCTAAGCCGCAGACTCACACTGAGGGATTCCCTCACTGTATAGTGATCTTCTGCATAGAAATAGAGGCTAAATTAGATTGAAATACACTGACTCGAGCACACGTGGTGTTCAGCCGAATAAAGAACTAAATATATAACATTCTCAACTTAAATATTAGATTGCTATATGCGGTCAAAAAGGCGCCTGTACTATTTGTAATATATATAGTGCAGGCGCCATTTGGTGCTGCAAAAATACAGAGCTCTAGTTTTTTTTAATTGAAGCGCAATTTCTGTAACTTACCCATAAGCTAGTTATGTTTGACCAAATATAGCCGTCAAATTTTTAAGTTGAGAATTTTGTACGGCCCCCAAACGATGTTATAAATATCCAAATGGCCCTCGGCAGCAAAAAGGTTCCCCACCCCTGGTGTAGGTAAACGCTCCCAACTGTTAACACCCAGCTGTCAATTAATCCATAAACTTCTGATAGAAATAACAGAGGAAAGGCAACACAAAGTTTAAAGAAATAATGCCCCTAAATTGCTATTTCACGAGGAATACAAGTATTTACCATACCAGACATGTCATGGGAGGTGACAGGTCCTCTGTAAGATGATAACATTTGGCTGTTAAAAGGCTACTTTGTCTTATAACGGAGTGTATACAGTGTGTGATTAATGTTCTATAGTTACCAAAAATAAAGTTGTACTGAGCCAGTTGTGCATTTCGTATCTTCTTATTCAGTGTGCAACTATGATCCAAGTCCACATCAGCCATAAATCCTGCAACGAAAAAGTCTCTGCACACCTAAAATTACAGTCAAGAGAATGCAATCAGTATTAATGAGTACTAATTATCATAAAGAGCTTGTATTAGACTGGCACATAGTCGGCCAGATCATTGCTAATGAGTGTTTGTAGTAACGCTCATTAGCGATGATCTGGCAGTGTAATACTGTCGCCGATTAGGCCTTATTCACACGTCCGTAGTGTGTATGGATCCGCAAATTGCGGATCCATAAACACACCCGGCCGGTAGCCCCATAGAAATGTCTATTCTTGTCCACAATTGCGGGCAAGAATAGGACATGCTCTACTTTTTTGCGGAGCTGCGGCCGTAAGATCGGCGGCGAGCTCCGCAAAAACTGATGCGAACAGCACAGTGTGTGCTCTCCGCATCGTTCCGTGCCCCATTCACAGACAATGGGTACGCATGTATTCCGCAGAATTGCGGAATACATGCGGAAGACATTGCGGACGTGTGAATGGAGCCTTAGACAATCCAGATTTTTAAACTGGCTTAAAACGCGGTCTGTCTAATCACGACCTGCTGCTGGCAAACAGTCTGTATAGGGACAAGCGATGGCATTAGCAATCACTCCTCCTCGTACTGTGGAGAAGAACACTGCATGTTCTCCTCCACTAACAAGCAGGTGATAGCCAGGAAGGAACTCTTCCTCCCCAACAAAATCTGCATGTCTAATACAGCCTTTACTCCTAGAGCCGGAGAGATCAGATGCACTCTCCAATATTTCTCATTAGAGCAGATGCAGGCAAATGACTGTACACAACCTCAGGAGAAAGAGTGATTTTTTTTTTTCTTCTGGCTTAGCAATAAGAGGTTCTATATACTGTACATAGTCAAAGCACAAGCACTATCAGTCTGCCATCGCAAACACTGCCAAAAGAATGGCTTAAAAAAAAAAAAGTGTCCCTGAAGTGGTTAAAGCACACCACCAGAATGGTTCACACTGCATTTTAGCCCCATGCTTGGCTTTCCATTGAGTGTATACATCTGAAATGGCATACTGCTACGGCAAACCATGACAGATCCATTCATCTTTGGATTGTATGATCTGGTTTGCATTATGTTTCTACCTTTTTTTCCCAGATAAAATAGTGTAGTCTACCATGCTATTCTATCTGGGGTGGGGGGTTTGGGGGAGACAGAAAAGAATGTTTGTCCCATTAAAGTGAATGGATCAGCCGCAGTATATATTTAAAGTATAACTGCCATTCTTTTTTTTTTGTAATGTATAAGGACAGTGATACTGACCATTTTTGTAATATAATTTAATGACTGAAATTGTACATTTCTATTAGAAAAATAGCACTAAAGTGGCCCATTTTGAGCATTAGCAACGCTCCTCTGTCTTCTTTTTACATAACAGTAGAGACTTGCTCAACACTGACTGTTATGTGAGGCTACTTTCACACTCGCGTTTTGGCTTTCCATTTGCGAGATCCGTCCAGGGCTCTCACAAGCGGTCCAAAACGGATCAGTTTTGCCCTAATGTATTCTGAAAGGAGAAGGATCCGCTCAGAATGCATCAGTTTGCCTCCGATCAGTCTCCATTCCGTTCTGGAGGCGAACACCAAATTGCTGCCTGCAGCCAAACAGCTTTTTTTTCTGACACAATCGAAAATGGATCCGTTTTCGATTGGCTATGTTACAGATAATACATAATACGTTCATGACGGATGCATACGGTTGTATTATTGTAACGGATCCGTTTTTTCAGATCCATGACGTATCTGCCCAAAACGCGAGTGTGAAAGTGGCCTAAAAAGAAGGAAAGCCTAAAACACTGTGTGAACCCAGATTAAAACAGTTTGAATGTATGTAGTTGTATGAAATTATATACAATTAAGTGTCAAATAGTTAGTAATTTCTTGTTTCATATTAGATATGAATAATAGGTACTAAGAAACTTTGCTAGCGGTGAACGTTATATTAGATCTGACCCTTCTGGATCTGTAAAATGGGAGAACCCTAAGGCCCCTTTTACACGAGCGAGTTTTCCGTGCGGGTGCAATGCGTGACATGAACGCATAGCATACGCACTGAATCCCGACTCATTCATTTCAGTGTGTCTGTGTACATGAGCGTTTTTCACACGCATCCGTTCTGTGTTGCGTGAAAAAAGCAGCATGTTTTATATTCAGCGTTTTTTTACATAGCCTTGGCCCCATAGAAGTGAACGGGGCTTCAGTGAAAAACGCATTGCATCCGCAAGCAAGTGCAGATGCAATGCATTTTTCACTGATGATTGCTAGGAGATGTTGTTTGTAAACCTTCAGTTTTTTATCACGTGCGTGAAAAACGCATTGCACCTGAGCGGAAACAACTGAACACAATCGGAGACAAAACGGACTGAACTTGCTTTCAAAATGGTGAGTGTTTCACTGAATGCACCCTGAATGTGTGAAAGAGGCCTAAGCTTCATTCCCACCAGTGTGTTCTCAGTGGGAAGGAGTTGGTGCCTGAGAATGTATACAGACACTCCATACAGCTCTATGGGAGGGAGGTACACAGCCAGGTTCAAGTACAGTTCGTTCTCTAAAGTAGCCTTTGTGTATACCGCCAGATAACATCTTTTATAGTACTCCAGAAACATCTGTGATCTTGTTTTGCCAATCTGATTTTTGAGCAATGAGCTGCATAATAGTAGCTTGTTCATATCAATATATAGATAGATACCTGTTGGGCATAGTCTTCACAGCTTGGTCCAATTGGGACTACCATGACTTGTCGAGGTGAAAGCCAAAATGGCCTAAAAAAAAAAAAAAAGATATATTATATAATGCATTTAATGCATGTCGCTTCAAAATTGCAAACCTTTACATTATTATAAAACACTAGTAGTGGTATAGAAGCAGTAACCTCTGAAAGCTGCAAGATTTAAGCCATCCACAGCTGACTATTCTGGAAAATGCCAATCAGGTGGTGTAGAGAAACAAAGCTAAATTATTTTAGATATTCTAGTTGTTTGTGCAGGTGTTAAAGGGAACCGGTCATCATGAAAAATATTTTCCATTACACCTCGGGTCAGACCAGCAGACACCCAATGTTACTCAGACCTCAGTTTACAGCCCCAATCAGACCCCAATGACAAGCAGACCTCAGATCAGACCCCCAATGCCTCAGATCAACCCCCCCCCCAACCTTCAGCCCTCATGCCAGCCATCTATCAGCCCTCATGCCAGCCATCTATCAGCCCTCATGCCAGCCATCTATCAGCCCTCATGCCAGCCATCTATCAGCCCTCATGTCAGCCATCTATCAGCCCTCATGCCAGCCATCTATCAGCCCTCATGCCAGCCATCTATCAGCCCTCATGCCAGCCATCTATCAGCCCTCATGCCAGCCATCTATCAGCCCTCATGCCAGCCATCTATCAGCCCTCATGCCAGCCATCTATCAGCCCTCATGCCAGCCATCTATCAGCCCTCATGCCAGCCATCTATCAGCCCTCATGCCAGCCATCTATCAGCCCTCATGCCAGCCATCTATCAGCCCTCATGCCAGCCATCTATCAGCCCTCATGCCAGCCATCTATCAGCCCTCATGTCAGCCATCTATCAGCCCTCATGTCAGCCATCTATCAGCCCTCATGTCAGCCCTCTATCAGCCCTCTATGTACAGAGCCTTCACCGCTTCCTGGTCCTCTGGTACCAATGAGCGCTTCCATAATGGAAGTACTTCATTAGTATTCGTCCCATAAGACACAGGGGCATTTTTACACCACTTTGGGGGAAAAAAGCAGGTTTTGCCTGGATCCCACAGTGAAAATCTGAGCATAAAAAAAGTATCTAACCCATAGGTGAGAAGACGAACTATAAAAACACAAAAAAGATCATATAAATAAATGCTCAAAAAGTAACTTTTATCATACCACTTTCCGCCATAATTTTCACAAAGAATTGCTATCATCCGTTCCACTGATCCTAAGATGGCACGATGTATGATGACTGGTCTGTTCTTATCATCCCCATCTTTGCTGCAGAGTAAGAAGAGCAGAACTCAAAACACAGAAAACCAGAAGTCTGTCAGCAGTTTTGACCATGCTAAACTGCTGATAGCACAATGTAGGGGCTAGGGAGAGCAGTACAAACATGTTGGAACTTCTATCAGCAGCAGTAGTGTGCATATGACATTTTATTCTGCTGCTGCAAGTGCCCAGGGCTTCACTATGAAGTGCTCTCTGCATTTAGCTGCGTCATAGTCCCTCCCCTCTGCTCTGAGTGACAGCCTTATTGGTCTCCTATTGGACACTACAGCTGTCAAGCAGAAGAGGGAGACTGTGGAACAGCTCAATGAAGAAAGCACATCAGAGCAAAGTCCCACCCTGAGCACTTGCAAGAACAGAACCTGGCAGAATAAAAAGGTAATATTCACACTACTCCTGACTAGGGTTGTTTCGGGTATCGAAGTTTCGATACCCAATCGATACTTTTCTCTGGTATCGAGCTCGATACCAGGATTAGTATTTTATTGATACTGGGCTGCGCTACTGCACAGCCCAGTATTAGAGAACGTGGCTGCGCCGCTCTCAGCGCGGCCATGTTCTCCTCGGCAGCACGGGGAGAAGGAGGCAGTCTCTCCCTCCCCTGTGCTGCTTCCACCAATAGAGCGAGAGGGGCGGGGTCACTGGCCACCAATGAGGAGTGACTTTTACTATACAGATGCAGGCAGAAGAAGCTCATTACCGGGCGCTGCGATCCGCGGCAGTTAACCCCTCAGGTGCCGCACCTGAGGGGTTAACTGCCGCGGATCTCAGCGCCCGGTCACAGGCAGGTGCCGGCAATAAGCTTCTTCTGCCTGCATCTGTATAGTAAAAGTCACTCCTCATTGGTGGCTAGTGCCCAGTCCCCAGTATTAAAGACATTGGCCAATGTCCCCCCTTTCCCCATTATTAAATACATTGGTGGCCAGTGCGCCCCCCCATCCCCCATTCCTCCCTCCACCCAGTATTAAAAGCATTGGTGGCAGTGGCCACAGGGTCCCCTCATCTCCTCCTCATTGGTGGCAGTGATCGGAGCCCCAGCAGTGTAATGCTGGGGCTCCGATCGGTTACCATGGTAACCAGGACGCTCCTGAAGTCCTGGCTGCCATAGTCTGCTCCCTGCTGCTGTGTGCACTGTGCACAGGGCAGCAGGGAGAGGGTGAGATCCTATTCACCCTGATAGAGCTCTATTAGGGTGAATAGGATGAAAAGATCCCAGGTTCTAGCCCCTAAGGGGGAAATAGTTAATAAATAAACTGTAAAAAAAAAATAAAAAATTGTTTAAAAAGTACACCAAAATATTAAGTATAAATCACCCCCTTTCCCAATTTTACATATGAAATATATAAACAATAAATAAAATATTACATATCGCTACGTCTCAAGTCCAAACTATTAAAAAAATCCTCTTTTAAGCGGTGAACGCCCATAAAAGAAAAGAAAAAGAAAAAGAAAAGGAAAAGAAAAAGAAAAAGAAAAGGAAAAGAAAAAGAAAAGAAAAAGAAAAGGAAAAGAAAAAGAAAAGAAAAAGAAAAACTGCACAATTCGCCATTTTATTTTAGTCGCCTTGTCCCCCCAAAAAATAGGATCGGACTGTTGTATTATTGGCCGGACGTTCCATAAAATGAGGAATGCACGCGGCTTTTTTGGGCATTTTTTTTTTTTTTTTGCATGGTATCGAATGGTATCGAGTATCGCAATACTTTTTTATGGTATCGATACCGAATGAAAATTTTGGTACCGAAACAACTCTACTCCTGACAATAAAAGCTCCACAAAAAGCATGTTTGTGCTGCCTACCTAGTGCCATCAATAGTCTTGTAAGGGCAGACCTGCTAACAAATTCTCTTTAAGCTCTTCTCTTACATGTACGGTGGATGTCTGGTCTTTAATTAGGGCGCCCTTCCCCTAGGGGGACTAAAAATAAGTCTAAACAAAAGTGAAAAAGGTTTTTAAAAAAACAATTAAATCAAGCCCCTTTCTCCATTTAAAAAATAAACAAAAAAAATTATCATTGGTATCTCCAAGTCCCAAAACACCCATACAATAAATTTTTATTTTAATAGAATGTATTTATCCTGTATGATGAACAGTGTAATGTGGAAAAAAATCTAAATGGGCAATTTGCCCCTTTTTTTTTGGTCACTTTATCTTCCTTAATAAAATTGAATATAAAGTGATAAAAAAGGCACACACTGCAAAATAGTATCAATAAAAAAATACAGATCGCCCTGCAAAAAAGTCCTCATGCAGATGTAACTATAATTTAAAAAAAAAAATAAGTTATGTGGGTCAGAATATGGAGATGCAAAGAAATATTTTTTTCGAAGTGTTGAAATATTAAAATACAAGATAAAAAAAACAAACTATAAAAATCTGGTATTGCTGTGATCGTACTGACCCACAGAATGAAGTTTAACATGCCATTTTTACCTCATTGGAAACACCATAAAAACAAAACCCAATAAACTATGGCAGAATTTGCGGGTCTTTTTCCCAATTCCACCCCTTTTAGAATTTTTTTTCCAGATTCTCACTACATCGTTTGCAATATTAAATAGTGCCATTAGAAAGCAAAACTTGTCCCACAAAAACAAACAAAAAACAAGCCTTTGTATAGCTATGTGAACATAAAAATAAAAAAAAGTTACGACTTCTAGAAGGCCAGTCATAAAAATGAATACAAAAAAAATAACAAATAAAAATGGAAAATCGCTGTGAAAGGAAGGGGTTAATACAGCACTTACGGCAATGACCAGTAATCGGTATATAAAGAAGTTCCTCTTACCCTACATAAGTTAAGTTAAACCGAATTGGAAGTTGGAAATCAAGCTGTATTGTTGCACACTGGTGGTATCTTCCAATGGCATCTCTGATTTTAATATCAATCTGCAATAAAGGATACCAGTTAGGACTACCATTTGTCATGTGCTTTAGAAGGTTCTCAGGCATGTTTCTAAGATTTAATGAAGAAACATATAAAACTGATAAGATGCTGCTGGCTTGATACTCACCTTGGGGCCATAGAAAGCACCATCTCCTGGATTCAGTTTCCAGGGTTGTCCGAAATCATTCAGGCTGTTCTCCAGTTGCTAGAAATGGGGAGAAAAAAATAAATAAATGAATGAAGCACTTACAGCGTTTCCCTTTACCGCACTAGCAGTATTAATGGCAATCATACCTTTTCAGCATCATTCCACATCTCGATTTCTCCAAGATAGTTGTCAGGTCTAGTTGAAAGGTGGAGTTGGAAAGTAAATCCAAACACCTCATATACTGAGTGCAGGAACTGTAGGCATCCCTTCATTTCTTCTTCTATCTAGGGCACAAAGTATTAGGGTCAAAGTGTACCTTCTAGTAAATGTCTGATTGCTGGGGCCCCACTGCTGGACCCCCAAGATCACTGGAATGGGGTCCTGTGCCTCCATCGTTCCTCCTCACTACAGTTGAGTTTGAATGGAACAGAAGACAAGCACTCTGTACTTAACCATATTTTTATACCCAAAAGACAAATGGTGCCACAGGGCACATGCTCAAGTGGCACTACATTCATACACCTCATTACTGCTGTTGGCTGGTGAGGATGACCCCTGATCCAGTGATTGATGGGTGTACCAGCTACCAGAAATTTATCACATGTCCATTAGAGGACCACCCTTTAAATATTGTAAAAATTACAGTCTGATTTCACCTTTACCTGTTCTATAGTGCAAAAAATATGTGCATCATCTTGCTGAAAGCGCCTAACTCTGGTCAGGCCACTTAATGTCCCAGATAACTCGTTACGATGTAGAACACCGAAGTCTGCAAAGCGCAGGGGCAATTCTCTCCAAGAGCGAGGACGATGACCAAACATGAGGCTGCAAAAGCAGACATTAATGAAACACCACATGAAAGATACTTCTGTTACAGCTCCGACATCCTAGTCCTATGGAGATATTGTCATCACTTATACCACTTTATGACCCCAGTGAGGCTTACAATTTACTTTCCTGTCTCAAACATACTGTTACAAGCAATGGTTGTGGAACCACTGGGCCAACTAACCAGTTTGATTTGGGGCTAGACCCAAGAGCGTTATCTTGGCATTTCCCTGGTATTCACCCTTTAACCCCTACACAGGGATCTGGAATTCGTTCCTAGGGGAGCCACTAGGCTGCTACCTCTTGGAAAAGACCCAGTGTGGTTGGCTGCTAACCCACAGGGATCAGAGACACCGTGCAATACACTTGGTCAGGGCAGGCAGAGTAAATGTAAATCCGTGGAACACTCCAAAAGTCAGGGCAGTCAGCACAGGATCAGAACGTTGAACAGGCACAGGTCAGGAACCAGGCAGACAAATGGATAATAGCTCTTTACAGGCTTCAGCATGGTAGAAAGAGACCTAGCAAGATCTGTAGAGAACATTACAACTGCTCAGGCAAGGACTGAAGGAAACAGACAGGTATATACAGGAGCAGATGATCAGCAACTGGACACAGCCATGCAGCAGCTCACAGAGCAGGAGGAGAAGATTAACCGTAATACTGCAGCAGCAGAAGTTTTAAGGGCATCTGTCAGGAGATTTGTACCTATGCAACATGTGCTCTAGGCAGCTGAAGGCATCTGTGTTCGTCCCATGTTCATATGTGTCCACATTGCTGAGAAAAATAAAGTTTTAATATGCAAATGAGTCTCTGGGAGCAACAGGGGCGTTGCCGTTACACCTAAAGGCTCAGATCTCTCTACCACTGCCCCATCCTCTGTACTTTGACAGGGATAGGCAGTGTAAACATCACCACACCTGGCCCTGTCAATCAAACTAGAGAGAATGCGGCAGTGGCAGAGAGAGCTGAGCCTCTAGGTGTAACAGCAACGCCCCTGCTGCTCCTAGAGGCTCATTTGCATTTTTTAAAACTTTATTATTCTCAGCAATGCAGGCACATATAAGCACGGGACCAACACAGATGTCTTCAGCTGCCAAGTGCACATGTAACAGGTCGGCCAGTATCATAGGTACAAATCTGCTGACAGATGCCCTTTAATTAATACAAGTCCAAATTCACACATTGGAAGCCAATGCCTGTAAACATAGGACAACGGCGGCTCTGAACCATCACTGTAAAACAGACACGGGGAAGTTCCATAGGAAGGTAATTAACCTAGTACGTTTTTCTGGGCGTGGGAGATTTCCACACCCCCAAATTTTTAGTTCAATGGGGAGAAGTATCAGCTCATATCCAAGGGAAATAAACATGATTTGACTGAATGCAAAAAATAACTTCATACCTCCGATCAGGGTAAGACAGGATTAATTCCCACAGCGGTTATCGCAGCCTATGTCATGAGCAAATTCAACTTCAGCACACATTCAATAGTCCACGTTTAATAAAATCAGTCTACCTAGACCTTGTTGTAAATAGCGCCACGGTTATTGCATAAAATTATATTGAAAACTAAGCCAACCAATAGTTGGTAAAACATTAGACAAAAGTGTCTATCCCTGCACCAAATTTATCCATAAATGTGGTGAAGGTCGGGTTACACGGACCTATCTTCGGGTAGGACAAGCGCAGGTCAACAATAAAAGCGTTGATCGGAGCTCATTTGCACCAGCCTGTGACACAGACCAAGGCACAGTTCCCACCCATCATTACACAAGTATTTGCTAATTTGCCGACTCCGTTATACTATGAACTCTTGTTCCTGATAATAGGGGCTGAAGTTTATGCCATCTACAGAATTTATAAATCTGCCCCAATGTGTTTGAAGGTGTTATGACATTTTCCTGTATGCCTTACAAATCATTTCACATCAGTTGTAGATCTGAAATCATGCACACTATACAAAAATCACTAACTGCTAGCGATAAAACAGACAAGTTGGATAAAGTTATGTAAAACTGGAAGATTCAACTCACCAGTGTCCAGGACAGTTCATAGGTTTAAGTGCAAAAGTTTCTTTTTCAACTTCAAAGGAGAACATGTTCTCACTGTAATGCTGCCAGTGACCAGATGCCTCCCACAACTTGCTATTGTAGATGTTAGGGGTTGCTACCTCTGTAAAATTCCTCAACTGGTATTCCTCCTGAAACAAGACAGCATTAGGGTACTTTCACACTTGCGGCAAAGTGATCCGGCAAGCAGATCCGTCGTCGGAACTGCCTGCCGGAATCCTTTGATCTGGCTTGTCATGCAGATAGACGGATTCATCTTATATTTTTTTTTTACAGTTTTGAAGGTCTGAACATGCGCAGGCTGGAAGGAAGGTTCCATCCTTTAGGTATTACTAATGCTGGATCCGGCACTAATAAATTTCAATGTAAATTAAATGCCGAATCCGGCATTCCGGCTACTGATCCGGCATTTTGGACAGAGATAATACTGCTGCATGCTGCGGTATCATCTCCGTCCAAAACGCTGTTCAGTAACTGAACTGAAGACATCCTGATGCATCCTGAACGGATTTCTCTCCATTCAGAATGCATTAGGATATAACTGATCAGTTCTTTTCCGGTATTGAGCCCCTTTTATGGAACTCAATGCCGGAAAAGAAAACCGCTAGTGTGAAAGTACCCTTACTTTGTGTTAGGAGCTATGCCCAGTATCTGTAGACCCTCTTTAGGCCCTTTTCACAGGAGCGATACGGATGGTATCAGGATCTGTTCAGGAAAAAAACTTGCACGCAAGTTCAATCATTTTTTTCTGTGATTGTGTTCAGTTTTTCCATCTAGATTAGGCCTGCACAATATATCGCGAAAGCAATCGCCATCGCAATTAATCGCCATATCGCAATCTGCTGACCCAAAAATGCTGCAATTATATTACTGTATTTTTCGCTTTATAAGACACACTTTTTTCCCCCCAAAAGTGTGTGTGTGGGGGGGCGGGCGGGATGGCAGTGCGTCTTATAAAGCGATGGTTGACTTTCTACGTGACACTGACACTATATCTCCGGCCGCTATGCTGCACAGCGCGGCCAGCGATACATCAGTTATAGTGCGGGGAGCGAGGAGGGTCTGGAGGAAAGTCGGTATTTTAATGAACACATGTTCTTATATCTATTTTATTTATCTGTTCTGTGCAGCGCTATTAAGAAAATGGCAAGTTTTGTATTTTGTGCTTTTGCAGTAATGCAAATATGTATTTTATTTTGAAAAACACTGCGCATTTCAGTTCTTGAGTTCAGCATAACTACATGTCACATTATCAGTCATCTGTGTGCGCTTTTACCTTGAAAATCCAAGCAGACAGACCTCTAGCACAATTCCCTTAAAATATCGCATCGCATATTGTTATCGCAATTTTTAGGGCCTTAATCGCAATCGCACAAAATTCCCATATCGTGCAGCCCTAATCTAGATCAATCAGTTTTAATGCGTTTTTCACGTGCTTGAAGAAAAACTGAAGAATAACAATCTACATCTCCCAGCAACCATCAGATAACAACGCATTGTATCCAGATGCCTTCCGTTTTTCAGACAACTCATTCATTTCTATTGGACCAGGCTGCATGAAAAACGCTTGCTGCAATCTTTCCTGAAGAAAAATATGTATGAAAAATGTGCACATACCCATTAAATTGAATCTGTCAGGATTCAGTCTGCACGCTAGGCGTTTGCTACACGCATTACACTACAGCGCTACACGCTCGTATAAAATTATCCTTAAAGGGTTTTCTGGGATTTTAATGTTGATGGACAGATGTCTTTTTTCAGCCTTACAAACTATGTTACCAAGCACATCAGTACTCGTATAGGCAGGGCTCATTCACATTGCTAGCCTAGACACTATTTGGTACGCTATAGTTCAGCTGATCGGCGGGGGTTCCGGCTGTCTGACCCCCACCGATCTGATAAGACCTATTCTGAGGATAGGTCATCAATATTAATATCCCAGAAAACCGCTTTATACAAGCACATCCTCATTCTTCTGATATCCATCATTATATCTCTCTGCACACAATGATGTAATGACTAGATGATATCTGGGTTTTCACGGTCAAGAAAGAACAGACGATACATGTTGTACTTTGTAGGCAGATGGACCACTGTCATTTATTTTTCTGCTTGTACAGCTATACTGTCTACTAGGGATGAGCGAATTTCATATTTAGAAGTTAGTGTGCGGGTTCGTGTTGTGGTATTTACTGAATTGCGTTATGGATTCCGTTACCACGGACCATATCGCAGTTCCATGACAGAATGCCTTTTTTGCAGTCGTTCATCCATTATCCTCTTCTACAGATGATCAGCAGCACATCCGTGATTACAGAAGGAGATGTACTGCCGAGATGTACTGCCGATGAGTGTAGGTATCCCTGATAATTGGCCCCAAATCATGCAGCCTAACAGGGCCTTCATACAATTAACCTTGTACCTTGTTTTGTGGTGTAGGAGATTTCAACACACCCAATTGTTTATTTTAATGGAGAGAAAATGGATGGGAAAGGTATGTAAGGAGGGATAGATATGGCAGTATACCCTCTCCCCAGTGTAGGACAGTAGTGATGAAATTAATAAGGCTCTGCTTTCCAGTACTAACAGAAGAAGTGCCAAATCCAGGGGCAGAAACTGACCGGCCTCCCTGACTTATAGCGGCGCTCAATGCATGCCATTCATGTGTGTAGCATTTTAACCGGAAAAACAAATTGCTAGTTTTCCCATCAAACACAATGTACTTTTTTGCCGGACAGATGTGAACACCGTCTTGAACTGTTATATGACAAATCTTCCTTAGTCTACAATGTGATTTCCAGAATACAGAACTTAATATAACTCCAATTGCTGCTCTAACCTTGATAAAGTCTATCAGAGTGTTATATATGTGAGCTCCCCGAGGCAAGAAGAAACAACTCCCTGGGCTCAGTTCATGGAAGAAGAAGAGCTCTTGATCCTAAAACAAAATTTAAGGCCGCATTAGATGAGAATACATTTAATATCCAGAACTGATTTTATATTAATAAGATATAATAAGAATAACTATGTTAGTTGGTATACTAGGGAATACTATGTCTAATATTCAAATACTTCCCTTCAGAAACAATTTTAGGCTACTTCACATCCGTGCTTTCCCTTTCCAGTATTGAGATCTGTCATAGAATAACGAGGGAAAACCGCTTTAGTTTTGTCACCATTCATTGTCAATGGAGACTAAACTGAACTGAAGGGAACGGAGCGCACCAGAATGCATTCCGTTCCGTTTCATTGCCTTCCCATGACGCACACAAAAGTGCTGCAATCAGCGCCCTGTGGATGCGGAGCAAGACGGATCAGTCATGACTCACAATGCAAGTCAATGGAGACGGATCCATGTTCTCTGACACAAAAGAAAACTGGTCTGTCCCCCCACTGACTTACAATGGTTTTAGTGATGGATCATTCATTGCTAGATGACGAGATAAGATATTTGAGAGAATACAACCAGATCTTTTCATAGCGGATGCAGACGGTTGTATTATCATGACGGAAGCGTTTTTGCTGATCCATAAAGGATCCAGCAAAAATACAGACGTGAAAGTAGCCTTATAATACACCTTGTGCTCTGCTGCTTCATTTAACTCTTTTTGGACTGTAGGAGATACCTTCACCAGTCTCATAGAGATGAAAAGAGGGGCAGTGCTCCATTCTCATGATCCAAGAGGGTCCCAGCGGTCAGACTCCCACCAATTAGACACATCCTGTGGATGGGTGATAGGCTTAAATCTTGGGAACCCCTATAACTGTTTAAGCACTCAATGACTGTATTTTTCCTCATCCACTTTAACAGTTATTACTGCTGTTCCCTCTATTAGAAGAGTAATACAAACCTTTCCAATCTTTCTATGATCTCTGTTTTTAGCTTCTTCCTGGAATTTCTCCCACTCCTTCAGTAGCTTATTATCAGGAAAAGAAATGCCATATATTCTCTGCAATGTTTCCATGTCAGCTTTCCCTTCCCAATACGTGGAAGAATTCTAGAAGATCATAGTCGCAAGATTATTACAGAATATTAGTTGACGATACAGAATTATGTCATAGAATATTCTGTTTTCAGTCAATCAAAAATGTACTATACGTTCTACAGTCTTTGCTTTTAGATTTAAAAATCAATAGTGGTAGCGCCACCATTGACACTAACATATGAATGATCTTATAGAGTTATAGGCTCTGCACCACCTTTCAGACAATTTTTTTATTGCATTTGCTGCGTTGGCTATGACTTAAGGATATAACTGTCCTAAATGCATGCGAGTTATGGTCTCATAGGCACTTTGCTGGACACGTTTTAAATGTTCCAAAAAACTTGAAACTTCGCAAGAGAACTGGAGCAATCGTTTTATTGCATGTATATCAAGTCCTCCCTCTGTATTAATCTGTGCACCTTAGAAGATCCTGTCCTGAGAGGCGAGAGGGATATTATGTTTTGTATGGATTTGCTGTGTTCATCGGATAAAACTGTATTTGCAATAGTTTTTTTTTCTTACAGTTTGCGTCAATTGCCTTCTATTCTCTTACATTGTAGGTTTCTCAGCCCTGACAACTTTACAACCCAATAAAAGGGATGATAGCTTTATGAGCATTCAGAAGACAAGAGAGGGGTTACAGACCAAGCGATTAAATGGATTTTACACTGAATGGGACTGAGTAGCCTGCAATGTATGCGAATACATGCATGCTGGAGAGGACAAGCCGAGCAAAAGGTTTAATAAAAAAAACTGGATATATATTTTTAGCCCATAATACAGCTAACGCAATAAACAACATCAAGAATGTACAAAACGTAAAAAACAGTATGTACGCTCAACTACTAAGGCCTTAAGAACGAGAATCTCAGAACATTTTGGAGATATTGCAAAATCTGGAGCCTGCAGTTTGTCTGTGACCACTGCAGACATGACACACCTACAAGTTGTAGGGTGTGAATGAGTCAAAAAACCAAAGAGAGGAAGAGCTAGGACTCACAAGGTCCAGATGAGAGAGTTTAGTTGAATCTTACAACTGGACACCAGGCACCTTAATGGTTTAAACTTTACAATCAGATATTATGTGTTTCTATTACGTTTTGTATATTTTTTAAGTAAGTGAAGTTTAGATACAAATGAACAACAACCATAACAAGTTTGGGAAAATTTAAAGTGGAGTAGAAAAAGCTCATGTAATAGGCACAGCTCTTTCAACATCATGTAATTCGATTTTGCTTGGTTTTAAACTGAAAGACTGTCCAAAATGCACTTTTCTACCGACTGCATCTTTTGTACTTTTTGCTTTTAAGATGATCCAATAAATACTATAATGATTTGCTGGAATAATCACTTTTTGGATAATCAAGTGCATTCCAAATCTGCAGTTCAGGGGAGGGGTTGCATCATTTTTAGCTGAATTTAGCTGAAGTGGATGATAAACCAGTAAAGGCAGTAACACCAACAAATGATATTTCTGTATGTTCATTATGTAAGAAGAAAGTTCTGCAAGTACAATGTAGAAAACCCAACACTTACCTTATATATTTTAAAGGCTTTAATCTTCCCAGTGTGCCTCACATGGGGACCTCTACACAGGTCAATAAGAGGTCCACACCTAACCGAGAACAGAGGGAGTTAGAGAGTTCCTACACAGTAATAGAACATGAAAGCAAAGCAAACTGTTACCGTTCCTGAGCTGACAATGTGCACTATAGAAACTTCTTCTTGTATAAAAAAAATAAAAAGGCACAAAGGCATAAACTTGGGGGTGCAGTAATTTATTTATATTTAATTGAAATAAAACCTTAGGATTCATAAGGAATTAAAGGGAACCTGTCATCACCTTTATGCTGCCCATACTAATTGCAGCATAAAGCAGAGACAGGCGAGGTGATTTCAGAGGTCTGTCATTTATAAGTAAGTGGTTGGAGAGAACCAACATCACAATCATTGCAGACTGGGCCTGGAAAAGAGTCCCGGCCTCCTGAGAAGAGTCCTGGTTATTCATGAATTCCTGCTCTCCCACCCCCACCTGCTTCTACCTAGTTTTCTCCCTTTATATCTAGGAGAGAACTGCCAATCATCAGCAGATGGGGGAGAGCAGGAGATTATAATAACCATGACTCTGCTCGGGTAGATTTGACTCTTTTCAAGGCCTGGGTTATAATGCTGATTCTCGGCAACCACTTACTTTTAGCTCATGAGTGACCACCGCTGAGATCAGAATTTCTGCCGCTATTTTATACTGCCCTCAGTGAGGTCAACATAAAGCTGATGACAGGTTCCCTTTAAATAAATCAAGTTCACTAAAGGATCTCAAAGATTTGAGAGTCATGACATCCGGTGTCAGCATTTAAACCTAGTAAAAGTCTATTTATCAAGATAAAATAAAAACTGAGTGTCAAGCCTCATGCACTTGTATGTATTTAGCTGATCTGCAAAATACAAGTACAGGCCGTGTGGATCCCACAACTTTAAATGGTCCAACTGACAAGAATAGGACTTGTTCTATTTTTCTTGAGGGACGGACATGTCTATATTTTTTGCGTCCCCGGTGAAATGAATGGGTCCATATCCAAATTCAAAAACTGCAGATCGGATGGGGTAGAAAGGTTGGAAATTATGGTTATGTGCATTAGGCCTCATTGACAGAATCATCACAATGTATTTCATATAACATACACTCATACTGTAATATTATTTACTCCAAGCTAAGGTCTGTGCATTACATTTATGTAACACCATTACAGCCTACTTCTTCAGGACATCTCATTGATTTCACATGCTTCTTGGTAAATTATTAAATTGCTCTTCTGTGTACATATGGAACATAACTAGCCTATTGCAGTGCTTCTGGCAGCTGCAAGCTCTGTAGACCCAGTAAAGAAGAATATATCACAAAATGATCAAGAGTATTCGGCACACTCCCAATAATATATCAACCTTAGAAATGAGTGCAACGTACACCAATAATAAACGATTAAAATATTGAGTTTAATAATGACAAAAGTAAAAACATAATATTAACATAACAAAACGTTCACTAAAAAAGTGGGGAAATCAGCTGGTAATTGAGGTGATGTGCAACTGTGTTATTTCCCCACTTTTTTAGTGAACGCTTTGTTATGTTAATACTATGTTTTTACTTTTGTCATTAATAAACACGATATTTTAATCGTTTATTATTGGTGTACGTTGCACTCATTTCTAAGGTTGATACCAGTAAAGAAGAAACAGATTTTGGAGAATTGTATTTCAGTTACCTGTATACTGTTGTGGTTGGTGTATCCACTTTTTCATTTAAGATCCGGCATTTAAATTTGTTGTACTAGGAAAACAAAATATATAAACTGTTCAATATCTGACATTAAATACAATATCCTACAGGCAAAAAACAATAAAACTAGATTGAGGTGCTCTCCATTTCATCCAATTAGATTCCAGCTGTCATATTTCTACTGTAGCTCAAAAAAGTCACCCACTGTTTTGGGTAACTGCAGCACTTTTTATCTGCACTTTTTTTTATCTAGATTAAGAAAACTAGAAAAATTGTGTTAAAATGCTAAAATGAGGGATGTTATAAGACATACTGCTACTGTTGCTTCAGCTCACCAGACCGGTGTTTGCAAGTCCCAACGATCCTTATTTGCTTTATCCAGAGACTTGCACACACCGGTCTGGTGAGCTAAAACACCCCTATTTTAGACCGAATAGCAGCTTTTTGTGACCTCGATATTAAAACTTAACTGTTATTTGACCAGAAGTATGAAAATTCCTAAAATAGCTATAACGCAGATTGTCCGTGATTATAAAGCACGATACCGCTAGACAGCTCTGTGTGATATCACACTCCAGACATTATTACTGTGTTCCTGCCTTGGCCTTCAGCTGCTGTGCTCCTGCAGTGCGACACCACCAGCCATCATTGTCACCATGGGAAGATTGAACTTTGAAATTATTAGCAGCAAAGCTCCCCAGACATGTTTCAGCGTGTCATGTCTTCATCAGTGACAATGATGGCTGGTGGTGTCGCACTGCAGGAGCACCGCATCTGAAGGCCAAGGCAGGAATACAGTAATAATGTCTACAGTGTGATATCCCACAGAGCTGTCTAGCGGTATGATGTTCTATTATCATGGACTATCTGCACTATAGATATACGTCTCAATACTAAGTAGTATAAGCACATTAGTACTCGTATAGGCAGGGTTCATTTACACTGCTAGCCTAGAAACAATTTGGTACGCTATAGTTCCTGTGGTGGTGCTCCACAAAGCGACAGAATTAGGAAGGTATTGTCCTAGTTTTAATAGGGATTTAGGGGAATTTTCTTAACTCTTGTCAAATTAGTTAAATAATTAAAAGGGGTTGTGCAGCGATTTATATTGATGACCCTTCCTAAGGGTGGGCCATCAATATCTTATCAGCGGGGGTCCGACACGTGGCACCCCTGCCGATCAGCTGCACGAAGACGAGGCGGCGCTCTTCACTTGAATGCAGTGAGTACTTGTAATTACACTACACCGCTGCTCCACAGAAGACAATGCATATAGTAAAGACTATCTTGTCAAACAGCTGACCGTCAGGGTTGCCGGGTGTTGGAACACAGCCGATCAGATATTGATGTCCTATCCTCAGGATAGGTCATCAATATAAAGTCATTGCACAACCCCTTTAATTAATATCGGGATCACAAGCAGTGTTTTTTTAAACATCTGGCCTATTGTGCAGTATACACCCTGGATTATCCCTGAGGTTAAGTTTTGTTAATTTTGTCCACAGTTCACTCCACATCGGTATCATGTCCAAAATTCTTATAACTAGACATTCTTATAACAAGACATAGTTAAAAACTCCAAAACCTCATCAGTGATGAATCAAAAAATAAAAAAAACACAACATATGGCACCACAAGGAGTGCCCATGTCTCTAACAAAATGGAACCATATGGACAATGTCAGCCACTATATACGGTGATTATGCACAGTAATTTGGCAAAAGAAGTCGCTAACCATTTATAATTTTCCTGTTTTCTTTACCTTAAACATTTCCAGGAGAAGTTCTTTTCTGACTTCCAGCCTTTGAAATGGCTGTTTCTCCTTAATGATGGTTTTACACATATTCTCCAAGACAGGGAACTCATTGCTGGACACCCCTCTAGAGAAGTCACATATAATACAGCATTACTCTTGGAACACACAATAAAATACCTAGATTCTTAAAGACTCATATGTATTTTCACACAAGAATGGTGAAATTAGCATCTTTCTAAATCACTTTATTTAAAAAATATGGCTGCATCCAACTGAAAAAAGCTACAAAATCAGGGCCACTAGGGGTCTTACATCCACCTAAATTGCCGTCTACTGCCTGATGTCAGGAAAGATCAGTCCCTAGTAACAGAGGCAGAAGACGCCTGGAAATGGGGGCGTGTCAGAGCTAGCTCAGATCCTGATAAAATAACTGCTTCTTCACAGATTTTGAAGATTATAGGAGCCTCCTGTATGTCTGTAGGAGTGATTTCTCTCCTTAGCTGTTCTGCGAGAGAAAAGACTTCACAGCAGTACAGTGCTGGAAGATTTCATAAAAGCCTCTTGCTTGTGAGAGATATGCATCTAGCTGGGCATCTGAAAGGTATGATTTAATGATTCTTAAGTCCATTAAAATAAGTGCTTGTTCTGTAGAAGCACACATTTGTAATAATGTATAAAGAATAATATTTTTCTTGCACTGCACTCTCCAAGGGAAAAATGAGTGCACAAGAAAAAACAACTTTGTACTGTATTAAACCTAACATCTATTATTAATAGTTAAAGGAAGATATTGGGGCTTAACAAATCCTCATGTGTTATCATGGCACACAGATATTCTAATTTATTAATTTAATATTTTAACAATTTACAGTAAAACATACAGTAATTTTTGCATTCTATGCTGTAAAAGGTTGAAGATACCCACTGTTAGTGTAAGACAATCACCTTCCATAGATTGTACAACTGAAGATAAATTGTTACCTTTCCTCTAAGTACATATCATAATAGAAGCCATTTTCAATAGGCGGGCCATAGCACAAGCAGCCTCCATAGTAATTCTCCATGGTCTCCCCAAGAATATGGGCGCTAGAATGCCAGTAAACCTACAGGGATGCAAATATGTCCAATAGTGAGCAGTGTTTAAAAAGACAATTCACTTACTTTTAATATCAAGAACCTCACAGAGTTCTAAATTCACAATCTAGATATTTCCTTCCATACAGTAAATCAGCACAAATGCATCACATACGGGGCATGCTGCAGATGGTTTGGCTCAAAATCACTGATGAAAAACACTGACTGAACACTGACTGTGTGAATAAGGCTTAATTACACACTGAATATCTGCAGCAATTAAAGGGGTATTCCCATCTTAATGATCACTGTTAAATCTGTTAATGATTTAACAGTGATCATTTTTCTAAATATAATTAATTAACTAATTTTCACCCCTTAGAAGATAATTAACATATACTTACCTGATTGTTGTCTTCCGTCTACCCTGGTTACGGCCACCGCTCTTCCGCAGACGACTTCTTTTCTCCTGGACAGGCCCGTGCGCACTCCCGAAAGCGCACTCCGGCGCCGCGCATGCACTATGATGACTTCTTCCTGGCCAGTATAGTATACTTGCCAGGAAGCAGTAACCAGGGCGCATGCGTGGCGGCATGCGCGTTCAGTCCAGCGCGCGGCCCGGCAGGGAGAAGACTTCAATCAAGAAGGATCCCGCCCCCTGCCGAAACCAGGAAGTGGATGGCGCGCAGGGAGCAGCTAAGTATGAAACACGCAAATGGGAATAACCCTTTAAGTCACATGTGAATTGAAGACAAACACACCAAAAGTTCAATGACTACAAGGTGCCAAAATTGGTGCTGTTGCTGAGTGCCCAGAAGACAAAGAAAAGGAAAGTCTATGGTAGACCACTGACGATTACACAAACCTGCAATAATTTTGCATAAATATTAATTTATTACAACAGTTGATAACTTACAGCTTGAGCGTCTTCGTTGTCAAATGTCAGCAGTTCTAAAGTGCAGTCGTCTTCTAGTGGTCGGTCAAGATCCCAAAGTTCGGCATTCACCTTGGCTATAACAGTGTTATCTGCCAATCCACGACTGCAAAAGATGTCCATAGTTCACTAGCTTACATCTTACTTAACTTTGCGCATTTACTATTTAGTGAGCAAGCATTACAGCTTTTATTCATGAACTTCCCATGCTACTTCTGTTCATGCTATCAAAACCAAATGTTGTAAGAGCAGATAACACTTATGATCCATAGCACACTACAATGGAATCTTTTTATGCAGTAATAAGTTTTTTTTTTTAATGACTTCAATAATAATTTCAGTTTATAAATCACTTTAAAGGGGTTGTCAGAGTTAAAAATATGGTCAAAGGCAGGGAACATATTAAAATAATAAAAGAAGTCATACTCCCCTTTTCAAACCCTCTCTGCTTCAGCTATGCTACTTCGATTCCGCCCCCCGTCCCCCATTGCTGCATCCAAGACATTCCTGTATTCCACTGCAGCCAGTCACAGGCCTCAGCAGTATACAGTGTCAGAACGCTTAGGCCAGTGATTGGCTGAAGTGGTCTCCTGTCACCCCATGTTGGTTAAAGTGGTCTCATGAGACCCCGTGCAATGACACTGGAACAGAGGTGGTTTGAACTGGTGAGTACAACTTCTTTCATTATTTTAACACCTTCCCTACCTTAGATCATTTTTTGTCTCCTAAACAATCCCTTTAAAAGAGGTTGTCTCATCATGGACAATGGCTAGGATATGCCCCCATTGTCTTATAGGTGCGGGTCCGCACCTATATCGAGAATGGAGCTCCGCAAGGCGGTGGCTGGAGGACTCTGGTCCGGCCACCACCAAGCCGGCTCCCCATAGAAGTGAATGGGAGCATACCGCGCACGCGCAGCCCCGGCTCCCATTCGTTTCTATGGGGCCGCAGTGCGCCCTCCTTCACTTGCAGGGCTCTGTTCACGATATAGGTGCGGGTCTCAGCGGTGGGACCCGCACCTATAAGACAATGGGGGCATATCCTAGCGATATGCCCCTATTGTCCATGATGAGACAATCCCTTTAAGGAAAGTGATGTAAACAGCTACTAACAGACCATCTGTGGCAGTCATCTGAAATCATCTTAAAAATCAAGGAAAATTCAAGTACTTCAAAATCAGTAGTAGAAGACACCATACCTAATGCCAGCAGCTACTTCATATGGGGTTGTCCTCCAGGACTGTCCATCAATGGCCTTTCCATCAGGTAAAAAGATTTTAATAGCTTTGCTTTGTTTTGCAGCTCTCTCCGCCATTAAAGTATCATGTTCCCTTTTCAGAGTTTCATAGAGTTGAAGTCTGCTCTTGATAAATGTTGGAGATGGAAGACTCTGTAATAAACATCCATAGATCAGCATTTATATATTACAATAATATATTTCTGTGCTATTACTACTCCAACAGGATCCAAAGATCTGTTCCCATCAGCGTTGTGGCTTTCTTTTCACAAAATGGGCATATAATGGGCACTAAACCGCACTATTCATACAGAAGAACGGTAAGAGGAACATTATTACTTCAGTTACTCTAAACATAGAAACTAAGTAATAGAAAGAACTCATATAAAGAACCATAAAGCTGCAGCTACATGGCGACGTGTCAAGCGACATTAAGATTGCGATTTTGCATTGTGACATTGGATCTAATGATTGTCAATGGGACACTGCTGGATTTTCGGTTGCCAGTTGCATGCGGCTTTGCCATTACAGACCACAGTGCAAGTCGAAAGCAACTTTGATCTGCCTGTGATTTGGCAGCGATCTTAGCAAGTAACAGATTTAAAATAGGACAGGACAACAAGGTGCAGACAAGTCCTGCAAATGTTTTTGGCCGAACAATTTTTCCAAAACTTGGACGCGTGTCGCCGTATAGCTCCGGCCTCACAATTCATGAAAACATGGTTCTCTCTTTGTGCTCTGGTGCAGTCCAGCTGCTTCTCTATGGACCATGGGATCTGTATACACTGCATTTTATGGACGTGCACGTTATAATAACTACAGAGGTAAAAAACTTTAACAATGAATACAGATCCCAAACAAAACTAAAATCGCAAGTTTGAGGTCAGCAGCATACAAGACAAAAACATAAATGCATACTACGTGTCACATGTAGCCTCTGCTCACATCTGCATTGTGGCTTTGGTTTATGACAGATCCATTGCATTACTGTCAGACTTCTAACTAACCTGTGATGTGAACAGAGTCTTAAACAACCTCACAGCATCAACACCATGCGCATGCAAAATCAAGACTCTAAATCGAGACTTTGGCTTGCTGTGTTTGGATCGCAATAATGACATTGGTACAGGTTGCTGCCAAACTAGTGTTCATTAACATCATGACTGGTCCAAGTATTTATGCGGATCCTGTATATTTTCATTCAAATTGTATACTCTTTATTCTGATTTTGTACTGAAAAATTTCAATAAAATCTGTTTAAACATAAATCGAGACTTTGGCGATGACCACATAAGGAATTTGTTGCACAGGAACTGGACAGACAGGCTCACTCAACTTGATTGACAGATCTCTCCCTACATGCAAAATGGCACAGACCTGTTGATTGAGCTGGGCAAGGCAGGGGGAAGCTGGAGGAGAGCCACCCAGCGGACATTTCACTACTCTGTGCCCAACTCCTTCACAAAACCAAGTTTTCTCTGAAACGCTGAAGTGTTCTTTGTAGGGTGTCGGTATTTTGAGTTGAGGATTACAACACAGAACATTAAAGGGGTTATCCAGGAATTTCGTATTCATGGCATCGATATTAGATTGGCAGGGGTCCCGGGAGTCGACCCCCTTCAATCACCTGAGCTCCAGTGAGTGTTGTGGTCTCTTCACAGTTTACCAAGCACAGCACTGTACATTGCATAGTGGCCGTGCTTGGTATTGCAGTCCAGCTCCATTAACTTGAATGGGACTGAGCTGCACCTAGGCCACGTGACCAAAGAATTGCCTAAGCGAGTGGGTGTTCCAGGTGGATAGTTAATCAATGTCAATTTCCCAGTTAATCCCTTTAGGAATGGCACATAAAGTGCTCCAGGGGACCTGATAAATGATTTATGGATTGGCCAGTCATTTATCATGACGTCATAGCTTATACACAACCCTCATCTTCATACCTTGATGTAGATAGGAAAATAACATCTGAGCAGCCAATGCAATCAGGATTATTCTGACATTAATAGATAAGTGCAGCATGGCACGGAAAACGCTCAAACCTACATCTCTAATATAATATAAAACATAAATACACATTTACAAAGACAAAAAGATGTGATCTACTCTTTAAGGTTAAGATGTCTCTATGTAAGCAAGCAAAAAACCTCAGCTACCCATAGTCGGTTACCCACAGTTAACCTAATCCCGCAGTTTGAAGGCAGAGTATTTATTTATTTTACACATTTATATAGCGCTGACATATTCCGCATCGCTTTACAGACATTAGCATCACGCTGTCCCCAATGGGGCTCACAATCCAAGTTCCCTATGAGTATGTCTATGGGGTGTGGGAGGAAACCGGAATACCCGCTTGCGTGGTACGCTTCCCATTCATTTCAATGGGACTTCTGAAAATAGCCAAGCACGATGAGTATAGGTGCGGGTCTCTGAGGTGGGACCCACACCTATGAAACATTGGGGGCATATCCTAGCAATATGCCCCCAATGTCCAAGATGGAAATAACCCTTTAAGTTATAGCTGAAGTCCACACCAGCCCGTATGGGGATCAAAACAGCATTAGAAACAGCTCTGTGGAGCCAACCTAATTATGTAAGATTATTAAAAATGAGAATGAAGAGGACACATCAATAGTTTCTGAATGTTTAATAGTATGATACATAGCCGCATAATGCCCATAGGACACTAAGAAGGACATCAATACAATAACATGCATGACATATTTAAAAGTTTTCATTGTGGATGTTTACAGCACTGATTTAAGAAACCACTAAGTTTTTTTTGCATGTGAGGGGGAAAAAAAAAAAAAAACACACAATGATGCACAGAGCACGCTATAATTTAAAAAAAAAATTCTAAGGGTACTTTTACACTTGCCTTGTTTGATTCCGGCAGGCAGTTCCGTTGCCTGAACTGCCTGCCTGATCAGGCAAACTGCACGCAAACGCATGTCATTTTTTCTGACTGATCAGGCCTTTTTTAGACTGATCGGGTCTGAAAAATGCCTGGTCATAAAAATGCATTACAATACCGGTTCCGTTTTTCCGGTGTCATCCGGCAAAACGGATCCAGTATTCATTTTTTTCACATTTTTGAAGGTCTGCGCATGTGCAGACCGGAATGTCGGATCCGTCATTGCGGTATTGCAATGGAAATTAATGCCGAATCCAGCATTCTGGCATGTGTTCCAGAATTTTGGACGGTGCGGTATTATCTCCAGCCAAAACGCTGTTCAGTGACTAAACTGAAGACATCCTGATGCATATTGGGGGATTTCTCTCCATTCAGAATGCATTAGGATATAACCGAAGCGTTCATTTCCGGTATTGAGCCCAGAGGACGGAACTCAATGCCAGAAAAGTTTAACGCTAGTGTGAAAGTACCCTAAACCCAAGGCTGAGGCTTCTGAGACTTTCTAGCAATGACCTGCTCTTTGTAGGAGAAAACTAGATCACCGAGGTGTAGAGGACTCACATAGTGACATACCACAGGGTCTTAGGCACTTTCCAGAGCATCGTGACCCTTCTAAAAGGGGTATTCCCATCTTATAAAGTCATGGCATATGACTAGGATATGCCATCACTTTTGGGGGTTTGGACAACTCTGGGAACACAATCTATCATGAGAATGAAGTAGACACAGTGCTGATTAGGGGCTGGATCCTCTTCTAGGGTCACCCTGTGGATAGCCAGGCATGCAGAAAATACAGCACAAAAACAGCCCTTTCCTTCTTAGGACTGATGGGGGTTACAGAGGTCGGACCCCACTTTTTTATGAAGGGATGGTACAGTGTATGGTGGCAATAGGCCATCACTTTATAACATAGGAATACTCCTTTAATTTGGGAAGAGGTAGGGATCCAAATTTATGGACCCCAAACAAAAGCATATTTCTGTTACACATCAGATTTATGAAAACTACGTTCCCCTGTGTTCTACTCAAAAATATGCAAGTTTTACTAGCAAACAAAGGAATTTCTCCAATGTGTAAAGGGATGAAACTTGTCTCGCTAAACCAATGAAAGGTTTTGGATGAATGGTTTGAGAACAGAAAATTCCAATAAAGATTACTCACTTCCAATTTCCCTTTCTTCCATTCAGTTGGATCCTTTGTCAAGGGACCTTGAAGAACGAGCAACAGAGAAACAGTTTGGTGAAGATATGAAATGTTACACATCACTTGTTACACTGCAGGACCGGATGGCGTCACTCATGTCAGCGATGAGAATGAAACATCAAAGCTTCACAGCTTTCTCCAAGAAATAATTGATCAAATGATAACTGGTTGATACCGTTAAACATTTCATACTGTTATAGCGTACGCCGCTAACTAAACATATTACTGTTAGCCCATAAGGAAGGCTTTCAGCCTCTGAGTATAAACATGACATTGTTCATTCTCAGACAGCAAGCAGTGATCTCAAAATAGCAGAAAATATTTTACTATACAATAGAAATACTGAACATCCCCTCTGCGAGCTGATATTACGTAGGCCAAGTGCTGGATCATTGGATTTACACTAGAAATATTTAAATACACCTTGTTGGAAACTTTTGGAGGGGGGGGGGGGGGTTCAAAATAACGCTCTCCACCCCCAAAGTAATTCAGGTGTGCAGTAACATGGGCCATCTTTCCAATCACAGCAAAGTATTTCTGACTGTATTTAAATCTGCTGTGAGGTGGAGGTCCAGACCAAACACCAAGAGGTGCACTAAATTAATAGTCCTATTTACCCCACATTTCTAGCATGCCACTTACCACTCACTAACTGTGAGGGCACTCTTCTGTTATTAATGCTGCCAGACAGAGGGACTCTGACCACTCATTGACTATGGGACACTCTGGCTAATGTTATGTGGGAGGTTTAGTGCTTGTGTTTTAGGGGCATATGCATGACAGCTCAGACAGGTGATACACACAGGGAGATCGCCCATAGTCCTCAGCTCTACCCACAGATAACAGAGAGAGAGATGATTGCTGGCAGCACATGTCCAAATGTATTTCAAAGGAGGGAAGCTTCCTCCCCCCCCCCCCCCTGACCTGGACAGCCATCCTCTCCCCTGCAGTCCTGTCCTGGTGAAGACTCTGACCTCTCCTCCTCCCAGTGCTGGACAGCCATCTCTCCTGCAGCCCTGACCTGGTGCAGACGGGGACCTCTCCTCCTCCTCCTCCCAGTGATGGACAACCATCCTCTCCCCTGCAGTCCTGTCCTGGTGAAGACACTGACCTCTCCTCCCAGTGCTGGACAGCCATCTCTCCTGCAGCCCTGACCTGGTGCAGACGGGGACCTCTCCTCCCAGTGCTGGACAGCCATCCTCTCCCCTGCAGCCCTGACCTGGTGTAGACACTGACCTCTCCTCCTCCTCTCAGTGCTGGACAACCATCCTCTCCCCTGCAGTCCTGACCTGGTGCAGACACTGACCTCTCCTCCTAGTGCTGGACAGCCATCTTCTCTCCTGCAGTCCTGACCTGGTGCAGACACTGACCTCTCCTTCTCCCTAGTGCTGGACAGCCATCCTCTCCCCTGCAGCCCTGACCTGGTGCAGACACTGACCTCTCCTTCTCCCTAGTGCTGGACAACCATCCTCTCCCCTGCAGTCCTGACCTGGTGCAGACACTGACCTCTCCTCCTCTCAGTGATGGATAGCCATCCTCTCCCCTGCAGCCCTGACCTGGTGCAGACACTGACCTCTCCTCCTCCCAGTGATGGACAGCCATCCTCTCTCCTGCAGCCCTGACCTGGTGCAGACACTGACCTCTCCTCCTAGTGCTGGACAGCCATCTTCTCTCCTGCAGCCCTGACCTCTCCTCCTCCTCCTCCCAGTGCTGGACAGCCATCCTCTCCCCTGCAGTCCTGACCTGGTGCAGACAATGACCTCTCCTACCAGTGCTGGACAGCCATTCTCTCTCCTGCAGTCCTGACCTGGTGCAGACTGGGACCCCTCCTCCTCCTCCCAGTGCTGCACAGCCATCCTCTCCCCTGCAGTCCTGACCTGGTGCAGACAATGACCTCTCCTCCCAGTGCTGGACAGCCATCCTCGCTCCTGCAGGCCTGTCCTGCTGCAGACACTGACCTCTCCTTCTCACAGTGATGGACAGCCATCCACTCCCCTGCAGCCCTGACCTCTCCTCCTGCTCCCAGTGCTGCACAGCCATCCTCTCTCCTGCAGCCCTGACCTGGTGAACACACTGACCTCTCCTCCTCCTCTCAGTGCTGGACAGCCATCCTCTCTCCTACAGCCCTGAACTGGTGCAGACACTGACCTCTCCTCCTCCCAGTGATGGACAGCCATCCTCTCCCCTGCAGCCCTGACCTGGTGCAGACACTGACCTCTCCTCTTCCCAGTGATCGACAGCCATCCTCTCTCCTGCAGCCCTGACCTGGTGCAGACACTGACCTCTCCTCCTCCCAGTGATCGACAGCCATCCTCTCTCCTGCAGCCCTGACCTGGTGCAGACACTGACCTCTCCTTCTCCCAGTGATGGACAGCCATCCTCTCTCCTGCAGCCCTGACCTGGTGCAGACACTGACCTCTCCTCCTCCCAGTGATGGACAGCCATCCTCTCTCCTGCAGCCCTGACCTGCTGCAGACACTGACCTCTCCTCCTCCCAGTGATCGACAGCCATCCTCTCTCCTGCAGCCCTGACCTGCTGCAGACACTGACCTCTCCTCCTCCCAGTGATCGACAGCCATCCTCTCTCCTGCAGCCCTGACCTGGTGCAGACACTGACCTCTCCTCCTCCCAGTGATGGACAGCCATCCTCTCTCCTGCAGCCCTGACCTGCTGCAGACACTGACCTCTCCTCCTCCCAGTGATCGACAGCCATCCTCTCTCCTGCAGCCCTGACCTGGTGCAGACACTGACCTCTCCTCCTCCCAGTGATCGACAGCCATCCTCTCCCCTGCAGCCCTGACCTGGTGCAGACACTGACCTCTCCTCCTCCCAGTGATCGACAGCCATCCTCTCTCCTGCAGCCCTGACCTGGTGCAGACACTGACCTCTCCTCCTCCCAGTGCTGGTCAGCCATCTTCTCCCCTGCAGCCCTGGTCTGGTGGAGACCTCTCCTCCTGACATGTGGAAGCCACTACTCGAGTGCAGGAGGTGAAGAAACCTGCTCTGCACATCCACAGACCGTCATCACAGACTCTCTCAGGGCAGAAACTATGTAGGCGGAGCCAACTCCTCCCTCCCTACCAGTGATTGGTAGTTTGGGTAAAGCTGCCTGTGTGCAGCACATCGATTGGCCGGAACACTTCACAGGTCCTGTCCCGCTTCTTCCCCTTACTGGCTGTAGGGCAGGTCCTTTCTCTTCTGGTTTTCTCTTCTTAGTGGGTCCAGACAGCTGGAGTCCCAGGTCTGGATTTGGAGGGCGGTCCGCCAGTTGAGTACCCCTGAGCTATTGTATATGTCAGTCAGGCCGAAGGACTGCCGGAAGATGCATTTAATTTATAACAAGCCCTTCATGTTGTCATAAATTAAGTACATCCTCCAGCGACGCAGAACCTATGAAGACCGACGTAGCCTCAATCTTTTCTCATAAAATATATAAACTCACTTAGTTCTTCCTGCTCTGTAACATTCCACCAGCAGACTAGACTACATTTTCTGTGGGACAGTTTCTCTTTAAGGTGGACATAAACAAGTACCAGACAACTCTGGCACACATCTCATGGAAAAGTAGTGGACAGGAAACATATATCCCGTCAGATCTCATCTTCATTATTACTAGAATATTTGAAAGCCAGGCGTCTTGTGACTTACCTACTGGATGGAATTTTCTTTTTTGCTCTTTTGAATTGCCTTGTGACCCTCTCTTCAGTAATAGTAAATAGGTGTCTGGTGACTATAAAACATGAAAATATTGTATATGAAATACACCTGTAATGCAGCGGCTATATAACAGGAATACAAAAGTACTTCTAAACCGGTAACTGTGACCTCATTCTACATATTAGTGATTCACACAAAAACCTTTCTTTATAGGACACAGGAAGTCAGGAGTTCTAAATAAGACTCAAATAAGACCCATCTCAGATATCGCCAGGATATGCCATCAATGTCAGATAGGTGCAGGTCCAGCCTCTTGCTCAGCCACTTTCACAACTCCCATGCCTGTAAATTGAGAGCACCCCAGGCATGCTCGGGCGCTCTCCTTCACTTCGGGGGGCCTCATTCTGGAGATAGGAGCAGGTCCCAGAGGTAGAACCCGCAACTATCTGCCCGAGATGGGCCAACCCCTTTAACTCACATCTCATTTTTTAAATATGTTTGGTATATGCTCTGGTTTTATGCTCAATGTATACATAGGACCTAATGCAAGTGTCCTTTCAGCATGAGCTAGGCCAATAAGCATCAGCATATTTTTTGTACAATGTCATGCACACAAATAGTATACAGTCTGGTATTTATTTACAACGGGAACTGAAGGCAACGTCGGCACGGTATACCTATGAAGTGTCAAGTGTGTGAAGCGTGACCTTCCTCTGAGAAACCTAACATAAGCGGCCATAAGCGACTACTCTGACTGGAATCAGGGCTGGCAAGAGGCCCGATTACGATGCCTCATGGTAAAGGGTTAAGCAGGGCCCCCTTTCCAAACTCACTGAGTTCATGCGGAGACCGTGCAGAGCAATTTCCTGAGACAGGGTGAGTTGCCGGAGTGCTCCCTCACTAGACAAACTATGCAATCTATACTGAACTCACTTTGTGCCTCCCTGTTAGTGGACTTTAAATCCATGCTTATCAACCTCAAACGGGAGATATCAGACCTGGGGGGACCGCACTGCTCACATATAATCTAAGACGCGGAGTACACAAGATTGGACTGTGCCTGACTCCAGCCGGTTTAACAGGTTTCTTGCGATGTCTCACCAAGGCAATAGTTGCAGCTCTTCCAATGCTTAGCCTTGCATGCTGCTAGTGGTTTTACTAGCATCGTTTTTTGTTGTTTATTTCTAGTTTGTTTTTCAGTTTTTTCCTTTAATCTGACCTATGTCATTGCATCACCGTTCTTGGTACATTTGTGGGTCCTATCTCAACATCTGTAATCCCCTCTGTACACCATACTTTTCTAGAGTACTCCATGTATCACAATGTCAGGGGCCTAAACTTTCCGTTTAAGGGGGTTTCTGTTATAGAGAGAATTAGCCAAGTCTCGGTGTGATATTGCTTGCCTTCAAGAAACCCATTTACTTTCGTCGGATCTGCTCGCGATTGTCACACAGGGACTTTTCATACATGCGACATGCTACTGCTGCGATCAAGGAAGCCGGAGTTAGAATTTTAGTTAAAAACTCGCTGGCTCTTTCCATTATCTCTGAACATATAGACCCAGGATGGAGATTTATTATTTTAGTTTGAACCATTAATGGCTTTCTGTTTACATTGGTTAATTTACATGCACCGAATCGCTCACCATGTGCGTTTGTTCGTTCTGTCTTGCAGAAAGCGAGGTTGATGGCAAAAGGGGGTGGGATGTTGGTGTGTGGGGACTTTAATATTCCTGTTTGTAAGGTAATGGACTGCTCCTCGGAGGCTGCACTGCATAGAGATGACCTACACACTTTACTGTTAGAGGAGGATCTTCATGACATATGGAGGTATCAGTATGCTAATGAGAAAGATTTTTCTTATTTTTCTCCCAGATTCCAATCTTATTCCCGCATTGGATATTTCCTAGCTGATAACCTTCTCTTACTCTCCTGCGTGCAGTCATCCATTGGTCAGACCATGCTCTGGTTACCCTTTTGTTGGATGACCGGAGTCCTCCCACCCCACACTCATCCTGGCGCCTCAACCCCTTCGTGCTGAAATCCCAAGAGGTGGTTGTCAAGATCTCTTTTTTAATTTATGATAATTTCTGGCCAGTATAGTACAGAGCCGGCATGTGCGTTCGCGGCTCTGTACTATTCTGGCCAGGAAGAAGTCACCATCGCGCATGCCCGTTCAGGACAGCGAGCGGCCTGGCCCGGAGAAAAGAGGGAGTCTTCTGCACAAGCGCGGCCATCGGAATTCCGGAGAAGAGCGGTGGCCGTAACCAGGGAAGACCGAATGACAACAATGAGGTAAGTGGGGATTGGTTAATCAAATATATTTACAAAAATGATGACTGTCAAATCATTAACAGATTTAACAGTGATCATTATGATGGGATAACCCCTTTAACTCCTAGCTCTATTAAATGGCTGGCCGCCTCACCAGACGCTATACAAATCCTTTTACACCACAGAACGAGCTCTCCAAGGCCTTTCCCCAATATATTGCTTCATTAATCAGCCAAATTGGGAGGAAAAGTTCCCCTTTATGCTCAAATGGGAGCACGATCTTTAGGCCGGATTTACAACAGGGCAATGTAAGCAGGCCTTTAAATGGTCCACCTATCTGTGTGTTAACCATATTGACCAAATGAAATAGGTTCAATTACCATGGTACCTCACCCCAGATAGATTAGCTCACTGCATATCTGGTTACTTAAACTCTTGCTGGAAACAGTGCTCTGGGATTAGCACCCTAAGGGAAGAACCTTAGGGATTGCCTTAAGGTTCTTCCCTTCTGGAGGGAAATCTTCCAACTACTTTCCCACATTACACAAGGCCAACTAACCCCCTGCATATAGGATTATCTGATATCCCTCACCAGTTTAGATGGATAACAGCACATGTCCTCACTGCTGCAAGAATGTGCTTAGCTTTGAGGTGGAGGTCCACTGACCCCCTACACAGAGATGTTACCGCTAGGGTGGATCTATAAGGCTGGGAACACACCTAAGCGTTTCTGAATCTCGCGTATGACGCGCGTTTTAGGATGCGCGTTTTTGCAACTAAGAAACGTGCATCATACGCGCGATTCAGTGATTCACCACTATTTTAGCATGGCCCATAGGCGCGTTAAAACGCTCCAAAGAAGCTCATGCTGAAGCGACAGCGTTTGGCGTTTTTCAGCGCGTTCAAACGCGCTGTAAAACGCCCAAATGTGAACCATGCCCATAGGGAAGCATGGCTTTTCACATGTTGTGCGTTTTACAGCGCGTTTGAACGTGCTGTAAAACGCTTAGGTGTGTACCTAGGGTAAAGCTGAGGCGAAACGTGCGTCGGGGCCTGGTCACCGTTCCCATAGTTGTGGTCAGTATGGCACAATAGGTTATTTATATGTTTGAATTTGGAGGTATAGGTGTTTGCTCAAATTGTTTTTGTGTACACACTTTCTACCCAATAGGACTTGGTTATACATTGGTGCCTTTTGGCATGTATTTTGCATGGTTTTTATTGTGCAAACATCCGATTCTGGACAGGTGTAAACTGTGACTTGCGTTATACATGGTGCTGCTTTTACTGACCCCTGTCTTAGTGGTATTATCATTCTGCTGTATCCTATCCAGTATTGCTGCTTGTTTTAAATTTTTTTAATGTGTACTAATTGTACGTATGTCCTTTTTGGATAACTTAATAAATATTGATTACATAGAATTCATGTGTGTTTATTGATTTATGGTGACACACATGTATCAATAGATTGGTATATGATTGGTGGTCTCTTGGATCTATATAGGCAATATGAAATCACTGTGGCTCAATCTGCTAAACACCGAACTGCACTATTTGAGAGGGGGCTCCCCTGGACATTGCATAGAGGTGCTTCTGCCTGCACTCTTCCAAACGATGGCAGTTAATCTATCTGCCCTATGGGCATGGTTCTCACCTGAGCTGTAAAACGCTCAGGTGAGAACCATGCCCATAGGGAAACATGGGTTTTCGCCTGTAGGAACGCGCTGTAAAACGCTCAGGTGTGAACCCAGCGTTAGATGTACCATGATTGGAGTTACTTTTCTGACCTGCGTGTCAGATTTAGGTTATAAAATGTAAATTTTTATCTATCTGTATGTGGAATATTTAACTTAGCTGACAAAAAAAATCTAATGTTAAAAAAATTTAAAAAAATAAAAAAAGTGTGACAGCCTCCAGCTACAGATATGTGTCAAGGAATACTTCTGACAAAATGAATGGCACTAGGGAATAGGAATCCAGTCCGGTTAGTTACAGATAATCACTCCCCCATGACTTAGTATACCAGGAAATACTACAGTATACTCACTGGGTCTTGGAATAAGACAGTCCACGTGGTCTCTGATGACCTGAACTTGCTTTCCTCACATTGTTCCAGCCATGTGGGTAAATTTTGGTCGGTGACCGATTGGTCTTGGACAGTTGGTTCCCTTATCTTCTGCAGCCTCTTTAATATAATGGTTGAAGCGGGTTCCTTTAGATCTTCCTGAGTTGACAACAGTATAACTGAATAAATTATACAGTAAATAAGACAAAAACCAAGTATCCCACAAGAATATGCATTCACAACCAGCCCATACCTCAAATGGGAAGATGACTTTCCAAGGTCTTTGCATAGTGTCCAAATATTCCCTTTGTTGAACGCGTTGGAAGGAGCCAGGTCCCCCACTTTTTGTACTTGAGAAAGAGGTTGATGCTGTATTGTCATGTCTGTGTGGTCGCTCTTCATGGCCATTTCTCATCTTTTCCTGATTCACAGTTACATTGCAAAAGAGCAAAAGTTGTTGTGGAGCATTCTCCATTATCCAGGTACTTTGTTTGTTTGTTTTTTACCAATTATCAATCTACTAATGGAGAATTCTACTTAAAGTGGGTGTATCCCAAAATGTGCACGATAGCAAAATAATACAGCAATTACAAACTTTCTAGCATCAAATCCTAAAATACTACATATGATGCTGTTATGGGCATTTGTTTTAAAAGTCAACTTAAAAAAAAGCAACTGCCTTTAAAAATGATAAAATTTAAATATCTTTTTCCTTAAAAATACCAGAAGCAGATGGAAGAGTCTGCCGTCATGGCTTCTGGCTTCTTCAGCCGCCCCAGAGTAGAATAATATATACAATGCATTCAGAAAGTCTTCAGACCCTTTACTTTTTCACATTTTGTTATGTTGTGCTAAAATATAAAAAAAAGTAAATAAAAAATAAAAGTTTTTCCCAAACACCCTGCACTCAATACCCCATAATGACAAAGTGAAAACAGAATACTCAAACTATTTGCTAATATATTGAAAAGATCAAACTAAGATTGCATTGACATAAGTAGACCGATCCTTTAGTCCTCATGCACACGACCGTAAGTGTTTTGCGGTCCGCAAAACACGGAAGGTGCTCCGCGTTCTGCTCCGCAATTTGGGGAACGGAACGCGGCCCATTGTACAAATGCCTATTCTTGTCCGCAAAACAGACAAGAATAGGACATGCTCTATTTTTTTTGCGGAGCCACGGAACGGAGCAATGGATGCTGACAGAATAGGGAGTGCTGTCTGCATCTTTTGCGGCCCCATTGAAGTGAATGGGTCCTCGCCCGAGCCGCAAAATATGCGGCTCGGACCAAAACAACGGTCGTGTGCATGAGGCCTTAGTCAGAACTTAGTTGTAGCCCCTTTGGCAGCAATTTCCTTAAGCCACTCCTGTGTTGTGGTGGCTGTGCGCTTAGGGTCAATGTCTTGTTGGTTGGTAGACCTTGAGGTCCACAGGACTATGGATCAGGTCTTCATTAAGAATATCTCTGTTCTTTCTTCCATTCAGCTTTCTCTCAACCCTGACCAGTCTCCCTGTCCCAGCCACTGAAAAACACTCCACAGCATGACGCTGCCTCTACCACCATGCTTCATTGTAGGGATCATATTGGGAAAGTGTTGAGCAGGGCCTGGTTGCCTTCAGACATGACACTTAGAATTGAGGCCAAAAAGTTCAATATTGGTTTCACCAGGCTGGAGTCCTTTATGTGCATTTTTGAAAACTCATGTGTCAGAGTGCTGCAGTGATGGTTGACCTTCTGGAAGTTTCTCCCATCTAAACACATAGTCTTTGGAGCTCAGCCAGAGTGACCATTGCATTCTTGGTCACCAATCTTGCCGAGGTCCTTCTCTCACCGATTACTTGGTTTGGTGGGGCAGCAAACTCTAGTTGTTCCAAACTTCTTCCATTTAAGAATTATGTAAACCACTGGGCTCTTGGGAACCTTTAATGAAGTCAAATTTTAGTTTTTTGTTTTTGTTTTTTTTTTTTAAATCAAATTTCAAGTTTTAAGTTTATCGATATGGGGTATTAAGGGTCCTTTCACACTTGCGCTTTGAGGATCCAGCAGGCACTTCCATCCCGCCGGATTCGTCAGAACGCAAGTCGCCTGAAAGCATTAGAAGACTGATCAGGATCCTGATCAGTCTTCGAAATGCTTTCAGGTTACTATGGCAGCCAGGACGCTATTAAAGTCCTGGTTGCCATAGTAGTTGTGGGGAGCGGGGGTCGGTATACTTACAGTCCGTGCGGCTCCCGGGGCGCTCCAGAATGACGTCAGAGCGCCCCATGCGCATGGATCACGTGATCCATGTGTGTAGGGCGCCCTGACGTCACTCTGGAGCGCCCCGGGAGCCGCACGAATGGTATGTATATTGCTCCCCCGCTCCCCACTACACTTTACCATGGAGACCAGGACTTTAGCATCCTGGCTGCCATGGTAACCATTGAGAAAAAGCTAAGCGTTGGATCCGGCGATGCGCCGAAACAACGTTTAGCTTAAGGCCGGATCCGGATTAATGCCTTTCAATGGGCATTAATTCCGGATCCGGCCTTGCGGCGAGTGTTCCAGATTTTTGGACGGAACAAAAAGCACAGCATGCTGCGGTATTTGCTGCGTCCAAAAAAACGTTACGGTCCTTAACTGAAGACATCCTGAACGGATTTCTATCCATTCAGAATGCATGGGGATGATACTGATTAGGATTTTTCCGGCATAGAGCGCCGAGGACGGAACTCTATGCCGGAACAGAAAAACGCCAGATTGAGGGGGGAAACTTGATTTTTTATTTTTAGCAACATAACAAAATCAGTGAAAGGATCTACAGACTTTCTGAATGCACTGTATAATATAGTAAAATTAACCTTTCAAACCTCCACCGTTCCAGTGCCAATCTTTACTTTCTATTTGCTTACACTGCTACTGTGAAGAGATGTTACGGCAGCCAATAACTGGCCACTGCAGTGACATGTGAACCTTCCTGACCATAATGATTGATGGTGATCATACATATTAGATGAATGCAGGCCAAATCCCACTGATTGCATACGTCCAGACTCTTCCCTGAACTTTTTGTTCTCAAAGTAGGCAAGCCACTGCCCGAGTTGTCTAGCACTGGCTGACTCCCCTCTCAGCCCAAGCTTGCATGTGTATGTCACGATTTGGTGCGGGAGGGAAACCCACACCAAATGTAGCAGGGAAAAGGGTGAGGGAAAAGTACCTGGAAAGTAGGGAAAGGAGCAGGTCACCTCCTAGAGAAACCATAATCAAAGTCCTGACTGACTGCAAGTATGAACTGAACCCCGCGGTAGGTGAGTTCATGCACAGGAACCTAAAGTGCTAACTCACCCTGTAGGACCCTGGTACTAATGTCAGGACAAGAGACAACCTGTTCCTCCAAACAGTAGGACGAACAGGAGTCTCCCCCAGGCCTAAACACAAATGACAAGGAAAAGAGCAACAAAAGAAAACCAAAACAAACAAAAAGGGAAGAAGACAGTTAACATAAGGGAAGAAGACAGCCAAATGGCTATGGAAGCACAGGAACTCTGCCGAGATCCAAACACCAGCAATCCACAACAAGACTGAAGCTAGAAATCGCACAGCATGGTGGGAGAAGCCACAATAAATAGGGAAGGTAAAACCTGTAGATCAAACCACGTGCTGCCAGTCTCACTGATCTACTGGTACTTGTCACGGGAACATCCGTGACAGTGTATGGGGGAAAGGGGAATGGTCTGTGTATGTATCATTCTGAAAAAGTTGTACAAAAGATTACAAAATATAAGTGACAAAACTCTTTCCATAAAGTAGCAAAGACCATACAAAGGTAACAATTAGAGATGAGCAAATTTCATATTTTGAAATTCGTTCACACTTTGTTGGCTAAAGGTGAATTGCGTTATGGATTCCATTACCACGGACCATAAGGCAATTCTATGACGGAATGCATAACGGAATGCCTTTAGAGGAATTCTGTCATAATAGAAGTCTATGGGCTGCAAAAAAGGATCCGTCTGGTTTCCGATTTGCAGGGGAGTCCTCTCTTGCATAATGGAAACGGGACGGATCCGTTTTGTATATGGTATATATAGATACTGTATATCTCTTGTCTATGGTGTGTGAATTTAATTCAGAGCTTTATAAATGGAAATTATCAGAAAGACACACATGTACACTTAAAAGGAAATTTAAATCCCAAGCATCAGTGCGCAGCATGCAAAATGATCACTCCAACCGTCATGCTTACCATGCAAGTCCCAAAAACACACGTCATCTAGTCCCAGGGCTAAATGCTTAAAGGACATACAAACCTGCTTCTGTCCTGCACGCTCTTTACTGGCCTTCTGGGAAACTGCCTGCTGCTTCACATTTTTCTGTAACAAAAATATAAATGGTTAAATCAATGATAAATCAAGACATTTAAAGCTGTATGATGACGACAAGAGAATACATGCACACGGATAAGTTCATACACACGTCCACATAGGAGCAGGAAAGATGTAGATTGTAAGCTCTTACAGTTTCTTGTATATTGTATTTTTAGATTATGTATGTTTAGCGGCATGGGACTAATGGCGCTGTCAAATAAATAATAATCGATAATGAGAAAAAGAAGAAAGTGTGGGGAACAGATGAAAACTAGCACAAGTGTAACAAATGGAGTTAACCACAGTATGTCTACAGTATTGTCAAACATTGGGGCATTTGGGCTTTGTCTAATTCATTTTGTGATGAGTCTGTTGACAGAGTAAAGTAGACGAACCTTCCCAAGTGGCTCCACCGAGACATCTGGTAGCCATTGTCATGGTATTATTCAACCTTGCCTTATACTAAACAGGCAGAGTTTTTTTAAAAAAGATCCTCATACAACCAAATAAGAGTAAGATTCATATATGACCTATTCTAAGGAGCGGGTCTGATTAGGGGTCGACCGATTATCGGTTTGGATAATGATTTGCACAGTTATCGGTGTCGGCACCTAACCAGGCCAATATACCGATAACTGTGCTATCACAGAACATTGCCGCGCTGCTCTCAGCGCAGCCATGTTCCCTCAGCAGCACAGGGGAGAAGGAGGCAGTCCCTCCCTCCCCCTGTGCCGCGCTGCCAATGGAGAGAAGAGGAGGGGCTGAGGGCGCACTGGCCACCAATGAGAGAAGAGGAGGAGGAGGGGCTGAGGGCGCACTGGCCACCAATGAGAGAAGAGGAGGAGGAGGGGCTGAGGGCGCACTGGCCACCAATGAGAGAAGAGGAGGAGGAGGGGCTGAGGGCGCACTGGCCACCAATGAGAGAAGAGGAGGAGGAGGGGCTGAGGGCGCACTGGCCACCAATGAGAGAAGAGGAGGAGGGGCTGAGGGCGCACTGGCCACTAATGAGAGGAGGAGGAGGGGCTGAGGGCGCACTGGCCACTAATGAGAGAGGAGGAGGAGGGGCTGAGGCGCACTGGCCACTAATGAGAGAAGAGGAGGAGGAGGGGCTGAGGGCGCACTGGCCACCAATGAGAGAAGAGGAGGAGGGGCTGAGGGCGCACTGGCCACTAATGAGAGAAGAGGAGGAGGAGGGGCTGAGGCGCACTGGCCACCAATGAGAGAAGAGGAGGAGGAGGGGCTGAGGCGCACTGGCCACTAATGAGAGAAGAGGAGGAGGAGGGGCTGAGGGCGCACTGGCCACTAATGAGAGAAGAGGAGGAGGAGGGGCTGAGGGCGCACTGGCCACCAATGAGAGAGAGGAGGAGGAGGGGCTGAGGGCGCACTGGCCACTAATGAGAGAAGGAGGAGGAGGGGCTGAGGGTGCACTGGCCACTAATGAGAGGAGGAGGAGGGGCTGAGGCGCACTGGCCACTAATGAGAGAAGAGGAGGAGGAGGGGCTGAGGGCGCACTGGCCACCAATGAGAGAAGAGGAGGAGGAGGGCTGAGGGCGCACTGGCCACTAATGAGAGAAGAGGAGGAGGAGGGGCTGAGGCGCACTGGCCACTAATGAGAGAAGAGGAGGAGGAGGGGCTGAGGGCGCACTGGCCACTAATGAGAGAAGAGGAGGAGGAGGGGCTGAGGGCGCACTGGCCACTAATGAGAGAAGAGGAGGAGGAGGGGCTGAGGGCGCACTGGCCACTAATGAGAGAAGAGGAGGAGGAGGGGCTGAGGGCGCACTGGCCACCAATGAGAGAAGAGGAGGAGGAGGGGCTGAGGGCGCACTGGCCACTAATGAGAGAAGAGGAGGAGGAGGGGCTGAGGGCGTACTGGCCACTAATGAGAGAAGAGGAGGAGGAGGGGCTGAGGGCGCACTGGCCACCAATGAGAGAAGAGGAGGAGGAGGGGCTGAGGGCGCACTGGCCACCAATGAGAGAAGAGGAGGAGGGGCTGAGGGCGCACTGGCCACTAATGAGAGAAGAGGAGGAGGGGCTGAGGGCGCACTGGCCACTAATGAGAGAAAAGGAGGAGGAGGGGCTGAGGGCGCACTGGCCACTAATGAGAGAAGAGGAGGAGGGGCTGAGGGCGCACTAGCCACCAATGAGAGAAGAGGAGGAGGAGGGGCTGAGGGCGCACTGGCCACTAATGAGAGAAGAGGAGGAGGAGGGGCTGAGGGCGCACTGGCCACTAATGAGAGAAGAGGAGGAGGAGGGGCTGAGGGCGCACTGGCCACCAATGAGAGAAGAGGAGGAGGAGGGGCTGAGGGCGCACTGGCCACTAATGAGAGAAGAGGAGGAGGAGGGGCTGAGGGCGCACTGGCCACTAATGAGAGAAGAGGAGGAGGAGGGGCTGAGGGCGCACTGGCCACCAATGAGAGAAGAGGAGGAGGGGCTGAGGGCGCACTGGCCACTAATGAGAGGAGGAGGAGGGGCTGAGGGTGCACTGGCCACTAATGAGAGGAGGAGGAGGGGCTGAGGGCGCACTGGCCACTAATGAGAGAAGAGGAGGAGGAGGGGCTGAGGGCGCACTGGCCACCAATGAGAGAAGAGGAGGAGGGGCTGAGGGCGCACTGGCCACTAATGAGAGGAGGAGGAGGGGCTGAGGGCGCACTGGCCACTAATGAGAGAAGAGGAGGAGGGGCTGAGGGCGCACTGTCCACCAATGATAATAGCGTTTAGGATATTACAAACGCAGACATTAGAAGCACATTGCCCAGACCCTGCCTCTGACAGAGCGGTGCCGCACCTGAGGGGTTAATTGCCGCGGATCGCACCGCTCTATCAGAGGCAGGGTCTGGGCAATGTGCTTCTAATGCCTGCATTTGTAATATCTTAAACGCTATTATCATTGGTGGCCAGTGCGCCTCCCCATCCCCCCATCCCTTCAGTATTAATATCATTGGTGGCCAGTGCGCCCTCCCCCATCCCTTCAGTATTAATATCATTGGTGGCAGTGGCCACAGGGTCCCCCACCATCTCTCTTCTGATCGGAGCCCCAGCAGTGTAATGCTGGGGCTCCGATCGGTTACCATGGCAACCAGGACGCTCCTGAAGCCCTGGCTGCCATGGTCGGTTCCTGCTGCTGTGTGCACAGAGCACAGGGCAGCAGGGGGAGGGTGAGATCCTATTCACCCTGATAGATCTCTATTAGGGTGAATAGGACAAGGGATGTAAAGAGCCCAGGTTCTACCCCTAAGGGGGGAAATGGTAATAAAATAAAAAGTAAAAAAAAAAATCTAAATATTAAGTATAAATTAACCCTTTTCCAATTTTACATATACAATAAATAAAAAAACATATCGCCGTGCCCAAAAAGTCCAAACTATTAGAATATTTTTTTTTAAAAAGTGTCGAACGCTGTAACAGAAAAAAAAAAAATCCAAAAGTTGAAATGTGCAAAATATCAGTATAAAATATCGGCTATCGGCCTGAAAGTTCACGAATATCGGTATCGGTATCGGCTGTAAAAAATCAATATCGGTCGACCCCTAGGTCTGATGCAGCCAATCTGCAACAAAATTTACATGCAAAGTATATACAAGTGACTGCTGAAGTGGACAGAAAAACATGCCGACTTAGATTCTTTCAATTCTTTTGTTACCTCCCATTTGATTCTTTAAAGAGAACAGTCAATGCGCAGTACAATCTGCAGGCAGCATGTTCTAGAGCAGGAGCCGCTGAGCAGATTGATATGTAGTGATTGACAGCTGACTCTGCATGAGTCCTCAGCACAGAAAGAGAAGAGATTTAAATAAATAAATTAGAATATTTACTGAGTCACAAACCAGGTATCAATCTGCTCAGCTCCTCCTGCTCTATAACACGCTGCCTGCAGATTACATGGCGATAGGTCCTCTTTATATATTAATCGGCTCAGCTCGTCCTGCTCTATAACATGCTGCCTGCAGATCACATGGTGACAGGTTCTCTTTATATATCAATCTGCTCAGCTCCTCCTGCTCTATAACACGATGCCTGCAGATTACATGGTGAAAGGTCCTCTTTATATATCAATCTGCTCAGCTCCTCCTGCTCTATAACACACTGCCCGCAGATTACATGGTGACAGGTCCTCTTTATATATTAATCTGCTCAGCTCCTCCTGCTCTATAACACGCTGCCTGCAGATTACACGGCGGCAGGCTCTCTTTATATATTTATCTGCTCAGCTCCTCCTGCTCTATAACACGCTGCCTGCAGATTACATGGTGACAGGTCCTCTTTATATATTTATCTGCTCAGCTCCTCCTGCTCTATAACATGCTGCCTGCAGATTACATGGCGATAGGTCCTCTTTATATATTAATCTGCTCAGCTCCTCCTGCTCTATAACACACTGCCTGCAGATTACATGGTGACAGGCTCTCTTTATATATCAATCTGCTCAGCTCCTCCTGCTCTATAACACGCTGCCTGCAGATTACATGGTGACAGGTTCTCTTTATATATCAATCTGCTCAGCTCCTCCTGCTCTATAACACGCTGCCTGCAGATTACATGGTGACAGGTCCTCTTTATATATCAATCTGCTCAGCTCCTCCTGCTCTATAACATGCTGCCTGCAGATTACATGGTGACAGGTCCTCTTTATATATCAATCTGCTCAGCTCCTCCTGCTCTATAACATGCTGCCTGCAGATTACATGGTGACAGGCTCTCTTTATATATTTATCTGCTCTACTCCTCCTGATCTATAACACGCTGCCTGCGGATTACATGGTGACAGGCTCTCTTTATATATTTATCTGCTCTACTCCTCCTCCTGTATAACACGCTGCCTGCAGATTACATGGTGACAGGCTCTCTTTATATATCAATCTGCTCAGCTCCTCCTGCTCTATAACATACTGCCTGCAGATTACATGGTGACAGGCTCTCTTTATATATTAATCTGCTCAGCTCCTCCTGCTCTATAACATGCTGCCTGCAGATTACACGGTGACAGGCTCTCTTTATATATTTATCTGCTCAGCTCCTCCTGCTCTATAACATGCTGCCTGCGGATTACATGGTGACAGGTCCTCTTTATATATCAATCTGCTCAGCTCCTCCTGCTCTATAACACGCTGCCTGCAGATTACATGGTGACAGGCTCTCTTTATATATTAATCTGCTCAGCTCCTCCTGCTCTATAACACGCTGCCTGCAGATTACACGGTGACAGGCTCTCTTTATATATTAATCTGCTCAGCTCCTCCTGCTCTATAACACGCTGCCTGCAGATTACATGGTGACAGGCTCTCTTTAAATATTTATCTGATCAGCTCCTCCTGCTCTATAACACACTGCCTGCAGATTACATGGTGACAGGCTCTCTTTATATATTTATCTGCTCAGCTCCTCCTGCTCTATAACACGCTGCCTGCAGATTACATGGTGACAGGCTCTCTTTATATATTAATCTGCTCAGCTCCTCCTGCTCTATAACACGATGCCTGCAGATTACATGGTGACAGGCTCTCTTTATATATTAATCTGCTCAGCTCCTCCTGCTCTAGGACATGCTGCCTGCAGATTACATGGCGATAGGTCCTCTTTATATATTAATCGGCTCAGCTCCTCCTGCTCTATAACATGCTGCCTGCAGATTACATGGTGACAGGTTCTCTTTATATATCAATCTGCTCAGCTCCTCCTGCTCTATAACACGCTGCCTGCAGATTACATGGTGACAGGCTCTCTTTATATATTAATCTGCTCAGCTCCTCCTGCTCTATAACACGCTGCCTGCAGATTACATGGTGACAGGCTCTCTTTATATATTAATCTGCTCAGCTCCTCCTGCTCTATAACACGCTGCCTGCAGATTACATGGTGACAGGCTCTCTTTATATATTAATCTGCTCAGCTCCTCCTGCTCTATAACACGCTGCCTGCAGATTACATGGTGACAGGCTCTCTTTATATATTAATCTGCTCAGCTCCTCCTGCTCTATAACACGCTGCCTGCAGATTACATGGTGACAGGCTCTCTTTATATATTAATCTGCTCAGCTCCTCCTGCTCTATAACACGCTGCCTGCAGATTACATGGTGACAGGCTCTCTTTATATATTTATCTGCTCAGCTCCTCCTGCTCTATAACACGCTGCCTGCAGATTACATGGTGACAGGCTCTCTTTATATATTAATCTGCTCAGCTCCTCCTGCTCTATAACACGCTGCCTGCAGATTACATGGTGACAGGCTCTCTTTATATATTTATCTGCTCAGCTCCTCCTGCTCTATAACACGCTGCCTGCAGATTACATGGTGACAGGCTCTCTTTATATATTTATCTGCTCAGCTCCTCCTGCTCTATAACACGCTGCCTGCAGATTACATGGTGACAGGTCTCTCTTTATATATCAATCTGCTCAGCTCCTCCTGCTCTATAACACGCTGCCTGCAGATTACATGGTGACAGGCTCTCTTTATATATTTATCTGCTCAGCTCCTCCTGCTCTATAACATGCTGCCTGCAGATTACATGGTGACAGGCTCTCTTTATATATTTATCTGCTCAGCTCCTCCTGCTCTATAACACGCTGCCTGCAGATTACATGGTGACAGGCTCTCTTTATATATTAATCTGCTCAGCTCCTCCTGCTCTATAACACGCTGCCTGCAGATTACATGGTGACAGGCTCTCTTTATATATCAATCTGCTCAGCTCCTCCTGCTCTATAACACGCTGCCTGCAGATTACATGGTGACAGGCTCTCTTTATATATTTATCTGCTCAGCTCCTCCTGCTCTATAACACGCTGCCTGCAGATTACATGGTGACAGGCTCTCTTTATATATTTATCTGCTCAGCTCCTCCTGCTCTATAACACGCTGCCTGCAGATTACATGGTGACAGGCTCTCTTTATATATCAATCTGCTCAGCTCCTCCTGCTCTATAACACGCTGCCTGCAGATTACATGGTGACAGGCTCTCTTTATATATTTATCTGCTCAGCTCCTCCTGCTCTATAACACGCTGCCTGCAGATTACATGGTGACAGGCTCTCTTTATATATTTATCTGCTCAGCTCCTCCTGCTCTATAACACGCTGCCTGCAGATTACATGGTGACAGGCTCTCTTTATATATTTATCTGCTCAGCTCCTCCTGCTCTATAACACGCTGCCTGCAGATTACATGGTGACAGGTCTCTCTTTATATATTAATCTGCTCAGCTCCTCCTGCTCTATAACACGCTGCCTGCAGATTACATGGTGACAGGCTCTCTTTATATATTTATCTGCTCAGCTCCTCCTGCTCTATAACACGCTGCCTGCAGATTACATGGTGACAGGCTCTCTTTATATATTTATCTGCTCAGCTCCTCCTGCTCTATAACATGCTGCCTGCAGATTACATGGTGACAGGCTCTCTTTATATATCAATCTGCTCAGCTCCTCCTGCTCTATAACACGCTGCCTGCAGATTACATGGTGACAGGCTCTCTTTATATATTAATCTGCTCAGCTCCTCCTGCTCTATAACACGCTGCCTGCAGATTACATGGTGACAGGCTCTCTTTATATATTTATCTGCTCAGCTCCTCCTGCTCTATAACACGCTGCCTGCAGATTACATGGTGACAGGCTCTCTTTATATATCAATCTGCTCAGCTCCTCCTGCTCTATAACACGCTGCCTGCAGATTACATGGTGACAGGCTCTCTTTATATATTTATCTGCTCAGCTCCTCCTGCTCTATAACACGCTGCCTGCAGATTACATGGTGACAGGCTCTCTTTATATATCAATCTGCTCAGCTCCTCCTGCTCTATAACACACTGCCTGCAGATTACATGGTGACAGGCTCTCTTTATATATTTATCTGCTCAGCTCCTCCTGCTCTATAACATGCTGCCTGCAGATTACATGGTGACAGGCTCTCTTTATATATCAATCTGCTCAGCTCCTCCTGCTCTATAACATGCTGCCTGCAGATTACATGGTGACAGGCTCTCTTTATATATTTATCTGCTCTGCTCCTCCTGCTCTATAACACGCTGCCTGCAGATTACATGGTGACAGGCTCTCTTTATATATTAATCTGCTCAGCTCCTCCTGCTCTATAACACGCTGCCTGCAGATTACATGGTGACAGGTCCTCTTTATATATCAATCTGCTCAGCTCCTCCTGCTCTATAACATGCTGCCTGCAGATTACATGGTGACAGGCTCTCTTTATATATTTATCTGCTCAGCTCCTCCTGCTCTATAACATGCTGCCTGCAGATTACATGGTGACAGGCTCTCTTTATATATTTATCTGCTCAGCTCCTCCTGCTCTAGAACATGCTGCCTGCACATCTGCACATTCCACTGCATCTTTTTGGTGGCAGGTTCTCTTTAAGTCATGACCCTGCCCTTATAAGATATGCTTGTCCTAATCAACATATTCATCCTAGTAAATATTGAAAGGGTTTTAGCAAGTTTTTGATATTTATGGCCTATCCCTAGGATAAGGACTCATGCACACGACCATGTGTGTTTAGCGGTCTGCAAGCTGCAACGTGGATACCGGCGATGTGTATGCCTCTATTTTCTTTTTTCCTTTTGAAGTGTCCTATCCTTATCCACAAAACAGACAAGAATAGGACATGTTCTCTCTGTTTTGCAGGACAACGGCACAGTGGGCCGTCTGTATTTTTTGCGACCCCATTAGAATGAATAATTCTGCATCCGATCCACACAAAAAAGGCGATCGGATGCGGAAAAACAAATATCTGATTGGTGGGGATCCTACTTCTGGCACCCAGTAATCAGCTCTTTATAAAGCCAACATCGCTCCGGTGAGCACCACAGCCTCTTCCTAGGTCTGTGACGTCATGTTCATTGGTCACATAACCTAGGCATTCAAGTGAATGGGGCTGAGCTGCAATACCAAGAAATGGGCAGCAATGTGGCCGGGGGTTATCACAGGAGCGGAGTGGCTTCCTCAAACAGCAGATCGTTGGGGTTCTGGGAGTCCGATCCCCACCGATCTGATATTGAGGTCTATTGGATAGGTCCGCAGAGAAGAACCGGAAGACCCCGTTAATGAAATCAGACCAGCAATGTTCACATGTTCCGATATCCAGACAGCCAACCTGTTCAGGTTATAGGATCTAAGGCTGAATTCACATACAGCTTTATGCTGTCAAAGTGGCTCAATAAATTTTTGATTAAGTCTGCATGAGTCACATACAGATTTAGATACGGATTTGCATGTGGATTTTAACCACTGCAGTCAAATGGGTGAAATCCTCAATGTATCAAGTGGATTAAAAATAGAAAAATAAAATGAGGCAAGATTTACTGGGTGTCATTTTACCGACTACACCCCTGTGATCAGAAACTGCCGGCACCGCAGCTGTTCTGAAACTACAACTCCCAGAATCCTCCTTTCACGTCTATGGGAGTTACAAGAACAGTCAAGTAAGTGTGCCTTCTGGGGATTGTAGTTTTACAGCAGCTGGAGTGATGAAGGCTTTAAGAAATCTGTGCACACTATTGATGTATTTTACAGTATGCTAGATGTTGTATATGCTGCTGTATACTTGTATATCTACAAACACTGAGGATACAGAAATAGCTGACGTTGATAAAAGTTAGCTGCAAAATCTTTAAAGGGGTTTTCCTGGAGTAAAATATTGATGACCTATCCCTATATCTCATCAGTTGAGGTCTGACACTTGGCACCGATCATCTGGCTCTGGTGAGCGCTGCGACCTCCTGACTGCATACCAAGCACATCGCCATACGTTGTATAGTGGCTGTCCTTGGTATTGCAGCCCATGCCCATTCACTTTACCAATCAGAAGAAAGTATACTAAAACCCAACAAGTCAGACTGCCGACAAGAGTCACCGACAAGTCTAATGCGTATGTGCCTGATCATGGGCTCATTCCAACCTGCTCACATTCTACCTCCAGTGCATGTGAACTGGAGGCAGACCGCCATGATTACAGTTCAGCAGACCCACGATCAGAAACTCACAGCATCTTAAATCGTTATGATGCCGGGTTCGGATCAGAGGAGCAGTGTTTGGTCAGGAAATGCTACCAACGCGCATTGCGTGTTTCCTGGACTGAACACGCATGTGTCAAGCTGGCCTAAAGCTAGGTTCTGTTAGTGGCCACCATCACACTTATTTTTTCTTTTTTAATGCTGGATGCCCTGATGGAACCTGTTATTGTCAATAAGGGCCATTGGATGACATTTGTTTCCGTCAGATGAAGGATCCCTATGATGCAGTTTTTTTGTTTTTCTGTCCCTAGATTGGAAACACCGGCAGATTGGCCATGAACCCTACAAGGACATTTCCTGGAGGGCTGATGCCGAGGGGGCCGCCCAAGCCCTCCTCATCATCGTCAGCCAGGTACATAAAGATCCGCATTGTTAATGTAGGAGCATCAGGCACTTATGCACCTGGCCAGAGGCCGCAGATGCCCTGAACTTAACTGTATTGCTGTCCTTGGGGCGACGATACAGTTTTATACTGTGGCACAGGAAGCAGTATTTGGTGCTGCTGGGGCGGTATTTTGTTCTGCCCTACCGTATTACTAGTACTTCTGTCAGTTTGGACCGACCTATATTATAGGGCCACTTTTACTTTTTTTCCAAGGCCACTTTAAGTTCCCAATCCGCGCCCGATTGGAAAGGTGTAGATGTTACAGCAACATGACCACCATCCGTGGGCTCTGGTCTCTGTGGTAGTCACTGAGCAATGAGTGCATCCATTTGGGTAAAGTAATGTGGGCACAGAAAGTACCGCCACCCTGTCTCTACTTAGAACGTTGCAGGTGTATACCGCACTGCTCCACTTTCTCTCTTCGTAATCATGAAGGTACAGATAAGGCTCCGTTCTGCAAAATTGCAGAACGGATGCGGACGTGTGAATGAACCCTCATAATGTAATAATGAAGGCACTGCACTCTCTGGGTAGTCACGCTGCAGACCTGACAACTGCAGCATGTTACAATACATACGAGCAGGGGATTAGCAAACGGCAGAATCAGTATTGGGGTTCATGCACATGGCCATAGTTTCATTTTTTTGCAGATCGGATGCGGATCCATTCATTTCAATGGGGCAAAAAGGATGCAGACAGCACAGGGTACCGCACTTCCGTTCCGCGGCCCTACCAAAAAAAAAAAATAGAACATGTCCTATTCTTGTCCATTTTGTGGACAAGGATAGGACATTTCTGTGGGATAAAAAAAAAATAATTAAAATATGTCTGCCTGCAATCGGCCAGGTATGCACTTTGGGGACCGCAAAAACGGATACACTTATGTGCAGGCGGCTCCATTCCTTATCCCATTTTCTTACAATAAGGTAAGCTTGTGAGGTGTAGAGTTCCAGTCATGACCTATAATAAACTTGTGTGCTCCAGCACTAATATGGCACACTCCTGGCAGAAGAGAGCGCATTAATCACCTTGTGACATTCAGCATGTAATCTCATCCCTGGCGAGAGCTGCCAGACAGTTGCTTGGCTGTATTAGCCGTAGTAAGGAGCAAATGGCATCCAGGACCTGCTCATTTATGGCGAGTCAATCGCTCTTACCTAGTGCGAGATTAGCTGTCAAGGCACAGACACAAACCAGTGGCCTTCTGCATATGAGTGTAGGTCTTCTGCGTCCGGCACATCCAGCCGCCATAGTGTAGACTACTCCTATTCCCGAGCGTATATATAACTATTTATATGACCAGCGGCAGCGATGCGATTCATCCACGTCACTGCTTTCTGTGTTTTCTCTGGATGGAGTCTCTTCTGCGCACGTGCTGAACAGTATAATAACATTTTCAGTGCAAGAACAGAAGAGGATAGGTCCAAGGACAGTACAGAAAGCGGAGATGTGGCTGAATCACGTCACCACTGCCATCTTGTGCCTTATGGATGCAGCACTGGAGTATTGTAGGCGCTGACACAGTTTGGGACCAGGGGGCCTTCTGCAGCACGGTAAGTTATTATGTGACATACAGATGGATGTAACAGCAACAACAACAGATTAGGAGCTATTGAAAAACTGTTTTGTAATTTTTGCAATTGCGGACAAGAAAAGGCATTTTCTATATAGTGCTGGCGATGTGCATGTTTTGCGAATCCGCAAAACACTTGCGGACGTGTGAATGGAGCCTTAAAGGGGGTTTTCAGAGATTGACTTAGGACATCAATTTGAGTTCGACTCCCGGGACCCCTGCCACGAAGCTCTGTGAACCCTTAAGCCTCTTCCTAGCCCATGTGACATCATGTTCATTGGTCACATGGCCTAGGCGCAGCTCAGCCCCATTCAAGAGAAATGGGGCTGAGCTGCAATACCAAGCACAGCCAATATAAAAACGGATGGCGCTGTTCTTGGTAAGGTGCAAAGAGGCCACGCTGCTCACCAGAGCTCCGATAATGGGGCAGGGGAAGGGTCAGGGGGGTTAAGGACCCCTACCGATCTGATACCAATGACCTACCCTGGGGACAGGTCACCAATATGTAAGTGGAAAAATGGCTGGGGTATCTTTGCTTCTAAGCTGTTACAGCACTAAGCGTGGTGATGGCTGTATACGGGTGCATTCACAGATATGCAGGGTTCCAGATGGCGACCAAAATGGTCGCCAATGCGACTAGGAATTTGCAAATGGCGATAAGAAATTTAAGTCTTATCGCCATTTGCGGCTTGTCCCACCGCCGCGCTGCAGCTTTAAGGAAAAAAAAACTTCAGCAGACGCACCACACAGCGAGCGGCACAGCACAGGCAGCGCAGCCTGAAATAACCAATAGCAAAGCTCCATACAGTAAGGAGCTTTGCTATTGGTTAGTTTGGGCGTGCGCCGGAGCCATACAGCGCCCTGCAGCAGAGAAAGCCGGCGGGAGATGAAAGGAGGAGGGGCCAGCTCTGGGGGGGGCTGAAGTACGGAGTGCCGGGCGCGCTGAAGCATCAAGATGGGGCCGCAGAAGAAGGTGACAGCGCAAGGTGTTATGTATGTAGTGGAGTGTGTGATCATCACATACATCATACAGTACACATGTATACATCACACACTGCACTACGCACATCACACACTGCACTACGCACATCACACACTGCACTACGCACATCACACACTGCACTACGCACATCACACACTGCACTACCCACATCACACACTGCACTACCCACATCACACACTGCACTACCCACATCACACATCACTACACACATCACACACATGTATACATCACTACACACATCTCACACTGATGTATATGTTGCAGTGTGTAGTAAATACACAGCAGGCTATTATAGCCAAGTGATAACGTACAGGGAGGTTCCGCCATATTGGACTGGACTTTATCACTTTGCTATAATTGCTTCATGTTATTAGACCAGTGATGGTTCCCTGCACACCCACCTCTTAGGCCCCGTTCACACCACCACTATTTATTTCTGTTGTTCAGAAATGAATGAAAATAATGGAAGTGTTGGATTTTTGTCATACGTTTAACATATACAAAAAAAAAATAAAACGTATGTTTACGGACGCCTCAGACAAATGCCATACTGTGGCATCCATCCACAAAAATTGTACAAAAAAACATATATGCTAATTTATACGTTTTTTTTGCAGAATGGGAGATCGTAGTGTACCACGTCTTCCCATCCTGTAAAGTCCAGAAAAAATCTATACATTTTTTTGTACAATGGAACTCTATGGTGAGGGATGCCGCAGTATGGCATCTGTCTGAGGCGTCTGTTATGTTTCGGTCATAGTATAATATAACATATGACCGAAACATAATGTGAACCCGTGTGTGACTGTGGCATCAGTGTTCGGTCAGTGATTTCCATCAGTGATTTTTGAGCCAAAACCAGTTGCGGCTGTAAACACAGAACTGGTACAGATCTTTCCCTTATACCTTATGTCTGTGGAGGCTCCAATCCTGGTTTTGGCTCACAATCACTGATGGAAATCACTGACCAAACACTGACGTGTTAAAAATTTTATTTGGCTCCTAAATTTTTCAGTTTAGGAGCCAATGGCTCCTAGGTAATTTTTTTAGTCTGGAGCCCTGATATGGTTGCACAAATTTCGCAACTGAAAATAAATTCCATTTATTTGAATGGTGCTTGTAGACCGGACATTATAACCTGCACAAAATTTAAAAGGGGTTCCTGAAAAAAACAACAACAACAAAAAAAAACACATGAGTGAGAGCAGGGATGTTAACCATATCAGTGGAAAGGTGCCTTATAAAGCTACTGCTTCTCGGACTAAATAAAACCCTATTGTGCTTTGCCAACATTAATTTTTTTTATTCACTACCAACATGTAAAACCTTTGGTTGTTTTTAGGCTGGCACCACTGTGGGGACATTGGTGGTCTCTCCTTAAGATGGGCCATTTCTGAGTGACATGCTATTGGGCCAAATGATGGGACCCCAATGATCAGCAGAACAAAAAGGGGCAGTGCACTTGTTGGGGTGGTGGGCATACCGGAGTTCAAACCCACCATGAGAAAATACTGTGTGGCCAGTGTGATCCATCAAGATGTCAATATGATCGGCCATACTTTAAGGGGTATCCTGACTCCACAATATTGATCCTCCATCTTCAGAATGGGCCATCAATATCAGATTGGTGGGGGTCTGCTGATCAGTTGTTTGAAGGGGCCCGACGCTTGTGGGAGTGCTGCCGCCTCTTCAGTCTGTACCCGCATGCTGTCTACATGGCTCAGGATAATGAAGCGTCATGGCGTAAAGAGAATGTGGCAAAGCTGTAATTGACCCTGCACCGCAACTCATTTAGTAAGTAAAGGAAATATACTGCAATCAGAGGCGGCTCCAGACTTTGTGAGGCCTTAGGCGAAACTCGAACATGAGGCCCCTACGATTAGTATCTGCGGCTCTCCCATAGATACATGGAGGGGGAGTGTTGACCACTGCTACGGGCACAAGGAGATCCGGAGTACTGTACAGGAGATCGTGGGGGATCCCATCGGCCGGACCCCCCGATCAGACACTTATCTCCTATCCTTTAGATAGGGGATTTATTTTCCTATCCCGGAGTACCCCTTTAATATGCAGTGACATCACAGTAAAGGGTTAATATGCTCAGTGACAACACAGTACAGGGCTTATATTCACAGTGCATATTAACACTTTGCATTAACCCTGGCTATACTGAGATGTAACAGTGCATATTAACCCTGTACTGTGATGTCACATTGCATCAACCCTGGCTGTACTGTATGTGACATCACTGTGCATATTAACCCTGTACTGTGATGTCACATTGCATTAACCCTGGCTGTACTGTATGGGACATCACTGTGCATATTAACCCTGTACTGTGATGTCACATTGCATTAACCCTGGCTGTACTGTATGTGACATCACTGTGCATATTAACCCTGTACTGTGATGTCACATTGCATCAACCCTGGCTGTACTGTATGTGACATCACTGTGCATATTAACCCTGTACTGCGATGTCACATTGGCATTGCATTGACCCTGGCTGTACTGTATGTGACATCACTGTGCATATTAACCCTGTACTGTGACTAACAGTACATGGTTAACATGCACAGTGAGTGACATCACAGTACAGGGTATACACAGTGATGTCACAGTCCGGGTTAAGCAGCTGAATGCTTGCAGCACATAGTACAGGGTGATCTTGTACCTTGGGCTTATATTCACTGGTCGGGCACCACTGTCTGTCTGTGGGCGGCAGTCAGACATGGACTGAGGTGAGGGCCCTGGCTCCTTCTTCTCCACTGCGTGGCTGCACAGCGCTGTGGGGGCGGAGCTGGCAACGTTCAGAAGACGTGTCTGTGTGGCGGCACGCTCCCAGCCCCAGCAGCCACTGCTCTCTTAAAGAGGCAGAAACGGAGAGGGGCTTAGAGCGGCCGTGGGCCCTGCTGCGGCTCTTCCATTCCATTAGTCCGCTTTGGCCACCCGCGGAAGCCAATAGCTGTACTTGCCGTTGCAGTGGAGTCGGGTGGGAGCCAGAGCGAGGCCCCCACCAGTGCGAGGCCTTAGGCGGAGGCCTAAGTGGCCTAATGGAAGAGCCGCCTCTGAAGAAATTCCATAGAAGTAAATCTCCTACATCAATACAATCACTGGCACATATATCTACAGAGGAGAGAGAGTCATTCAACACTTTATAGGAAGAGAAAGTATGCCATCTTTATTGAGTCCATACACACAAAGGTGAAAAAAAAGTTGTGCAAAGGATGATGGCAGCTTCACTGGGAGTGGCAGTTACCGCTTTGTCCATTCACTTCAACAGGACGAAGCTGCAAACAGGGAGTTGCACCCCACTGATCTGATACCAATGGCCTATCGGGAGCATAGGTCATCAATATAAAGTTGGAATACCCCATTGATATTCTCCATTGTGATACATTCTCACCGGATATTATAGCTAATCACCCGTATAAGGCCAGCATACAGGGTCCTTACAGGCACAAAGTCGCACGGTCATATTATTTGGGGCTGTAAAAATAGTCTAAATAACCATATGCGATTTTTCTAGCCATCTGCGTTTTTTGTGGTGATTTTTCAGGTGTATTTTACAAACCGTGGGGTAATTTATAAACCTGAAATGTGATTGGACCATGTGATGTGACGTCATCACAGGTTCTTAGACTACAGCTAATGCTTGAAGAGAGAGGAGAGATCGCCATCTACGCGATCAAGCGGCTAAGGTAAGTTACGTTTTTTATTTTTAACCCCTTAATCCTCATTCTACAAAGCATTCTTTATTAAGAATGCTATTATTTTCTCTTATAACCATGTTATAAGGGAAAATAATAAAATTTACAGAATACTCAACCCAAACCTGAACTTCAGTGATGAAGTCCGGCTTCGGGTCTGGGTACCAAACATGCCGATTTTTCCCACGTGCGTGCAAAACGCATTACAAACGTTTGCACCCGCGCGGAAAAATCGCGCATATTGCGGCAACGCACCCGCATCCTATCCGGGCGTCACGTTTGAAAGAGGCCTGACTCTTCTCAGGTAGATTTGACTCTTTTCAAGGCCTGGAGGGCCCAACTCTGGCACCTGCATCCTCCTCAACGCTTACCCGCTGGGCGCTGTGTACACTGTAGCGGCAGTGCTGTGTAATTACAGCTGTTCGTACCATTCAAGTGAATAAGAAGGAGTTGTAATTACACTGCTCGCTGCTGCAAAGTCGACGAAGAGCAGGTAAACCGTAACCCTGGGTTCAGACCTGAGCGTGCCAAAAACGCGCGTTTTACGCGCGTTTTAGACGCGCGTTTTTTTGCGCGTTTTTGCAAATAGGAAACGCGCGTTCGTACGCGCGTTCTTGTGATTGACTACTGTGGTGTCAATCACAAAACGCGCGTCAAACGCCCCAAAAGAAGCTCAAGTACTTGTTTATGCGTTGGGCGTTTTACAGCGTGTTCAAACGCGCTGTAAAACGCTCAAGTGTGAACCACTCCCATAGGGATGCATTGGTTTTAATCTGTTGAGCGTTTTACAGCGCGTTTGAACGCGCTGTAAAACGCTCAGGTGTGAACCCAGGGTAAAGAGAAAGCTGCGCTCATAGGTGGCTCTGTGCTCTTCAAAAGCTGATCAGTAGGGGTGCCGCGAGTTGCTCCCCCTCTAATCTGATATTGATAACCGATCCAGAGGAGGAGGGGTCATCAATATTAAACCAGACATCCCTTTAAGACCTCATGCATAAGACATTTGCCCGGCCATGCCCGTATTGCGGCCAACAAAAGACCCCGGCCGTTTGTGCACTTGAATGGGTCCGCAATCCGGAGCTGCGGTGCGGAACGGAGGCACGGAACCCCTCGTAAGCACTACAGAGTGCTTCCATGTGGTTTCTCTCCGTGCCTTTGCCTTGCAAAAAAATAGAACTTGTTCTATATTTTGGCGGTGCGAACAGATCACAGACCCATTCAAGTTCAATGGGTCTGGATCCGTCTGTAAAAACTGCACGGGTGTTGCCCGTGCGTTCGCAAATAGCTGTCCCCAATGGACGGAACGGCTGGGCAACAGCCGTGTGCATGAGCCCTAAAACAGAAATTCACAAGTGATCATTTTAGCAATCTCATAACCAGACACAGTACTGCAGGACCACTATCTCGGCAGGTGAGCTTACAATCTAAAAGCATATAGAGATACAATAGAGTGAGAGAACGTGCTAGGTGACAAACTGTGTGATGTAAATCCCATTCTGGGGTTGATGTGATGGAGGGATGGGTTTAGAAAATGCATTAGAGGGTTCTTGGTGGTGAGGAAGACATTTCCAGAGAATGGATGCAGCATGAGAGAAGCGATCAATGAAGAAGACAGAGGAGGATCATGTGCTGGAAGGAGCCTCCACAGGAGAGAAAACCTAAAGATTTGGGAAGAGATGTAAGATTGTGCAGCATGGTGAGGGAGGCTTTTCAATGCATAAGACACAGATGAAGAGGAGTGGAAAGGTGGAAAGTGTGAGGAAGTCAAGATTGTTGTAGATCAGAGGGAGGACAATGTGGAGCACATGCACCAGTAGTGTTAATAGAGTCACACCTGAGAGAGGAGAAGAAATCTATGTGGCAAGCAGTTACTGACCCCGAGCCTGACAGGTTAGTGCTGTAAATGATGCACACAGGTCCTCGCTGAATTTGAGGTGTGGGACAAAGGCAGGAAGATGAAGGGGGGGGGGGGGGCGCCCCCATTTATTAAAGCTCGTCTGGCAGAGGGCATTTTAACACCAAGTACGAAAAATGGGCATGACGGGGGCGTGTCAAATCACAGCTAATTTACTAGTCGAAAAACTACACCAGCCAGGGACTGCTATATATGCGCCTCATGTATGACAAGGTGTATGTCTCATCATAAGTTAGTCATATACCACGGTGGCGCAGGAGGGACAACCAAGTCTACTTTCACACTCGCGTTTTGGCTTTCTGTTTGCGAGCTCCGTTCAGGGCTCTCTCAAGCGGTCCAAAACAGATCAGTTTACATTCTAATGCATTTTGAATGGAAAAGGATCCGCTCAGTTTGCATCAGTTCAGTCTCCATTGAGCTTTGGAGAAGGACCCCAAAACGCTGCTTGCAGCACTATGGTGTCCATCTGATGAAACTGAGCCAAACGTTTTCACTGACGCAATCGAAAACGGATCCGTCCTCCATTGACTTTCAATGGTGTTCAAGACGGATCCGTCTTGTCTATGTTAAAGATAATACAAACGGATCCGTTCTGAACGGATGCAGACGGTTGTATTATCTGAATGGATCCGTCTATGACGGATCCGCACAAAACGCGAGTGTGAAAGAAGCCTAAGACCGGAGTTAAAAGCCATCCTAGTAAATGTCCCCCGAAATGTTTAGGGTAAAGGTATAAGAAGAGAATATATGTATAACGATGGCGCTTCAAGAACAGTTCCTTGGAGGAGCATTCAGGATACCCATCATTGTCCCATACGCTACAGCAGGAATCAAAAACCTCCAGCCATGGCGAAACTACAACTCCCAGTATGCACACTTGCTTGGCTGTTCTCAGTGCTCCCATAGAAGTGAGTGGAGCATGCTGGGAGTTACAATTTCACCACAGCTGGAGGCTGTGTAATGGAGACCCTGCTGGGAGCCCTGGCACCTCCAGTGGGGGGTATGCCTGGAGCACACATTGTTAGCAGGCAGGATCCCTAGCATTATATATGGAGGGTAAGCAGCCCCCTCACACACAGGACTGGCAGGTGGCACCGAGGGCCGCAGCGTTCTCTAAGGCTCCGGGCAGCGCTCACCTCTTCTTCATCCAGGGGCCCGTCCATACCCTGCGGTCTAGCCTGGTTCTCGTCCAGCAGCGGCTCCTCTCGTATGCTGCGCTGCAGATGAGCTATGCGGTACTTGAGCTTCTCATTCTCGGCCCTCAGCTGCTCCAGCTCCGGGCTCGGGTTCTCCTCCACGGTTCCCTGCGTGCCGAGGTCCAGGAGGCGGCCGATCTCATCGCTCAGCCAGCGGATCTCCAGCTCCTGCACCGTCAGGCGGTCTGCGATCTGGGCAGCCATGATCCCTTGTGGACTTGAGAGTGACAGGGACAGCTGCAGGCCTGACACACGCCGGCTGGATAGGAGCAATGCTCTGCAGAGATCGGAATGATGCTCTGACTAATCCACAGCTGTCTTCAGCTCAGCAGTGCTGAACGATCCGGTGCTGAGCCTGCTCTGCAATCAACTAATCCGGTCTGCGCACCAGCCTTTTGCAGGAGTGCAGAGCCGGACACGGAGGATGACATCATCACTGTGCCTCAGCACAGCAGTGCACCGCACTCTTCCCTGGCAGCAAAAAGAGCTAGGAACGAAAAAAGGAGTTACTCATCTCCTTAGGCTACATGCACACGACCGTTGGTGTTTTGCGGTCCGCAAACCATGGAAGCTGCTCTGCGTTCTGCGGAACGGAACGCGGCCCATTATAGAAATGCCTATTCTTGTAAGAATAGGACATGCTCTATTTTTTTTGCGGTGGCATGGAAGGGAGCAACGGATGCAGACAGCACACGGAGTGCTGTCCGCATCTTTTGTGGCCCCATTGAAGTGAATGGGTCCGCGCCTGAGCCGCAAAATATGTGGCTCGGACGCGGACCACAACAACGGCCGTGTGCATGAGGCCTTAGATTCAGTAAAATGCAGGATATAAAATTATCCTGCATCAGCCAGCACGAGGAACAGTTTTAGGAATTGATCTTCTCTTCACCAACGGACCCCAGCTTCAACTGGGCTTCCGTGCTTCCACCCGTGACAGGACCGCAGTAAATCCACAGGAGGGTGAGATTACATACGCCACACCCACAGATCATAGTGACTGCAATTTGCAGTGGACTGACCCTTTTTTTAATACAGATACCTTATCTGCTGAGAACATACATTTACTTAAAGAATTCATTTCATTCACGTCCAACAAAGATACTATCAAAAATCCTATTCCTGTCTGTTCTTCCCCAGGACAATCGGATATTGATAGCCACAAGGCTACATGCACATGATTAAAAAAAAAAAATTCCCTACACATGTTATATATCACCACGTCCGTAACGACCTGATCTATAAAACGGTCATGTTATATTCCCCGCACGGTGAACGCCATAAAAATAAAAATATAAAAACTATGATGAAATTGAAATTTTGCCCACCTTACTTCCCAAAAAAGGTAATAAAAGTGATCAAAAACGTCGTATATACGCCAAAATAGTACCATTCAAACCGGCGCCTCATCTCGCAAAAAATGAGCCCCTACATGAGACAATGGCCCAAAAATTAAAAAAATTATGACTCTCAGACTAAAACATGATTTTTTTGTTTCAAAAATGCTTTTTTTATGTTAAACGTAAAAAAAACTAAAAAAAAATGACATATTAGGAATTGTCGGGTCCGGAAGACCCTGCTCTATAAAAATACCACATTACCTAAACCCTGAGGTGAACACCGTAAAAAAAAAAATTTAATAAAAACTTTGTCAAAAAAGCAATTTTTTGTCACCTTACATCACAAAAAGTGTAATAGCAAGCGATCGTATGCCCCCCAAAATAGTGCCAATCTAAGCGCCATCTCATCCCGCAAAAATCATAAACAACCTGAGACAATTGCCTAAAAACTGAAAAAACTATGGCTCTCAGACTATGGAGACACTAAAACATGTTTTTTTTTTTGTTTCAAAAATAATATTATTGTGTAAAACTTAAAAAAATAAAAGAAAGTATACATATTAGGTATCATCACGTCTGTAACGACCGGCTCTAAAAAATATCATATGACCTAACCACTCAGGTTAACACTGTCAAAAAAATAAACAAAAACGGTTTAAAAAAAGCAATTTTTTTATCACCGTACATCACAAAAAGTGTAATAGCAAGCGATCAAAAAGGCGTATGATCTCCAAAATAGTGCCAATCTAACCGTCGTCTCATCCCGCAAAAATGGTACCCAACCTGAGACAATTGCCCAAAAACTGAAAAAACTGTGTCTCTCAGATTATAGAGACACTAAAACATGATTTTTTTTTTGTTTCAAAAATATTATTGTGTAAAACCTAAATACCAAAAAAAAGGTATACATATTATGTATCCCTGCGTTCGTAACAACCTGCTCTATAAAAATAGCACATGATCTAATCTGTCAGATGAACGTTGTAAATAATAAAAAAAAAAACTGTGCCAAAACATGTATTTTTGGGCAAATTTTCCATTTTAATCCATTATTTCCCGTAACAAAGCAAGGGTCAACAGCCAAACAAAAGTCAATATTTATTGCCCTGATTCTTTAGTTTACAGAAACACCCCATATGTGGTCGTAAACTGCTGTATAGGCACACGGCAGGGCGCAGAGGGAAAGGAACGCCATATGGTTTTTGGAAGGCGGTTTTTGCTGGACTGGTTTTTTGCACCCCTAGAGTAGAAACTCCACAAAAGTGACCCCATTTAGGAAACTACACCCCTCAAGGTATTCAAAACTGATTTTACAAACTTTGTTAACCCTTTAAGTGTTCCACAAGAGTTAATGACAAATGGAGATGAAATTTCAGAATTTCTATTTTTTGGTACTTTGCTTCACAAAAAGTGTAATATAGAGCGACCAAAAATCATATGTACCCTAAAATAGTACCAAAAAAACTACCACCTTATCCCATAGTTTCCAAAATGGGGTCACTTTTTTGGAGTTTCTACTCTAGGGGTGCATCAGGAGGGCTTCAAATGGGACATGGTGTCAAAAAAACAGTCCAGCAAAATCCGTCTTCCAAAACCCATATGGCGTTCTCTTCCTTCTGCGCCCTGCCGTTTGGCCATACAGCAGTTTACGACCACATATGGGGCGTTTATGCAAACTACAGAATCAGGGCAATAAATATTGAGTTTTGTTTGGCTGTTAACCCTTGCTTTATTACTGGTAAAAAAATATTAAAATGGAATATCTTCCAAAAAAGTGAAATTCTGAAATTTTATCTCCATTTCCCATTAAATCGTATGGAATGCCTAAAGGGTTAATAAAGCTTGTAAAATCAGTTTTGAATACCCTGATGGGTTTAGTTTCCTAGATGGGGTCACTTTTTGGGAGTTTCTGTTGTAGGGTTGCATCAAGTGGGATTTAAATGGGACATGGTGTCAAAAAACCAGTCCAGCAAAATCTGCCTTTCAAAAACCACACGACGTTCCTTTCCCTCTATGCCCCGCTGTGTGGCTGTACAGTGGGGAACGACCACATATCGGGTGTTTCTGCAAACCAGGGCAATAAATATAGAGTTTTGTTTGGCTGTTAACCCTTGCTTTGTTAGTGGAAAAATTGATTAAAATAGAAAATTTGGCAAAACAATTAAAATTCAGAAATTTCATCTCCATTTGCCATCAACTCTTGTGGAACACCCAAAGGGTTAATGATGTTTGTAAAATCAGTTTTGAATACCTTGAGGGGTGTAGTTTCTAGAATGGGGTCATTTTTGGGTGGTTTCTATTATGTAAGCCTCACAAAGTGACTTCAGACCTGAACTGGTCCCTAAAAAGTGGGTTTTTGTAAATTTCTGAAAATTTTCAAGATTTGCTTCTAAACTTCTAAGCCTTGTAACGCCCCCAAAAAATAAAATGGCATTCCCAAAATGATTGATACATGAAGTAGACATATGGGGAATTATTAACTTTTTTTGGAGGTATTACTATGTATTATAGAGGTAGAGAGATTGAAACTTGGAAATTTGCAAATTAGTTTTTTTTTTTTATAAATAAAAATGAATTTTTTTTACTCCATTTTACCAGTGTTATGAAGTACAATATGTGACGAAAAAACAGTCTCAGAATGGCCTGGATAAGTAAAAGCTTTTATAAGTTATCACCACATAAAGTGACACTGGTCAGATTTGCAAAAATGGCCTGGTCCTTAAGGTGAAATATGGGCGTGTCCTTAAGGGGTTAAACCCTTGTGGGGAAAAAATTGGGGTCTGCTAATAATTTTTTTTTTCCACAAATGTGTGTTTTGAAATCCTTTATCAAGTGTTTCTGCCTTCTGTAAGACACCCGTTGCTGAAAAGTACCCTTTCCACCACTGAAAATGTTTGTACAGAGGTGCTATTTCTAAAATGCGGTCACGTCTTGGGGTTTTTAATTTCTGGGGACCTCATTAATCTTAAATGCGACATGGCACCTAAAATCCATGTCTGCTAATTCAGGCCTGCAAAAAACATATTTTGCACTTTGCCTTTAGAGCCCTGCTTTGCTCCCAGACAGCAGGCTACTAGCACATATGGGGTGTTTCCTGAATGGGGAGAAAATGGGGAACACATACTGGGGTGCATTTTCTCCTTTAACCCCTTGTGGGGAAAAAATAGGAGTCTGCTAGTAACTTTTCTTTTTCACAAATGTGTGCTTTAAAATCCTTTTATGCCTTCTGTGAGACACCTGTTTGCTGAAAAGTACCCTTTCTACCACTTAAAATGTTTGTACAGGGGTGCTCTTTCAAAAATGGGGTCACTTCTTGGGTTTGTTAATTTCTGGGGACCTCAACAATCTTTTAAATGCGACATGGCACCTAAAATCCATGTCTGTTTATTCAGGCCTGCAAAAACCATATTTTGCATTTTGCCTCTAGAGCCCAGCTGTGCGCCCATACAGCAGGCTGCAAGCACATATGGGGTGTTTCCTAAAATTGGGTCATTTATGGGTGGTTTCTATTATGTAAGCCCCTCAAAATCACTTTATAATTGAATTGGTGCTTAAAAAAATGGTTTTGGAAATGTTGTTCTACCTCACATTGCATTAGTGATCCTACTATGGAGGTATGTGGGAGCCTGGCTGTGAGGTGAAACTGAGCACCTATCAGACCTTGTTCATAAGGTGGTAGGACCCATTGCCACACTGAGACACCTTGACGGTGGTGCAAAAAAGCTCCGATATGTTCCTGACTGGAATTTATTGGCGAAAGTCTCAGCTTTTAACATAATCTTGAGGGATTAGCCAGCATTGTTAGCTGCTTATCATTGTGGTGCTCCTTTTTCAGTGATTTATGTATTTTTATAGTTCCATCCACACATTATTCTATCTTGTGCAGGATGTTTTTGTGATGCATGTGGTCCGCGTCCACATCCTCCAATGTATGCATTTTTGCTGGGGATTGCCGTTAGCAGTGCACCACATGCGGAGGAACTTTATTTTATTTCAATGATTTGAAACTAGCTTCTAAACTTCTAAGCCTTTTAACGTTCTAAAAAAATAAAATGACATTTACAAAATGATGCCAACATAAAGCAGACAATTGGGGAATCAGTATAAAGTAACAGTTTTTGTATGCGTAGCCTGTGCTTCTCTTTTCAAGTCGCAGCAAGTCCTTCTTGTGAAGTGGGTTCTTTTTTCATGTGATTTCTCAATTCGTTTAAATGGACCGCGCAGACGTTTGTTCTCTCCCTGCTGGAAATAACTCTGGAGAACAGAATCTGGATCCCGTTTAACCAAGCATACACCGACTCTCCTACGTACTCGATGTTCTGTGTAAATCACAAAGGCACATACATAGTGAAGTACCGTCGAGTTATCTACTAGAGTATACTTGTAGTTCACTCACGGGATTCACTGGTTCTCAGGCACATCAAACAATCATTGTTCCACCACCAACATCAAGTTGTCTCCTCTTCCTATATATGGATTAAATTCCTTTCATAGTGAGTACTGCAACACACCATTAAAAATGTCTTCGTATGTATTATACTCACAAACGTTCCCATAAAATGCACAAATTTAATAAAACTTAATCGATCTGCCCGACGCGGGTTTCGCTCCACATCAGCTTCGTCAGGGGCGTCCTTCTAATTTCCATTCTTTTTTTTTTTTTTTTTTTATTAGCCATTGTGAAAAACAAGTACATCCTTTTATATAAATTTCAAATATACACATTTCATATTTTTACAGGATGCAATAAAATCAATAAATTTATCTCTAAGTTTTTATTATATTCCAAAACACCCCCCCCGCCCCCCCCACCGCCCCACCACCCCGACCACCCCGACCACCCCTACCACTTCGCTGTGTGTCGATTTGAAAGTAAAACTTTACACCTCAATTCTTGAGGTGTTCTCGTAATCTCTACGTTTGAGCTGGCTTCTAGAATAAAAAAAGCCATTCATTAGTCTGACTGCTGGGAGCTTGGAGGTTTAATAATGCCAACTTTTCCATTCCCTATTTGTCCTCATTTTTTGTTTTTCGGTTTTAGCCCTAATTTCTTCGTATTTTTTGACTTTATCCACCAACTGCATCCATTCCCCCATGTTAGGAGATTGAGAGGAGCCCCATTTCCTTATGACTATTACCCTTGCTAGAAGTAATGCCTTCAACCATAATGTTTTGGCCCCAACTTCTTCGATATCAAGACGTGGGGTTTCACCCAATATAGCTGTTGCCAATCCCCATTTGGGTATAGCCCTAGTTCTACTAATCAGTACTTCTAGGACCATATTCCAAAAAACCTGAATCTGTGGGCATAGCCATATCACATGAGCGAAGTCTGCTCTGTTTTGTCCACATTTATTGCAACCGAACTCTTTACCCTTACTAAATCTAGTTCTATCTCTAGGGGTATAATAAATCCTATGTATTATTTTGTATTGAATTAACCTAAAATTATTAGACATCGAGGACAGTTTAATGTTTTTACAAATTTCTGACCAGTTTGGCCTACTCATTAAACCCACCTCCTCTTCCCAGTTTTTCATCCCTCTAGATTTAGATTTATGTTCCAAGCTGGCTATTAATTTTTTATAGATAGAAGACACCTTTAAGGAGTGAGTCCCATTCAACCTACAAAAATCTATAAATTCATGTGAATTAACCTTCATTAACTGTCTATTACTAGTTTTCGTGAACGCGTGTTTTAATTGCAAATACCTGAACTGATCTAGTAAACCGTAATTTTGGCCTAGAATCTCCTCAATATTTCGAAGTGCCCCCTCTCGTGTAATTTGTGCTACCCAGATTATCCCTGATTTACGCCAGTGAACAATATTATCCATTTTATTAAACTCCTTTAAATTGACATTATTCCATAGAGGGGTGCATTGCAACGCTCCAGAAATCCCGATAAGTTCTTTAACTTTCCCCCAAACCTTGTGCAAAGCATATTGTGCCATATATCTTTTTTTAACAGTCCCTAACAGACCTGATTCTAGTGTTCCGAATAAATCATTACATCTCCCCTGTATTCCCTGCATATAAAATCGGACTTCTTCCTCCCCCATGCCCAGCCACCAACCCAGTTGAGCTGCTAGGTAGTACCCCTGGACATAGGGGAGAGAGAAGCCCCCTTCCTCTATTGTGAACCACCACCATTTTTGTTTCAATCTAACTTTTTCCTTCCCCATATTAATTCATTTAATAGACTCTCTAATCTCCTAAAAACTTATCGTCTATCCAGAATATACAAGGGATTATTTTATATAGAATCTGAGGAAGTAAGGTCATTTTGAGCAAAGCTATTCTATTTACTTGTGATATTGGCATCTTTATCCAAACTTGTATTTTCGATTTAACTATTCCTAACAGGGGGAAATATTATCTTTTACATAATCCTCGCTTAATGGACTAATTTTGACTCCTAGATATTGTATGGAGTCTTCAATTGATAGAATCTTAATCCGGGGATCCTTTACTCTTGGATTTTTTAAGTGGTAATAAGACTGTTTTCCCCAGTTAATTTTGAACCCCGAATGGCTTCCATAGGTCTCTATAATTGACATAACCTGTGGCAGCGCCTCAGCTCCATCTCTGAGGAACAGTAGCACATCATCTGCATATGCACTTATCTTGTCCTTACTTCCTCTTCTGCCAAACCCCTGGATTTGGTTACATTCTCTTACTGCGCCGGCCAACGGCTCCAAATATATGGCGAACAACAGAGGGGAGAGGGGACAGCCCTGCCTCGTCCCTCGACCGAGCTGGATGGAGTCTGTTGTGCACCCATTTACCAATATTTTAGCAGTTGGGGCATCGTATAGTAATTTAGACCAACCAATAAATTGGTCCCCGAAGTTCATTCTCTCCATAGTCTGCCACAAGAATACCCATTCAACCCTATCAAAAGCCTGTGAGGCGTCCAGGGATAACACGGCCCGGTCTTCCCCCTCTCCCCCCTGTATCCCCATCAACACCCGACGTATACTCATCTGTGCTGAGCGACCAGCCTGTCTGATCTGTGTCCACTATTTTAGGGATAACCCTCTTTAACCTGTTTGAAAGAGCTTTGGCGTAGATTTTGTAATCTGCATTGAGCAGTGATATAGGGCGATATGATGCAATATCTCGATCATTTTTATCCTTCTTTAGTATGAGTGTTATAATAGCCTCCGACATTGAGGGCGGTAAAGAACCGCCATTCCAAGCCGAATTCAAAACCTGTAGCAAGTGAGGCAGTAAAATATCGCTAAACCGCCTATACAATTCAAAAGGGAGGCCATCTGATCCAGGAGATGTATTACCACTAATAGAACTGAGGGCTGCTTGGAGTTCTGCCAAGTCGAATGGTTTATCTAACTCATCTTTGTCTTCCACACTAAGAGAGGGCAAAGTGATACCTGTAATATACTTCCGAGTCTCTTCTCTCCCCTTCTTCCCCTCCGACCTGTACAAATTAGCATAATAAGATCTGAACTCGCGTAAAATATCCTCTCTATCAGATGTCTCCTCCCCTGAAGGCAATTTAATTAGGGATATTCTAGTACTACTCTTCTGATTTAATATTAGTCTTGCGACTGTGGGGCCAGGCCGCCCTCCTTCCGCGAAGTCCTTTTGACCCTGAAAGAACATTTTCTGTTGTGCTTTCTCATAAAGGAAGCTCTTATATTCACTTATCATTTTATCTAATTCTTGTTTATACAATGCATCATGAGGGGGGCCTTCTTGCTGTTTAGTCCTAACTTTCTCTTCTAATTCCCTACCTCTAGCGCAGTTCACCTTTTTGCTCTATTTATATGAGAAAACATCAATCCTCGGATAAATGCTTTTAATGCATCCCATACGAAATTTATATGGGCCGTATCAACATTGGTGTCCCAGAATTCACTTATATCCTTTCTGACTATGCCGAGGTCCTGCAACACATTAAACCAATGCGCATTAACTCTGAACAAGCCACTTTTAATCCATTTGTTATTCTCTTCAACCAGCAGAGATAGCGGCGCATGGTCTGATACGCTCAGGGTCTCATAGCGCATACTTTTAATCCTACTCAGAAACTCTCGGGATGCCAGTGCAAGATCTATCCTTGATCTACTAGAACGTGAACTACTAAAACATGAATATGCTTTTTTTTCCTGATACAGGAATCTCCATACATCTACCAAACCCAATTCATCACACGTTCTTTTGAGTAAAGTACCTCGCTGGGTTTCCATTTTACCTTGAGAGTTACTAGATACCCTATCCTTCGCCACATCCATTACTGCGTTCAGATCCCCTACAACTAACAATGGACACCCATCCTTAGATTGCCAAAACTCAGCTAATCTGAGCAGAACATATATGGCAAAGGGTGGTGGGATATACACGAAGGCCAATATGCAACGCACGCCTCCCCAGGTACAATAGAGAAATATATATCGACCTTCACTGTTTATTTTCTGTTCGATTAAACCAAAATTAACGTCTCTATGTACCCATACACTAACACCGCGTGCATATGCAGAGAAAACTGAATGGCCCTCGTATTTAACCCATCCCTCAGACATATAACCTCTGGTCTCTTCCATGAAATGCGTTTCAAGAAGGCATATTACTGCCGGGAGGTGCCTTATAACAAGATCCCTCACGACAATTTTTTTGATTCTCTCTCCCAGCCCCCTAACATTCCAGACTAAAATTCTATTGTTGTTCTTAAGTTTTATCCCAGCCATAAAACATAGCCAGATACAAAATCGACACACAGCGAAGAACCCCCCTCCCCCTTACCCCACCTCGCCCACCCACCCCTACTCCATAAATGATACGTGAAGTAATTCTTCTACGTACCTCAACTCAACTGCTAGCTCCTCCCCCCACCCACGCACCCGAGGCACCAACTATCTTATCATTTTCTACCTTTAGTTTCCAACCAGCTAATAACTTCAGATGGGGAATCACAGAAAGTCACTGTACCATCAAATACCAAACGCAGTTTTGCAGGGTACATCATAGAATAGCTAATGTTTTCTTTTTGTAACTTCTTTTTAACTTCCTTGAACTCCATCCTTTTTAACTGGGTGGTCCTAGAAAAATCTGGATATATCTGAATTTTATACCCGTTATACATTATTTCCTGTTGGGTTCTTCCCCAGCGTAGGACATTATCTCTATCCCTCTGACTCAGAAATTTAACCAATATGTTCCTTGGCAGTGCCCCAGGTTTGTGCTTTCCCCCTGGGACCCTATGTGCTCTTTCAACACAAAACATTGCCGAGAGACACTCTTTTGTGCATACCCCTGTCAACCACTCCTGTATAAACATTGTTACATTTCCCTTTTCCGTTTCCGCTCCTTCGGGGAACCCTACAAAACGCAAATTTACCCTTCTTGACCTGTCTTCTAAATCTGTAACCTTATCCTTCAAACTGTCCGTTGTCTCTTCTATTTCCCTACTCTTTTCCCTCAAAACTCTCACATCCTCTTTCAATTTAACTGTTGTCTCTTGTAACTCTTTAACTCTTTCCCTTATTTTATTCATATCGTCCCTTATCAGCATAATGTCCGACTGCACAGAAGACACTTTAACTGTCAAGTCTTCAATCGCAGAAGTAGTTTGATGCACTGCACCCAAAATTTCCATTAGCTTGTTATCTATTAAATCTATTTTATCTCCCCAGCTAACTTCTGCAATGATTTCCTTCTGAGAGACTTGGCCCCCCTCCTTATCTGGCACTTTATATTCACCACCTCCCATACCCTTCCTGGTTCTAGGCTGAGGTGATTTCAAAAAACGTTCCATACTAACTGCCGGGCATCCTGATGCTGACCCCTTAGGGGAGGCTGAGCCAAAAGATTTGCGATTCTGATTTTTGGGTGGCATAGTTCTGAAAATTGTGCAAAGCAGCAAAAAAAAGGGAGAGAAAAAAGGAAAAAAAAAAGGAGAAACAAAAAAAAAAAAAGACAACGAAAAAAAAGAGGGGAAAAAAAAAAAAACTTTGTCTCTTCCCTTTTTCTTCTCTCTCCTTGATTAGTCTCTCCCTTCTCTCCTCCCTCCCTCCCCTCTCCTCTCCCTCCTTTCTCCTCCTCTCCCCTTAATTTAACCCTTTTCCCTTCTTCTTTCCCTCCCCTACTCTCTCTTCTTTCGCTCAGAAGTGGGTACCTAATCCCAGAGACATAGTCTTAATACAGAATACAATAGTCCAGATCGACCAGGTATTTCCAAATCTGCGACAGTTCACAGAGAGTCTATACAGTCCACATAATTACGGCCGGCTCACAAAAAATCTGTACAATCCACATAATTGCTGATTTCATATAATAAGTTCAAGCCCCAGCGAGAGAGAAAAAAAAAAAAAAACAGGCTTGGGCGCAAGATAGTTTATTCCAGCCAACTCAGTTCTGAAGAAAAAAAAGTCCAATTTCACCTTGATATTCCAGACACAGGACAGTTTGAGTGACAATGCGCCATGATCGAGGCTATATTAAATTTATCCACATGATTGAAAATTTCATATAGTCAATTCAGGCATATAAATAAATAAATAGGTAAACGTAACAATTTCATTCCGTCCTATTGTGGGTCGATTACTTGTTGTGCTCCGATACTTCTTTATCACAAGGAGCCTCAATGTTTAACGCGCCTCTTTTAAAAAAGCGCCAAATAGACTTCCCGAACAGGAACAGGAGTATAAAACTCCAATTTATAAGCTCTCTTTGGGGTATGAGTTTGACATAAGTTATAGCTCTTACGTGTCTTCACCCCACAGCCAGCGGTTGTGGGTATGCACTCGAGTTGTAGGATACATCCAAAGAGGTCCGCCTCGTTCAGCTCATATGGTGTGCTTTTTATAACCATACTAATTGATCCAGGGTTAATGCATTCGGTGCCACAGATGCTTTATGGGCCAGTAGTCTCTCACCACCAGTACAGACATCTCCCCTAGGCTGCGTCTTGAGTCCAGAACTGCCGCTTCGGCTCCAGTCCAATTCACTCGGCCTCGAGACCGCCGCCGAGACAATCCTCTCCCCCTCAACTGCGTCCGGGCCCGGATCTTCCACTCAGCTGGTGCAAAATCTATCGAGCAGACAGTTACCGTCACAGGTTATCCCCAGTCGGCTGTCTCGCCTCCTGCAGCCCTTCACTTCAGCCAGGAGCATACAGCCACCCCTCAAGTTGCCAGCAAGGAGGGAATCACCTCAGGTCAGGTGTAACGACGCCAGATACCAGTAGCGTGCGGACACGCTTGAACATGTCTAGACACGCTTGGAGGCCCGCTTGGAGACACGACCCATCACATATCCCGTCATATCCCGGCACTCGGGGGGTGGGGGGAGGAGGAGCGGCAACGCACGCTGCTCACGTCATGCCGCCACGCAGCTCCCTCCTACCTCCTAATTTCCATTCTTTAAATACCCACCCATCCACTTCCTATCCAATCAAGTCCATTGACCCTCATCTGGACCTTCTGGATCAACCCCACCGTCTTTGGATCAAGTTACCAACAAAAAACTTTTTTCTTTTTTTTTTTGTCCCTTACATCCTTACTACCCATGTAAAATCCTCAATGCCATACACATATGCAAAAAATGCAAAAAAATAAATAAAGCTTTTGTTGTAGTTCCCCTTCTCTTTGCATTCCACCACATAGTGCTAGATCCCATTCACATGTTGCGTTACTTGTCTCTCATAAACAGAACCGCGGTTCCACTCCTATATATCCTAAAATTGTCACATTCTTTATACCTCTTTTGTAATCGAGATTGATTAACACTTCTCAAATGTCTCTCTTTAGTATACAGCGGGGCAATCTCGCTTTCCTTTTATTCATCCACTAGACATGATTTTAAATCTAGCTTCACATTTAACCCTTTAGGTTGTAGGCTCCCTATATTGTAGATCCATTCTACTTCCACCCGATCTATTTTTTTCTCCAAACTACCTCCCCGACAGTTCTGTTTTACATGTGCAACGCCTGTGAATTTTAGTCCCTTTGGGTCCTTATTATGCACTTTTTTTTAAGTGTAATGGAACACCATGATTTTCCATTCCCTTTTATGTTATTAATGTGTTCCTGTACACGTATTTTAAGTTTCCTCATGGTGCGGCCCACGTATTGGAGGCCACAAGGACACTCCAGCATGTAGACCACTCCAGAGGTTTCACATGTCAGGTCTCCATTGATCCTCAGATCCTTATCCTTACTTCTCGAATGAACTACACCAGTATTCCTCTCTTTTTTCATTTCCTTGGAGTGGTTTCTGCAAGGTAAGCCGAAACTGCACCATGTGAATTGGTTTCGCTTTACTTTTTTCATGCAGGGTGGTATCGCACTCTGCACTAACAGGGTTCGTAAATTAGGTGCCTTCCTATAAATAATATTCTGATTCTTTGGTATTTCTTTCCCTATAATCGGGTCATTTTTTAAGATGTTCCAATTTTTCCTTATCGCATTTTTAATCAATGGCCCTTGAGTATTGTATTGTGTCATAAATGCACATTTATAATCCTTCTTTGTGTTTACACTTTCTACTCCCATTTTTCCCTCATGTTTATTTTTATCTTCCACATTATTTTCCATCTCTTCACTTTGTTCCTGTAGCACTTCTATCTTATAGCCTTTTGCCTCAAATCGGCTCTGAATTATCCTACTCTGTTCCCTATATACTTCAATTTCAGTACAATTTCAGTGTATTCTTTTAAGTTGGCCTTTGGGTATATTATTCAACCACGGCTTGTGGTGGCAGCTATCTATATTAATGTATCCATTTACATCCGTTTTTTTGAAAAATGTCTTTGTTTTCAATGTATCGTCTTCTACATAGATAGTTAGATCTAAAAAATTAATTGAGGTATTGCTTATCTTACTAGTTAATCGGATGTTCCAATCATTTACATTCAGATCTGATATTAGTTGTTCTAGCCCTAATTTCTCACCCTCCCATATTACAAGGCAATCATCGATGTATCTATGCCATCTGATCAATTTTCCAAATTCCATCTCTTTTCCCAATATCTGATTTATTCGTTCCTCCTCCCAGGCAGTCATAAAAATATTTGCGAAACTGAAACAAGATACCTCTGGTCCTTCTCGGCACAGATGCCGAGAAGGCCTTTGATAGGATTGATTGGACTTTTATGAAGGAATCCCTCTTGTCCTTCGGCTTCCCATCACACTTTGTAAGCGCCATCTTCTCACTCTACACGCTGCCTGAAGCACGGGTAAAGGTCAACAACACTCTGTCCCCCCCTTTATCCATATCTAATGGGACTCGCCAGGGTTGTCCCCTTTCCCCCAAATTATTTGTACTATGTATGGAAACATTGATTAGGGCTATTCAGCGCAATCCATACATCTGGATCGCACTCAGTAGCTGCATACGCAGATGACTTATTGGTCTTCATTACTAACCCCGAGGTCGCTTTCCCGTATATCTTGACCTTATTCCAGGAATTTGGGAAGCTCTCCAACTTTAAAATTAACCTGGAGAAATCCGAAGTATTAAATGTTACATTGGACACAGGGACGGCAGACCATTTGAAGGCATCCACGCCTTTCATTTGGCAGCCTACCGCAATTAAATACTTGGGTATAAAGGTACCTAATGACCTCTCCCTAGTCTACGACCTAAATTACCGCCCGCTACTCTCTCAAGTGAGCACTCAGTTGGCTAAGGATAAAATTCCCTTTTTGTCGTGGATAGGGAGGAAGCACTATTTAACAACTTACATCTTGCCCAAATTTCTTTATCTGCTGCAGGTCGCCCCAATATATCTCCCACCTTCCTTTTTTCACACGATCCGTAGGATTTTCTCTAGGGTCTTGTGGAAAAATGCTAGACCCCGGATAAGCTACAAGATGCTTTCATTGCCTAGATAAAAGGGAGGAATTGGGCTACCGGATATAAAAACTTATTATATGGCTATACAATTACAGAGATGGCTGGATATGAACAAATATACAGGCAACTCTCTGTCTGCAAGGTTGGAGAGGGATGGTCTACAGAGCTCTCTTCTTCCAATGATGTGGTCTAAGACCCAATCCAGTCCTTTACCAGCCATGCTTAATCCTCTATCTAAAAGCTTACTGATGGCGTGGCATGACTGTCGGAACCATCCAAAGATATCTCCTTTTCCTTCCCCACTAACTCCTGCGTGTTCCCTACCGTATTTGGTCGGGCCCTCCCCTCCTCCCTCTCATGCGAAGGCAATGTGGCAACAATTACATTCATGTCCAGTGTCCGTCTTCTTATTCAATAATGTTATTCCCCCACAGGAATCTCTCTACCAGAAACTGATGCCTCCCACATTACACTGTTTGCAATACTCTCATTTTCATCATATATGTCGTAAATTTATCTCCAATAGTTCCTACATCAGGGAGAGCACGCATTTTGAGAAAGTCTTGCTGTCAGCACGTCCTTGGCGGAAAGCTTTATCTAACTTAACATTGCTGGATGATAGAGACTCAGCTTTACCAATGTATCTAGTAGAATGGGAAAAGGAGATGGATGTAACATTTTACACCTCTGAGGTGCAACAAATCTTTTCCAGGTCCCACGGGTTCTCTAGGTGTATTCGCCTTCAAGAGAACTCGTATAAGACGCTCTCGAGATGGTATAGGACGCCAGCTTTTTTATATGAGAGAGGAGTGGTGGATACTGATGTCTGCTGGAGGTGTAGAGGCGCCTCGGGCACAATGTCCCATATTTGGTGGTACTGTACCTTGATTAGACCTTTCTGGTCTGAAGTGGAGAAGGTAATCAAGCAGGTATGCCCATCATTTCAATCATTATCGCCACAATTGATTTTACTATGGCAGGACTCTGCAACCTTTAGCCCAAGTAGGAGGAACCTTCCTACATTTCTCATACTGGCAGCTAAATCACTTATTCCTCTTCACTGGTTGAGCACCTCCCCGCCTTCACATGGGGACTGGCTCGACAAGGTGTATCAGATATGTAGATTAGAAGAACTGACGGCTTGGTTGGAACATAGACACGGCAAATTTATTAAAGTCTGGAATGCTTGGAAGCAATTTCGCAAAATGTAGCTCTGTGACGAACCTCGGTGAGAGTGAGATGGATCATATAAAACCTGTTTGATAATCTTATATGTGTATTACTATTAAGATCATGCATGGTTTGCTATAAGTTTACTATTACTTAACTATTACCAAGTCTGTCATGGTAATCTGATGAACGCTGTATGGCACCAGACGGGGTTACAAGCAGAGTGTATCTGGCATGCATGCTGCACCTGCACTCCCTGGGTTTTGTGTGGCTGATATGGCCCATAAAAGGTAAGAATTAATGTTAGGGACCACTCGAGAGGCAACCGTGAAGTGGTGGGTGGCTTACATAATTTGGCCAAAATATAAACTAATGCCTCATCTAACATCCAGCATAGTGGCAGGACGGAGCTCTAGCTGCAGTGTGCCATTGCACCTTTGTTTTTACGTTTATATGTGTATTTCACCATAGCAACGTGCACCTGCGTATTGGGTTGTGCTGACTGCAATCTCCATTTTTTTTCCTTTGTGGCATATATGGGAGGCGTGGTGACCTCCATGCAGTCATGCACACCTGACTAGTGAATCCGCCCGTAGGCTGGTTTTAAAGTCAGTATAAAACTGAGTCTGCTTTATTGAACTTACCAGAAGCCATTTGGTTCCAGGAGAAGTACAAGTGGGCTCAGCATGCATGTTGGTATTTGCATCCCTTGATCTGATGAACGCTGTATGGCACCAGATGGGGTTACAAGCAGAGTGTATCTGGCATGCATGCTGCACCTGCACTCCCTGGGTTTTGTGTGGCTGATATGGCCCATAAAAGGTAAGAATTAATGTTAGGGACCACTCGAGAGGCAACCGTGAAGTGGTGGGTGGCTTACATAATTTGGCCAAAATATAAACTAATGCCTCATCTAACATCCAGCATAGTGGCAGGACGGAGCTCTAGCTGCAGTGTGCCATTGCACCTTTGTTTTTACGTTTATATGTGTATTTCACCATAGCAACGTGCACCTGCGTATTGGGTTGTGCTGACTGCAATCTCCATTTTTTTTCCTTTGTGGCATATATGGGAGGCGTGGTGACCTCCATGCAGTCATGCACACCTGACTAGTGAATCCGCCCTGTAGGCTGGTTTTAAAGTCAGTATAAAACTGAGTCTGCTTTATTGAACTTACCAGAAGCCATTTGGTTCCAGGAGAAGTACAAGTGGGCTCAGCATGCATGTTGGTATTTGCATCCCTTGATCTGATGAACGCTGTATGGCACCAGACGGGGTTACAAGCAGAGTGTATCTGGCATGCATTCTGCACCTGCACTCCCTGGGTTTTGTGTGGCTGATATGGCCCATAAAAGGTAAGAATTAATGTTAGGGACCACTCGAGAGGCAACCGTGAAGTGGTGGGTGGCTTACATAATTTGGCCAAAATATAAACTAATGCCTCATCTAACATCCAGCATAGTGGCAGGACGGAGCTCTAGCTGCAGTGTGCCATTGCACCTTTGTTTTTACGTTTATATGTGTATTTCACCATAGCAACGTGCACCTGCGTATTGGGTTGTGCTGACTGCAATCTCCATTTTTTTTCCTTTGTGGCATATATGGGAGGCGTGGTGACCTCCATGCAGTCATGCACACCTGACTAGTGAATCCGCCCTGTAGGCTGGTTTTAAAGTCAGTATAAAACTGAGTCTGCTTTATTGAACTTACCAGAAGCCATTTGGTTCCAGGAGAAGTACAAGTGGGCTCAGCATGCATGTTGGTATTTGCATCCCTTGATCTGATGAACGCTGTATGGCACCAGACGGGGTTACAAGCAGAGTGTATCTGGCATGCATGCTGCACCTGCACTCCCTGGGTTTTGTGTGGCTGATATGGCCCATAAAAGGTAAGAATTAATGTTAGGGACCACTCGAGAGGCAACCGTGAAGTGGTGGGTGGCTTACATAATTTGGCCAAAATATAAACTAATGCCTCATCTAACATCCAGCATAGTGGCAGGACGGAGCTCTAGCTGCAGTGTGCCATTGCACCTTTGTTTTTTTTCTGTCATGTTCATGGTGTGCTTTGGCGGAATCCTTCCGGTCTTTACCCTTTCCCTTATTTTTTTTTCTCCTTTCTACTTCCTTTCCTTAGAGTATACTGTATGTCTTGCTATTTCAGGTCCTACGTATATGCTGGACTAATATCCAGCTTCGGCCCTTGGAAATATCAGGTGGTTTGAGTCTATCTCCTTTATCTTCTAGTAGAGGTTAGCCCAACATGACCTCTAATATGGGTAATTGGGCAGTTGAATGCACTAGCGGGCTCAATGCTTCTTTTTTAGGGGAGAGAGCTTTATACTGCACCTTGAACGGTGCGCTATGTTACTTATTGCACCACTTGTAATACTTGGTATATGTTCACTTTACATGCCTTGGGTCCTCCTGCGTGCGGACCGTTTGTTTGTTTCTAAATATGCTCGATGTTGTATTTTTCTCTGGAAATGTAATAAAAAGAGATTTATGAAAAAAAAAAAATTGCGAAACTGGGGGCGAATTTCGCCCCCATCGCAGTTCCGAGTTGCTGCAGGAAGAATTCATCCCGAAACCATAAGTAATTGTGTGTTAGACAAAACTCTGTGCATCTCAGGATGAACTCTCCCTGCATCGCGCTCATCCCGGTGTCTTCATTCAATACCTCACGAACTGCACTAAGACCCAATTTGTTAGGGATAATCATATAGAGTGAAGTGACATCTGCCATTGCCAGCCACATGTCTTTGGCAACGGCAGATGTCACTTCACTCTATACGATTATCCCTAACAAATTGGGTCTTAGTGCAGTTCGTGAGGTATTGAATAAAGACACCGGGATGAGCGCGATGCAGGGAGAGTTCATCCTGAGATGCACAGAGTTTTGTCTAACACACAATTACTTCTGGTTTCGGGATGAATTCTTCCTGCAGCAATCGGAACTGCGATGGGGCGAAATTCGCCCTAGTTTCACAAATATTTTTATGACTGCCTGGGAGGAGGAACGAATAAATCCGATATTGGGAAAAGAGATGGAATTTGGAAAATTGATCAGATGGCATAGATACATCGATGATTGCCTTGCAATATGGGAGGGTGAGAAAAGAGGGCTAGAACAACTAATATCAGATCTAAATGTAAATGATTGGAACATCCGATTAACTAGTGATATAAGCAATACCTTAATAAATTTTTTAGATCTAACTATCTATGTAGAAGACGATACATTGAAAACAAAGACATTTTCAAAAAACGGATGTATTATATAGACAGCTGCCACCACAAACCGTGGTTGAATAATATACCCAAAGGCCAACTTAAAAGAATACCCTGAAATTGTACTGAAATTGAAGTATATAGGGAACAGAGTAGGATAATTCAGAGCCGATTTGAGGCAAAAGGCTATAAGATAGAAGTGTTACAGGAACAAAGTGAAGAGATGGAAAATAATGTGGAAGATAAAAATAAACATGAGGGAAAAATGGGAGTAGAAAGTGTAAACACAAAGAAGGATTATAAATGTGCATTTATGACACAATACAATACTCAAGGGCCATTGATTAAAAATGCGATAAGGAAAAATTGGAACATTTCAAAAAATGACCCGATTATAGGGAAAGAAATACCAAAGAATCCGAATATTATTTATAGGAAGGCACCTAATTTACGAACCCTGTTAGTGCAGAGTGCAATACCACCCTGCATGAAAAAAGTAAAGCGAAACCAATTCACATGGTGCGGTTTCTGCTTACCTTGCAGAAACCACTCCAAGGAAATGAAAAAAGAGAGGAATACTGGTGTAGTTCATTCGAGAAGTAAGGATAAAGATCTGAGGATCAATAGAGACCTGACATGTGAAACCTCTGGTGTGGTCTACGTGCTGGAGTGTCCTTGTGGCCTCCAATACGTGGGCCGCACCATGAGGAAACTTAAAATACGTGTACAGGAACACATTAATAACATGAAAAGGGAATGGAAAATCATGGTGTTCCATTACACTTAAAAAAAGTGCATAATAAGGACCCAAAGGGACTAAAATTCACAGGCGATGCACATGTAAAACAGAACTGTCGGGGAGGTAGTTTGGAGAAAAAAATTGATCGGGTGGAAGTAGAATGGATCTACAATATAGGGAGCCTACAACCTAAAGGGTTAAATGTGAAGCTAGATTTAAAATCATGTCTAGTGGATGAATAAAAGGAAAGCGAGCTTGCCCCGCTGTATACTAAAGAGAGACATTTGAGAAGTGTTAATCAATCTCGATTACAAAAGAGGTATAAAGAATGTGATAATTTTAGGATATATAGGAGTGGAACCGCGGTTCTGTTTATGAGAGACAAGTAACGCAACATGTGAATGGGATCTAGCACTATGTGGTGGAATGCAAAGAGAAGGGGAACTGCAACAAAAAGCTTTATTTATTTTTTTGCATATGTTTATGGCATTGAGGATTTTACATGGGTAGTAAGGATGTGAAGGACAAAAAAAAAAAAGAAAAAAGTTTTTTGTTGGTAACTTGATCCAAGGACGGTGAGGTTAATCCAGAAGGTCCAGATGAGGGTCAATGGACTTTAGAAGGAAATGACGCCCCTGACTAAGCTGATGTGGAGCGAAACCCGGGTTAGGCAGACCGATTAAGTTTTATAAAATTTGCGCATTTTTTGTGAGTATAATACATACGAAGACATTTTTAATGGTGTGTTGCAGTACTCACTATTAAAGGAATTTAATCCATATATAGGAGACAACTTGATGTTGGTGGTGGAACAATGATTGTTTGATGTGCCTGAGAACCAGTGAATCCCGTGAGTGAGCTACAAGTATACTCTAGTAGATAACTCGACGGTACTTCACTATGTATGTGCCTTTGTGATTTACACAGAACATCGAGTACGTAGGAGAGTCGGTGTATGCTTGGTTAAACAGGATCCAGATTCTGTTCTCCAGAGTTATTTCCAGCAGGGAGAACAAACGTCTGCGCGGTCCATTTAAACGAATTGAGACATATGAGGAATGTTGATTGATAATCATTTTATGAGGCATTATTATTTGTCTTAAAAGTAGAGAAATTCAAATTTAGAAAATTGTGAATTTTTCCAAATCTTTGGTAAATTTGGGATTATTTTATCAATAAAGGTGAAATATATCGACTCCAATTTACCACTGTCATGAACTACAATGTGTCATGAGAAAACAGTCTCAGAATGACTTGGATAAGTAAATGTGTTCCCAAGTTATTACCACATAAATTGAAACGTGTCAGATTTGCAAAAATCGGCCTGGAATTTAAGGTGAAATGTGGCTCGGTACTGAAGGGGTTAAAAAACGTAATCGATAAAAACATCACTTCAGTACTCTATTCGTCTTTTGATCAAGCATTGCAATTACTAAACAAAGCAGGAAAAAATGCTTTCTTAGCAAAAACAGATATTAAATCGGCCTTCAGATTACTACCAGTTAACCCAGAGGGTTATAACTCCCTGGGGTTCCAATTTGAAGGTAATTACTTCTAAGACAAAGCACTCCCAATGGCCTTCTCCCTATCCTATTTTTACTTTGAGGCATTTTCCAGCTTTTTGCAATGGATGTGCAGCGTACCACTCATATACGTGGGCACTGCAAAGTTGTGGTATCTTATGTTATATTGCATTTTATATCATTTATACATTTATATCTGGTTTATCTTGTGAAATCCCTGGTAACAGCCTGTAGGGTGCAGTACATACATCCATATAGCACCATAGTCTATATATACTACAGTTTAGGCCTAGTCAGTCAGAGTAGTAGTTAGCCATGTGAGAGTTAGTCATGTAGTCTGCCGGAGTGAGGAGCAGGGGGAAAGAGAGAGGCCCCCCTCCTCTCAACTCTCTCTCGGGCTTCACAGTCCAGAGCAGCCAAGTGTTCGTATCCCAAGTTATGAGCCAAGGAACAAGGCTGAGATGAGACCTTCTTCTTCCGGGGTGACAAGTGAAAGATTGATTTTTAACAACAGACAAATGAAGTACAATAACCATTATAGTGGCCTTTTTAGGCGCTTTTGTACCCAGGTGAAGGATTTGAGCTTCCGGCAGCCTCACCTACAATATATTTTACAACTAGACCAGCTGTTATTTGCATTTATGTAGAAGGAAGGATCAGAAACCACCGATACCAGTCAGCCATATTCTCACTAACTTAACCGAACTTAAGCCAGTGATCTACCTAACCACAAAAAGTCTGTTACCTTGGATTACAGCTTACTACCTCCGTGTACAAAAGAGACTGTGTTATATTTGGATGTCATTTCTACTAAGAACCTGCAAACATTAAAAGTTGTGAGTTGGATTCAACCTGTGTCTCACCCTTCAATTTCTCCACTACTACTCTCATCATTGTTGTACCGTAACGGTACTGGCGTCATGACTTTACTTAATCCATGGGCCCAACCGCCAAAGCACACCAAACCCAGTTACCATCAAGGGCACCTCGAAACACCACCTGGCCGGTATCCCCTGTAACAGAGTGTGCCCTGGAGAATCCAGTGCTGTTCTCTCCCGTCAACTGTGCAGGCCTGTCCAGGGACGACAAAACTGTAAGGAACCAAGAACCGTGTTTTACCCTCAGCTTTTTGGACAACTTTCATGTTAGAACAATTTGGCAACAGGAATTTATAGACTGGGATGCTATGCAATTATGCACAGATGTGGCTGCATCGGTGGATTACGGTGCATTTTACAAAAACCAATGGTCAGCTGAAAGGTGGCCAAAAAATTGGCTAAATCATACGATTATAAAAAACATAGTTTTCTTAGAACTCGTTCCAGTCTTGATTTCATTATCAATTTGGCAGAATGAATTCCGTAACAGACGTATCTTATAGTTTACAGACAATAAAGGAGTTGCTTTTGCCATAAACTGTTTAGCTGCAAAATCCCAAGCAGTCATAAAGATTTTGAGACATATTACTTTAACCTGCCTAAATAATAACATTTGGCTGAAAGCCAAACATATAGAAGGTAAGAACAATATAATAGCTGATTCTTTATCCCGGCTGAACTTCGCACTATTCAGGCAATTGGTACCAGACGCGGAGGCGACAGGAATCTCTTGCCCTCAGCTATGGAAGGAAACCTGGATTTAATCTACGATTTAGTCAGTAAATCTTTAGCTCCTAATACATGGGCTGCGTATACAGCTGCACGGAACAATTGGAGGAAATTTTGTTCCACCAACGATATACAAGTATTAGATAAAAAGATTGTACACAACATCCAATTTGTTGCAGACTTTTTTTTAAAAAGGGCTATAAAGCCGAATACATGCAAAACATCCTAGCTGGTATTTCATTTTTTCACAAATTTTACAATTCTGAACCTATTACATCAAATTTTTTACTCAAACAGATAATTAAAGGTATGAAAAGATGTAATACTAACAATAATAAAACCAGGCTAATTTCATTAGAACTGCTAAATACATTCTTTAACAAAATTCCAGTTCAACTTTATTCTACTTGAATGTAAAAAGAAAGGTTTACAAAATAAAAAAAATTCAGCTCATTCATTCAGAATTGGAGCAGCTACTTTAGAATCAAAAAGTGATTTAAAAAAAAAAACAATAAAGATCACATACCTTTGCACGGTAGCTAGACAGGCTAGAGACTGAGATTGCTCAGGCAACTTCCTGTAGTAGGAAGTGCCTTTAAATACCTGCTGCAATCCAGACATAGGCTGCTGAGACAGAGGGCATGTATAAGTTGCCTCATAGGTGCAGAGAGACACACCCATGCAAACTTCAATACTAATGCCAGTCTCAGCAGTAAGGTAACTCTAGCATGGAACAGATGTAGCAGTTTTAAGCCAGTTGCTGTCCATGTTTGTCAGCAGGGCGGCAGGAGGAAAAAGAGGGAGCCCGGTGCCTGTGCCTGTGATTAGGGGCAGCAGCGCCAGCACGGATTGCTGGCCTAACATCCAAAATGTGATTGAAGGTGGTTGTGGTGACTTTTAGCCACTCAGCTTTGCTATATGGCAGTATGGGGTAAAGTCGCCCTTGTGGGCGGACTAATTGTTGTTTTTCATGTATATTTATTGTTTGGTTTTAACAATAGAGTTTTAAGGTAATAAGTACAGGTAACATTAAGCACCGTGGCCAATTATATTCCACTAATAAACTTTCTTTCATCTGTGCCTCCGTGAGTGTCCATAACCGTACGCTACCTCCCAACCCCCCTGCAGGCCTACAATATATACACAAACTGGCATAATTATAGGGTTGCAGTTGCGACTGGGCCCCTAAGCCAGTGGTACTGTACTTTTCCCTTTATAAGATGCAGTGCATCTTATAAAGGGATTACTAGTGAGCGCTTCCATAATGGAAGTGCTCACTAGTCTGCAGCGTCAAGACTAGTGCTGCTGTGTCCTGGCTGCCTGCAGCGTCAAGACGTACAGAGCGCACTCTGACCTGACGCTGCAGGAGGTCAAGTGACTGCAGCACTGACCCTGAGAAGAAAAGAGAGGTAAGTTACTTTATTATTTTAAAGTCTGATATGGAGGTCTGGAATGGTCTAATGGGGGGTCTGGAGGTCTGACTGGGGGGTCTGGAGTTCTGACTGGGGGGTCTGGAGTTCTGACTGGGGGGTCTGGAGTTCTGACTGGGGGGTCTGGAGTTCTGACTGGGGGGTCTGGAGTTCTGACTGGGGGGTCTTGAGTTCTGACTGGGGGGTCTGGAGGTCTGAGTGTGGGGTCTGGAGGTCTGACCGGGGGGTCTAGAGAGGTCTGACTGGGGGTCTGTAGGTCTGACTTGGGGTCTGGAGAGGTCTAATAGGGGTCTGATTGGGGGTCTAATGGGGGTCTGGAGGTCTAATGGGGGTCTTATCTGAGGTCTGATATTGGTTGGGGTCTTACATGGAGGTCTAATGGGCAGTCTGATCTGAGGTCTAAAACTGGGGTCTTATATAGAGTCTGACATAGAGGTCTAAAGTGGGTTTGGTCTGAGATGGGGGATCATTTAGGGTTTTATATGGGGGTCTGATCTATAAGGAAGGGGGTATTTTTTTGTACTAGTGCACAATATAAACACCAGTGCAAATGTGTAAGGACCCTATGGGGAAAACACCTAAAAAAAAATTCCACACCCAGAGCATGCTATGGTATAAAAAATACCATTGGAAAAACGCCTCTGAAATTAAAGTAATTGTGCAAAAATGTGGGGTGGTAAGGGGGTTTGGCAAGTCCAACCACTTGGCCGGATATGTAAAAGGAAGCTTAACTACCTGTTTCCTGACGCTGGCTTCCATCGTGAAGGTGAGGGTAAAAACTGCTTATCTGGTTGGGTGCGGTGGCAGCATGCCTATTGAACGTGGTAGGTGTGGGAGAGGGCAATGAGGGACCGGGGAAAGGGTTAAAGGTATTAAATAACAGTTTGGGGTTGTGGGAAAGAGATCATATAAGAGTAAAAAAAATAGTCCTCTTTAGAAGAGATGAGTGCAGACTTAATATAGCTTGTTTGTATGTGATGAAGTCTTCCTTGGAGTGGGGTTTCTTCCAGCATTGTTCTGTGACTCTGGAAGCTTGTGTTAGTTTTTTGTCTGGTAAGTTTTCCAGGGTTGTCGATTGATTTCATGGGTTCAAATGAGTCAAGAGCTGAAGTAATTATGGTGTTGTAGAAAGCAGCAGCTGTGTGAGTATAATGAAGGGAATATATGATGGACATCTATTCTAGTCAGAGAGTATGAAAATAGAGAGATGTTTGAGGATCAGAGAGAGTGGAAGCGAATGCAAGAAGATTGTAGTCGGGGGGTGGGTGGGGGGAGAGCAGGTACAGATAGAGTGAACTTAAAAGGAGGAGGCCAACACCTTGTCACGAAACAGCGGGTGTGAACCCACTGTGCCACGTGTCCTACCTCCTCTAAGGGCGTTGTCTAAGTGAGCCACCTCCACCATGTCTGTCTGGACGGCAAGTGTGGGTAAATTGGAGTTTTCCATAGGAGAGTGCGGCAGCGGAGGCTGTGTCGGTGGGTGTCAGCCATGTTTCTGTCAGACCAAGGAAGGTAAGTTTCTCATAAATGAAGATGAGTTCTATAATGATCCGTATAAAGTAACTGGGGTTATAGGGGTCCGGTGAATGGGTATGAGGTTTAAGGAGTGAGAAAAGTTTGTGGTAAAGGCTCAGCAATAGAAGTAAGAAAGGATAGTGGGGATTAGTTGAGGGGACCCAAAATTAAGAGATATGTCTCCAGTACCAAGAAGTAACGAGAAGGATAGCAGCTTGAGGCATGGGCATGAGGTCGCTGAGTGTGTTTAGAGGAGAAGGTTTTAGTGCTTAGAAGGAGGTCAGCAGAGTTAGGCTGGGCTCACATCACGGTTTAGTTTTCCATTTTTTTGATCCATCAGAACAAAACAACAACAAAAAAAACTAATCCTGTATTTTAACCATTCATTACACTCAGTTATACACATTTTGCATTTGTTTTACCCATTTCCGTCTGAGATGCATTATTTTAGACAGAAAAAAATTATTTGTGTAGGATTTTCTTTCCATCTAAAATAACGGACAGAAATGGCTAAAACGGATGCAAAATGTGCATAACGGATGGTTAAAATACAGGATCCATTATTTAGTTGCTTTTTGTTCTTCTTACGGATCAGAAAAACGGAAAATAAAACGAAGACATGAACCCAGCATTAGCTAGGTAATGAGGGGACAATTATGTATTTTGAGGGATATGGAAGCGACAATGATGACTACAATAGAGAACACATTTTGTTGTTTAAGATGTAAAGGAAAAAGATGAATAATGTGTATGGGTATTGGTGATACCTTCTGTTCACTTGTGGTTCACATCCCGGTATAATTTCTACAGTACACTTTAATGGCTATGTACACCTTTGGAGACATAAACACTCATCAAAGCTGAATCCTTATCTTACTTATAAGAATGTGGCTTAAATAAGTGTTTATAACCTCTTACTACTTTAGAGATAAGGGTTATTAGATGACCAGCACAAAGTGAAAGTAGGATGCACACAGCTAGAAAAACAGTTAACCCTTTGTGACAGAATGGCTCAATATTTTTAATAAAGGCCAATTCAAAATATGATTTTTAGCCAAAAATTAGTAAAATGCAATCATAAACAAAAGTGTACATAGCCTTCAACATTGCACATAATGGCTAAAGCTATTATAATCTCACAAATGATAACTTTAGGTAATTTTTGTGTTCACCTGATAGTTTTATCACATTTACACTGGGCATTTTTGTGTCCAGTTCATTATGAATCTTTTAGAAAAAAAAGTTGTGTATGTTCCATTTGATGCACTTAGAAATATATCTCCCTCATACTGTGAGTGACCAAGGGAGCATGGTACAGCAGAATATGTAGTCCCCTCAGCTTGGTACTACACTATGTGCATGAGGCCTCAGGGTGCCCACACACGGTAGAGGTTTTGTTGCTGAAAGTTCTGCAACTTAAAATCTGTTCCATTCACTTGACTGGGGATGTTTTGGTAGGAAGCACATGGATTCCGGCAAGCACCATTCAGATGGATAGATCTGGTTTTCAGTCTCAGAAATTATCTGCAACAAAATCTGTCATGTGAGAAAGCCTCCCTATTCTTATATATAATGGCCTTTAGGCTTGGGCTACACTGAGACTTTTTGCTGATTGACTTTTAACTACTGTATGCCAGCTACAGACCAGGATTGCATACAACCTATTGAATTATTTGGACTGCAGCTCTGGCTCGATAGTTCAAATCAATCTCTAGCACTACAAAAAGTCACAGTGCAGCCCTAGCCAAAGTCCAGATTCACATGTCTGTGTCCCAGCTGTGCTATCTCTCCACATTACTCAGATGTATAATGGCCCGATCATGGGTTTAACTGACCCAAACTCACAGCATTGTGGATCCTTAGGATCCTGTGAGTTTGAGTCAGTTAAATGCATGGTTGGGTTGTGTCTCTTCCAAATAATACAGATGGATAACCCAGCCAGTAAACAGATGTGTAAATCCAACCTTACTTATATCAGTATCTAGAAACACCAAGTGACAACCAATACAGTCACCAGCTCTGTTTAGGAAAAAAGTCTGTGTAGTGATTTCATAATTATATCTAGGGAAGCTGACAGCCAAGGCCTAGTCCACACATCAGTGTTTGGTCTGTGATTTCCATGAGTGATTGTGAGCCAAAACCAGGAGTGGGCTGAAAACACAGAATAGGAGCAAATCTTTCCTTTAGGCCCCTTTCACACGGGCGAGTTTTCCGCGCGGGTGCAATGCGTGAGGAGGACGCATTGCACCCGCACTGAATCCGGACCCATTCATTTCTATGGGGCTGTGCACATGAGCGGTGATTTTCACGCATCACTTCTGCGTGCGTGAAAATCGCAGCATGTTCTATATTCTGCGTTTTCACGCAACGCAGGCCCCATAGAAGTGAATGGGGATGCGGAAAATCGCAAGCAGCCGCAACCAAGTGCGGATGCGTTGCGATTTTCCCGCATTGTTGCTTAGCAACGGGACTCAATCTCTATTATTTCCCTTATAACATGGTTATAAGGGAAATAATAGCATTCTTAATAAAGAATGCTGTGTAAAATGAAGAGGAAGGGGTTAAAAATAATAAAGTTAACTTACCTTAGCCACTTGATCGCGTGAGTCGCGATCTGTCCTCTCTTTCCCTGCAGCATCGATGATCTAAAGGACCTGTGATGACGTCACATCACATGGCTCAATCACCTGCTCCATCACTATGGTGATGGAGCATGTGATTGGTCCATGTGACCATGTGACATCATCCAAGGTCCTAATCACTATCCTCAGGCTGTGGCTAGTGCTTAGGACCTTGGATGATGTCACGTGGTCACATGGACCAATCACATGCTCCATCACCATAGTGATGGAGCAGGTGATTGGGCCATGTGATGCTGTGACATCTTTACAGGTCCTTTTCATCTTTCAAGCTAACGGAGAGGAGGCCGGGATTCGCGATCAAATGGACCAGGTAAGTTAAGATTAGTTTATTATTTTTAACCCATTCTGCACCTGTTTAAACATTAGGGAGATGGCCAAGGGTATTATTTTACATTATAACTATGTTATAATGTGAAATAATACCAGCGGGACAATTTCTGACCCAAACATGCACTTCTGTGAAGAAGTGCAGGTTCGGGTCTGGGTACCAAAAGTGCCGATTTTTCTCCCGCGCGTGCAAAACGCATGACAGCGCTTTGCACTCGCAGGGAAAAATCGCGGCGATTCCTGCAACGCACCCGCACTGTTTGACGGAGTGCACCCGCAACGCCCGTCTGAAAGAGGCCTTATACTTTATTTCTGTGCAGCCTCCACTCCTGGTTTTGGCTCCAACCATGATGGAAATCACGGACCAAACATTGATGAGTGAAATAGACCCTATACTGATGCGACTACAGCTGACAATGGACCTTCATACAGCTTTTTTAGAACCCCGAACAGCAAACTGTGGGCAGCTATAGTGGCATCAGGATCGAATGTCAGTGTTCCCAGTTATAACTATAACATGTCCAGAAGAGTGGCCCAAGGACATATATTGATTGGTCTTTAACCCCTTCAGGACCGGGCCATTTTCTTTTTTTTTTCCTTTTTGTTTTTTACTCCCAGCCTTCCCAGGGCCACAACTTTTTCATTTTTCCATTCACATAACAGTACGAGGGCTTTTTAATGCCACCATTTACTGTTGCATACAATGTAGGGAATATGTGGGAAACAGGAAAACTATTTCAAAAGGGGTGGAATTATAAAAACAAAGCAAGAAGGAAACACAATTCCGTCAGAGTTTTATGTGTTTTGTTTTTACAGCGTTCCCTATTTGGTATAACTGACTTGTTACCTTCATTCTCCAGGTCAGTACAGTTAGAACGATACCACATTTATTTAGTTTTTCTTGCATTTTAATACAGAAAAAAAATAAGAACTTTGGAGAAAAATATTTTTCTTTTCATCGTCATCTTATGGCCCCATCTTAAGGCATCTTAAGTTTTTTATTGTTATGTCTACGGAGCTGTGCAAGGGCTCATATTTATGGGATGATCTGTAGTTTTTATTGATACCATTGTGGAGTGTGTATGACTTTTTATTCAATTTTTGGGGGGAGGTGAAGTGACAAAAAAATGGCAAATCGGCAATTTTGATTTTTTTTTTCCATCATGCAAGTCTCCGTATGGGATAAATATTTTGATATTTTAATTGTACGGGCGTTTTCGCCCGCACATTTGACCATGGCATCTGAGGGGTTAAATGTGTACAATGGACATTATCGTTGATAGTATACATTAGACCCGAGTGTCTGCTGCGCCAGTAGGCACCATGTTTAAATCACAAGAACAATCAAAGTCTCAGCTGTTCAGCCAAAGCATGCTGGTGCAGTGTAGTCAGAATGATATGTTTACCGCTGTCTGTACACATCATATTTGGGCTGCACTGTCAGGTAGCTGAGTTATCAGTGCTCTGAATCTCCAATATTAAAGAGGTATTCCAATTACCATTTTCGCCCTATAAGACGTACCGGCCCATAAGAAGCACCTAGGTTTTAGAGGAGGACAATAAGAAAAAATATTTTTCATTACACCTCAGGTATAATGAATGAGGTATGGGAGGAAACACCAAACAGACAACCAGGAGGGAGAGGACAAACAACTAGGCCTCAAAGCTAGGGAGAAGCAAAGGTCACCTCCTAGAAAACCCCTAGAACTGGCCCTGAGTACTGTCAGTATGTATAGACCCCAAAGGTGGGAAAATACATACGCCAGAACATAAACACCCTAGGAGCCCTGATATCCCCTAGAGGTAGTGAAAAGGGAAAGAGACTACCGGTTCCTTCCCAGGTAAATGAACCAGCGTCTCCCTGAGGCCTAGTTAACAAGCACAAGGGGACAACCAAATACAAACAAAAGCGACACTTAACTTTAGCAGTGATGGACGAGCAGGAACACCAGAGACGACCTCACAACAGCTCTGCCAAACCCAAAAGAAGCTATCTACCGCATAGTCAGAAGGGTGGGGTCAGACTATAAAGGGTACAAGTGATGACCACTGAGCAACAGCTGAGATAAGGGAAGTGGTCATTAACCCTATCAATACTGAATCAAGAGAAATCAAGGAGGCTGTTAGATTCCTCCACACTCAGCCAATCTCCTTGATCTCCTGACATCAGTCACCTGAGGGACCGTTACAGTATCCTCCCTTCTACGGGTGACCTGTTATCAGGATGGGTTCTGTGAAAAGCCTTTACCAGACGATTCGCATTAACCTCGGCTGCTGGAACCCACATCCTCTCCTCTGGTCTGTAACCCTTCCATGAACTAAATACTGGAGTGATCTACGGAGAACTCGGGAGTCCAAAATCCTGCTGATTGAAATTCCAAATTACCGTCCACAATGACAAGAGCGGGAGGCAAGGGGGATGGCTCAACAGGTTCGACACATTTCTTCAACAACGACTTATGAAATACGTTATGAATTTTCAAAGCCTGAGGAAGTTCAAGATGGAAGGCTACAGGGTTAACAATGGCAGTGATCTTATATGGGCCAATAAATCTTGGGCCCAACTTCCAAGAAGGTACCTTGAGCTTAATGTTTCTTGTGGACAGCCACACAGAATCACACACTCTCAGGTCCGGACCATTCATACATCTCCTGTCAGCCACACACTTATACCTGTTGCCCATCTTTTTCAGGTTATTTTGAATTTACCGCCAAATCGAAGAAGAGGGAAATTGTTCCTCCTCGGGAATAGCAGATGTTTGAGAACCAGAAAATGTGCCAAACTGTGGATGGAATCCATATGCCCCCAAAAAACGGCGACTTATCAGTGGACTCCTGTCTACGGTTATTAATGGCAAACTCAGCTAACAACAAGAATGAAAACCACTCCTCCTGGTTCTCCGAAAAACAAAACATCTCAAGTAAGTCTCCAGATTTTGATTGGTGCACTCCGTCTGTCCGTTTGACTGGGGATGAAAAGCCGAAGAAAAGGACAATTGTACCTCCAGTCGAGTACAGAACGCTTTCCAGAATCTGGAAACAAACTGAGTCCCCCGATCAGACACCACATCAGAGGGAATGCCATGTAGTTTCACAATGTTATCAACAAACACCTGTGCAAGAGTTTTGGCATTGGGTAGAACAGGAACATCTACCGCATAGTCAGAAGGGTGGGGTCAAACTATAAAGGGTTGAAGTAATAACGACTGAGCAACAGCTGAGATAGGGGAAGTTGTAATTAAGCCTATCAATACTGAATCAAGAGAAATCAGGGAGGTTGTTAGATTCCTCCACGCTCAGCCAATCTCCTTGATCTCCTGACATCAGTCACCTCGAGGCACCCAGGACCAACCTTATAAAGATGGGCTCTGTGAAAGGCCTTTACCAAGCATTAACCTTGGCCGCTGGAACCCACATCCTCTCCTCTGGTCTGTAACCCTTCCAGTGGACGAGATACTGGAGGGATCTACAGAGAACTCGGGAGTCCACAGTCCTGCTGATTTGAAATTCCAAATTACCGTCTACCATGACAGGAACGGGAGGTAAGGAGGAGGGCTCAGCAGGTTCGACACTTAACTTCAGCAGCGATAGACAAGCCGGAACACCAGAGATGACCTCACACCAGCTCTGCCAAACCCAAAAGAAGCTGCATCTACCCGTCTACCGTATAGTCAGAAGGATGGGGTCAGACAATAAAGGGTAGAAGTGATGACTACTGAGCAACAGCTGAGATAAGGGAAGTGGTCATTAACCCTATCAATACTGAATCAAGAGAAATCAAGGAGGCTGTTAGATTCCTCAACACTCAGCCAATCTCCTTGATCTCCTGACATCAGTCACCTGAGGGACCGTGACACATTGTCATGCTTTGGTGTGGGGGGGGGGGGGGGAATCAGGCCTGAGAACTAGGGAATGAAGATGGACACCTCCTAGAAAACCCTAACCAAAATCCTGGCTGACTACCAGTATGAACAGACCGCAAACGTAGGTGAGTTCATACGCAGGAATATCTAGAGTCCTATCTAGCACTATAGGACCCTGGTACTAATGCGGAGATGAGACTACCGGTTCCTCCAAAAGTAGGCACGAACAGGAGTCTCCCTCAGGCCTAATTCAAACAATAGGGAAATGCAACACACAGAACCCAAATAAAAGACAAAAGGAAAGGAAAGACTTAACTTCAAAGAGGCTATGGAAGCACCAGGAACTCAGCCGAAATCCAACCACAAACAATCCACAGGCACAGAAGGTAAAATGACCACAATAGCAACACCTGGAAGCAAAGGGTGTGACCATTACCAGAAACAACACAGACACCTATTGATCCACAAGGAAACCTGTCAGATCAAACCACGTGCTGTCAGTCTTAAGGCTCTCCTGCCACTCACTGTCGCTGGGACGCCCGTATGTCTCGGTATGTCCATGACAGTACCCCCCCCTTCTATGGGTGGCCTCTGGGCACCCAGGACCGACCTTATCTGGGTGAGACCTGTGAAAAGCTTTCACTAAACAAGTGGCATTCACGTCAGATGCCGGTACCCACATCCTCTCCTCTGGTCCATAACTCATCCAGTGAACAAGATACTGAAGAGATCTACGGAGAACTCGAGAGTCAATTATCTTGGCAATCTGAAATTCCAAACTACCGTCCACCATGACAGGAGCGGGTGGCAAGGAAGACAGCTCCATAGGTTCAACATATCTCTTCAACAAAGATTTATGAAACACATTATGAATTTTCAGGTCCTGAGGAAGTTCCAGATGAAAAGCTACAGGATTAATAATAGCAGTTATATTATATGGACCAATAAACCTTGGACCCAATTTCCACGGAGGTACCTTCAACTTAATGTTTCTTGTAGACAGCCACCCACTTAGGTCCGGACCATTCATACATTTCCTGTCAGCAGCAAAGGATTAGCAGATGCAAGGCAGCTCTCACCTTCCTGCTTTGCCGTGAGCATTGAACCAACAGCCTCTGGAAACAGCTGAATTGATAGCAGAAAATCAAGAAAAAAGAGAGGGCTCCAGCTTCTCCGGTGCAGTGAAGAAATAATTTATTGAAGCGTACAGCTTTTCCAGTGCAGGTAAGAAAAAATGGTCTACGCGTTTCGGACTTTTACATATTAGTCCTTAATCATGACATAAAGACATACACAGCAAGACTGACTTATAAAGAGCCCCTGGGCACATGGACGCCATTTACCAGGTGACGGGCCCTGGGATAAAACTGCTCCTACCTCCACCTCGGACACGTCCACTTCCACAATGAAAGGTTGTGATACATACGGCTGCACCAGTATAGCGGCGGAAGAGAAGCATTCTTTAATCGCAGAAAAGGCTTGCAACGGCGAATCAGACCACACTGAAACATCTGTCCCTTTCTTAGTCATGTTAAGGGTTTTACTATTGTCGAATAGTTCTGAATACATTTTCGGTAATAGCTGGTGAACCCCAAAAACTGCATAAGAGCCTTCAGATTTTCCAGTCGATCCCAGTACAATAAAGCACGGACTTTATCTGGATCTATTCAAAATCCTGAAGATGACAAATGGTAGCCCAAAAACTGCACCTCGTGTGCAGCAAAAACACACTTCTCTAATTTTGCATACAATTTATTATCTCTTAGGATCTGTAACACTTGTCTAACATGATCGTGATGTATCTGCATGTCTGGAAAATAAATTAGAATGTCATCCAAATACACAACTACAAACCTCCCCACAAGGTGATGAAAAATATCATTCACAAAATGCTGGAAAACCGCAGGAGCTCTGGTCAACCCAAAAGACATGACCAGGTTCTCACAGTGCCCCTCAGGAGTAAGAACCCTGCTGCCACTGGAGACTTGGAAGGTCTTATGTGTCCATTAGAATAAGGTTGATAGGCCAATCATATTCCCGATGCCGAGGTAAATCCTGGCATCCTCTCTCAGAAAATACATCGGCAACCACCAGAGCACGGAGACTCTCCGACACAAAACACAAATTAAATTCTTGATCAAAGTCACCCACTCTTAATCGGATATCATGCACCACTTGAGATAAACACTTCTGAGGTAGAGGTGCAGAATCAATAGCAAACGGATGAACTGAGCATCAATCAAGTTCACCCCTCACAGTTATTGACTCTAGCTCCACCTCAGCCAGGAGAAATCAGGTATTTCCAGTCAAAGACAAATGCACATTTTCTGACTCTCCTCTCACCCCTTCAAGAGTCAGATGGGAATTAAATGTCTCTCTTTTTTCTTTTTGCCATTCAATGTATGGACATATTCTGATAAAATGTCCCTTCTGTCCGCAGAAAAAATACACTCCCTTCCTATTACCAGTATGCTTAAAAGCGGATCCAGGAGTAGCTCTCCCTAATTGCATGGGTTCGTCCCTAGACATAAACCCAGGAGTAGCTTCACCCAAAGTGTCAAAGGAGGACGATACATCATGTAATAGTACATCCTGAGAGTGGGGGCCCCTATATCTCTCTCTCAGGCATCTATCAATGTGTATAGCCAAAGATATAGCAGCCTCCAGACACTGGGGTTTCATGAAAGGCCAAAGCTTCCTTCAGCCTCTCTGATAACCCTTGACAAAACTGGCTACGGAGGGCAGGATCGTTCCAATCCGTATCCATAGCCCACCTCCTAAACTCAGAGCAATAAATCTCCGCAGAACGATTACACTGACGAAGGCCGCGCAGCTTGGTTTCGGCTCGAGAGGTCCGATCCAGATCATCATAGATAAGTCCCAAAGCTTCGTAGAAAATGTGATCCGGTCGGCAGAGAAAAAGCCCATGACTGTGCATCCCCCTTAAGCAAGGAAATAACCACTCTGACTAGCTGTTTCTCATCCCCAGATGAGTGTGGACGTAGCCTAAAATACAGTCTGCACGCCTCCCTAAACAAAATGAAATTATCACGTCCCCCAGAGAATCTGTCTAGGAAGGCAACTTTAGGCTCCAGATAGGCCTGGTCTCCACCAGTACCAACAGCCTGTGATCTCTGCATCTATGAGACGGTCGTGCGGAGGTCAGCTACCTCCAAAGACAGCCCTTGCAGCCGACCTGCCAGTGTAGCAATAGGATCCATGGCTGCACACAAACAAACAAAAAATGACGGTTTTGGCGGTTTATAATGTCACGTTTCAGTATGGGAGGGAAACACCACACCGAGCATAGGAGAGAAGGGGGAAACAGGGAATCAGGCCTGAGAACTAGGGAAGGAAGATGGACACCTCCTAGTGAAAACCCTAACCAAAATCCCGACTGACTACCAGTATGAACAGACCCCAAAGGAGGACTTTGACATATGTTCCTTTAATCGTGCATATAATACACTGTACAACTTATGTAGTACACTGTACTATGCTGTCAGTAAAAGTAAAAGATATATTTTTACTGTGTTAGACAGTAAGTAGAAGATAAGTGAATGAGATTCCTCCGTGGTTGATACCTTTTAATGGGTAACTGAAAAGATGAGGACGAAATTGCAAGCTTTCTATAATGTCTTTTAAGACATTATAAATACCAGAAAAGAGGCAGCACTCCTAGGATAAGTGGTGATGACCCAATTTATTCCAAGGCAACGTTTCAGCCTACTCCATGAGGCCTTTTTTAAGACATTATCACATATTTATGTGACTAGCCGGCTCTGTTTTCTTTACACTAGGTGTAACTATATCGTTGGTCAGCCATAGCTAGATTTACTATATAAATAAGCATACGGTCAACATAAGAATCCAAAATAAAAAGGTCAAGCTATTATCTTCTTCCACTTTACACTGCTGCCATTGCTAGAGTTCACATTGTGAACAGATGGCATTTAGCTTTAAGAAAAACTACAGATGTTTTCTAGACCTGACATCTGTCACGTAAGAGGAGAAATAACATATAGACTATCCCTACTGATGGATTACTAATGGCAGAATAATTCTTGTAGGATTGTATTAATCTCTATTGTTAATCCTGTTTCATTAAGTAGAAGCATTTTAGGGATTTATAGCACCAGGAAAAGACGTTTCATGAGATGTGCAATTACTAAAATGTACTTAATGCCCTATGGTCAATGCATTAAAATCCAGTGACTCCCTGTAAAATGTACATAATGCCCTGTTGTCAATACATTATAATGCAGTGGCAACCTGTAGAATTGGTTCTTATGTTTAGCCCTATTTAGAGCCATAGTATAAGTTTTTCACATGAGAAATAATACTGAAGAAATTAATGTGTTTTCCACTATGTGAAAAAATTGTGAATTCAAGATTTCATTGATGTTTATTTGCATTTCCAAATAGTTTTTTTTATTGTATTGAAAGCAAAATCACTATACATAGCAATACAGTTATAAGTTACTGTTGCTCCCTGTTGCCTCATGTTCACCTACTTACTAATTTGGTTTGGGTAGCTGCTCTGCAACTGCTCTGCATCTAAATCTAGGTTTGGTTATCGTTTAGCTTTACCTAGTTGATTAGGGTGGAGTTGCTGATTTTATAGCCTTTATATATTCATGTTTACGTAGAAATCTGATTGTTGTTTATGCTAGGTGCATTATATATGTTGTTTTTGCAACTATCAGGTTGTTGTGCAACTCAGCCTTACTGTAAGTTCTGAAGGCATCTGATTATCAAGAGCCTGTCACGGACGTTCCCGCCATAGGTGGCAGGTAGTGTTGATCGAGCACCAAAGTGCTCGGGTGCGCGAGTAGAGCACCCGAGCACAATGGAAGTCAATGGGAGAACCCGAGTATTAAACCAGACACCCCCTGCTCTGAAGAGGGGAGGGTGTCTGGTTTACATGAAAAGGTCATAAATTGATGGAAACACCACTGAAATGGTTCGGGAACAGCATGAGGAGGATGTCTGGATGCATCTTGGACATCCCAGGTTGCTGCTGGGAACGATGTTGACCGAGTAGTACGCCACTTTTACAGACTGACAATAATATGCACAAAACCAAAGATAAAATCGATTTTAGAGGAAAATTGTTAGGAAACAGTCTTTCCTGTATATTTACAGTGAAAGGGCTGCCAAAAATTTCAATGAACCGGCACCCTAATACACCCTTTATTACACAAAAAGGAGGGCATCATGCACACACTTGAAAAATTATGATTGATGGCTTGCTGGTGACCCTCAAAAACATTAGGTACAAGGGCTTGCTGGTTACCCTTTAAAACATTATGGGTGAGGGCCTGCTGCTGAGCTGACTATCTAAAACATTAGGGGTGAGGGTCTGCTGCTGAGCTGACTCTCTAAAACATTAGGGTCGAGTGCCTGCTGCTGATCTGACCATGAAAAAAGTTATGGGAGAGGGCCTGCTGCTGAGCTGACCATCTTAAACATTTGGGGTGAGGGTCTGCTGTTGAGCTAACTCTCTAAAACATTAGGGGCGAGTGCCTGCTGCTGATCTGACCATGGAAAAAATTATGGGCGACGGCATGCTGCTGAGCTGACCATCTAAAAAATTACAGTCAATGTCACAGATATTTGGGATGCAGAAATGTTATACAGGAGAGGTACCACAGGTAATGGTGCTGCTGTCAACAGCGCTTGAGAAAAAATGACAGTCAATGTCACAGATATTTGGGATGCGGAAACGTTATACAGGAGAGGTACCACAGCTAATGGCGCTGCTGTCAACAGCGGCTAAGAAAAAATGACAGTCAATGTCACAGATATTTGGGATGCGGAAACGTTATACAGGAGAGGTACCACAGCTAATGGCGCTGCTGTCAACAGCGGCTAAGAAAAAATTACAGTCAATGTCACAGATATTTGGGATGCATAAACGTTGTATAGGAGAGGTACCACAGCTAATGGCGCTCCTTTCACCAGCAGCTAAGAAAAAATTACAGTCAATGTCACAGATATTTGGAATGCGGAAATGTTATACAGGAAAGGTACCACAGGTAATTGTGCTGCTGTCACCAGCGGCTAAGAAAAAAAATTACAGTCAATGCCACAGATATTTGGGATGCGGAAACGTTATACAGGAGAGGTACAACTGCTAATGGCGCTCCTGTCACCAGCAGCTAAGAAAAAATTACAGTCAATGTCACAGATATTTGGGTTGGAGTGGGGTAAGTATAACCTATGTGAGGGGCCCGGGCATTAGGGGGGACATTATAGGGATTGGATAACCCCTTTAATTTGTGACTTTTTAATGTCACTAAAGTGTCATTGACCCTTTTGTGTCAATAAATAAAAATAATCTTTGCATTTGGAGGGTGCAAACCCTGCACATCACTAGAGAGAAGATGACACAGTTGTGCTCTAAACAGCCTAGACTCCAGATTGAAGCAGGGTAGCAAACTATGGGTACACCCACATGTGAGGGGTTCTTTGCAGATTTTCAGCAGCCTATCTGCCAGAATTCTTTTGCAGCGAAATCCAGTCTAAATGGTGCTGAGTTGGTTGCAGAATTTATAGTGCACATGCTGTGGGTTTGAGGTATTGGTCTGGATTTAACATCTGCACCACGGGTCAAGGTATGTGCAGATTCCATTTCAAAAATTTTATGCAGCGCGTGGATCACTTTTTTTTTTTCAAATCTCATCCACTTAGCTGCTACTGTATTGTGTCTTATATTTCCACAGTCAATTTCTCTGTGGAAAATCTGCAATTTAATCTCCACAAATGGCCGCAACCTGCCAGAGATTTGTGCTACCAATGCATTTACTTTACAGTCATTTAGAGCAATGATCTCCAATCCATGGCTGTTCTTTTATTCCAAAACTACAACTCCCATCATGCCATTCTGCAGGCTTTCAGGGCATAATGGGAGTTGTTTTGCAAGAGCTAGGGAGCATGCGATCTGTATGGACATATGATTAAGTCCAGCGTTTTCAGGTGTTGCGCGATTATTACAAATGAGAGTGATAAACTAGACATGCGGGCTGGACACAGCATTTGAACTACAATTATACAGTGAAAGTGAAGGATATCCAATTTGCATTGGGTATTTATACCCTCTTGAATGGTCTTTACTACTATAATACCATATCAAGTGGCTACTATATTGCTATTTTATATAGATTCTTATGATACTTTCTTATAGATGGGTTTGAATGTTTTTTATTAATGGTCATTGGCGCCGATGAATTGATTCTGATGCAGGCATTTTAAAGTGGTAAAGGGATCATTGACTATAGATAATTTATGTGCTATCATTAAAGATGTTTATACGATTCTGGTCTATGGTCACGATATACTGAGTGGCCCTCTGCAAATTGTTGGTTTGTTTTCTCTATTTTTCCGGTCTACGGGTGGACCTAGGGGAGTGCACCGAATCACATAGTGTTGGACAGGTGTGCCACTACAAACACAATTTTGCCTAATTTCTTTTCTGCCTGAGCTTTAGAAGCTCTTATAACTTGCTTGGCCTCTCTCTGCCTAATCCTATAGATTTCCCTGTCATCCTCACTTTGGGTGTTTTTATACTTACTAAATGCCATATTTTTGTTTTTAATGATTTGGGCCACTTCTGCTGAGTACCACAGTGGTCTTTTCCTTTTTTGCTTTTACTGACAAGCCTAATGCACTTTTCTGTTGCCTTCAATGGTGCCACTTTTAAGTAGTCCCATTTACCTTGGACTCCATTGAAATTGTTCCAGTCTGATAGGGACTCGTATACCACTGATCTAATTTTAGAAAAGTCTGTTTTTCGAAAATCTAAAACTTTCGTTTTTGTGTGGAGTGACTCAGTCACTGTACTTATAGTAAACCACACTGACTGGTGATCACTAGATCCTAAGCTTTCCCCTACAGTAATATCAGATACCAAATTACCATTTGTGAATACCAAATCTAAAATGGCCTCCTTCCGGGTTGGCTCCTCAACTACTTGCTGTAGGGATAATCCCTGTAGGGAATTTAGAATGTCTGTACTCCTGGCAGAACTAGCTATTTTGGTTTTTCAGTTTATATCAGGAAGATTAAAGTCTCCCATAATGACCACTTCCCCTTTCAATGTCATTTTAGCCATTTCCTCAACTAGTAGATCATCTAATTCTATGATTTGGCTAGGTGCAGGGGCGGACTGACAACTCATGGGGCCCCCGGGCAATAGGAGATTATGGGGCCCCTGTGTCCCTGCCCACCCTCAAGCCACACCCACATATCGCGCCGCGCCAGCTCCAGGTTCATGTGGGCCATTGGGCAATAAAGTCTCAGTGGGCCCCCCCATACAGTGATAACTCTCTGAGTACAGATAATATAGTAGATGTCCCATGCAGTCCTATGTAACAGCACAGATAACACAGTGATGGCTGTCTGAGTACAGAAAATGTAGTAGTGTTACCTGCAGTCCTATGTAAAACCACAGATAACACTAGTACTGATAATGTGGTAGTGTTACCTGCAGTCCTATGTAAAACCACAGATACAGACACACAAGTGTAGATAATGTGGTAGTGTTACCTACGTCCTAAATGTGCCTCTCTGTGTCTCTCCCACGGACTCCATGCTGGTGGCGCTACCTCCTCTTCCATCTTCTTCTTGCCCTGCACAGAACGTCCTGATGCAGCTGCGTCAAGATATAGGAACACTGTGGGCATGGTGATGGTGACAGACAGAGACAGACACACACACAGGGAGACACAGACACACACACAGGGACAGAGACACAGACACACACACACACACACAGGGACAGAGACACAGAGACACAGACACACACAGGGACAGAGACACAGACACACACAGGGACAGAGACACAGACACACACACAAGGACAGAGACACAGACACACCCACAAGGACAGACACACACACACACACACAGGGACAGACACACAGTTAGGCCTCACCACACTCCAGCCAGGCTCCTCTCCGTACAGGAACACACAGGGACAGAGACACAGACACACACAGGGACAGAGACACAGACACACACACAAGGACGGAGACACAGACACACACACAAGGACAGACACACACACAGGGACAGACACACAGTTAGGCCTCACCACACTCCAGCCAGGCTCCTTTCCGTACAGGAACACACAGGGTCACTAATGGGGGTGATAGGAGGAGGGGGGGGGGGAACAGGGTCACTTCTCTCCCATCTCCTCATCAAAGAGGCTGATAAGACGCTTTTTATGGCACATCACTGCTGTATTTGTTAATCACACCCAGATGTAGCAGAGCTGTGTTTGCAATTTGAGCATTACGATATGCAAGATAGTAAGCGGGTTCCCTGCACAATCCAATCCTATGTACAGTATCATACAGGAGACAGCCCTATGGCTTGATGACAGTGTGTCCCTCACAGGGCTTTTTTTCTGGCAGAACGCACCGGAACGGCGTTCCGCCACCTTTCATGCCGACATTTTCACATCGCAGCCTGCGATGCTCCAGCATCGCAGGCTGCGATGTATCGGCAGGGAAGGACTGGGAGGAGGAGCTGGAGGCCGGTGTACCATGAAAAAGGCAGGTGACAGGAGATGAACGCTTCCACTGTGGAAGCGTTCATCTCCATATTGATCTGTATCGCTGCCCTCTGGACAGCGATACAGATCGCTGTGCTGTGCTGTGCGGCAGGGGAGGGAGGCGTCTCCTTCCTGCTCCTCTGATAGGCTGCGGGCCTTGTGCCGGCAGCCTATCAGAGCGATGCAGCAGGCGGCGCGATGACGTCATCGCGCCGCCTGAGCAGTACTGAGCGGGACACAGGCCGGAAGAGGCCTGCATCACAGCGCTCCAAGAAGGTAAGTATGGGTGGGTGAGGGGAGCCTACACATGAATTTGGGAGGGGGAAGAAAATGAGCCTGCACATGAATGGGGGGGGGGGGAAGAAAATGAGCCTGCACATGAATGGGAAGGGGGGGGAAGGAGCCTGCACATGAATGAGGGGGGGAGAAAAGGAGCCTGCACATGAATGAGGGGGGGAGAAAAGGAGCCTGCACATGATGGGGGGTGGCAGAGAGGAGACTGCACATGATGGGGGGTGGCAGAGTGGAGACTGGCACATGATGGGGATGGCAGAGCGGAGACTGGCACATGATGGGGGGTGGCAGAGCGGAGACTGGCACATGATGGGGGGTGGCAGAGCAGAGACTGGCACATGATGGGGGTGGCAGAGCGGAGACTGGCACATGATGGGGGTGGCAGAGCGGAGACTGGCACATGATGGGGGTGGCAGAGCGGAGACTGGCACATGTTGGGGGAAATGGCACTTATTACTGGCACATCAGGGGGGAGATTGGAGAGGCACTTTTCACTAGCACATGATTGGGGGCACTATGGGGACATTACTGAGGTATTTTATATGGGGGCTCTGGGTGGTACTAGTATTATCGGGGGTTTATCGGTTTCTGCAGTGTAGTATTGGGCAGCACAGCGGCACAGTATTGGAGGTAGTAGGATAAGATGTCCAGAAAATGGGAGGATGATGGAAAAGTAGTAAACTAAGATTTATTTTGTTGTCAAACTGCAGAGACGAAAACTGTTGGTCTGGTCTGAAGGTCTGAAAGGAGAAGATGAGGACAGAGAACATCTACATCACAGGAGACGTCACTGGATGTAAGCGGTAAGTGGGGCTGTATTTCTGTAGTGATCAGAGCAGGGGCGTATCGATCGCCGGATGTGCCCCTCCCGAGACCAGGCTCTGGACCCGCCACTGCGCCGGACTGGCCTGTGCCCAGTGGCGGGCCCAGTTGACATTAGGCAAGTCATCAAGATTAGACTAAGTGAGCGGGGCCCTAGAAATTCTTCTGCATTGGGCCCCGCTCACTTAGACTAATCCTGCCTAACCTGAATGTAGGCATAATAAAAATTATTTTTCATGCAGCCTGCTGGGATGGACTTTCATAGCCCCCCCAAATTTTACTTGCATCCCTGGCGGTTTTAGGGGGCGGTCCTAAGGGTGGGTAGGAGCGGTCCTAGGGGTGGGTAGGGGCGTGGCCAAGGGAGGGGGGTGAGTTCCACCACCTTTTCTCTGAGAAAAAAAGCCCTGGTCCCTCAGTGATTGACCCTTCCAGTGCTGGGAGCCCAGCAACAATTCCTTCATGTCAATGCAGAGAACAGAGCATCATCCAGAATGCTGCTGCCTGGCTTACATAAGGGCAGCCTGTCCTCAGCACTTTCCTCTTCATCTGCAATCAATGGAAATGGAGGGTAAACAGTGAGCTGCAGATAGAGGTAAGTGGCCTAATCACATCCACAAACCCTACTAGCCTGGGGGGGTAATGAGGACACAGATAGGGACTGGGAATGAGAGACATCATACAACAGGGATCCCATATGGATAGTGGAGACACAGGGGCTGAGAACTCTGCACAGACATAAATGGCATTGTGTGGGAGGGAAGAAGTCATCCAGGGGCAAGTCAGGATACATGTAGGAGGACATCTGTGGACACTGGCATACTTCTCAGGGAATGTGATGGAAGGGTGGTGCATTGATCTGCCTATAGCAGGCACTGGGAGCATACTGTCCATACTAGGGATCTCCTCATCTGATGATGATAGGATCAGAAGATCATAACTGACTGTCTCCTCAAACACACAGACATAGCCCCACTGGCCAGCAGCTACCTATGTGTATCCCACTAGACAGGAGGATTATAGGCAAGTGTAGTGAAAAAAAACAGGGGGATGGGTGCTGGGGGAGAAAATAAAGGAAACGGAAGCCAAGCAAAAGAGTTATAGTAGCAGCAGCAGAGGAACTTTCTTGTGGTCAGTCCTGCCCTCATATACTCCAGGGACCCCCCTGAGATCAGAATAGACTTTGTACCTCCAGAAGCAGCACCATCAGAGGGACCCCCTGCGATTAGACCCTATCCTCATACACTCCTGTTGTCGGGATATTTATACTGTTTCCGATTAACAGTTTTCATGATTTATGAATAAATTAGAATCTATGAAGAAGGAGATCCTAATTTATTATCATAAACTATAAAGCTACTATGAGCTCGTGATCTGCGCTGAATTGAAGACGAAAACTCACTTGTAAACCAAAATATATATATAATTTATTACTAACAAAAAAAACTAATCAATATAAACTACGGTACAATTGGTAATAATCGATTTATCTATAACAATGTCTATTTATCTATAACAATGTGTGATAACGTATATATCCCCAAATACACTCAATTAAAATCTGATTTCTCTCAGTCGATATAGCTGTTCTAAATCCAAATCTGGTCTATTACGAATATATCTCTATATAATTAACCATAGAAGACTAGAACCAATTTTAGTTCCTAGGAGATGATATTATACTATTAATAATATCTCTGGATCTCCAGAATTTTGTATAGATTTTAAGAATGATGCTGCAGGTACATTCTCCAAATTTACACCAAATAATCTACTATATATATAATATGGTTAAATCTCTATAGAGGTATAATAATTTAATCAACCTATAAATTATAGGAAAAATGATACTGTACCAAATTTCGACTAGTAGAAATCAGTGCCCTTGGTTTCAAGATGGCCGTCTCCAATGCTGGATAATTTGGCTAGAATGGCTGATCAAAGATGTCCTGTAGGGTATTGGATCTCATCTGGTCTCCTATGACCTCCTGTGTTCTTTTCTTCCTCCTTCCTCTTTTCTCTCCCCACCTTTTTATCTAACTTTAAAAGGGGCTTGGTTTGGTCTGATCATTGACTAGTGACATAATCAGAGGGGTTTGTTTTCTATCCCAAGACCTCCCCCTCTGATTACGTAATCAAGACCCTAACCTTGTTTTTACATTAGGTGGCACTCCTATTCCATGTAAAAGTTTTGGACTAAAACTGATTCTTTTCCATGCATCCCTTCGCTAATTAAATAGGGGTATTTTTTTTAACTCACAGTTCATCCAAACATTGAGAAATCTCCCAAACAATGGATCTATTATCTGGTCAAACACTCACTATTTTCTTAGTCTCTTGATCATACCTCAGTAATTCAGAATACACATTGTAGCATTAGAACCATTGTTTCGGAGAAGACCCAATGCTTACACTTGACCACCTATGTAATGAAATCCATGATTAGCTATTACTCAGCATTGGTTCAACCATACAATGTATCATTAACAGAAATACTATTTCTACCCATTCACTACAATTGTCTATATCAGTAAATATATTTTATTGAATCTGTCTAAATCTTCTTCTTCCAAGACCAGACTGTGTAAATATTTTGCACAGACTGCTAACTCTTCATTTACAGATTTTAAGTCCAAGGATACTGAACTCCCCTGCCCTTCTGAATAAGACAGGATCAGATAAAAATGGCTTCTCCTAATGTTCATATTCATATATAGGCCTTATATAATGGACTCTTTTTATCCGTAAAAGTTCTGACACTGTAGCAGCACCAGCAGAGGGAATCTCCTTACATCAGCCCTGTCTTCCTATATTCAATAGCGGCAGCAGAGGGACCTTCCTGAGATCTGTCCCTATCTTCATACACAGCACCAGCAGAGGGACCTTCCTGACACCAGACACCAGACCAGCAGAGCAGAGCACCCCCCTGAGATCAGACTAGACTTTATTCATATCAGCAGGAGCACCAGCAGAGGGATCCTCCTGATAGCCTGCGCGTGCGTAGGGATGCAGTGAGAGCGCAGCAGAGGCAGGGCTTGTATGAGGAGGCGGGCCCACCATGGTGGAAGGTGGAACCAGCAGGCAGCACAACGAGCGCTGCTGCAGCCATATCTGTTGCTCAGAGAGTACAGAATATGATTTCACCCGTCCAATGTTTCTGAGCCTCAGAGACATCAGACGGGTCAGCTGAAATAATTTTCTGTACTGGCCGGCAGGCCCCCTTCCCGGCCAGGCCCTCGGACCATGTCCGAAGTGCCCGACCGCTCAGTCCGCCCCTGGCTAGGTGGTCTATATATGACACCTACACGAGTTACCTTATGATTACTAAGCTGCAACGTAACCTAAACTGACTCTAAATTGGTCTCGCTGACTTGTATTAGATTAGATTTTATGCTATCTTTCACATATAGGGCCACTCCACCCCCTTTCTTGACTTCTCTGTCTTTCCTATATAGAGAGAACCCAGGTATTGTTATATCCAGGGCTTTTTTTCTGGCGGAACGCACCGGAACGGCGTTCCGCCACCTTTCATGCCGACATTTTCACATCGCAGCCTGCGATGCTCCAGCATCGCAGGCTGCGATGTATCGGCAGGGAGGGACTGGGAGGAGGAGCTGGAGGCCGGTGTACCATGAAAAAGGCAGGTGACAGGAGATGAACGCTTCCACTGTGGAAGCGTTCATCTCCATATTGATCTGTATCGCCGTCCTCTGGACAGCGATACAGATCGCTGTGCTGTGCTGTGCGGCAGGGGAGGGAGGTGTCTCCCTTCCCTGCTCCTTTGATAGGCTGCGGGCCTTGTGCCGGCAGCCTATCAGAGCGATGCAGCAGGCGGCGCGATGACATCATCGCGACGCCTGAGCAGTACTGAGCGGGACACAGGCCGGAAGAGGCCTGCATCACAGCGCTTCCAAGAAGGTAAGTATGGGTGGGTGAGGGAGCCTACACATGAATTTGGGGGGGGGAAGAAAATGAGCCTGCACATGAATGGGGGAGAAAATAAGCCTGCACATGAATGGGAAGGGGGGGAGGAGGAGCCTGCACATGAATGAGGGGGGGAGAAAAGGAGCCTGCACATGAATGAGGGGGGGAGAAAAGGAGCCTGCACATGATGGGGGGTGGCAGAGAGGAGACTGCACATGATGGGGGTGGCAGAGTGGAGACTGGCACATGATGGGGTGGCAGAGCGGAGACTGGCACATGATGGGGGTGGCAGAGCGGAGACTGGCACATGATGGGGGTGGCAGAGCGGAGACTGGCACATGATGGGGTGGCAGAGTGGAGACTGGCACATGATGGGGGGTGGCAGAGCGGAGACTGGCACATGATGGGGGGTGGCAGAGCAGAGACTGGCACATGTTGGGGGGAAATGGCACTTATTACTGGCACATCAGGGGGGAGATTGGAGAGGCACTTTTCACTAGCACATGATTGGGGGGCACTATGGGGACATTACTGAGGTATTTTATATGGGGGGCTCTGGGTGGTACTAGTATTATCGGGGGGTTTATCGGTTTCTGCAGTGTAGTATTGGGCAGCACAGCGGCACAGTATTGGAGGTAGTAGGATAAGATGTCCAGAAAATGGGAGGATGATGGAAAAGTAGTAAACTAAGATTTATTTTGTTGTCAAACTGCAGAGACGAAAACTGTTGGTCTGGTCTGAAGAGAGAAGATGAGGACAGAGAACATCTATATCACAGGAGACGTCACTGGATGTAAGCGGTAAGTGGGGCTGTATTTCTGTAGTGATCAGAGCAGGGGCGTATCGATCGCCGGATGTGCCCCTCCCGAGACCAGGCTCTGGACCCGCCACTGCGCCGGACTGGCCTGTGCCCAGTGGCGGGCCCAGTTGACATTAGGCAAGTCATCAAGATTAGACTAAGTGAGCGGGGCCCTAGAAATTCTTCTGCATGGGGCCCCGCTCACTTAGACTAATCCTGCCTAACCTGAATGTAGGCATAATAAAAATTATTTTTCATGCAGCCTGCTGGGATGGACTTTCATAGCCCCCCCAAATTTTACTTGCATCCCTGTTCTCTAAAGGGGCGGTTTTAGGGGGCGGTCCTAGGGGTGGGTAGGGGCGGTCCTAGGGGTGGGTAGGGGCGTGGCCAAGGGAGGGGGGGTGAGTTCCACCTCCTTTTCTCTGAGAAAAAAAGCCCTGGTTATATCCCAGTCATTACACTCATTGAACCATGTCTCAGTAACAGCCACTAAATCTATATTCTCAGATGCCATTATAGACTCAAGTTCGTTGATCTTATTCCCTAAACTGCGAGCATTTGTAGACACGACTCTTAGCTTGTCATTTCTTATCCTATCAGCTCCTGGCATTGTTTTTTCGGGGGGCAGCCGAACTGATGGATTGTCTCTTTTGTGCCCCCCTTTCCTAGTTTAAATGTTCCTTAGCAAAAACTTTGAACTGTTCACTGAGGACATTTGTTCCCTTGAGAGAAAGATGCAAACCATCTTTCTTGTACAGTTCTTTTCCATTCCAGCTAGAGCCAATATCTCTAAATACAAAGATACGCCTGTAGTGAATCACATCCACAATCATCATAATGGCAAAGCTCGTGTGTCCTTTATGGGCATCGACAGAATCTTTCCACCACGGCGCAGTGGTGGTGACTGGGACCGGATGATTCTCCAGTGTGAAACTCGCTGGATCTATTATCTGAAAACTATGGCCCCAATGGGTCTGAATGAAAAACTTAATTTAAGCTGCTTCATTTAGTAATCATAAGAACCCAGCCCTTCGTTGGCCCTTTATTCTGTGGCCAGATACTATAATTACTATTAATCTCTGCATTGCTATGGTCTTTGATTGCCCTAGTCCCGCCTAAAATGCTCTGTTATTCTACATGTGATTGTTGATACCATTGGCTTGCGCACTGCAGCCCTTTTGCAACCTAGGAGGCACAGGTATTTCCCTGTAGCGTCCTGGTTGCTAGGCGTCTAGCCCGCCCTTTGACCTTTTGATGCTCCTCCTCTTCTCCCTGTGTGCCACATGCGGTGGAGAGCGGCGTCTTCTTGCGCTGCATTCCAGCTCTTGGTCCGCCCCTTATGTGACCATGGTCAAGTGCTGTACACTTACGCCATCTCTGGTGAGTGCTGGGCTCCCTGCGCTGCGTTCCAGGGCGTGCGCTCCACACATCATGTGGACTGCAAGTCACTGCACCACGGGATTGGGGATAGGCGGCGCTTATCTATTGGCACAGTGGACGCCGCACCTTAATTACCATGCTTGCAGGTAGGCACTCTGGAGGTCACTTACTCTGAATTTTTATGACCCCACACCCTGGGCTGTACCTAGACAATTGACAATTAGATATGTCACATCATACCCACCCACTGGTGGGCTGATTTGTGGGGGTCCTTTTCTGCCTGTTTTATGGTGAAACTGGTTCCACTGGCCGGGTTTGCCTACTGGTAGCCACCTTATACCTGCTGGTTCCAATATATACCATATATAGGTCAACACCCCTTGTTTTTTCCCCCTCCATTTTTAGATACAAGCAAATTTGAACTTCTTGTGCCCTATTTTCCATCTCCCCTGATAAGTTCATGTGGAACGAAATGTGACACGTCGGGAGTTTACTTTATTAGGGTATACTAGGGATATTGCCCAAATACAGGGTAAGGTATCTGGACGGGATTGCCCCTTGCGTGGCAAGTACTTTGTGTAGATAGGTAGGGTTCCATTAGGCCCTTCCCTGTTTCAGGGTGAACTAGGGACCATTGGCTTCCGCATCCTGTCTGCGCCTGGACTACTAGTTGGCACCTTTTGGATGATATTCCAGTTCCAGTTTATTCCAGTCCTGATCCTTCTTTTCACACTGGCTGGGAAAATCTGTTGTAAGGCATTCTACCGCAAGACGCCATAGATGCACTACCCGAATAAGCAACATATGCTGACAGCTGCAGATGGGTGCGAATGTTCCTTATTAATTGGTGTTTTACATTGATATCATCAAAATTTTGGTTTTGGCCCGAGTAGGGCGTACTATATATTGAGTGTTTCTATCCGTGGCGTGCACGGTTTATTTAATTTTAAAAGCATACTTATTAAATGTTAAGCTTTATCTTCCGCTGTCCCTCTGGTGGGGATTAGTCTTTTGTATATTTGAATTTTGGAAGTGTTTGACTAAGCAAATTACTGTATTCTTAGTCTATGTCTATTGGTTTAAATGGTCTCAATAAGCCCCTATGCTGGCGATGGATGCGCCGAAGTTATGTAGAGACGCATGCCCAGTGCTCCGTGTTTCAATACTGCAGCGGGATATGGGGCCCAGAGTGACAAAAATGGTCGCGATGTGATGACATCACGACTACCTGAGCCATGTCATAGGCAGCACAGTAATGTCATCATAACTGCTTGCGTCAGGCAGAAGGATGATGTCATCATGACCATCTGTGCTCGGATCAGGCAACTAAGGCCACAGGAAGGTCTGTGCATCAGAGACAGCGGGGGTGAGGTCAGTATTTAGATTTCTTTTTTTATTATGTTGATTTTTATGTACTACTGGGGGGCCTTATTGGGGCAATAAGAACTACTGAGGCGATAAGAACCACTTGAGCACTACAAGCTACTGGAGGCCCTACTGGGGCAATGCGAACTACTGGGGGCTACTAGGGCAATAAGTACCACTGGGGGCACTACTGTGGCAATAAGAACTACTGTGGGCACTACTGAGAGAAGTAAGGACTTCCGTGGCACTACTAGGGAAATTATAACTACTGGGGGCACATAAGTACTGGAGGCTACAGGGGACATTATAACTCCTGGGTACTATAGGAGACATTATTACTATTGTGGCCACTGAGGAGCTTTATTACTACTGGAGGCACTGTAGGTGTGGAGGGATTATTACTACGTGTGGTACTTTGGGGGATTTATCTACTGGGGGCACAATGTGTGCTTCATTACTACTGGTGGAACTGTGGGGGGACATTACGGGACTTTAAATTGGTCCCTTCATCAGTGGTGAAAGTCTTTCACCACTGATGAATGGACCAGTTTAGAGTTCCGAAACGCGTATGGTTTGGAAAGACCCCCTTTACATTGTGGATTATATACTACAGATGAAGATCCAGTATTGGTAATAACCACGGAGCGCTCCGCTACAGATACGGACTTCACTCATAGTAACGCTGATGAGACTGCACAGCACGTAAGGAGGGACGGCAGACATCGCTGAAGGAAAGCTTACAGCGCGCTCACAGAGACTGACATCGCAGGCATCCTGATACACGCCGCACAGCAGAGACGCCATCTGAGGTAAGATCCCTCCATACTGCAGTCTGGCACGTGGGATGCCGCAGACAGTACCGGAGGATGATCACTCAGCAAGAAGAGAACCAGGTAACCTCTGCATAAGTGTACGATAAGGATTGGCCGCATATTACTATATTGCTTTAGCCTTAACACTTTACTGTCGGTAAATTTCCCCTCTTGATTACAGCGAATGTGACATCAGCGCTACATCTATTTACATTGTGGATTCCGGACATTTTTGCTACACTAACTTAAGCCTCTTTATTTGTGGGACATATACAGAAAACCAGAATCTCCTTTGGATATACACCACAATAGAAACTACCTTTTACTTCCGCCATATCAAATTAATTTGTGGGACATATATGGAAAGCCAGAATCTCTATAATATTGCTATAAGGAGACTTACAGCAATAAGGACTATTACAGTGCCTTCAGGTTATCTATTATAACACTAGGCTCTAAATACAATAGGACTACTATAACTTATATGTGTTCAATATTTTATCATTTTTTAACACGTTTATGGCTCATTGCACCATTAATTATATGGATGTTGAATAATAGTATTATTACTGATATACTTTTTAAATATAATCATTTATTTGTTTTTATTTATTTTTTTACGTTTTATATTCCTGTTTATACAATAAATTCTGACTTTTTAGATACCTTTGCAGTATCTCTCTATACTTCCAGATACAGAGTACCAATCATTCCTTTCTAACTAAAGTCTATCTTACCTATATTTGGTTTGTATTTGAATGTAATCTTTTCTTTAGGAACCAAATTCAGGTGGAATAAGACATTGACTCTAATGTTTTCCAATGAGATGGCTGGTAAGAAGTGCATAAACGTAATCACTGCTTTACCTCACATACAGTACTGCATCTCCAGTTCTGAAAACTTCCAGAAACTTCTATACAAATACATATGAGGGATATGAACAGCTCTTTATATAAAATGTAGCTTTAGTGCTCCATTAATATAGCTCCTTTAAGACTAAATACACATTTTGGAACATATTTATATTTATTAAGTTGGGATAGTTACTGTTTCAATCATTTCAAGAATAGTTCTATTGTCCTTCACTAGTAAAGCCCCATGCTGTTCTTTAATCTCTGCTTGTTTACCAGTCATATAAAAGTGTTTTGCCTTATGGTTCAGAAGACGTTAGCATTTGTAAAGGACTTATTAGTGTCAAGTAATCCTCTTAAGTAACTGCACGCAGTAAACCGGTGTGCATCTTGGTGTGGAGACGGCCTTCATTGTGGCAGGAGAATTACATTAATTACAAGAACAGAATGCAATTACGTTCCTTCTTCTTCCATTATGTGCATATTACATTATGAGGATTCCTGCTTAGAACATGCAGCATTGGAATGCCACATCTTCCTGTACAAACTCAAGATGCTGGGCAGGTCTGCAAAGTATTGGATTCAGAACCTTGCATGCCCAGGAAAAAGAGAGTATGAAGATGGAAAGAAATGGCCTTCTGTCATTCTGAACAATCACAGAGAGAAGATACTCGGGGAGTTGGATGTTAATAAGGTTCTTTCCTATCTTGTTTATGAAAAAGTTTTCTCTTTAGACGAGTATAGAGACGTTCTTTCTTGTGAAAACAGTAAGAAAAGGGCTGAAGTTTTCCTCGATAAACTTGCAGCCAAAGGTCCTTGTGCATTTTGTGCATTTTGTTCAATTTTGGAGGAGATTTCACCTCATTTGTTATCAGGATTAATCCCAGACTGTAAAGGTAAGAATGGGAAATTACCGTCGGCCAATGTACTGTTAAAGTATGCATATAAAAAACAAGTAATTACCTCTAATAGCAACATATTTATTAATGTTTAGAAGGTTTTTTAGATTGAGATTTGGGTAGCAATGGTGGTGATCTAAGAAGCTAAATGTGCCACAATTCTGTCTGTCTGTGCCAAAAACCTCATGTGTCTGCATTTCCAGAGATGTATTTACAGTTGACGCTGCCCTATGCATTAAGCCTGAATGTGCTCCATTTACATCAACAGCTATCGCCATGATTTGTTAATTTTTGAGCAGTTGTAATGATAATTGGTCAGTGTTGGTCAGCAAAGAAGAAGATCAAGAATAAAGCTTGTTAATCATGAATTATGATGCTGTAAAAATGAATGTTATTGGTTCCACGATTAATAAATGTTAATACCGCTCATAGTGATATTTAGACAAGTCATTGCAGACTAAGGCTGTATAGAAAGGTTATCAATACCCCAAATAATAATAAATACAGTGATCGGATAACACCACCATGCCATGACTGGATAATACCACCATAACAGGAATGGATAATACTACCATACAGTGACTGGATAACACCACCATACCCTAACTAGATAACCACCAAACTGTGACTGGATGACACTACCATAGAGTCACTGAATAACACTACAATACCATGACTGAATAACACCACCATATCGTGACTGAATAACACCACCATATCGTGACTGAATAACACCACTATATTGTGACTGGATAATATCACCATACATTACCATACAGTAGCTGAATATCATCACCATACACTAACTGGATAACATCATCTTACAGTGACTGGATAACATCATCATGTAGTAACTAAATAACACCTCCATACAGTGACTAAATAATACCACCATACAATAACTGGATAACACCACCATACCATGACTGGATAACACTACCATACCATGACTGGATAGCACCACCATTCAGTAACTGGATAACACGACCATACAGTGACTTGATAAGACCACCACAGAGACCACCAGCAAGCGCTCCGTACAGTATTAGAATGTATGATGAATGAATGATGAATGAATAGAAGTGATTACTTCGCGAAGTCTCGTGGGACTTCGGTTAATAATTTAGAAATTAATTTCTACTGTAAAAAACTTTTTACTGACCTCGGGTTCAGTTCCAAGGTACCACTTGGAACTGAAACTGAGTTTGGCAAAAGGTTTTTAACAGTAGAAATACATTTTTGAAGTTATTACCCGTAGTCTTGAGAGACTTCGCGAAGTAATCACTTCTGTTCATCGGAGCCAATACATTCTAATACTGTACGGAACGCTCGCTCCGTACAGTAGTCTATCAAAGTTTTATGCAAATCATCCGAATGTTTCATCCGAAGTTGATTCGCTCATCCCTAGTTATTTTAGATGGAAGAAAAAGTCCTACACAAAGTATTTTTTTTTTCTGTCACAGACGGAAATAGCTAAAACGAATGCAAAATGTGCAAACTGATCACAACAGATGCTTAAAATACAGGATCTGTTTTTTATGCACTGCCACCTGTGTTGTACAGTAGGACATTTCTGTTGTGATTGGTAGATTAGCCCTGGGCACAGACTACACCTGGATGAGACCCCTTGGTCTCCTGCTCCTTCACTTTCATAGTGTCCAGGGCTGTGGTGCTCTTCTACTGCTGCACTAAGATCAGACTCTGCATCAGGCTAAGATACCATCAGGATATTGAAGCTAACATCACCACAATTGCTGAGCCATCCTCTAACAGTAGCTAGGTCTCTTATAACTGTACTTCTGTTTCTGTGTATGACAGACACTTGTCTGCCAATGACCTGTCCCTTTTCCTTCCCCAGTGCTGCCCAGCAGCAGCACTAAGGTGAAAGAATCAACATTAGGGCTCATGCACATAGCAGTTGCCAGGCCGTGGCAGTATTGCGGCCCGCATACGGCGGGTCCACAATACACGGGCATCGGCCGTGTGCACCCCGCCTCACGGATGCGGACCCATTCACTTTAACATGTTCTATTTTTTATGCTGCGGATGGATCATGGACACATTCAAATTAAATGGGTCTCGATCCGTTCCGGCTACCGCTCCGGCAAATTGCGGTCCCCAATGCACGGAATGGCCGTGTGTATGAGCCCAAAATCAGTTATTTTCTCTGTAAACTGCCACTTCCCTAATTTCTGACACCCTAGGCACCTGCCCTCTTGTGCCTTGTTGTAAATGCGGCCCTGTGCCTTGCACCCCCCTGCAAGGGTCAGGAAACTAATTACAAATGACAGACATTTATTAGAAACAGGAGCTAATAGGGATCTATAGTGCTCTAAGGGTGGGCACACACATTTAATAGCTGTAGGCTGAACTTCCCCATATTTATACACATTTAGCTCGGTCTAACATGTATGTGTATTCCATGGTTAAGGGGGGGCAAGCCACTGCCAAATAATTCTCGTGATGGCTTATCAGGTGAAACTATTCACTTCACCCGATCCTTCACTACCCCACCATCATCTGTTGGGGGAAAGTTGAGAGCTTCCCAGACATAAGAATGTCAGCCGAACCCGCCATTCTCGGCGATACGCTATTGTGTATGGGGGCCTTAAGTTCCATCCAGTAAAACCCATGTAATGTTCAGGTTGTGTAGATGTAATATTAAACCGAACATGCAACTGTATTACGGTCTTATAAATTGTGTATGAAAGTACCCCACTTGGGACCCATCTCTGGTGGACACAGGCCATTCATGTAATTATCCACTATGAAATACTATATTGGTCTCTGCTTGGGAAATGTATAGGTGGCCAAATCTTCCCCTGGCAAAGCCAGCTGTGTGCTGAGGGTCTTAGCAATTTTCATATTAAGGGTGTATATACACACATGAATTTGGCTCTGACTTTTTACCAAAAAGGGGCATTTATGAATATGTTTATGCCATTTTTTTTTTGAGTAAAAAAAGTCACAAATTATGGCACACACCATATTTGCACCATGATTTGTAACTTTTTGAGCTTCTCGCCACTTTTCTAAAGTGGCTAGAAAGGGTAGTCCTTAGCAGTTCGGAACGTATCATGGGCCACCAAATGTAATATATACAAGTATGTTCAAGTCTACGCCAGCACCTGGCTGGTGTGGATCTGAGTTTCTAGCATGCAGAGTGCAAGGGATGCGCCTAATTTATGCCTCATGCACACGTCAGTGTCAGTTTTGGATCAGTGGTAACACGGACAGTGTTCAATCCGTGGTTCCTCCCGTGACAGATCCGTGTTGGGTCTGTGGGTCAATTTTTTACTGACCGTGTACCATCCGTTTTTCACTGACACTGAGCAGCTGGAAAATAATTTTCAAACAATCTCTTTTTAATGATCCGTGAAACACGGCTGGCATCAGTGTTGCATCCGTGGTTTTCACGGACTCATTGACTATAATGTCAATTATAGAGGGATCCGGGAGCACGGACAAGATAGGACATGCATCCATGCTGAAAACACGGACCCACGGACCGTGCTGAAACACTGATGTGTGAATACACACTTTCAAATGAATGGGGACTTATGCTGTCCGCGGAGAACACATACAGCACACGTCCGGGAAACACTGATGTGTGAATAAGACATTATTCAGAGACATCTGCCTCTTAACCACTTCACATCCGCCCATAGGATATAAACACCCTATGGGCGGATATTTAACTCTGAATGGACGTTCTGGAACAGTTAGCAGCTATCCCTGCCTTCTAGTGGCAGAAGCTGTCGGGTCTTCCGCAGACCTCGATCAGCCCTGCACTGAGGCTGTAAAGCCATTTTTGTCATCTTACATCACAAAAAGTGCAACACCAAGTGATCAAAAAGGCGTATGTCCTACAAAATGGTAGCAATAAAACATTCACCTCATTCCGCAAAAAAAAAATGAGGCCCTACATAAGAAAATCGCTGAAAAAATAAAAAAAACTATAGCTTTCAGAACATTGAACATTAAAGAACAGAACATTAAACAACAGAACATTAAAATATGATTTTTTGTATAAAAAATGCTATTATTGTTTTAAAGTGAAATAAATAAAAAAGGTAGACATATTATGTATCGCCACGTCCGTAACAACCAGCTCTTTAAAAATATCACATGACCTAACCTCTCAGGTGAACGCCGTAAAAAAAAAAATAGAAACAGTGCCACAAAAAAGCCATTTTTTGTCACCTTACATCACAAAAAGCGTAATAGAAAGTGATCAAAAAGTCATATGCACCTCAAAATAGTCATCTCATCCTGCAAAAAATAAGACCCTACCTAAGACAATCACGCAAAAAATAAAAAAAACTATGGCTGACTATGGAGACACTAAAACATGATTTTTTTTTGTTTCAAAAATGATAATTTTATGTAAAACTTAAATAAATAAAAGAAAGTAGACATATTAGGTATTGCCACATCCGTAACGACCAGCTCTATAAAAATATCACATGACCTAACCCCTCAGATGAATACCGTCAAAAAAATAAAATAAAACTGTGCTAAAAAAACACTTTTTTTGTCACCTTACATCACTAAAAGTGTAACACCAAGCGATCAAAAAGGCGTGTGCCCCCCAAAATATTACCAATCTGTCACCTCATCCTGCAAAAATTTGCCTCTACTAAGACATTTGCCCAAAAAATAAAAAGACTATGGCTCTCAGAATATGGAGACACTAAAATATCTTTTTTTATTTTTCAAAAATGCTGTTATTGTGTAAAACTTAAGTAAATTAAAAAAGTATACATATTATGTATCGCCAAGTCCGTAAGAACCTGCTGTATAAAAATACCACATGACCCAAACTCCCAGGTGAACACCGTAAAAAAATAAAATGGTGTCAAAAAAGACATTTTTATGTCACCTTACATCATAAAAAGTATAATAGCAAGCGATCATAAAGTCATATAAACCCTTAAATAGCGCCAATCAAACAGTCATCTCATCCCGCAAAAATAATACCCTACCTAAGACAATCACCCAGAAAATAAACATCACATTACCTAACCACTGAGGTGAACACCATAAAAAAAAAAAAAGTGTGTCATAAAAGCCATTTTTTGTCACCTTACATCACAAGAAGTGTAATACCAAGTGATCAAAAAGTCATATGTGCCCTAAAATAGTACCAATCAAACCGTCATCTCATACCGGAAAAAAAAATGAGCCCCTACATAAGACAGTCGCCAAAAAACAAAAAAAAATATGGCTTTCAGAATGTGGAGACACTAAAAAAATGCTTTATTATGTACATCTGAAAAATTTCAAGATTTGCTTCTAAACTTCTAAGCCTAGTTCTAACATCCCCAAACATGAAGTAGACATATGGGGAATGTAAAGTAATAACTATTTTAAGAGGTATCACTATCTATTATAAAAGTAGAGAAATAGAAATCTGGAAATTTACTAATTTTTCTTAATTTTCGGTAACTTTGGTATTTTTTTTATAATTAAGAATTACATTTTTTGACTCAATTTTACCCGTCATGAAGTACAATATGTGATGAGAAAACAATCTCAGAATGGCCTGGATAAGTAAAGGCATTTTAAAGTTAACTGGTCCTTAAAAAGTGGGTTTTGGAAATTTTCTGAAAAATTTCAAGATTTGCTTCTAAAATAAAATGACATTCAGAAAATGATCCAAACATGAAGTAGACATATGGGGAATGTAAAGTAATAACAATTTTAAGAGGTATTACTATCTATTATAAAAGTAGAGAAATAGAAATTTAGAAATTTACAATTTTTTTTACATTTTTTGTAAATTTAGTATTTTTTTTATAATTAAGAATGAAATTTTTTGACTCAATTTTACCCCTGTCATGAAGTACAATATGTGACGAGAAAACAATCTCAGAATGGCCAGATTTGTAAAAAATGGCCTGGATGTGAAGTGGTCAATAAATTAGGCATCTTACTCCAGGGCACAGGAGATCAAGACTAGTGTATGGAAACACCACTCTTGATAAATGTCCCTTAGTATCTCTGACTACTATCATTCTCTGCTTGACATTTTCCCCTATAGTGAAGATGTTGTCAGAACTCCTGGATAAAGGCCAAAAGCTACAGCATGCTGCCTTTCTGACAGACAGAAAATGCTGCCTAATAAACAAAAAAGTGAGTAGCCAAAAATCCTTGTGCGTCCTGATGGACCAACCTAAAATGATCAGATAGTGATAAAGTAAAATATGGCCGCGTCAAGCCCTCCCCCTCCCCTCCTGCCTCGCTCCACCGTGTCTCCTGCTCTGCTTGATGCCATCGCTGGGAGCTGCTCCCAAGCCTCAGGGATGCACCAGAGCTGCCTGGTCCCGCATCGGATTCCTTTTTCAATGTGGCGGCACTTCGCTTGACTGTGAAAGACTTCTACTGAGTATGCCTACCCGGCTGAGCCTGATGCTCTTTGCATTATGATTGTGGTTTCCTTGGTCCCGCGTGCTGCCCACATGGTCTCCTCTGCTGGCTTCTCTCCTCCGCATCCTATCTTCTCTCCCTGGGGCTTGGGCGTCCTGACGAAATCCGCTTGCTGCTTACTGAGAGGACTGGTTAGACCTTTCTGTTTTCGATGATGAAAAAAATTCTGTTCCTCTTGCCTATGAACTTGTAACACACTCGGCAAGGCTGCCCACTATCTTCATCGAAAACAGAAAGGTCTAACCATTGCTCTGGCCGTTAGACAGAATGTTAAAATTCGAAGGTTTGGAACACTAGGGATGGAAGATCGTAACTCCCTATATGCGGATGATGTCTTATTTATTATAGAGTATACAAGTACAACTCTTCCAAGACTCATCCAAATGGTCTTTTTGGCGAGGTTTCAGGTTTAGAGATAAATTGGTGGAAGACTACTCTTATGCCATTGAACTTCGTACCCTCTAATGAAGGTTTTCTGACTGAGTTGAATGTTTCCGATTCTTCCCCTCTGGGTGACACTGTTATGGGGGATCTCTGGGTGACACTGTTATGGGGGATCTGTAGATGGCACACTGTTATAGGGGGTCTGTGAAGGACACTGTTATGGGGGCGGGGTCTGTGGATGACGCACTGTTATGGGGGTCTGTGGAGGACACTGTTTTGGGGGGATCTGTAGATGGTGCACTGTTATGGGGGTCTGTAGATTACACTGCTATGGGGGGATCTGTGGATGACACATAGCATCTTATGCTATGTGTCATCCACAGATCCCTCCATTACAGTGTCCCTGTGATGACCCCCATTATAGGGGGTAGAAAATCTCATCTGCTTTTTTAATGACAGCGGGGCCCGTGCAGTGACTGTATCCTACTACACGGGCCCCGCTCACTGTATATAAGCTTGCCATAATTGAAGACATTGTTATTATAAGTAAAAAGCCTTAGTAATCCTTAGTTGTATTATTCTAACTACAATTGGTGGCAGAGAGGAGAGAGGAGGGAGGAGGCAGGCTGGGAGGACGGGCGCAGGCAGCGTGAGTCACTACGTCACGTGCCTCTTCATTCATAAACTGGACGGTGCAGGCCCGTGACGTAGTGACTCACGCTGCCTGCGTCCGTCCTCCCGGCTTGCCTCCTTCCTCCTCTCTGCCACCGATTGTAGGTAGAATAATACAACTAAGGATTACTAAGGCTTTTTACTTTATAATAACAATGTTTTCAAATATTGCAAGCTTATATACAGTGAGCAAGGCCTGTGTAGTAGGATACAGTCACTGCACGGGCCCCGCTGTCATGCCGGCCCGCCACAGCCCCTCCTCCCTCTTAGCTAATACACCTGCCGCACGGCATCGCACGTGGCAGCCCACGGGGATATTGTCCGGCAGGCAGCCGGACGTGCACAGCATCATTGTAGTCTATGATGCTGTGCGTTCCCGTGTGCACAATCAATGCCGCGCCAGGACATATTGCCCGCTCACGGACCGTATATCTTGGAGGGCATACGGTTGTGGGCAAGAGGCCTAATTGATTGCTAGAGGCAACTAAGCCAGTTTTATTTAGCACCGGTATTGATAAATCTCCTCCAATGAGGGAAGATTTTGAAATCCGTATTGCTTTAAGTCTGCATTGGTGTAATTTGCACCAAATTTATTGAATGTTGCACAGTGTTCGATAAATTTGGTGCATCTTTAATCCCTTAACGCATGATGCCGCACATATATGGCATATGCGGCCGCATTTGTATGGAGTGGGCTGCTGCAGTTAGCCAGCTCCATACATGGCAGTACCCGGCCGCAATAACGGGGAATGGCAATCCCGCCACACTCTGTCATTTAACCCCTCAGATGCCGTGTTTACTGCTGATTGCGGCATCAGTGAGGCAAGGCAAAGGGATGTGGCAGTGAAATTGCAGGTCTTTCAGGCCTGTCATGGTAAGCTCTTTGCTGTGCTGTTCATGAGACACAGCTCAGCAGGAAGTCTCAGAATCCTATTCACCCTAATAGATGTCTATCCAAAAACGTCTGAGCTAATAAAATATTTTGAAAAATTCCCTGTGTGGTGAACACTAAATAATGAAAAATATGCGATCCACAATTTTTTAGTCATTTTGTCCTTCCCAAAATGGAAAAACAGTGAGCAAAAAGTTGTGCATACCACAAAATACTACCAATAAAACTACAGTTTGTTACGCAAAAAAATATCCCTCATACAGCTCTGTAGACAGAAATATAAAAAAGTTCAATGAAAATTTAGATTTTTTTTTCAAAGGTTTTTATTTTTTTTAAAGTAATTAAACAAAATAAAAACTATACAACTTTGGTGCTTCAGTAATCATATTGAGCTGCAAGAATAAGGATGTCATATCATTTTTAGCGCACAGTGAAGGCCGTGATGTTAAAACTGCAAAAACCTTGGCGGAATTGTGTTATTTTTTAAAATTTTACTCCACAAAGAATATTTTTTCCCGTTTTCCAATACAAGACATGGTAAGTTAAATAGTGAAATTAAAAAACTGCATTTGATAAATTTTTTGTGCACCTTATTAACATATATAACCACACACTTCCCTATCCACTTTTCAAAAGGGACAAGAGGCACATAAAAACTTTTGCACAAACATGGAATGAGCTTAAAATTGTCGCCAGTTTTCAGATGAAAATGTTATGGAATTATACATTTTTGGCATGAAGACAGTCAAAGATGGGCCAAAATTATTAAGGCATGTGCCACAAGTTGCTCAAGTATATTTTAGTTTAACGGTTTTCCCAGTGGGATCAATTTTTTGTTTATATGGATCAGTGACTGATCTGATGGTTACTAGTCCCAGAGCCCATTCAGCATACACGAAATGGCAGGTGTTGACTGCTCAGCCAATCAATGGCCACAGCGGTGACCGTCCACAGTCAGTCATTTAAAATGCAGGCATTTCCTGTGACTTGAGCTGAGAACAGGAAGTGGAAAGCAGCAGGGATCGGTAAGTGCTGGAAAGGCAGCAGTAGGGTATCAGTAATGTTTTTTTTTTTTAAAACCCTCTGAGCCATTTATAAAAACGTGATACTGCCTGACAACTTCTTCAAGACTGCTACATGAAACACAAGTTTTAGTGAATGTTACCCATTGTTATTAACAGAATGAATAAAATGCTGCAAAGGTTTAAAATAGCAGACAGGTGGCGCTGTTGCCCTGCAGTTACATTATTTATAGTGCCCTGAGCCGCTGCAAATTTCTTGAATGCAACTTTGAGAAAGTTTGAGGAACTAAAAGATTTCCCTTTTCTTGCTTCGCTATGGACCCTTTAGCATTGCCGTTCATTCCAGATCATTGCCTGATCGTTCATGTGCAATAGATCTGCATTTACATGCACCAATTATTCTTCTGTTTGGGGATGGATGATGGATGATGGATACTGCGATCGTTCATCTCTATGCAAATTAACACTTTGTGAGCAGCACATTCCAGTGTTCTGCCCACAAACAATTATTTTAGGTACAGTATGACAGATGTGATCACCTGAGGTATGTTTGCTCATTCGTAGGGGTGATTGGCACAGGACAATTATAAGGACTAGGCACTCATAGGAACGTTTGACCCCGATAATTGTCCTGATCCTCGGCCCATGCTAAAGGGCCCTAAATGTGCTGCAATAGCCTGCTAATCTTTCAATCACTGGTGTTTTCTTATAATCATTTTAACCTTGTGGTAGTGTAAATCATTCTTCTATCCCCTGACAAGCAAAGCTATGGGGGGGGGGGGGGCCAGTAGTCTGAGCCTCTGATTAGAGCGGAAATGGATTAGAGACTTACATCAGACTCTCACTGGATAAATATAACTAAGCTGCCAACACTGGTCATAGCCATGCTGCACTGGATCACAGCGGAAAAGCTGCCAAGCAACCAAAACATAATAAAATACGCTGCAGCTACATAATATCTAAAGACTATGCAAACATCTCAATTTCACTGGCGCTAATATTCACAACAACCATGTACAAACGCACGTTACCTCACTTACTATCAGATTGCCACTATTGCATCATTGTGTTTGCATGGGGTCTACACATATTGGGGTTTTTGATCTAGTGATTTTGGGGTAGATCAGTAAATATGTATAATTTTTTAAAACATTTTGTTTGGGTTACAGTTTGCATGTATATTTATAAAATATATTTTTAAATATATTTTAGAATATATTTTTACTTTTTTCTGCGGGTCAGAACAATTATGTAGATATCAAATAGACTGTATATAGCATTTGATATGTTTTGCTACCTTTAAAACATTAAAATTTTCTTTAAAAAAGAAAAAAAAGATTTGTGTTGCCACCAATAACTTTTTAAAAATTTTCAGCCAATGACGTTATGTGAGGGCTCATGATAAAGTTTTTTTTTTTTTTATATTACATATAATTTATATTACATATATATAACTTAGGGGTCTTCACCTGCGATCTATGATATCTTGTACTTTGAAAATGAATAGTCCTGTATTACAATGCGTACTAGTCAGGCATATTAGTACATCCTCCTGGAGGCTTTAGTTATCAACGGCCAGGACATGACAGGCCTGGGGCCCTTTAGGAGATCCTTGGTTGCCTTTGCAAGTAATCAGCACTCTGTGATTGCATTCTAAGGGTGCTAATTGGAAGACAGATGCTGTGGTCGCCATTGACCATGGCATCTTAGGGGTTTAACTGCCAGAATCAGAGTTATCTCCAATACCAGCAGAGAGAGCTGGGTGCCTGCTATATAATACAGACACCTACAAGCAGTGGTGCGGACCCAGCACAGAGCATCAAAATGGCCACCAGCAAGCTGTCCTAGAATTTAAGTAAGACTGGTTGCCTCCACTTACAGAGCTGCCTAGGGGAACCTTGCTATATACTACATTACTCTACAATAAATGGTACCTACCATACGCCATCATGACTCAGCAGAACTAGTAAATCCCATGAGTGAACTACAAGTATACTCTAGTAGATAACTTCGGTACTTCACTATGTATGTGCCTTTGTGATTTACACAGAACATCGAGTACGTAGGAGAGTCGGTGTATGCTTGGTTAAACGGGATCCAGATTCTGTTCTCCAGTTATTTCCAGCAGGGAGAGAACAAACGTCTGCGCGGTCCATTTAAACGAATTGAGAAATCACGTGATAATGTATGCCTACTATTTGCCAGTCTACCCCACCACCATGTGCTCTTGTTCATACAAAAAGACTTTTTGTACACAGGGACTTTGCAACCATTTACAAATTCTGCACACCACCTAAAGGCAGGAGGCGCACTAGAAACAAATGAAGCCTTGGTTCTTGGGCATTATGGCAATGATGTAGTCAGGGGGGAAAGTGCACATATTTGGTATTGTTATACACAGGAGAGTGGGGGAAAAAGAAGTAAATTTAATTTTTTTTACCAATTTTCCACTAAATAAAACATAAAAAAATTAAATATATTGTTTATGTTCAGTAGGCGATGTCTCAGTCTTGGCACCACATTAAAAAAACAAGGGGGGGTATTTATCAAACTGGTGTAAATTAGAACTGGCTTAGTTGCCCATAACAACCAATCAGATTCCACCTTTCATTTTTATCAGCTCCTTTGTAAAATGAAAGGTGGAATCTGATTTGTTGCTATGGGCAACAAAGTCAGTTGTACTTTACATCAGTTTGATAAATCTCTCCCAATATGGGCCTAAAAGAATAAAAAATGATATGTACCCAAAAGAAAAAAAATGGCCACAGTATAGAATTAAAAAGTTTTTTTTTTAATCGATTCATCTCACTAGCAGGGCTTCTTTACTTGTGGGTGTCTGTCCCCGCAGGGCTTCTTTACTTGTGGGTGTCTGTTCTCAGCGCTGACAATTCTCTCCCTGCTCTGCTGTGTGGCCCCCCACAGGTGAAGAAGCATGACTAGGGAGATTAACCAAACACCAGCACCAGCCGAAGCTCCACAAGGTGAATAATTACTGAGAATAAAAAGCCTAACAAGTAAAGCAAAGGTGAGAAGGAAAAAGGGGGAAAAAAAAATAAAAATTTTTTTTTTCTAAATCCTTTAAAAAAAAAAAAGCCCAAAAGAACTTTAAAAAAAAATAAAAAAAATTGGGAAGTAAAAGGAGGGGCTTTAAGGAAAAATAGAGGAAAAGGAGAAAGAGAAGAGGAAGGGGAAATAAGGGGAAAAAAAAAAGTCGGAGATAAAAAAAACAAAATATATCAAAAAAAAAAAAAAAAAAAAAAAAAAGGCCTTTAACCACTTCAGCCCCCCTAGCTTAAACACCCTTAAAGACCAGGCCACTTTTTACAATTCCGCACTACACTACTTTACCCGTTTATTGCTCCGTCATGCAACTTACCACCCAAATGAATTTTACCTCCTTTTCTTCTCACTAATAGAGCTTTCATTTGGTGGTATTTCATTGCTGCTGACATTTTTACTTTTTTTGCTATTAATCAAAAATTACCGAAATTTTTGCAAAAAAATGACATTTTTCACTTTCTGTTGTAAAATTTTTTAAAAAAACTACATTTCTATATAAATTTTTCTCTAAATTTATTGTTCTACATGTCTTTGATAAAAAAAGTCCAATAAGTGTATATTTATTGGTTTGGGTAAAAGTTATAGCGTTTACAAACTATGGTGCAAAAAAGTGAATTTCGGCATTTTGAAGCAGCTCTGACTTTCTGAGCGCCTGTCATGTTTCTTCAGGTGCTAGAATGTCAGGATGGTATAAATACCCCCAAATCACACCATTTTAGAAAGAAGACACCCCAAAGTATTCGCGGGGGCATGGTGAGTTCATGTATCATTTCATTTTTTCACAAGTTAGCGGAAAATGACACTTTCTGAGAAAAAAAATAAATAAAAAGTTTCAATTTCTGCTAACTTCTGGCAAAAAAAAAAGAAATCTCAGACGGACTCACTATGCCCCTCAGTGAATACCTCAGGGTGTCTACTTTCCGAAAAGGGGTCATTTGTGGGGTGGTGTTTACTGTTCTGGCATTTTGGGCGGGGCTAAATTGTGAGCCGCCATGTAAAATCTAAAGGTACTCGTTGGAATTTGGGCCCTTTGCACTTCAGGCTGCAAAAGTGTCACACATGTGTATCGCCAGTACTCAGGAGAAGTAGGGCAATGTGTTTTAGGGTGTATTTTTACATATACCCATGTTGGGTGAGAGAAATATCTCTGTAAACTGACAACTTTGTATAAAATTTTTAAAAGTTGTCGTTTACAGAGATATTTTTCACACACAGTATAGGTATATATAAAAATACACCCCAAAACACATTGCCCTACTTCTCCTGAGTACGGCGATACCACATGTGTGCCACTTTTGCAGCCTGAGTGCGCAAAGGGCCCTAAAACCAATGAGTACCTTTAGGATTTCACAGGGCATTTTTACGCATTTGAATTCCAGACTTCTTCTCACGCTTTAGGGGCCCCTAAAATGCCAGGACAGTATAAATACCCCACATGTGACCCCATTTTGGAAAGAAGACACCCCAAGGTATTCTGTGAGGGGTATGGTGAGTTCATGTAAAATTTTATTTTTGTCACAAGTTAGTGGAATATGAGACTTTGTAAAAACAAAATAAAAAAAAATAAAAAAACTATTTCCGCTGACTTGTGGCAAAAATAAAAATTCTGTGGACTCACCATGCCCCTCACGGAATACCTTGGGGTGTCTTCTTTCCAAAATGGGGTCACATGTGGGGTATTTATACTCACCTGGCATTTTAGGGGCCCCTAAAGTGTGAGAATCCAAATGCATAAAAATGCCCTGTGAAATCCTAAAGGTACTCATTGGTTTTAGGGTCCCTTTGCGCATCTTGGCTGCAAAAGTGTCACTCATGTGGTATCGCCAGTACTCAGGAGAAGTAGGGCGATGTGTTTTAGGGTGTATTTTTACATATACCCATGCTGGGTGAGAGAAATATCTCTGTATATTGACAACTTTGAATAAAAAATGTAAAAAGTTGTCGTTTACAGCGATATTTCTCACACCCAGCATGGGTATATGTAAAAATACACCCAAAACACATTGCCCTACTTCTCCTGAGTACGGCGATACCACATGAGTGACACTTTTTGCAGCCAAGATGCGCAAAGGGGCCCTAAAACCAATGAGTACCTTTAGGATTTTACAGGCCATTTTTACGCATTTGGATTCTCACGCTTAGCACTCCTAAAATGCCAGGGCAGTATAAATACCCACATGTGACCCCATTGTGGAAAGAAGACACCCCAAGGTATTCCGTGAGGGGCATGGCGAGTTCACAGAAAAAAAAATTTGGCACAAGTTAGCGGAAATAGTTTTTTTTTTTTTTTTACAGTCTCATATTCCACTAACTTGTGACAAAAATAAAATTTTGCATGAACTCACCATACCCCTCACGGAATACCTTGGGGTGTCTTCTTTCTAAAATGGGGTCACATGTGGGGTTTTTGTACTGCTCTGGCATTTGAGGGTCTCCATAATCATTACACGTATGGCCAGCATTAGGAGTTTCTGCGATTCTCCGTATATTGAGCATACGGGTAATGAGATTTTTTTCCGTTCAGCCTCTGCGCTGAAAAAAAAAAAATGAACGGCACAGATTTCTTCATTCGCATCGATCAATGTGGATGAATAAATCTCTGCCAAAATCAGTGACTGCGGTGCGGTGGGCTGGGCGCTAGCTACCTAACAAGTAGCTAACTAACTGGTGGTGATAGGGGACCCTTATGCCCCATTCACACGTCCGCAATTCTGTTTGCGGAACGGAATTGCGGACCCATTCATTTCTATGGGGACAGACTTTGTCCCGCTCGGATCCGGAATTACGGATCCGCGCTCCGGGTCTGCACTTCCGTTCCGCAAAAATATAGAACATGTCCTATTCTTGTCCGCAATTGCGGACAAGAAAAAGCATTTTCTATATAGTTCTGGCAATGTGCGGATCTGCAAAATGCGGAAAGCACATTGCCGGTGTCCGTGTTTTGAGGATCTCGCGGATCGGATCCGCGGATCCGTGAATCCACGGATCTGTGAATCCACGGATCCGCAAAACACATATGGACGTCTGAATGGAGCCTTACAAGGGGTGTGATCAATGACAGGGGGTGATCAGGGGGTCTAGATGGGGTGATCAAGGGGTTAATAGGTGAGGGGGGTGGGGGGTTAGTGTAGTGTTTGGTGCAACTTTACTGTAGTTACCTGGTCCTCTGGTGGTCGATCCCAGAAAATGGGACCACCAGAGGACCAGGTAGCAGCTATATCAGACGCTGTTCATAAAACAGCGTCTGATATAGCTGTTTGATGCGATTTATATCGCATCTACAGCCTGCCAGCGATTGATCATCGCTGGCAGGCTGTAGTACAACTCTTCAGATGCCAGACGCTGTGAACGCGCGCGCGCCCGCGCGCGCGTTCACAGGAAGTCTCGCGTCTCGCGAGATGACGCCCCGGCGCGTCCGATCAGAAGAACAGGACCGCCCGCAGGACGCAATCCTGCGTACGGCGGTCCTGAAGCGGTTAACAAAAAAAAAAAAAATGGCTCCAAAGCGGCGCTCAATTGACTCTTCTGGAACAAAGCTGGGGTCTAAGACACTAGAGAGTAAAATTGATAAGTATTTGAAATCTCCCTCTCTGAATGAAAAAGATTTACCTAAAGGGAAATTGCATGTTAACCCCAAGAAAGTTGTCAAAATTCCCCAAGCTGAAGAACTCTCTGAGGACGAGCCTTCAGAGGTGGGTCAGGAAGGAGGGGAGGAAAGCTTGTTAATTCCAACAGAAATTGAACATGATCCCTTAGCTTTGGAAAAAATTCTGTGTGCGGTTAAAAATAACGGTATCCTAATGCAGGGGATGTCCACTCAGCTGGGGTTTATGCAGAGTGATATATCCCTGATAAAAGACAAGCTGACAAAAATCCGCGATCGAGTCCTTAACGCGGAAAAAATGGTCGACTCTCTGCAAACAGATACTGTTTTGATAAAATCTAAGATGGCGTCCTTGGCTTCAGAAAACCTCCTTTTACAAAACAAGCTGGAGGATCTGGAAAACAGATCAAGGCGCTATAACATCCGTATAGTGGGATTTCCAGAAGGAGTTGAAGGTCGGCAGTTAGCGGAGCAACTTAAAGATCTGATTGTGGAAAACCTCGGCAGTGAACATTTTTCGTCTATGCTTCAAATAGAAAGAGCCCATCGGATTCCAGGGGGGAAACCTATCCCAGGGAGGCCGCCACGAGCAATCTTAATAAAGCTGTTATTGTCGATGGATAGAGACATGATACTGAGAAGAGCCAGAGAATGTTCACCTATTGACTACCAGGGTACAAAACTGCTATTTTTTCCTGACTTTGCTCGGCAGACCCAGGAAAAAAGGAGTTTCACTGAGATAAAGAAACGCTTGGCCTCCAAAGATATTAAATATTCTCTACAATATCCAGCGAAATTGAGAGTGATTTATAATGGGACTCTTCAATTCTTCGAAAAACCGCAACAAGTGTTGGACTGGATGGAACAACTGGGCATATGAAATATCTTTCTGAAATGAACCAAAATGGAACGCAAGTAAAAAGGGAAAAGTTAGTTAGCAAAATGAGTTAAAGAAATGTTTAGTCATCTAAGGACATTAAATATTCGTTATAGCACCCAGTGAAATTAAGAGCGATCTACAATGGGATTTCCCAATTATCTGAAAAACCGCAAGATGTGCTGGACTGGATGTAACAACTGAGCATATGAAATATTTTGCAATGAAGTGATGGAGGGGGGATGGGATTAATGGGGGGGAGAATGGCCGGAGGGTAGAGGTTTGCTGATTAGATCGGGCGGACCAGCGGAGGGGGGGGAATAGGGGGAGTGGGGGATAGGAACCCACCCTGCAGGAAGGGGTGTTTTTTTTTTTGTTTTTTTTTTGCTACGTTTTAAATGAGGTCCATTAGGATTGTCTCTTGGAATGTTAGAGGTCTCGGAGAAAGGACTAAGAGGCAAGCAATAATGGATGCAATAAAGAGACAGCTTCCGGCAATTATTTGTATAGTGGAAACCCATCTCATCAAAGAGACTGTGTCCCGCTTGATGACGGGATGGCACTCTCAATCTTACCATTCTACTTTTAGTAGTGCCTCTAGGGGGGTTTCGGTCTTGATCCATAATTCTGTAGATTTTATCTTAATAGATTCCTATATAGACGATCAGGGCAGATTTATTTTTTTGCATGGTAGGCTCTATGGCTGTAGTTACATTCTTGCCTTTTTTTATATACCTCCACCCTTTTCGATGTATCCACTTAATCAACTATTACTCTTTTTAGAAAAGAGACCAGAGAGTCGGCTTGTCTTGATGGGAGATTTCAACGCTGTTATGGACCCCAAAAAGGATACGCTGACTCTAGATGCAGATCAGGGAAGGAATATTTGTGGCTCTCCATTGCCTCAGTTCTGTTTGGAGGTTGGACTGGTGGATATATGGGACCATTTTGGTGGAGGAAAGAGAGTATACTCCTGTGTTAGCAGGGGTGGAAGAGCTATGTCTAGGATTGATCTGGCGTTCACTAATGAGAGCAATTTGAACAACATCAGAAGGATACGATATGGAGTAAGAACAGTTTCGGACCATTCCCCTGTATCTATTGAAGTTTGCATTGGGGAGAATAAAGAAAACGGAGGGCTTGGTTTTAAGCTTAATCCATACTGGCTTACCATTATGGATAATTACCAGTCCACTAAACTACTCATATCCTCTTTTTGGGAGATGAACCTCCCCTCTGCTAATATCAATGTTGTCTGGGACGCTTTGAAAGCATATTTGAGGGGGGTTCTTATAAGTGATATTACCGCTGTGAGGAGAAAATTTAGGAAAACAGAGGAGGAATTAGTTAAGACTGTAGCATCTACTACAGAGCAATTTATGAATCAACCTACCGAATATAATAAGGAAGAGATGCACAGGGCTAGCTGTTCTCTGAAGGATTATGTAATTGAGAAAGCAAATCACAGATTGCTCTTTAAGGGACAAAAGTATTTTTCAGAGTCCGGACGTCCTGGTAAGCTCTTAGCTAGAATAATCTCACAACAGGATAAGAAAAGGAAAGTTATCACCTCGATTCGTAATTCAAATGCCGTGATTCAATCAGAGCCAGAGGGAATTAGAGATACCTTTCTTCAATATTTTTCTCAGATATATACAGCTTCACCCGGTTTTCCACCTGACCTGGCGATGCAGTTCCTGGAGAGAATTTCACTGCCGATGATAACGGAGGACCCAAAAAATTTTCTGGAAAGAGAACTGTCTCTGTTGGAGATCCAAGAGGCTTTGGGGTCTATCTCTGGGAACTCATCGCCAGGGTCAGATGGCCTGCCATACAAATTTTATCGTAAGTATGGTGATGTCATCCTTCCTCATTTATTAGAGGTATTTTCTCAAGCACTACAGGTAGGGGCGCTACCTCAGTCTATGATGGAAGCTTTGATAGTTTTGATTCCCAAAAAAGATAAAGATTTAATGGATCTGAGCTCTTATAGACCAATTTGCTTACTAAACACGGACGTTAAGTTATTATCAAAAGTCCTGGCTAATAGGCTCTCTCGGGTTATATCATCTGTCGTCCACCCAGATCAAAATGGCTTTATGCCAAAAAAGGGTACCCATTACAACCTACATAGGTTTTTTTCTAACATTCAGTCTCCTGGGAGTGGTGCCCGCTCCATCCTGTCATTGGACGCCACTAAGGCGTTCGACAGGGTCGAGTGGACATTTCTCTGGAAGGTTATGAAAAAAATGGGTTTTGACCCTAAATTTAAATTTATGGTTCAGTTGTTATACAAGTCTCTAGTTGCCAGGATTAAGATCAATGATATGCTGACAAAGAGCTTTGTATTGGGAAGAGGCACCCGTCAAGGTTGTCCCCTTTCCCCTCTTTTATTCAATATTTATATTGAACCGCTGGCAGCTTGTATTAGGCAGGATGCGAGAGTGGCTGGTTTCGGTGTATTGGGGGAGCAAGATCGTATATCCCTCTATGCAGATGATATTTTGTTTTTTATACATGTTTTTTATACATCAAACAGGAAAAACTCTTCCGCGAATAATGAAGTTAGTTAACCTATTTTCTGACTCTTCAGGCTTGGAGGTTAACTGGGAGAAAACTGCCCTCCTCCCTATAGATGAACTGCGAGAATCTATGGAAAACTTGTCTAATAATAGTTTCCGCCAAAACTCAACATTATTTACAACTGAACTTGATTCCTCTACTGGCAAAATTGAGATCGAAAATCAAGATATGGCAAAAAATTCTGCCTGCAAGAGCAGACAGAATTTCTTTAATAAAAATGGTGGTGCTGCCCCAGGTTCTTTATGTTCTTCGTAACTCGCCTGTATGGATTGAAGATAAGTACTTTAAATTGATAGAGCGGATGATTAATGATTTGCTGTGGGGGCGGAAACGTGTGAGATTAAAGGCGCTCTATTTTTCTATGCCCTATAATAGGGGAGGTCTTAATCTCCCCTATTTTAGGGGTTATTTTATGGCCTCTCAACTTTGCTTTTTTAATGACTGGGAGAATAGCCATCTCTGCAGAAAATTGGTGAAGGATTCAGGTTTTTCGGATTATTTTTTTTTTTTATTCCTGCAAGGTGGGAGGGGGGGGGGGGGTTGTGGGTTGGGCTGGGGATGATTGTGTAATTTTGTTCTTTTTATAAATTTGTACTTTTTTGAGACAATAAAAACTTTAAAAAATAATAATTACTGAGATCGGCATTAGGCTACATTCACACAAACGTATTTTGTTTCCGTGTCCGTTCCGTTTTTTTTGTGGATAGGATGCAGACTAGTACCCTTCTCTTTACTGAGGAGGAGCAAGAAGTATGATACAGCTGCCTACAGATGTCTGGTTTGGCTGATATTCCTAGTCATATTTCAGGATTTTTTAATATTTACTTACAGAGTCGCTACCTGTCGGTGTCACTAGAGTTTCCTCCTTCAGAAGGAGAGCTAATCTGTATACTTTTTCATAGGGAGCCATATTTGTAAGCTTCCTATGAAAAATTTCTTTGTGTAAAGTAAGGTTTAAATATGAGTCCTATTGTAATGCAAGGCACCAACAAACAGACCAGTGATGAAAGCAAAAAGGTGTTTATTCACCAGAAACATAAACGTCCAGAAACACTTGCTGGTAACAAGAAATAATAACAAAAACCAGGCAAGGAGATTCCAGGAATAGTCCCAACCAGTGCTGAATGATGCTGTGCACTTGGCAGTCGAGTCACTCCAGATCTTGGGTCCGCTGCAAAGGACAAAGTTCCTGGCAGTCTTCAGTCACTAGCAGTTGTGACCTATACCTGGTTGAGGGAAAATAACAGTGGGCACTGATCACCTCCTTTTAAAAGCCTGCTGACCAATCCCAGGGTGCCAAGTGTCCACTTCCATAGGTGAACAAATTGCCCTGCACCTGAGTACATGGCCTAAGGCAATCACAAGTTGATTAACCCATGGCTGGCTCCCTAATCTACTTTGCTCTTGTGAGTCAGTATATTATGCGCCACTGGTCGGCGAAGCGCATAAGAAGCGCGTACTCGCGACCGTGTATCCCTTTGCGAACCTGCCCTCGTGCGTATGCACGGACGCATGATCTACTCAGCGCGAGTATGCGAGCGCGTGGACCCAGATGCGGAAATGGAAGTCGCAGGAGACACCGGAGACAACCCTGGCCGCAGCGTCTTGTCACTTGCCTGGCCACTCTGTCTCCGGGACTCCGACGGTCCTCCCCTCCGATGTCCTTGCGAACGCATCCCCGCACTGGTTCGCAAAGGGGTCAGAGCTGGTGCATCAGAGACACGCATAACCTGTCCCGCAACTCCACGAGGACCCCTCTTGGTTCCCCTGGAGTGTAAAGCAGGTGAGGATCTTACACCTATTAGGTGATTTAAAGTGGTTGCCCCCCCATAAGAACTTATCCGCTATCCACAGAATGGTGATCTGGTGGTGGTGTGACCCCTGGGACCCCCTCCAATCACAAGAATGAGGTGTTGGAGTCCCCAGAGTCAATGGAGTGGTCACATATGTGCTACTGCTCCATTCAAGTCTATGGGGCTGTTGTGCTGCCCCCCTCCTCCTGGCGAGCATGGGTGCATCATTACTTATTCTGCCAGCCTCTCCTCCCGTCCAGCGATCCTCCCCAACTGGCAGCCGTATCGGGAGCTGTCGACTTCCGTGAATGCTGCAGGCTATGACTTGCATCCTATTGTAGGCCTCCCGGTCTTTTCTCTGAAGTGCATGCATTCCACTCCTGGCCTCTTAAAGGGACAGTGCTGGAATGCCCAATTACTTGCCCAGCCTATGACTGGCAGTCCCTGAATACTTAAGGCAGCTTCCCCAGTGGGAGGAAACCTAAGTTTACGTTCCTAGTTCTTAGTTACCAACCACACTCCATGAACTCCAGCCTGACTACCAACCCTATCTTCAAGACACCTGCTCTGACCTTGCCTGTGTTTTGGAATGCTTTACTCCCACCTACCCTGACCCCAGACTTCTCTCGCAGATTTGATGAACGCTTTGTAGCTGCCTCCCCCCCCACCCGTAAAGTCCAGATCCCTGTATAAGGGTTAAAGGGTGAATACTGGAGGACTGACAGGATAATTCCCTTAGCGTTAGCCTTAGGCCAAACCTCTTGGCTGGTCCAGTGGGCCCACTGCCCATAACTGATGGGAATAGCAGAGCGCTGTACTCGGCTGCTTTTTGGCAGTCCCGTAGAGCTGAATGGAGTAGCAGTACACATATGTCATAAGAGACATTAGATAAACTGAACCATTTTCTCCCAAATGAGATAGTTAGCTTTCACTTGTACAGGTGAAACCCGAACAATTAGTATATCGTGCAAAGTTCATTTATTTCAGTAATGCAACATAAAAGGTGAAAGTAATATATGAGATAGACTCATTACATGCAAAACGAGATATTTCAAGCCTTTATTTGTTATAATTTGGATGATTATGGCTTACAGCTTATGAAATCCCAAAGTCACAATTTTGAGGTACCCTTTACTTAGGGGGTATGGATTAATTAGCTGACTAGAGGGTGACACTTTGTGCCCAGAATATTGAACCTTTTCACAAAATTCTAATTTTAAGTTGCATTAATGCAATTCCTTTTAATTTGCATTACTGAAATAAATGGACTTTTGCACGATATTCTAATTTTTCGGGTTTCACCTGTATATAGGTAATGTGGTAGCACGTGACTGGTAAAAGATTTCTGTCCACATATGAAACATTTAGAAAAAATTGGGTTCTCATCAGTCTCCATAGATACTAATGATTTGGTAATGAAGGCAAAGAGACATTTTTATATCTTGCTGAGTTTAGTAACCATAGAAATTGTAAGTTGAGAGATGTGGGCTGTATACATAAAGGCACAATACAGTATTATCAGAAGCACAAAGCAGCTTATATGAATAGTATGGGGTCTGTGAACACTTCTATGTAATTGTATGTAGACAATATCTTACTGCTGTAATGTCTATAACAATTATTGGGTGTTTCTGGCAGAATTATCAGGCTTGAATCAAGCAGTGCAAAAACAATGGACATATTAAATGATGAGACCAGACATTCCCTTCCCTACTAAGACCAATTTCTGCCAAACCCACAAAATGTTCTTTCCTGAGGACCCCCTCAAAACAAAAGTGGCAGACCTCTACCAAAATAGACAAGATGTTTTTCAAGAAGTTGAACTGTTTTGTTAGATTTTGTGGGGGTCTGCAGCCATTGGCAATACTTGGAAAGTCAGTTGTGCCAAAAGATAGATATGCACCCCATCAATAGAAGCCCAGCCCAATTCATGGATAACTACAGAGGTTGATCAATGATTTGTCAGTGGCATTGTTGTTCAGAAGGACGACTGTCACATACCAGCCAGCTATTTGATAATTATCCAGAACAGTGGATAATTATTGGATTGTGGCGGTACGTCCCCTGGGACGCAATGCCCACAGATCACAAGAAAGGGGGCCCTCTACGCCATGAGCACCCCCAAAATAATGGAATGGCAGGTCAAGCATATGCACTGCAGCTCCATTTATCCCTGTGGGAATGGCAGAAATAGAGTGGCAGTGCACATGCTCATCCTGCGGCTCCATTCATTTCAGGGGTCTCTGCTGGGTTTTGGGCCCGCGAGCATGTGATCTGTGAAGGTCTCAGTGCTAGGATCCCCACCAATCTAATAGTTATCTGTGTAGGGAGTAACTTTCAATAACCAGAATGCCTCTTTAAGGGTGGTTTCACACATGGTGTTTTTGCACACTTTTACCAGATAGATGGTGTATTTGCATTTTTTGGGATCAATGTCATAAAAAAAAAGCGTGGCATGGGGGCAAATGAAAAATCCTATAATTAACCAGCACTGAGATTTGATGACTTGTTTGCTCACCCAGTCAAGCAGCTCTGTAGTGATGAGGGGCAAGAACCCTGAAACAGCTGTCTACAGATGAACGTCTCTTTGTCTTGGAGAAGTGTTTGGCTTCTTGCTTCTGGATGAGAGCTAATTTGCATACACTTTCCCATGGAGCATTTATTGTACTGTAAGTCTCCATACACTAGCTAGGTGTCTTCAGTAAGAACCAGTATCTCCCCAATGTTACTCACTACATGATGGCATCAACCAAAATACTGCATTTTATTTGAAGACCATCTAAAATATCCTTGACTCCTAGATTTGGAAAGAAATGGGATGTTCTATCATATACAGTAGTTTAGACTATATTGACATTGGTGGGGCATTTTCAGTTTTTCTGTTTGGTACAGAAAGCACTGGAACCGGCATATGATGGACACCAACAGTACCTAACTGCCAAAAAACAATATCTAGTACCAGATCCAGGTCTTCAGGAAAAGAATCTTCCAAATGTATTACGTCCAGCAATAAAAGTCAAACAGAGGAACCCCAGTCGCGGGTCTACACACCTTACTCATGACCTGAAGAACTTTTTAGGTCATAAGTAGGGATACATTTTAGCCCAAAACATGTAGAACTACTCCTTATTGGGGTATTTGTGTTTGTGGATTTTATTGTTGCGCATAATACATTTGGAATATTCTTTTCTCGAAGACCTGGACCTAGATATTGTTTTTCTTTGCTATTGTTGCTGGTTTGTCTCCTAAAGTCCTTGTGCACAGAAGCAAGATCTATATGCAGCAGGAACAGTGAGCTGATCGATGACTTTTTTTAAACCGTATCCAGCTAACCTCATGCAGTCAATCACTGGCCTTAACAGTGTACCGAGGAGGCTAGTGATTGGCTTCAGCGGTCATGTGTTGTCTACCTGATGTCACCAATGCAACCGGGGAAACAGAGCCCAGCTGGGAGAACCAGAGCAGCAGCGAGGAATCTGTCAGGTAAGTCATGCTCAGTTCTTTTTAGCAGAAGGATCCCATGTGTTGTCTAGTTTTTTTCCTAAAACTGGACGACTTTGCGTATTTATTTAATTACTGTGTACGAATTTTGCATCTGATAAGTTATGATTGAATATGCTTCTAAAATTACATAATGTACCTTCTAAATGGCACTGAATGGCTAATATATAAGAAATATGTACAAAAATAAGCAACAAACTCAGTAAGAGTCTATCTGAACACATCATTGTAACATCTGACAGGTGATCTGCCAGTCAGTAAAGTTGTAAGCTGGAGTAGAAGTTCCTCCTGAATTATTCTTTGTCTAGTTTTTGCACAGTAATATAGGGTCCAAGACATGACAACATCATGTCATCATGTCACATCTCTTTCCGTGCTTTTTTTCTGTTCTTCAAATTCTTTATTGGTATACTCTGAGGCTTTCAAATAAAAATCACTTTCAGATAAAGCACTTGACTTTGTTTAATCACGTCTCTCGCTTGGCTATTCATATTCAATCTGACATTAATTTACCCTGGTGTCACAATGATTTCATAAGAGGTTTTTTTATATACAGCTTGAGCAGCTAAACACAAAGCAATCAGTCCCACGTACTATCTTTAGAGCAAGCATCACATCAAACGGCACAAACCCTTTAGATGCATTACAGACTATAGAGAACAAATCTCTTGTTCCCCAGATCAGATGCACAACGGTCTACCCGACTCCCTGGCCGAAGAGACGATGAGGCCTGCCTATGAGCTGCAGGAACGTGAACCAAACCTGAACAATGACCTAGAGTGGAACCCTTTTGGGGAGGACGAAATGCAAGAATCGTTTGAGGAGTACAGGTTATTAATGCAATTTTTATATTTCCAAGTATTATTATTTACTGTATGTGAACCTTGGCTGTGACTGCTACTGTTGGCTTGTGTATATGATTCTGAATTTGTTGATGGAGTTATTCAGTGTCTATGTATGAGAGGTAGACTACATTTACAATGTATAAAACCCGGTAGTCCCCAGATATTGACATAAGCTCTATGGGGTCAGCAGCAGCTAACTTATATGTTATTCATAGACTGACACTTTACATTGCCCCATCCATCTAAGTTACTCACTAGTACTGAATGGATTCTCACTTGAATCATTAAAGCAGGGATGCTCAACCTGGGCCCTCCAGCTGTTGCAAAACTATAACTCCCAGCATGCCCTAGTAGCTGTAGGCTGTCCGGGCATATTGGGAGTTGTAGTTTTGCAACAGCTGGAGGGCTGCAGGTTGGACATCCCTGCATTAAAGGGAACCTATCACCATGAAAATGTGCAGTAAAATGCAGGCACAACATTATAGAGCAGGAGGAGCTGAGCAGTAAAACTTGTAATTTGTACATTTATATTCCTGCTCATTCTTGGCTTTGAAGTCAGGTAGACGGTCCTATCAGTGATTGACAGCTATCTCTGTATACACAGTTATAGAGGGAAGGCTGTCATCACTGATAGGACCACCTCCTAGACTTCAAAGCTCAGAATGATCACATATTGATGAGTAAATTACATGTTTTACTGAATCTTTTCTTATCAATCTGCTCAGCATCTCATGATCAGATACCATGTTCAATGTAACAAGTCCCTTTTAAGGCTAGGTTCACATCACTGTTTGTTTTCTATTCTTCTGATCCAGAAAACAAAAATGCTCATTGTGCATCCGTTTAGCGATTTCCATCTGAGATCCATTATTTTAGATGGAAGAAAAAATCTTTTGTGGAGGAATTTTCCATTTAAAATGAAGGCATCTCAGATAAAAATGGCTAAAACGGATGCACAATGAGTATAACAGATGCTCAAAATAAAGGATCTGTTTTTTTTGTTTGTTTTCTGTTCCTCTAACAGATCAGAAGAATAGAAACGCAACAGTGATGTGAACCTAGCCTAAGGAGTTTATTAGTATCTGTTAAGAATGTAATACAGAATGTTCACTACTGTTGAATGACATTATGAAAACCTTCCAAGATTCCACAGATACTTATTGCCTTTGATATATTAGACACCAGTTTGCCCTATCGAATTTATGAAGATTGTCATTGAATGCAGTTGTTCTTGGATGCGATCTATGAATGTTCCTTTAAGTACATACGTAACTTCTCCATTCTGATTTTTAATAGGAACAGGCTGCCATTTTTTCATTTTCACTTGGTTTTTGTAATTGATCAGAGGCCAGGTCCTTAGTAGAGTGGTCCCTCAAGTTACATAATGAATTGGTTCCTGGATGAAAATTGTATGTTAAAACCTTTGTAATCTGAGACCATAACTGTATGGAAAACCAGTAATTGGTTCCAAAGCTGAAAAATGTCATCCCAGAATAAGAAAAAGTGAAATTTTAAGAAAAATAAGCAGATAACCAATACATAAAAAGCAAGTCCTTAATAAAACAGACAGAAATAGATTCTGGAAGCTGTAAATGACTTTCTATGGTGAGGGCAGGAGCTTCTTCAGGATCTTGCATAGAATATAGATGTACCAGAAAAATAAAATGTTGCCACTGGTGTCCAAAGGAGCAGCTCATCCTGGCACAGACAGGGGGCAGTACAGAACATTTAGAACCACAGAGGAGCCACTAGACAACCAATAAAGGTGTTTTACCAGAGAAGTGGCCATGCTGATTGGTTGGATCTGAGTCTGAGACATTGTCTGTTGAGTCTAGTTTCAACTTACGATGACTGAGAAAAGACCATTTTATGTTGAAAATATTGTATTCTGAGGCCACTGTATCTTGAGGAATCAATTGTATTGTTGATGTTATTTTAATTTTTATTATTATTCTAATCAGTTCTATATATGTAATATTTTTGTACATGTGGGAATAATAGTATAAGGTGCTGTATCAGATGCCAACCAGGCTATAAAATGGGTTCCGCTGATCTAAGTTGAAAATACTTTTAGTTCAACATGTGGAAGCAAGATGCATTGTAGTGTACATACCCTTCCATTTGGCAATTACTCCTAGCTTTTTGCTGTGGTCACGGACCGTCTCAGCCAGGTGCAATGCTCAGGCGCCATTGCTGCCATCACCATACGTTGATATTCCCTGGCGCCTGTGCAGTTCTGTTTGACTACTATACTGAACTAGTGGCAGGAGAGCAAGGAAAAGAAAAGATGCCACCACGATGCATGCTGTTGGAAACTTCCAAAACTGGAGGTCGGGGATCAAAACATCTGGGCATGCAGCGGTGATGGTGATTACACCAGAAGGACAGCACTGCAGTAAAAAAAGGTATATAATGCTGAAATATGCAATGCCTGGAGGAAGCTGAGCTATAAAGTAACATACATATTGACCTTAGAGAACCCCTTTAAAGAGGTTGTCCCACCATTAAATGTTATTTTAATACAATTCAGCATGAAAAACATGTTACTTTTGTAATTTATTTTCTATTACACAAACGCTACCTGTTGTGAGATATTCTGTTTACTTCATTATAATTGTGCCCCCTGGTGTTTAATATGTATAGAGAGGTGCGCGTCCACTTACCTTTGTTAGAAAGAAATTGTTATGGACTATATGATGTCTGATTTTCATTTTTTACGTCATTCATGGCATAACCCCTTTAAGTGTCCATAAAATATACAAATTCTGCCAGCCTGAGCACAGGTTTATTATATGTATTTAACACAGACTACATACTGAAAATCATTATATGAATCGTTTATATTTAATATTGTTTTATGTCCTGATATTTACACAGACTTAATATAAAGTAATGTTCTCCTAATCCAACCAGTGCAATGATATTTGAAATTCTGATAATTGGAGGGGTTATCAATTCCCCCCAAATTGCCCGGGCACCTCATACAAGTTATACTTACCCCGCTTCCCGGCACCCACGTCGCTCCTGATGTCCACACGGCAGCCACTGCTTCTCCCCGTCACGCAGATCAAAACATCCGGTGACTTGGTGGGTGAGGGTGGGGGTTTTTGACAGCCAATATTAGGCCATGATGGGAACAAACCTCCCTAAGGTCACCCGAGATGCATCAGCGGCCATGCTGGCATCAGGAGTAACATGGGTGCTGGGGGGCTGGGTGAGTATTCCACATTGTACATACAGAATATATTTAAAATAAAAATGAATAATGATCCAAAGGAGATATAAGAACAGCCTTACAAGGATAAGTCTTGTATTTTACAATAAAAATTTAAAAAGCCTCCAGTGATCAGCACCTCTACTCGGCAAGTTAACTCTTTCTCATTTTGTAAAATTAAAAGAAGACACAGTGCATCCCAATTATGACACCAGAGAAATGTTTTGACACTGCCTAGCGGTAGCGGCATTCACTTTATCACCATATAACCGATGCCTTCTGTACAGTTTGTATATCACACATACTGTCGTTTGCAATGCATGCGAGCGATCAATTATGTAACATATGAAGTTTTGCAGTTGGTAAAGGATTTTCTGTTTAAATGTGATATCGGTAGACAGTGAAGTAAATTTATCCGCAATTGTCATGTTTTTACACGTCTTCTGCCCTCATTTAAAACAACACTTGATATTCAGTCAAGTCTTATTGCATCCGTTACTTTCAAACAACCTCGGGGGAGACGCTGTCCTATTGCCGGAGATGCTTTAGGTAATATTTTAATCCAATCTCTAACAATGTCATTTATGAATCTGTCTTGAAGAATCTGAAGGCATTTAGGAATTTTCCTAATGTCACTGAATGCAATCCTGTATGGAGTGATAAATACAGTCATCAGTCAGGTTTTGTCTATCGGTCATACACCTTCTCTTATTCATAAGCATTGATTCCCCACCATTTTTATTTTTTTGCTAAATGAATAGATCATTTTAGGTAACCCCATTTTGCCAACCATGCATAAACTTTCTCCTTATCAATGCTCCATAAGAAGTCATCTAAACAATTCCTTTTGGCCTTACTCGGTTCTCCTATTGGAATGCCGATGCTAAAGACCATCTGTCAGCAGATCTGTACCTATGACACTGGCTGAGCTGTTTCATGTGCACTTGGCAGCTGAAGGCATCTGTGCTGGTCCCATGTACAAATGAGCTCGCCTTGCTGAGAAAAATTATATTTAATATATGCAAATGAGCTTCTAGGAGCAACGGGAGAGTTGCCATTATACCTAGAGGCTCAGCTCTCACTGCAACTGCCTGGTCCTGTCAATCAAAGTGGAGAGAGCAGCAGTTGCAGAGAGCAGAGCCTTTTAGGTGTAATGGCAACGCCCCCTTTGCTACTAGAAGCTCATTTGCATATATTAATATAAAATTTTTCTCAGCAAGGCGGACACAATATATCAGCATGGGACCAACACATAAGCCTATAGCTGCCAAGCACACATGTAACAGGTCAGCCAGTTTCATAGGTACAGATGTGCTTTAACATGACTGGGATTGCAAGAAGGTTTGTATTGCCAGAAATAAGTATTCTCTGAGTACAGTAATATCAGTAGTTCTCACATCTACCTTAATATGTAATTCTAAAAACACAACCTAGCGACCCGCCTGCTAGCTAGCTTAGCTAACTAACTAACAAGCAACCTACTTTGAGTGGTCTGTCTTGCCACAGAAGTGGCTCACGATTCTTGAAGATGTGAGGTTCCCAGATGTGGTTAAAGCTGAGGCTGTGATTCACTAGCAGTGACCCTCACTTCACTGTTTGAGGATCTCTGCTGTAACCCATTGCCCTGCCCCACTGCAGCACTGCTTAGTAGTTCCGCAACTGACTTTGCTGTTACTAGACATCCAGAGATGTCATTCTGCAGGAAGTTAAGTGGCTTTAAGCCTGATTACTATTAATTAACATATATTTACAAGTTGATCCAAGCCCACTACTAATTAACATCTATTTAAATATTGCACAGCCTGAGAAAAGTAAATCAGCAGTTTTGTTTTTTTTTCAGCAATTTTTTTTTTGTCCGTACTTGATGCTTTTTTTCAACAGGCTTTTTTTTAACCAGTGGTTGCTTACTTCAGTACAAAACTGCATTTTCAGATCGTGGTTTTTGGTACCGATACGCAGTGGTGTATCTTGGTTTTGTGCTGCCCTAGGGAAGACTAAACTCAGGCACCCCCCTAATATAAATTTGACCCTGTCAAGGCCAAACCCCTTCCTCTGTAGAGCCCACCCATTCCTCTTTAGGCTCCACCCTTTCCTGTTAGAGCTTCACATCTTCCTTTCTGTATTTAAAAGTGAATAACGAAGGCCAATATTTTGTGCTTTCTGTACCAAATGTTGCATCTATTATTTAAAGAGAATCTTTAGATTTAATAATATAAAGTATAAATTCAACCACTTTACAAAGATCAGTCATCCATTATCCACAGATCCCCCTCCCCATAACAGTGCCATCCACAGATCCCCCCTAAACAGTGCCATCCGCAGATCCCCCTCCCCATGACAGTGTCATCCACAGATCCCCCCCCATAACAGTGCCATCAACAGATATCCCCCTCCCCATAACAGTGCCATCCACAGATCCCCTCTAAACAGTGCCATCCACAGATCCCCCTCCCCATGACAGTGTGATCCACAGATCCCCCCCCACATAACAGTGCCATCCACAGATCCCCCACCCATGACAGTGTCATCCACAGATCCCCCATAACAGTGCCATCCACAGACCCCCATAACAGTGCCATCCACAGATCCCCCACCGATGACAGTGCCATCCACAGATCCCCCTCATGACAGTGCTATCCATAGATCCCCTCCCCGCCGCTCACAGGATTGTACATTTATTAACTGCAATCTGTAGTTTTAACTTTAAATGAGCGCTTATCTCTTTACTAGGTTATCTTACTCTCAGCTCCGGTAACAGGCAGTGCGTGCGGCGCTCACTCACTGATGTCACGCTCCTGCACCGCCTAGTGGGAGGAGCAGGCACGTGACATCAGTGAGTGAGTGCCACGCGCACTGCTGCCTGCGTGTTCCCGGAGCTGAGAGTAAGATTCCCTAGTAAAGAGATAAGCGCTCATTTAAGGTTAAAGTTACAGGTTACAGTTAATAAATGTATAATCCTGTCAGTGGCGGGGCCCTGTATATTCTAACCCCCAGGCAAGCGTCCCCGTCACCATGGGAACGCCTGGCTCGGGGTTAGAATATACCATCGGATCTAAGTATACCGGCATTTTGCCACCCCATTGGCAAGTGCCGCCCTAGGCAAATGCCTTGTTTGCCTCGTGATAGATACACCCCTGCCGATACGCCACAAAAGTCGTGCAGAAGACACGCAAAAAAAACACACGTCCACGTACTGAGGGGCTTTTTGATGTCTACAATTAATTTTAATGAGAGATTTTCTGTGGATTCTCATGTAAAATGAATAGGTAGCTGTTTTGAGGCATTTTTTGGAGCTGATTTTGAGGTGAAAACACGCCAAACTCGGTGCTTAAAAATTAGCTATTTTACGCTTTATAAGACACACTTTTTCCCCTCCAAAGTGGAGGGAAAAAGTGAGTGCATCTTATAAACAGAAGGTGACCCAAATGTGTAAGCTGCAGCAGCTCAGGAGCGCTCACTAACAGCTGCCATTAAACTGTGGGCGGGCGGGAGTTAGTGTGGGCAGCAGAAGTTAGCTTCACTAAATGCTAAATGATGCTGGCAGCCCACGCTTCCATCATGCAATAAACCTCCCCAATATTACGTTGGGCGGGCTGGCGACTTCACTGTATGCGCTCTACTGCCGCCAGCCCACACATCATTGTATTGCTATGTTTTTGGCGGTGCTAAAGCCTCACAAGACTCTCATCAGCCCTCCGGCTGAGAACTTACACAGCATACAATATATCTATTGAACACAGTATTAGCTTTATTCAGATTAAGGCTTAACAATATATTCCTTATGCTTTATCATGGATGAATCATAGAGTAAGAATCAATACATTACCGGATATTGCATCATCACTCCATATCGGGGGACCAGCGATTGTCAGGAGGCAGCGCATACACAAGTCATCACACGGCTCGTCAGCAGTGGTGGAGTCCCAACTACATGATGCCTGCTCTCCCCTTAAGTATAAGTGGATCGCATTGCATCCTGGGGATGCTTGGTCATATTCCTAGCCCATGATTGGCTGGCTTGGCCACCCTCTCATAAACAGGACTAGTTATGTTTAAGTACTGTTTGTGCGCGCTGTCTATTACGCGCATTGAACAATATGCCTATATAAGCATTTCACGCGTTAGTTATACACAGTAGCTTTTCTAAAGGGATATGGCATTCTCTCAACCTATCTGCAAGCCTTTGAGATAATTCATGCCTCGTGATCATTTCATGGTCACAGCTTGAATAACATATTTGTATGAACGCCAGTAACCTAATGTTCTCTGCAATGGTTTACTATGAGATGGCCGTCATTACCCTATATTAGGCTTCCATATGGTATCACTTACCTACTTCAGCCATTCTCTCACTCACATCAGATTCGTATCACAATCATTTACTTACCGCAGCAGGAGGATCACCTCCTCATCTGAGCTGCAACTGGGCATTCAGCTGATTGGTGGTGAGCGCGTCCTGCTTCCCCACCCCCGCCTCCATCAGCTCCTTCCATATTTCCCTCTGTACCAGCTCTGCCCTGCTGTGTACAGTGGTCTTCTGGTCAATTGCTACCTATGACCTAAAGTCCCTTGGTGAGTGCAGCTCAGGGGCAATATACCCTACTAAAAAATGAAGTGTGTGCCAAATATGACTATAACTCCCCTTATCCATAGGAATCCACCCATGTACTGCAGTATAGGGGTGGATTCCTAAGTATAAGGGGGGCTTTAGTCATATTTAAAATAAACACTGGCCAGGGACTGTTCTGTAATTGGCATGTGTCTATATCAATTATGACTATAACATATCACATATATAACATTCATATACAACATCCATATGAATCCACCAATATACTGCAGTACTGTACATGAAACAGTTATAAACTCCTTCAAAAAAATGTGGCATCAGTAATGCCTTGGACAGTTCTGAGGATGGTGTCCTGTATGAAGACACCAGTAATAGTGATACCAGTGAGTTTTTGGGGTTTCCAGATGACTAGAGGTGTGTAGTTCTAAATCTTTCCTCATCTGTTACCGTTAGTTACAGTAATAATGGTTCTTAATGCTGCTGTTGGTAATGTCTACACATTACACAATATTTTATTAAAATGTTTTAGCCCACCTTTTAGTTCAAATTATATTTTTCACCATTTTCACCTCCTTTGAAAACTAGATGCGTCTTATCATCAGGTGCATCTTATAAAGCGAAAAAAACGGTATTATGCAATTCATCAAGAAATAGCAAAGCTAAAGTGAAATTTGGCTTTTATTTTTCCTTTCAGCTTCTTTATTTTAGATTTGACAATGAAAATTCAGCTTCTTTATTTTAGATTTGACCATGAAATTCCAGTATGGTAATAAGAAGGAAATGACAAAAGGCTCTTTTTAATTTTATTTTTGTCATATATTGCTACTCATGCTTGAGTGAAAAATTAAATTGCAAATTAAAAGGGTTTTCCAAAATTTTAATACTGATGGCATATCCTCTGGATAGGTCATCAGTATCTGATCGATGGGGGTCCAACACCCGGGACTCAGCTGTTTGAGAAGGTACCGGTGCTCCTGCGAGCACTGTGGCCTTCTCTGTGTTTACCAAGCACAGAGCTGTATGTTGTATGAAAGTGACCAATGAAAGTGTCATCACTGGCCAGAGAATAGGTCATCAGTAGTAACCCCTTTAAGTGATTTAATTTTATTTTTCATTTTGTCATGGAGTTTTCACACATAGGTGGCAAAAGAAATGTCAAAAAAAAGTATTTGCATTTCCATGTTCTTTTTTCATTTTATTTTTGGCTGGATTTGCCTCCCATGCAATGACTGCCTGGAGCCTGAAACTCATGGACACTGCAAAATGCTGAGTTTCCTCTAGTAAAGGTAACCTGTCACATAAAAAATGTAATCCTATCTGCAAGCAGCAAAGGCAGGAGGAGCATATTGATATATACTGTAGATTTGTAAGAACAGGTTGTGAGAACAGTTCATTTGTACTGGTATTGCACTGTATTTGCACTGTACTTTGAAGATGGTTAATGCACAGCCAACTAATACTGACAGCCTTTGGGACTTCGAGGCTCTGTCAGACTGTTGTCTTCAACTGAAAACTGCCTAGCCATTCCCACTGACTTGTATTGAGGCCCAATCGAAGTCTATAGCAGCTGTGAACTGCAACATTGTTTCTGTTAGGCTGTGCTTCTCCAGCTTCACCGTTACTAATAGAAGGTTCTGGATCAGTTAAAAACATAAAAGTAGAGCAGTCAAAAGTAGAGTCAGTAGAGGTCTACAGCTAGGGATCAATGTTTAGTAGGCGTTGGGGAGACTGTGCCAGACTGCACAAATAGCCAGAAGAAGACGCTGAGACAGGATACCCTGCCTGACAACTGAGCCACAGACCCTGGGCCACCAGCCCTTTGGCCAGCTAGCTCAGGCCTTCCATCAGCAGAACCTTCTGCTACCAGAGGGGAGACTCGACAATTCAGCAAAGTGCATTGCCTGTATTGATTTGCACTTGAGTTCCTACAGTAAAGAAGCATACTGGTTTACTGCAAACCCTGACTCTTTAGACTTATTTCCCATTGGGGTGTACCATGCCCTCCAGAGAACAGCAATACCTCATCGATGTCCGGGGAATCCAGCATAGTGTTGGGGCCACCTCAAATCCAGTCACTGCAGTGATTCACAACCTTCCTTGTATACGTGTATGTAAAGGACCGTTACGCACACAACTCCGTTTAGGCGATATTCCCCTTTCAGACACACCGACAGTTACTGCAAGCACCAATTTCCCGAACTGCAAGCACATGAATGCTGTATGCAGCCGAACAGGAAAAACCCAGCATACACTCCAATTCCCCCTGTGGTAAGGTGCAAGGTGTCATATGTGATGGCAGGTACGTGTCACCGAGGTTGCTGGCCTCGGTGAGGTGAGAGCCGGGTTTTTGTCTGCAGCAGCTAGTGCTGTTTGACTTTGTTAAATAGCATGGCTGCAAAGCCGATCCGGGCCGGCTCTTACTGGGAGCAGCTAAAGAGTAGGGTGGGTGGCTGCTCCCCACGGTCCAGTCCATGTTTTGGGCTGGATATAAACACGCAGCCAGCAGCTGTGTCTGAGGATGTGATTATCCTGGAGCTGCTAACAGGGCTGGGAGTTCTCTGTCCAGGAGGAAGAGCTCAGCAAGGAGGTATTTTGTTCCTGGCTACCTGAAGCTGGATTCTCCTGCGGCTGGGCCGACAGCGTGGTGCGAACCTGCACCTACACCTCCCAGGTGACTGAACCTGTGTTGGACTGTTTTTGTTTGGCTACGTTATTTCCGTTGTGTGTGAACTGTCACCAAGAGACTGTTTTTCATTTTGTGTGCAAGTGTGAATAAAACACTGTTTGTTGCACAATCTGGACTCCTTGTTTTGCCTCTAAACTGCACCCGCACCGCTGTCTACCAGAGCGACTCCCCACACCCCCAAGAACGAGACGACACTTCGCTTGAGGGTTAAGCAGACCACATGTACTGGCCCATACAGCCTCTTTTATTTCCATGTTCAGTCCAGGAGAACACCCCCTGGACTTCTACATTAGCCAATCATAAAATAACAAAGGAATGACCCTCCCGCACAGAGTACACATTCCCTCCCCTCTGCCTGTGATATCATTACTAAACACAATGGGCTAACTTATTATCACCGGCAGGAAAATATACAGTTTTATACAACATTCATAACTTTAAAAACTATGCATGGGATTTCAATTACATATTCATCTTCAATCCATTCAGGAGAACAACATATCCAAAAATGGTAAGAATTAGACCAGGGGTTGAGAAATTAGTAAAAAGTGTGTTTGTGACCATGGTTTTCTGGCCCAAACCAGTTCCACAGAGTCCTCTATCCTGGAGACAATTGGGAAGTAATCCAATTATCTCCACATTCAGCCTATCCCCAGAGGGCTTGGATCCGAGCGCTCAATATATCTAAACAGCGCTCAGATTCCACAAACACAGTCAAATCGCCATGGGGTTTAAGATTAGCATGGGCTGATGAGAGGGGCCATAATCCTGGGGCAGCAGGTGGGCAACCAGGCTTCTCCAGCACCCAGTGGCGAGGTTGGTTTCGCCACAGTGTATATAAACAGATAGCAGTCAATCAGTGAGTAGGGTCGGCCACTGGACTCCTAGGCCCAAAATGAACAGGAATTTAAATAAAAAAATATAATTCATACTGAATGTTTTCCTGCAATACAATATAGTAACCTACTCAGCTCCTCCTGCTCTATGCCATAGTGCCCACAGACTGTATTGCATGTAATGGGTTCCCCGCAAGATGCTCTTCCAGGTCTTTAATGAGGCACCGTCAGTTGCTCCTTGCTTATGGGTTTTTCTGCCTTTAGTTCTGTCTTCAGTAAGTGAAAAGCATGCTCAATTAGGTTAAGGTTAGATGACTGACTAGCCATTGAAGAATATTCTGTTACTTGACCCTAAAGGGGGTTGTTAAGGATCAAGAAATAATGGGCCAGGGGTGGGGGGCATTGTTTAGAACCATAAAAGCACCATTACTTGCCTATTAAAACATATTAAGCCCCAGTGCCATTGCACTGATGCCTTCTTTGTTTACCATGCTGCAGCAGTGACATCACATCGACACACATGAGCGCTGCAGTCAATCCCAGAGCTCAGTGGTCTCACGATCCACATGATTGTGTCTTCTTGCCTAATTATTTAACCTTGACATGTACTTTATTTAATAATGTGTGAAAAAAATGGCTTTAGGGCAAAAAGTCTTGGTTTTCACCTTAAAGGTCCTTTGAATTAGTTAGTAGTAATAGTAATAGTGTTCTGTAAAAGTATACTAAAATAGAAAGGTTTATAAAACCATTGGTTTCTGAAAGTAATCAATCACAGTATAAAACTCCAGTTCAGAATGAATAGTGCAGCATACAAGACAGGTCTGATTTCCCAGTGCGGCTGACCTTGGTAAACTTGGAACCTCTTGTGATTAGATGGAAGTATCCCCCGTTCAGCACTTTTTTATGCTGTAGCAAACAAGATTATTGTCCAGTTATATAAAATGGAAACAAATATTTAATTCATTTTTCACCCTAAATTGGGACACAGAAAAAAACATTTCATGCTTCCTTTGAGGATTAAAAAAGTCTCAATGATTAACTATGCCTTCATGGCAAAAGTCATTAAACAGCAGTTATACTCTCACTACAAAGTCAATATCTGGATGCTGGCAGTTGGAAAATTCTGCTATGTACTTCCCTTCAGGATGATGATAAATGAAGCTGACTAACCTCTCATGAAATATTTGTCTTCATCCCTCATAGGCTCATGCAAGGTCTGGAGCAACATGTAAACTCCTCTAATCAGAAATTAGCAACACTTTCTGTTCTCTTAAATGTAAGCTCTGTCACTGTTATGCTACGAATACACAGATTACATGCTCTGTCTTCACTTTTTAGTCCTCTTATTCCGTTTCAAGAGAAGAAAGCGCATGTAATTAGGTGGAAACATTGTCCTGGCAAGATATAGTTGGCTCAGTATAGAAAAACGCACCAAAACCGCAGGTTTCTTCTATTTGATATTATATCAAATAATTGTCCATATTTTACTTACAGTCAGATGTGCAAATCGGGTTACATCATAATGTAACCCAATCTGCACATCATACTAAATCTAAAGTATGTATGATTATTTGAACTATGGGGATCATTTATTATTGGTAGTACAACACTTTTGGCAGAATTTTGTCACAGATTTGGTTGCAAAAGGGGTTTTGTGGCTGATTCTGTTGGCCAGCCTGTCTCATTTGCCATTTTTCACGCAAGTTTATGGCATGGAAAATGGTCTTAAACTACGCCAGTAAGGGAGCTGGCATAGTTTAAATCATGTTGCACTGCCAACTGCACTGTGCTTGCGCCTCTACATGACTTTGGTGCATCTAACATCATCAAAGGGAGATTAAGGCTGGCGTCTAAATCACTGGTCTTAATAAATGACCCCCTATGTGCTTAATGCACAAAATTTTGGATAAAACATCAAATAGAAGAAACCTGTGGTTTTGGTGCGTTTTTCTATACTGAGTCTGAATTGTGGTCAACTGGGGATATCGACACAAACGTACTTATTTGTCAAGTTGTGCTGAAAAACTGGTATGCCACAGATTTACTGAAGTATTAGTTGGTATCAGGTTGCCAGAGTACATTATTCATTATCCTGCTCAGTATACATACATTACTTATTACTCATCGTTCTACTCCATGTTTTCTATGCTCTTTATTCGGAGAAAACTTTTATACATCTTACACAGAATACCATATCTGTAATTACAAATAATACATTAAAATGTTCTTTTAAGAAAATGTATTCATAAATAGAAAATCTAAAGTCATATTCACAGGGCTAAAATACAGGTAAAAAATTCAATTGGCTGACCCTTGGGTGTAACGAGGGAGGGCAAGCAGGGCACTTGCCCCAGACACAGAGGGTTGAGGGCGCGGCTGGGAAGTTGATTTACACGGTGAAGCAGAGAGCTGCGGTGCTCCCCAGCAGGCCATGCATCGCAGTGCTGAGCTGTGTAGGAGGAGCATTGAGGCTCGGGAATCAGCCTCCTACACGGCCATCTGGCGGATGTGCCCGATCATCAGGAAAACAGGTGAGTATTCAGTATTTTGCTTTCTTTTTGTTTAAATTTTCTTAATTGAGCTGAAGGGGTCACTACTGGAAGGAGAAAAATGTGGGCATTACTATTGTGAGGGACTACAATGAGGGCCTAACTATTGTGAATGGGGCACAATGTGGTCTAACTACTGTGATGGGGCACAATGTGTGCATTACTACTGTGGGGTGGGCACAATTTGGGCCTCCCTACTGTGATGGGGCATAATGTGGACATAAGTACTGTGAGAGGGTACAATGTGGGCATAACTACTGTTAAGGGGCACAATGTGGACATAAGTACCGTGAGAGGGCACAATATTGCCATAACTACTGTGAAGGGGCAAAATGTGGGCATAACTACTGTGAGGGGGCACAATGTGGACATAACTACTGTGATGGGGTATACTGTAGACATAAGTACTGTCAGAGGGTACAATGTGGGCATTACTACTGAGAGGGACACAATTTTGGCACAACTACTGTGAAGGGGTACAATGTGGGCATAACTACTGTGAAGGGCCACAATGTGTATATTACTACTGTGAGGGGGCACAATATGGATATTACTACTGTGAGCATTACTACTGTGACAGGACACAGTGTGGGCATAACTACTGTGAGAGGGTACAATGTGGACAAAACTACTATGATGGGGTACAATGTAGACATAAGTACTGTGAGGGGGGCACAATGTGGCCATTACTATTGTAAGGGGCACAATGTTGGCGTAACAACTGTGAAGAGGCACAATGTGAATATAACTACTGTGAAGGGGCACAATGTGGATATTACTACTGTGACAGGGCACAATGTGGATATTACCACATTGAGCGGCACAATGTGAATATTACTACTGTGAGGGGGCATAATGTGGATATTGCTACTGTGAGGGGCACAGTGTGGGCATTACTACCATGAGGGGACACAAAGTGGACATAACTGCTATGTGGTAACACTAGAGGGAAAGCAATGCCCTAGATTACCCTGTTATACTATTGGGATGGCTAGGTCTTACAGTACCTCCTGCTGGAGATTTAATACGGTCACCGACTCACCGTATACCCATACCCTGTTTACGTGGTTATTTTTTTTGCTTTATCACCACAGCGACCGGTTCCAGTGGACATCACGCTGACACGACAGAGAAACCCTGGATGCAGTAGGACCAGTTGGTTCTTCCATTTATCGCAAGGTTTATTGGTACCGCCATGTACCCTATGATAGATTTTATCAGATGTACATATTGGGGATCATTTACAAAGATCGTCTTTTTGCACTGATCTTTTTTCCCCTTGTGCACTGTCTGAGGTTTAGAGCTCCAGTAGTCCGTACCCCTGAAGTAAAAATTACTCTGGCTTCTCACTGGAGTAGTTTGTACTCCTCTTTTATGCCTGTTTTCAGCATGCGTTCCAGATGCGTTCCACAGCGGCATGCATGGGAGGCGCGTTGATCACAAGGGACAGGACAGACAGGTATAAATAAACAGGGGGTTGGCACCTGGTCCTGCGCCACTACTGAGAACTGGTGAGAAGCCTGGGGACACTTTTCCCCCCCATATCCTCCCCTTAAGGATATCTTCCTGGCTATTCAAATAGCGATATTCTCCAGCCATTGCTGAATAGGAATACCGCCATACTGGACTCTATTACTTGAGTACCTGGAGCATATTTTTATCCTTATTAGTGGCTTTGCCCTTTATTTTATCACATGCAGCCACTGCTTTATGTTTTATTGTTTCCCCTGCACCTTACAGGGGTAACTAAGGTTTTAGGGCTTTTCTATCTATTCTGTCTATTTAATTAGCTTTTGCTTTTGATATTTCACCTTAAAATCCCCTGATGAGCCCCTGCATTGGGATGAAACATGCCATGTTGGGACAGGAGTGAGGGTTATTTTATAGAGATACGGCCACGTAAGGGATAGGTTCCAGACTTGGTCTCCCCTATCGGACGGGTGCTCTGTATTTTGCAGGCAGGGAATAATAGCCCCTTCTCCCACATCATATAGGGAGAGTGGCAATAGGGACAGATAGTTTTTGTCCCGAAAAACCCTGTATGGACCAGAGCAGACACCATCTTCTGAATACTATGTGACAGAAGGATCTCATGTGACATTACCTACCTGAAAAACTGACCAGTATATCATTACAATGGGAGGGGTAAGATCCAATCAATTATTATTATTTTTTCACTGTTTATTCACACTTACAAGGGCCATTATATTTTAATATAGTATTTATTAAAAGTTATGTTTTAATTACCTATATCCTCATGTAATTTCTGTTTTCAGACATATTAAATGTGTCAGAGGCCATCATACTGAATCTGTGCACTAGGTGCAGAAGGCTAGCATACCTCACTGACCATCTTGTCATACATGTCATCACGGACATGTGAAAAAGACCTAAAGCTGGGTTTCCATGTTTAGCTATTTTTGAAGCCAACACCAGGAAAGGATAAAAAATGAAGAACACATAAAGTAAAGACTGAGGGGCAGATTTATCAAACTAGTGTAAAGTAGAACAGGTTTAGTTGCCCATAGCAACCAATCAGATTCCACCTGTCATTTTCCAAAGGAGCTATAGAATCTGATTGGTTATTATGGGCAACTAAACCAGTTGCGCTTTACACCAGTTTGATAAATCTCCCCCTGAACCCAGCCCTGGCTTTGGCTTCAATAACTACATAAAAAAACCTGAACATAGAAACACAACTTGTAGGACATATTCTGAGGTCTGAGGTCACTGATCAAGCATTTGCCCTATGGGCTGTTATTAGACCACCTTTCTAAATGGGTTTATCCTTTTAGAACCTAAATAACCTACTCATGCTTTGGGTAGACGTATTGAGTATTCAGTGCATTTGTAGGATGATTTTCCGCAAGTAATCACTTTTCATGCTTTCATTTTTGTTTCTTTTTAAATACCTTTCCACATAGTCAACAAGAATGCTACAGAGGTGGGATGTTAACAACAGAGTCTGTTCTGACAAAGAAAATGTTTTTAGTCCATTACTACTGAACGTTTGAACAAGACCTTGAGCATTTCTTCAAGCACTGAACAAGTTAATGTTCTTAGTGTAAGACGCTTGTCAAGAAATCACAGTTTCTTCCCTGGAAACACATTTGCTTTTTGAAGAACAGAATATCAACAAATTACATTAGGGACCTGCAAGAAGTACACGAGCAAAGATATAAAAGGTTGGACGTTCTCATAAATTTTTAGTCTTGTATAGTGGGAATTCACAGAAACCAATCTATTTGAAGTCTGAAAAGCTGCTTGTAAAATGGAGCTCATAGAAGTCCTCTGCTGTGCCCAATAAATGATATCACCTGTTCATCACACCGCAAGTCCTCAATGTACTTTATAAATCCCTTAAAAACAAAAAAGACTTTATTGAGTTACTCAAGGTTTTTTGAAGTGTGCACTTCTTTCTTTTTTGTGTTAATGGGGTATTCCAGTTTTGCAACTTTCAGCATGAATTGACAGGAAACTACACAATGTCATTTACTAATAGTGATGATTTTTCTGTAAATGCCCCGTTTTCTTGTACTTCATCGTGGTCACATGGCATTTTCTTGTTGGTTTCCTATCCCAATGACATCACGTCTACATCTGAGGCATGGTGAAACTTGTAAGGCTCTGCCCTGTAGACACAACATCATCAATGACCTTGCCTCTTAGGCCTTATGCACACGAACGTATTTTGGGTCCGCGTCCGAGCCGCATATTTTGCGGCTCGGGCGCGGACCCATTCACTTCAATGGGGCCGCAAAAGATGCGGACAGCACATCGCTGGCACTCGAATAGAAAATGCCTTTTCTTGTCCGCAATTGCGGACAAGAATAGGACATGTTCTATTTTTTTCGGGAACGCAATTGCGGACCCGGAAGTGCGGATCCGCAATTGCGGACCCGGCCGGGACATCGTCTGTCCCCATTAAAACAAATGGGTCCGCAATTCCGTTCCGCAAAATGCGGAACAGAATTGCGGACGTGTGAATAAGGCCTTAAGGCGATGTTCTGCTCATTCTCCTGGACCCTGCCCTGTAGATGTTAAATCAGCAATTATGCTGTGTCTTAGGCCTCTTGCACACAAACATATTTTTTTTTCAGTATTTTGTGGTCCGTTTATAACGGATCCGTGGTTCCGTTTTTTGCTTCCGTTGTGTTTCCGTTTCGGTTACGTTTTTCCGTATGGCAAATACAGTATACAGTAATTTCATAATAAAAATTGGGCTGGGCTTAACATTTTGAGTGGATTGTTCAGCAAAAACGGAACGGATACGGAAGACATACGGATGCCTTTCCGTATGCTTTCCGTTTTTTTGCGGACCTATTGACTTGAATGGAGCCACTGAACGTGATTTTCGGACAAGAATAGGACATGGTCTATATTTAAACGGAACAGAAAAACGGAAACGGAAGGCATACGGAGACACTTCAGTATTTTTTGCAGTCCCATTGAAGTGAATGGTTCAGTATACTGTCAGTATACTGAACTGAAAAAACTGCCAGTATACGGTCCGCAAAATACTGTCGTGTGCAAGGGGCCTTAGGGTGGGGTTTCTCCATCAGGGCTTCAAGCAGGTTTGGATCCAGGGCTGCCATCAGGAATTTCAGGGCTCCATAGAGGCAAAACATGTGCTCCTCCTGCCCATTTTTATTTATGCTGTTTACCAATCACTATAAAAATATGTTCATTTTCTGTAATGTGCACATGAACATCACTATCTTATGAGTGATGCAACAAGTAAAATTTTAAAAACAAAACAGTGATACTATAAGACATTAAAAAATCGCAACTTTGAAGCAGAGCTTTTCTACAGAGGAGTAGATAAGACAGCTGCCTACTGTACAGAAGGTCTGAGGTTCAAACCTCACTGAGACTTGTAAAAGATATGGCAGAAATTCCAACTTTTTCTTTTATAATAAAAGTTACAATTTTCTGCAAAGTTATTGTTACTAAAAATTACAAAGAAAGACATTTTTTGAAACATGATAAAATATATATATAGAACCAGGCACTCAAATATGAAATCAAACCGAGATGTCTAATTTATTGGAAAAAATAACCCCTAAAATGGCAGTAAAATTAAATAAAACATTAAAACATAATCAAATATACAACATTATACCAATGTATTCAAATAATCAGCAGTGAATCCACAAATAGCTGTCTAATTTATTGGAAAAAATAACCCCTAAAATGGCAGTAAAATTAAATAAAACATTAAAACATAATCAAATATACAACATTATACCAATGTATTCAAATAATCAGCAGTGAATCCACAAATAGCAGCAATGAGTACACAAATAGCAACAATGAAGAACCGCAATCAAGAAAAAATAAAGCAATGGATCCACAAGTAACGGCAATGGAGAACCGCAATCAAGTAGTAGTAGTTATAGGTTTCCTTGTTATGGTAATGGTATAGAGACGCATAGAAATCGCAGCATCATGATGAAAATGCTTACACCTTTAAAATCTGGGTTTTCTATACCTCTATGAAGTTACCTCACTCCAGTTCAGGTTTTAGTTCTTGCTATGATCAAATCCCGTGCTGAGCCACGCCCCCTGCACTGATCACATGACAGTGACGTCACGCCAGGTCCTTCAGCTGTTCTACAGTTCGGGTTGGTGGCAGCCCCCCCTTATGGATTCCATATGCGCTATTGTGGAATCCATAACGGGATGCGCAATTAACCACCACCCGAACCCCGAACAACAGACTTTTTTTAAATGTTCGTTCATCTCTAGTTATAAGGGAAAATAATCGCATTCTAATTACAGAATGCAATGTTCCCCGGGCTATAGTGGGTTAAAAATAAAAAATAGTTAACTTACCTTTTCCCATTGTACGTGCAGAGCCCCCGAACGTCTTCTCTCTTGATGGTTGGGATGCTTGAGGACCTGTGGTGACGTCACAGGGTCACATGGTCCAATCATAGAAGCATTTGAGTGGACCATGTGACCCATGTGATCCTGTGACATCACGGCAGGTCCTTCATCCAACATCTGTTGGATGATGGACCTGCCGTGATGTCACCGGATCACATGGGTCACTTGGTACAATGGGAGAAGGTAAGTTAACTATTTTTTATTTTTAACCCACTATAGCCCGTGGAACATTGCATTCTGTAATTAGAATGCGATTATTTTCCCTTATAACTATGTTATAAAGGAAAATAATTACATATACAGAATACTCATCCCGAAACCAGACTTCAGTGATGAAGTCTGACTTCGGGTCTGGGTACCAAGCATGCAGATTTTTTCACGCGTGTGCTAAACGCAGTACAAACGTTAGCACACGTGCGGAAAAATCGTGGCGATTCCCGCAACGCACCCGCCTCTTATCCGGGCGTCAAACATGACGCCCGTGTGCAAGAGGCCTAACGGTCTTGTTGGAATACTGACGATTTCAAAGGAACCTCCGTCTAGGAGCTCTGAATTACGTGAGCTCCAGAAAGACACGTGAGCGGACATCCAGTTGGCGTCTATTTCAAAGCTGAAGGACAACTAATACCTTTAGATGCCGAGTCTCCGTAAGGATAAGGGGACACACTGGTCGGGTGCAGGTAACAGTGGTAAAGTTGCGCTTAGTGGGTGGGACGCCACCTAGGTTATATTATCGCACTGCTTCCTTTAGATACTTACCTGAAGTTCCTATGGCTGTTTGCACATGATGTGTCCGCTTGATATCCTCAATATGGGCATACTATGAGATTGTTGGAACATTGCCTTTCTAATAACAATAAAAGTGGAACGGAACTGTTTAAAAGGTTGATTGAACTGAGTATAAAAGGAAGTTTGAAACTACTGCCGTTTTTCGGGGATTGAAACTAATATAACAAGGAAACCCATAACTACTACAACTTGATTGCGGTTCTCCATTGCCGTTACTTGTGGATCCATTGCTGAATTATTACTTGATTGCGGTTCTTAATTGTTGCTATTTGTGTATTCATTGCTGCTATTTGTGGATTTACTGCTGCTTATTTGAATACATTGGTATAATGTTGTATATTTGATTATGTTTTAATGTTTTATTTAATTTTACTGCCATTTTAGGGGTTATTTTCTCCAAGAAATTAGACATCTCGGTTTGATTCCATATTTGAGTGCCTGGTTCTATATATATCTTTTATCATTATATTGCTTTTTGTGACTGGGTGGGTCACAAGGACCAAGAGCACCTTATCCTGATAACTCTACTGAAGTGATCCACAGTCATTTGTGCAGATTTTTTGAAACATACTTACTTCAAAATATCACAAAACAGTATTTGGTATGCATGTTATCATAATATGCTGTACGATATAGTGAACTCATTATTTATGGCACCCCCCCCCCCTCTTTCAAATATTATCCCTTCCAACAAATCTAGTTTGTAGTGTTATGGTAACTCTTCTGCCTGACATACAGATGACCTGGGGTTCAAATCCTGATAAAAAAATTTTTACAAAAATTATATGTGTGAAAGAGGCCCCTTCCCACAACCCACATAAACACAACTTAATTATCATATTATGTTGTGAATACTAATGAGGCTGCCAGACCCTGCTTGCATCTGTGATGTTCCAGCTGGGAGGGGAAGGAGAGGCAGAGGCCTCATGCTACAGGCACTCCCCATGAACTGGGGTGTAAACACAGGGTGTGGGTCACAGATTGCAATTACGCTGGAGGAGTCTTCATCATATTCATCCTCTGATGGATATAATGCAGTAAGGTTTAATGCTGGTGTTATGTACTTTTTGTGTAACCAGAAAACTCCTTTAAAGAGGCTATCCTACCCTGACATGTTTTTAAAATATTAACCCCAGCCCACCGGACCTATGGGTGTAAGCATACTTGCCTGCTCCCCACCATTTGGTTCTGCCTCTGTGAGTCCACCAGCCCTTAGGAACATGTAAACCTGGACAACATGTCAATCCTGGACAACCCTCTTAATTTTTCAGTTAACTCTATCTTATTACTTTTTTTTAAAAGTCTCAATGATAAATCTGGAGTCAAACTCATTAACATAAGCTAATTATGCCCACTTTCCCACCAATATTTCAAAACTGGAGTAAATGGTGTAAAAATGAAAAAAGTTGCAAAACTTTTGAGCGAATGTGCCTAAATACTTGCAAAACCCACATTTTTCCACTGTTTAAAGCCAGAATTCTGGAGCAAAGGCATTATAAATCAGGGCTAATGTACAGAGCTGTGCTTGTCCTTTGAAGTGGTCACCTGAATATTCTGCTCTGTGCAGTGATTGATGGCTGGCAGATACACAGTATGATAAAAAGGGTGAGCTGAGCAGAGGAGCACTTCCCTTATGCATATATCATAATTTTGAGACCACTGTATTCATTGGCCAAACAGCATAATTTCTTCCATTTTGTCTAATAGGAAAACGGATCTGTCCCTGGAATATTTTGCAATTACATTGGGCAGCATACTCAGATGAGAGATTCACTTTAACAATGATCATTTGGTGATGCTTGGGGTTAGCAGTCTCATAAATTGCATGAACGTCGATATAAAATAGCTGATACCAATGAAATATTCTTAGAAATTCTGAAGTTTCATCTGTGAGTGGCAGGTATATCATTCTTAACAGTATACTGCAACACATGATGAAATCTAAACACCTCACAGAAATAGAACGTTTCTGACAATTATAGAAGTCAAGTAATATGTCCGGATTTTCCTTCAGGTTCTGTCAGGGAAGCTGAATTATGAAAGCTAAAGAAGAAATATGACTGAACCAAATCTTGTCTCCAGGCTTTAAATTGATCAGAAAATCTTATAGTACATCCAGATTGATAGGAATTGTGAGCAACAGTCTCCATAATCACCATAATAACCAAGAAGTTGCTATGAGACTTTCATCCTTGTATTAGAGTCTGGTGTGATAGTCTGCTGTCATCCGTCAGTAGATGGATGGTCCTCACCGGAGCAAAGCTCTAACTTTCTCTGTATATTGTTCAACTATTTCAAAGTTTTACTTCTTTAGAGATTTGTATGTTGTCATACAAAGTCATATGGAGCTAAATAGTACCGTGGGCCACCGCTGCTCTGCTCACCCTCTCCAGAGCCTTCAGTCCTGGCAGCACAAATCCATCTACCACTATCCTCTCCAGCCACTGGGGTACTGTAAGTCTGTCCCTTAATGCAGGCTGCAGCCTGCATGTTGGCTCAGCCTCCCTCTCTGCCTGTAGGGTACGCACACGCTCCCCCTGGCTCTTGAAGGGCCAGAAGACATCCTAATCTTCACCAGCCAATGGCTGGCCAACTTGGTGTACTTCCCACAGGGGAAGGTGCCTGAGAAATAGGTTCTTGTCTGCTAGTGTCCCACAAAGGTTTGAAATTATAGGTTTGTTTGCCCGTTTATCAGCTTTTGCCTGTTTCCTGGATTTGACCCTTTACTGCGTGTTTTGACCCTTGCCTGATCTCAATGCTGACCCTGTGCTGCCCACCCTGCCCTCGGGTCATTTATTGGACTACTTGTATTCTTCCTGCCCTCACCTCGCCCTGTCCCTCAATCCAGTTTTGCCTGATATTTCTTTTCTCTACACCAGTTTCTCTTGACTCCCATGTGTCAGGAGACTCTTGAACAGAGACTACACCAGGAGAGAGCAGCCTGGTGTTTCCCCTGCAGTGAAGTCCAGATCCCTGTATAGGGATTAAAGGGTAAAAACCAGGGGGCCACTTTGATAATGCTCCTTGGGAAAAGCCCGAAACCAAATCTGTTCAAGTGACACAGTGGGTCCATACTCGCAGGGTAACAATAGGATACTCAAGTAAAAATGTGTAATGCTTTTCTATGGAGTCCATGGAGGTCAGGACAAACACTATGCCGATCTAGTATGTTTTTGATTCGTAAAAATAATACAGGCATTTTGGGTTAAATTTTATCAACTTGATGAAAGCCATAATTACAAAAAAAAATTGGTAATCTGCAATTACTTGGGTGAAAACATTGTAAGCCTGGTGAATTCTTTCATAAATATGGGTCATTTGTGCCACAGAAATTTTGCATTGTGACTGTCTGATATGCTGTGAGCTGAGCAAAAGGGGTTCACTTGCCAAAGTAAAGTAACATGCCATCAGAGAACTACTCTTCCAGATGACCTGCAGATACACCCACTTGATACACATAGCAGCGCTAGTAGCTAAGGCATTACAGCCACATTACTCCTCCTTACCGGTTTGTAGGATTTGTTTCTCTCATCCCAGTGTGATGTCTTTGTAGATAAGTTAGATAGGTTAGGTTTTGTCTTTCTCTCAAGTGGTACAATATGAAAAAGTGGTCTTTATAACTAGAATTCGCGATATTTCGGAAATATTCGTTAAAATATTCATAATATAGTCGCAAATATTCGTATTTGAGATTATTCTATTGATTGCGAAAAATCGGCAATGAAATATTCGCGTAATGCGAATATTCTAAAACCCGAATATATGGCACTATGGAATATAGTGCTATATATTCTTTTTTTAGAATATTCGTCATTTTTTCCCATCTGAAGTCATGATTACTCCCTGCGTAAGTTGCTTTTGGGCCAATGACTGTTCACATTAAATTGGAAAAAATGACGAATACTCTAAAAAACTAATATATAGCGTTGCACGAATATTACATTGCGATTTTTCGCATAAGAAAAGTTATTTTCTCTTATGCAAAAAATCAGCAATGTAATATTCGCGTAGTGCGAATATTCTAACACAAATATATAGCACTATAGGATATTCGTCATTTTTTCCAATTTAATGTGAACAGTCATTGACCCTAAAGCAACTTAAGCAGGGAGGAATCATGACTTCAGATGGAAAAAAATAACGAATATTCTAAAAACGAAAATATAGCACTATATTCTATAGTGCTATATATTCGGGTGTTAGAATATTCCCATTACACGAATATTACTTTGCCGATTTTTCGCATATGAGAGAAAAAATTTAATAATGAAGAATATTCTAATTCACTACAGACTACAATATTGCAGCCTTCTCACATTGGCCCACAAGCAAGAAGCAGGTAGGTATACTAGGTAATGGGTTCAGATGAAAAAAAAGGAATATTCGTTTTTCCGAATATATATCACTATATTCAAAATATTCGTGAATTTTCGAAGTGCTGATATTTGCGCTTAAAATTTGAAATTCGAATATTCACGCTCAACACTATTTATAACATAAAAGGTTGTAACAACTGTGCTATAAAAAGGTATACCTTTATCATTTTCTGCGTGTATATATTTATTGCTTAACCCCTTTGGGACACATGACGTACCGGTACGGCATGTTTCCCGAGTCCTTAAGGACACATGACGTACCGGTACGTCATGTTTCTTAACGGCGATTGCGGCGGTGAAGGGGTTAATACAAACGGGATGCCCGCTGAAATCATTCAGCGGGCATCCCGACACAACGCCGAGGGGGGTCATGTGACCCCCGTATCGGCGATCGCAGAAAACCGCAGGTCAATTCAGACCTGCGGTTTTCTGCGTTCCGGTCCATTCGGGTCTCCGGTGACCCGATAAACCGGAAAAGAATGGTGATCGGTGGTGTAATATCACACCACCAATCACCATTCTTGAATTGTGTGCGTTGGTGGCGGTAGTGGCTGCTGATTGGTCCGGGAGAGAGGCGGGTGATTCAAACACCCAGCGCTCATCTCTCCCTCCTCTTTCTCCCGCTGCTGCCGACGTGCCCGCACCTGCCCGCACCGCTCCAGCTCTGCTTCTCCTCCATCCTTGCTCCCCCTGCTCCATCCAGAACCCTCCTGCACCCTCCAGGTAGGTTAGGGTCAGTGAGGAAAGGTCTATTTAGGCAGGGCTAGGAAGGGATAGTGTAAGTTTTAGGGAAAGAAAAAAAACTTTTTTTTTCAGTGCCTCTGGTGGTTGGGGTCCACAGACCCTAAAACCAACCCAGGGGTTCTGACCCCCCACCCGCCGCCCTCCTCCGCCACCTACCTCCACCTACCTCCACCACCCTCCGCCACCTACCTCCACCACCCTCCGCCACCTACCTCCACCACCCTCCGCTGCCACCCCCACCAGCCGCCCTCCTCCGCCACCTACCTCCACCACCGCCGTCCTCTTCCGCCAACTACCTCCACCACCCGCCTCCACCACCAGCCGCCCTCCTCCGCCACCTACCTCCACCACCGCCGCCCTCCTCCGCCACCTACCTCCACCACCGCCGCCCTCCTCCGCCACCTACCTCCACCACCCGCCGCCCTCCTCCGCCACCTACCTCCACCACCCTCCGCTGCCACCTCCACCCGCCGCCCTCCTCCACCACCCGCTGCCCTCCTCCGCCACCTACCTCCACCTCCGCCGTCCTCCTCCGCCACTCTTTTTGTAATTCTTAGTACTCGAACACCTGCCCCAACACACACGCACATTGAATAAAGTTTGACACACACGCACATACACGCACACACACCCATGGCCCACCGGATGTTCTCAGTGGAGGAGACATACGCCCAGATGCTCTCCGACACCGAGAGCGCCAGTGAGGATGACGATGACCCCACCTTCCTCCTGTCATCTGCATCCTCCTCATCATCATCTGATGATGATGAGCCCCCAAGGCGGCGGAGACGCCGCCAGGTGGAGCCAGGGGCCCCACATGCTAGGGACCCTGTGGCCCACACCAGTACGAGCAGCCCTGGGGCTCGTACTGGTTTCCCGGCCCACCAAATAAGCGCACCGGAGCCCCCCACCGGTGAACTTAGCTGGTGTCCCCCAGTGGACTATGAACCTGTGATTCCGGATTTCGTTGGCAATCCTGGAATCCAGATTCCCACAGTGGGGTTCACTGAAATAGACTATTTCAGTTTTTTTTCAGTGACCCGCTGGTGAATCTGATGGTGGAGCAGACGAATCTGTACGCCCAACAGTTCGTCGCTCAGCACCCAGGTTCCTTTTGGCTAGGCCCGGTGGCTGGACGCCAGTCAGTGCAGCCGAGATGAGGACGTTTTGGGGCCTCGTGCTGCACATGGGCCTAGTGCAAAAACCAAGCGTCAGGCAATACTGGAGTGGGGACGTCCTCTACCAGACCCCACTGTACAGTATGGCCATGACGTGCTCAAGGTTTGAGGCCATCCGGAAATGCCTGCATTATGCAGATAATGCAGCATGTCCCCCAAGGTGATCCCGCCTATGACCGGCTGTACAAGATACGGCCGATCATCGATCACTTTGGGGCCGCATTCGCGCAGGCCTACGTACCTGGAAGGGAGGTCGCGGTTGATGAGTCTCTCGTTGCGTTCAAGGGGAGACTCAGTTTCCACCAATACATTCCCACTAAGCGGGCGAGGTATGGCGTCAAAATGTACAAAATTTGTGAGAGTGCCTCAGGGTACACTTACAAATTTTGTGTGTACGAGGGACGAGATTCCCGTATTGAACCCCCAGAATGTCCCCCCACTCTGGGTGTTAGCGGGAAACTCGTGTGGGACCTTTTGTACCCACTACTGGATAAGGGTTACCACCTGTACATGGATAACTTTTATACCAGTATACCCTTGTACCAGGCCCTCTACGCCAGATCCACGTTCGCTTGTGGGACCGTGCGGAAAAATCAGCGCGGCCTCCCTGCCCACCCCTCCAGGTACCTATCCCCAGGGGTGAGACCCGTGCCCTTACTTGTGGAAACCTGCTGTTGGTCAGGTATAAGGACAAGAGGGATGTCCTTATGCTGACCACAATCCACGGTAATGGCACCACCCCAGTCTCTGTGCGAGGATCCTCGGCAACGGTCCTCAAACCCGATTGTATCGTCGACTACAATCGGTATATGGAGTGGAGTTGATCTGTCTGATCAAGTTCTCCAACCATATAATGCCATGCGGAAAACCCGGGCATGGTACAAAAAGGTTGCGGTCAACATGGTGCAGGTTGCCATGTACAACGCTTTTGTACTATGCCGAGCGCTGGCAGCACAGGGACTTTCCTCCAGTTCTATGAGGCAGTCCTCAAGGACCTGATCTTTTCAGACCGGGAAAGAGCAGGTCGGAGTACCTCGGGAATTGGAGGCGCCCGGGTCGTCCCTGGCCAACATTTTCCAGGTGTGGTCCCCATACTGGAAAAAGGGACGAACCCAAAAAGATGCAGAGTGTGTCACAAGAGGGGGATTCGGAAGGACACCACCACTCAATGTGACACTTGCCCCGATCATCCGGGCCTCTGCGTCATCAATTGCTTCAGGGAGTATCACACTTCCATGGAGTACTAAATTTTTATAAGTCCCGACAGTCCCCTAGAAAACATAAAAAGTATGGCTCTAAGACTTTGGAGGCACATAAACATTTTTTTCCCAAAAATATTAGTTTTAGTGCAGGCATCCTCAAAATGCGGCCTTCCAGATGTTGTAAAACTACAACTCCCAGCATGCCCAGCTACAGGTATCAGCAGGGCATAGTGGGAATTGTAGTTTTACAACATCTGAAGGCCGCTTTGAGATGCCTGTTTAAGTATCACCTAAGTCTGAGAGCCATACATATTGGGCATCGCCGCGTCCGTAAAAATCTGCTCTATAAAAATAAAATTTGACCTAACCTCTTTGAAAAACTTCTTTAAAAAAAAAAAAAAACTATGTCCAAAAGACATTTGTGTTATTACCTAACACTACAAAAATTGTAATAGCGAGCGATCAAAAAGTTGTATGCACCCCCAAATAGTGCCAATAAAACCGCCATCTCATCCTGCAAAAAATGAGCCCCTACATTATATATTCCCCCAAAAAAAAATGCAGCTACCAGGCTATTTAGATAGTAAAATTATCTTTTTGTTTCCTAAAATGATAATCTAGTGTCAAATCTGAATAAATCAAAAATGTAGACATATTAGGTATCGGCGCGTCCGTAAAAATCTGCCCTATAAAAATAACATTAGAACCAACCCCTCGGATGAGCGGCGTTAAAAATAAAAAATAAAAACAGTGTTAAAAAAATCCATTTATGTCTCCTAACACTACAAAAAGTGTAATAGCGAGCGATCAAAAAGTTGTATGCACCCCCAAATAGTGCCAATAAAACCGCCATCTCATCCTGCAAAAAATGAGCCCCTACATTATATATTCCCCCAAAAAAAAATGCAGCTACCAGGCTATTTAGATAGTAAAATTATCTTTTTTTTTCCTAAAATGATAATCTAGTGTCAAATCTGAATAAATCAAAAAATGTAGACATATTAGGTATCGGCGCATCCGTAATAATCTGCCCTATAAAAATAACATTAGAACCAACCCCTCGGATGAACGGCGTTAAAAATAAAAAATAAAAACAGTGTTAAAAAAAAGCCATTTATGTCTCCTAACACTACAAAAAGTGTAATAGCGAGCGATCAAAAAATCGTATGCACCCCCAAATAGTGCCAATAAAACCGCCAACTCATCCTGCAAAAAATGAGCCCCTACATTATATAGTAACCACCCCCAAAAAAATGCAGCAGCCAGGCTATGGAGATAGTAAAATTATCTATTTTTTGTTCCTAAAATAATAATCTAGTGTCAAATCTGAATAATTCAAAGAAAGTAGACATATTAGGTATTGGCGCGTCCGTAATAATCTCCCCTATAAAAATAACATTAGACCCAACCCGTTACAGGAGCGGTGTTAAAAAAAAAAAAAAAAAACTGTGCAAAAAAAACAATTTTTGCCCAAAATTTCCGTTTTAATCCATATTTTCCAGTAATAAAACAAGGGTTAACATTAAAAAAAAATATATTATTTATTGCCCCAATTCTGTACTTTGCAGAAACACCCCATATGTGGTCGTAAATGGCTATATAGCCACAAGGCAGGGCACAGAATGAAGGGAACGCCATATGATTTCTAGAAGGCAGATTTTGATGGACTGGTTTATTTACACCATGGCCCATTAGAAGTCCCCCTGATGTAGCCTAGACTAGAAACTCCAAAAAAGTGACCCCATCTAAAAAACTACACCCCTCAAGGTATTCAAAAATTACTTTACAAACTTTGTTAACCCTTTAGGCGTTCCACAAAAATTAATGGCAAATGTATTAACAATTTTAGAATTTCAATTTTTTGTTATATTGCCTCAAAAAAGTATAATATAGAGCAACCAAAAAAAAAATTTACCCTAAAATAGTCCCAAAACAACAACCACCATATCCTGTAGTTTCCTGGATGGGGTCACTTTTATGGAGTTTCTACTCTAGGGGTGCAGCAGGGGGCTTGAAAGGGTACATGGTGTAAATAAACCAGTCCCGCAAAATCTGCCTTCCAAAAACCATATGGCGTTCCCCTCCTTCAATGTCCTCCCGTTTGGCCAAACAGTAGTTTAGGACCACACATGGGGTGTTTCTGTGTACTAGAGAATCAGGGCAACCCATATTGAGTTTTGTTTGGCAGGTAACCCTCACTTTATGACTGGAAAAAATGGATTATAATGGAAATTTTGAGGGGTGTACTTTCTTAGATGGAGTCACTTTTTTGGAATTTGTATGCTAGGGTGCATCAGGGGGGCTTGCAATAGGACATGGTGTAAAAAAAAACAGTCCCGCAAAATCTGCCATTCAAAACCCATATGGCGTTCCCCTCCTTCAATGTCCTCCCGTTTGGCCAAACAGTAGTTTAGGACCACACATGGGGTGTTTCTGTAAACTAGAGAATCAGGGCAACCCATATTGAGTTTTGTTTGGCAGGTAACCCTCACTTTATGACTGGAAAAAATGGATTATAATGGAAATTTTTCCAAAAATTTCAAATTTCAAAACAGTTTCTCCATCTTCCACAAACTGTTGTGGAACACCTAAAGGGTTAACAACGTTTGTAAACCCAGCTTTGAATACCTTGAGGGGTGTACTTTCTTAGATGGAGTCACTTTTTTGGAATTTGTATGCTAGGGTGCATCAGGGGGGCTTGCAATAGGACATGGTGTAAAAAAAAACAGTCCCGCAAAATCTGCCATTCAAAACCCATATGGCGTTCCCCTCCTTCAATGTCCTCCCGTTTGGCCAAACAGTAGTTTAGGACCACACATGGGGTGTTTCTGTAAACTAGAGAATCAGGGCAACCCATATTGAGTTTTGTTTGGCAGGTAACCCTCACTTTATGACTGGAAAAAATGGATTATAATGGAAATTTTTCCAAAAATTCCAAATTTCAAAATTGTTTCTCCATCTTCCACAAACTGTTGTGGAACACCTAAAGGGTTAACAACGTTTGTAAACCCAGCTTTGAATACCTTGAGGGTGTAGTTTCTAAAATGGGGTCATTTTTGGGTGGTTTCTATTATGTGAGCCTCACAAAGTGACTCCAGACCTGGACTGGTCCATAAAAAGTGGAATTCGGGAAATTTCGGAAAAATTTCAAAATTTGCTTCTAAACTTCTAAGCTATGTAACATCTCAAAAATAAAATGACATTCCCCAAATGCTCCAAAAATAAAGGAGACATATGGGAAATGTAAAATCATCCCTTTTGGGGGGTATTACTGTGTATTCTAGAAGTAGAGAAACTGAAACTTTAAAATTTGCTAAATTTTCCAAATTTTTTGTAAAAATTGTATTTTTTTATGCAAAAAAATTGACTTTTTTGACCCAATTTTAGTAGTGTCGTGAAATACAATATGTGACGAAAAAACAATCTCAGAACGGCCAGGGTAAGTAAAAGCGTTTTAAAGTTATCCACACTTAAAGTGACAGTGGTCAGATTTTGAAAAAATGGCCTGGTCCTTAAGGTGAAATAGGGCCGTGTCCTTAAGGGGTTAATAACTAATAATTGCATTTATAGAGATGTCCTGTAAACGTTACCCTGTACAACACAGTACAGGTTACATATTTATACGTCACTTTAAAGCGTTTTCTGGTAATTAATTAATTGCATTTTTTTTAAGAAAATGCTCGCAGCCTGCCCCCTGAAACAGAAGATTAAGATAAAGTTGTCACAGTGATTTTGTAGTGAAAGGGTCACAGAGAGGCACGGAGCAGTATCTATCATGTTACTGCTTCGTGCCTCTGATGTCCACTGCGCAGCTTGGCTCTCATTCTCGCTGCGGAAAACACGCAGGTGATCCGCACGTCTGCAAGAGGCCTTATACCTACCTGCTCCATGCCGCTGTGGTCCTCCTCACTGCCTCCAGGCCCCACAGTGCTTTCTTCCAGTGGTGCATGGGCATGGTCACAGCGATGATGTGGTCACCAGCAGAAAATCACCACTGAGGCCAGTCATTGGATGTAAATAGTGAGGGAAAAAGAGGAAGGAGACAGCGAGGAGCAGGTAAGTAAGAATCTTTTGTTTCAGACGGCAGGTAAAGGGCACTTTAAGCCTAAGGCCCCTTTCACACGGGCGAGTTTTCCGCGCGGGTGCTATGCGTGAGGAGGACGCATTGCACCCGCACTGAATCCGGACCCATTCATTTCTATGGGGCTGTGCACATGAGCGGTGATTTTCACGCATCACTTCTGCGTTGTGTGAAAATCGCAGCATGTTCTATATTCTGCGTTTTTCACGCAACGCAGGCCCCATAGAAGTGAATGGGGCTGCGGGAAAATCGCAAGCATCCGCAACCAAGTGCGGATGCGTTGCGATTTTCCTGCATTGTTGCTTAGCAACGGGACCCAATCTCTATTTTTCCCCTTATAACATGGTTATAAGGGAAATAATAACATTCTTAATAAAGAATGCATTGTTAAATGAGAGGAAGGGTTAAAAATAATAAAAGTTAACTTACCTTAGCCACTTGATCGCGTGAGTCGCGATCTGTCCTCTTTCCTGCAGCATCTATGATCTAAAGGACCTGTGATGACGTCACATCACATGGTCCAAGCACATGGTCCATCTTACCATGGTGATGGACCATGTGATTGGACCATGTGATGACGTCATCACAGGTCACTTAGATCATAGATGCTGCAGGAAAGAGAGGACAGATCGCGACTACGCGATCAAGTGGCAAAGGTAAGTTAACTTTTATTATGTTTAACCCCTTCCTCTTCATTTAACAATGCATTCTTTATTAAGAATGCTATTATTTCCCCTTATAACCATGTTATAAGGGGAAATAATCAATTCTCCAGTAGACCCGAAACCGGACTTCAGTGATGAAGTCCGGCTTCGGGTTGTGTACCAAACATGGCGTTTTTTCTCACGCGCGTGCAAAACGTGTTGCAAACGTTTGCACCCGCGCGGGAAAAACGCACATATTCCCGCAACGCACCCGCCTCTTATCCGGGCGTCAAACATGATGCCCGTGTGAAAGAGGCCTAACTTTGCATACACAATGGACCCCATGTACTAAAACTGGCATCATTTTATATCTATTAACTGCGGCAACCATCCAGACATACAGTAAGGGATAAATGTATGGCTGCATGTGTTTTCTATGAAACAGAGTCATCACTGACATTATAGGTAGTGTATAGGAACGAGCTCACTGCTGAGGATAGGTCATCAATAAAAATAACTTGGACAACCCCTTTAAGTAATTAGCTAATTAATTTGTACTGGCTAAAATGACAACACTTTTTTTTGTCAGTGTCTCTGTGGAGTAAAGATTTTAAAAAGTTACATTTCATAATCTGTCGACATCATGGCCAAGCTGTAAGCCAGACTACTTTCCACAGCGTTGTTAGAAACTGACATGCAAAAAGATGGAATTACATTGAGAAATGTAGGCCAGTGAGTTGTCAATAGTTCAAATCTATCATTCTCTGATCTATTATTTGTTTTCCTGCTTTTTCTTTATTTTTGGTACCTGCCTCCAGAACATTTACTAACCACCACCATCATCTTACTTCTTACTGTCTGTATTATGGGCAGGTCCACTGTGTTTGCAACATTTCTGTACATTTGTCAAATCTACTCTAATTTACAAAGTTATACATCACACAGCTATACATCTATGCACCCTGTTGTGTTAATAGTATACATGATTGTTATAAACTCACTTGTCATAAACTCACTCCAGCGGTAAGAACCGCAGCCTCGGCACGGGCGTGCTGGGAGAGACGCGCTGCTGAGCCATGCCCCCTGGTGATACGATGGCATCCTTAGTAACAGGATGCAATGCTCTGTTTCTCCCTGCAGTGGGTGTGTGCTGGAGGAGATTGGCAGTGGATTCATTGCTCAGCTGCTCTATTCCTGTGTTCTGGTGTTTTTGACTAATGGAGCTCCTATCCAGGAACTGATCCAGGGACTTGGAGCTCTATTTAAATGTAACAGCGGCTGTGGTACGCTGCTGTTCCCCCGCTTATAGCGGTCCCGGGCGCCGAGTTCAGTGGTGACCTGTGGACGGTGCTTCCATTTCACCGCTGTGGTCCTGGGCTCTTTTTCTGTAGCTGTTATTGCTTCTGAGGATTCCGCTCCACAGCTTCCACTCAGCCCTGGACACAGCATGAGTTCAGCTGTTTTTTTGTTACACTGCCCTAGGGTCAGCGCGCATCACCCTTTGTCTCTCATTTGGTACTGCGTTGTTGGTCTGGTTCTGATCTCGGCTTGTCTTCTGACCACTCTCTGTCTCTGGTTTGGTACTGCATAGCTTGTCTGGTTCTGACCAATTTACATACAACTCTGCTATTGTGTTTGTCTGTCTTTGTTGTTTGTCCATCTCTGCACTTAAATAGCGTAGGGGCCGTCCAGGCCTGTACTGCAAGTAGGAAAGGAAAGCAGGCTGGGTTCTAGCCTTAGGGCTCACTGTCCCTGTCTGTCCCTACCTACAGTCAGTAAAATAATATACAGTAAAACCTCTTCACCTCTTTGAGAAGATCCCCCCTTTATCCAAATAAGATTTTCTGTGACAGATTTTCAGTTCTACCATATATTATATATGCTGGAAATTTTCTTTAGGCCCCATTCACACGACTGTATTTTTGTTACACATCAATTCTGCATTTTTTGCTTAGCGGATGTGGACCCATTAGATTCAATCGGGCTGCAAAAAATGCGTACAGCACACCGTGTGCAGTGCACATCCGTATGTCTGTCCCTGCAGCCCCCAAAAGATAGGCATTGTTACAATGGGTCTGCAAAAAAAAACTAATGCAACACTGGCGTCACACAGACATCATCCATATTTATTGCAGATCTGCGTTTTAGTCACCACAAAATCCATACAGTCGCGTGAATGCATCCATAATAAGACTACCCCACTGAAAGACCACTATTCAATGCAACTTTGGGTGGTCTTCCTCTTAACTGTTGTTAGTAAACCTATGAGTGCTGGTATCTCTTTTTACCACAAGATGGCAGTGTTTGCATAAAACTTCATAACCTTCTGAAATGATAGTTGCAGGCTTTCTACCAAGTCTGTTAATTAGAAACTCTCCTTTGGTCAGTACAACTGCAAAAAAAGGGGGCCAGTCAGCATATCCCAATGTGGAGGTGCACGATGCCATGGCTAGAAACAAAGACGATGCAACAGCACTCTGCAAACACAAATAAAGACCGCTGTGGTCCTGGGCTCTTTTTCTGTAGCTGTTATTGCTTCTGAGGATTCCGCTCCACAGCTTCCACTCAGCCCTGGACACAGCATGAGTTCAGCTGTTTTTTTGTTACACTGCCCTAGGGTCAGCGCGCATCACCCTTTGTCTCTCATTTGGTACTGCGTTGTTGGTCTGGTTCTGATCTCGGCTTGTCTTCTGACCACTCTCTGTCTCTGGTTTGGTACTGCATAGAACAAACAGGGGAGATAGAGCGGCACTCCAAAGGAAAGCACGCAGACCGTGGACCGGTCGCTTACAGCAGCGCAAGCAGTCTCCTGTGAAAGCTCCACACCCGGCGGTGCACAAGCCCCAAAGAAGCAGGATACAGACAGTCTTGAAAAATGAAGGTATGAACGGGGCGGCACTCACCGAGGGAGTCAAGGATACACTTTTATTCGTAGATAAAGCGTGCAGGCAATGTCGGGCAGGACGCCATCTATTTCATCCGATGGAAAGAGCAATTTTTGTGGATAGCAGTACGTATAATGTCTGCCATCGGGCTAAACTTAAAAGAGAACACAAATCTACCTGAATTGGAGCTCCTGGCGGGAGTCCTCGATCTACTGCGGTCCCTATTTTTATGTAAAAGGTCAGCTTGGGAAAACCTCTTCTCCACCTCTTCCATGTCTCTATCAAGGGCCTGTGGGGGATAGCCCCTTTCAACCAGTCGCTGCTTAAGTTCTAGTGCTTGCCGTCGGTATCCTTCCACCTCACTGTTAATTCTACGTAGTCTAATGAACTGCCCGTATGGTAACGACCTTTTGACTGTCTCAGGATGAAAGCTGTCGTGGCGGAGCCTCCTTCCCCGTCTAGACCTTGCTGGTATTTCCTCCCTAAGATACATAAGTCCCTGACTCACCCCCCGGGTCGACCTATCGTCTCAGGGGTTGGGTCAGTGACGGAGCCTCTATCTAAGTATCTGGACTGGCTAAATGTTGTACCTCGAAACGCGTATGGGAAAAACTGTAATCTCCGTGACATCAAGTTCACTTAGTGCGCACTAAAGAGGTAAAGTCTGGCAGATACTCGATCTAAACAGAAAGAGAAGCTGGTTACCTGAGGAGACACCTGGCTGCATAGGAAACTACACGAGGAGACTCCAGAAGGTAGTAGACCCAGCTGAAAAATCTGAGTACTCAAGCCACGAAAATCTGAACCAGTTGCAGTCAGCCCGGCAAGGTCGGTAAGCGATCACACATAAGGAATCGCAAGAGAAGGTAGGAGGAAGAACTTTTCCTATTTAGTGGTGGGACGCCACCAATTGTTTATTCAATTCCCTACCTGTATCTCTGCTTATGATTACGTCGAATACCGTAGCTGGGAAATCGAGTACGAGTGATTGCATATCACTGTGTATTTATAAGGACATACAGGTCTGAAAAGGATACCCGTACTACCGTTAACTGCTGTTTTGAACATTGCTTCTGGTAAACCAAATACAAACCAAATACAAATGAATAGACTATAAATTGGACATAAATAATTAGACAGCACCGTGAACATATAAAGATTTATAGACTTGGACGGGACATTTTGTGATTCAGTTTACATTTTTTGGATACGTTGGAAATTCCTCTCTGCGAGCTTTTTTCAAAAACGCATGTGTTTAAAATATCCAAAGAATACTTCCAGCGATACCAGCTGAATATAATAATAAAAACGAGGGCAGCAGTTGCGAAAAAAAATTTTTAAAAAAATTTTTTTAAAATATTTTTTTTTTGCATGCGAAAAAATCGCATGCAAAAATCGCATGCGAAAAAAATCGCATACAAAAAATCGCATACAGAAAAAATCGCATACCGAAAAATCGCATGCGAAAATATCACATGCGAAAAAATCGCACACGATAAAATCGCATACAGAAAATCGAATGCGATATATTTTGCAACGAAGTTATAGATAGACAAGTTGGGAAGAATTAGAAGATTGCTTTCTGAATGTGGTTATTTGGTTTTATATTGCTATTTTTTAAGTTATTGTATAAGGTTTTATCGGTATTAAACTAGTTTGTGACTTTGATACTTCAGAGTTTGAGTGCCATATCCCCTTTTTTCTGTTTAAGTAATTTTATATTATTTCTGATACATAGAAGCTGGTATCAACGGATATAGAGCACCAATTAGGTCTCTCTTATATACTGGCAGAGCCACCTACTTCGAATAAAAACTCTGGTATTGTGTTTGTCTGTCTTTGTTGTTTGTCCATCTCTGCACTTAAATAGCGTAGGGGCCGTCCAGGCCTGTACTGCAAGTAGGAAAGGAAAGCAGGCTGGGTTCTAGCCTTAGGGCTCACTGTCCCTGTCTGTCCCTACCTACAGTCAGTAAAATAATATACAGTAAAACCTCTTCACCTCTTTGAGAAGATCCCCCCTTTATCCAAATAAGATTTTCTGTGACAGATTTTCAGTTCTACCATATATTATATATGCTGGAAATTTTCTTTAGGCCCCATTCACACGACTGTATTTTTGTTACACATCAATTCTGCATTTTTTGCTTAGCGGATGTGGACCCATTAGATTCAATCGGGCTGCAAAAAATGCGTACAGCACACCGTGTGCAGTGCACATCCGTATGTCTGTCCCGCAGCCCCCCAAAAGATAGGCATTGTTACAATGGGTCTGCAAAAAAAAAACTAATGCAACACTGGCGTCACACAGACATCATCCATATTTATTGCAGATCTGCGTTTTAGTCACCACAAAATCCATACAGTCGCGTGAATGCATCCATAATAAGACTACCCCACTGAAAGACCACTATTCAATGCAACTTTGGGTGGTCTTCCTCTTAACTGTTGTTAGTAAACCTATGAGTGCTGGTATCTCTTTCTACCACAAGATGGCAGTGTTTGCATAAAACTTCATAACCTTCTGAAATGATAGTTGCAGGCTTTCTACCAAGTCTGTTAATTAGAAACTCTCCTTTGGTCAGTACAACTGCAAAAAAAAGGGGGCCAGTCAGCATATCCCAATGTGGAGGTGCACGATGCCATGGCTAGAAACAAAGACGATGCAACAGCACTCTGCAAACACAAATAAAGTACAATAACGCCATAATTATAGAAAACATTCTGATGCTAATGCTACGCTTATTTTGCAAATTTGAGATTCTTGGCAAATACATTTTGTACAAAATTATTTGGGCCCGTCTGCCGGCGTCAAGGCGAACTCTATAAGATGGGAACCTAACACTAAATACTACCTGTTATGTGCCACAATGGCCACCATAAGATTCAGGGAGTGCAGGTTCCACATTCATGCTGGGTCCACTCTGCTTTTTACCATTTTTGTGCCATAACGGCCTCCATTAAATCCAGGGATGCAGGTACCAACATGCATGCTGAGCTCACTCTATACTTCTCCTGGTGCCAAATGGCTTCCAATAAATTCAATGAGAGCAGGCTATAGCTATATACTTACTCTAATTAAAATCAGCCTATGGGGCAGACAGGCTAGTCAGGGGTGCCAGACCAACAATGGCAGCGTGCACCTGCACAATGGGATGTGCTGACTGACCCCCTTTTTTGCAGTTGTACTGGAGCTGTGGCTGACTCCTGTTGGTCTTGCACCCCTGACTAAGTGCAACCACAGCAATTTGTGGTAAGCTATGTGTGGTTTTACCATGTGGTTCTTGGCTGCAAGCCACACTGCCACCTGGCAGCCAAAAAGTGAGAATCCAGCTATACGTTTGCATTACCTATTTGATGCTTTTACCAGTTTTAATGTTTCCCTTTATTTGATTTTATTATATGAATTATAGAAAAATAACTCAAGGAAATGTTTAACATGGCTCTGTCATAGTATTGCTTCATTTGCATTGTATTTGTGGCTTTTTTGGGGGCAGGTTAACTTAACAGGACATGTAAAGTCGGTGATTTACTCTGGAATATCATAATAGTTAAATTAATATATAGTTGACTTTTATACTTTTATGTGTATTGGTGGTGCCAGACTGTATGACTACAATGGACTGCATTCACACACTAGTATCTACTCAAAGTACTAATAGTCACACATAGTAGAAAAGACCAGTCATTAGTAGCTGTTGATGGTTTCTAGGTACCAGGACATGTTAATCCACAGCACAAGTAAAAGGCCCCTTTACACAGGACAACTGACCAGGCAATTATCAGGAACGAACTGTTCATTCCTGATAATTGCCTGCTTGTCAGGGGAGGTGAGAGTCACATTTACATGCAGCAATCATCTCCTCTCTATGGGGATAAGCAATTTCTACTGTGATCATTTGCCCCCATGAAAATCATTGTTTTGTAGCAGCAGATCACTGTTTTCACAAGACGACCGATGATTTTGAATGCCACATTAATAATGCATTTGCTTGGTCCATTTACATATTTACATTTACCAATAAGTAGTTTTTACCTAATACCCATACTTACCTGCTAACCCTTGCTCTGATTCTCCACAATGGTTTTGGTCTGTTCCTGGCTTGTTTTCTTCTGACACAGCATGGGCACAATCACAAGCTCCATGGCCAAAGGCCGATGACTGGCTTGTGGACATGTTATCGCTGAAGCAAGTCATTGGATGGAGCAGAGCATGTGATTGTGTCCATGCTACGCCGGAAGAAAACAAGCTGGGGACCAGAAGATGGACACACCAGAGCCATGGTGGAGGACTGGAGCAGTGGGAAGCAGGTAAGTAGAAATCTTTCGTTGACTGAGGCAGGCTGCCAGCATTAGCTGAAAACGACTTATTTCCAGACAACCCCTTTAAATTGAACCTGTCACACTGAACAAGGTGTCTGAGCTGAAGGCAGCACTTTATAGAGCTTTTGATATATAGTTTTAGGGGACAAGATTCAGTAAAAACTCGTATTTCATTCATTTATATTCCTGCTCATTCTGGGCTTTGAAGTCAGGTAGACGGTCCTATCAGTGACTGACAGCTATCTGTATACATAGTCATAGAGGGAAGGCTGTCATCACTGATAGGACCGTCTTCTAGACTTTAAACTCCAAAATCAGCAGGAATTTAAATGTATGAAATACAAGTTTTACTATTTCCCACAAACTATACATCAATCTGCTCAGCTCCTCCTGCTCTATGGTGCCTATAGCTTACACTGCATTTTCATGGTGACAGTTTCCCTTTAAACTGGACAGAAACATAGAAATTGCATGCTAGTCTACCTGAAAAATACATTATATCTACCCAGCACATGATAATGCAGTCAAATATCAGACTTTTTTTTAGTGAACTTCCCATTTCCCATTCTAGGGCAGCTACATTTTGCAGTACTGTATTTAGATGTTAGTTGCATGTTCCCCTTGGATGGCGTGCAATATCAGTCTACACTCATAAACAGGCCTGGATTGGCCCACAGGGGTACAGGTGAGTCCCACGGTGGGCCCCTCAGCAAGGTGGACCCCTAGTCTCCCACCCCCTGCACAAGTAGCAGATAAAACAGTTGGCTTACTTCCCTACATACAGTACATATATTCAATACTGTACAGCATCTAAACCAGCCTATGTTCATATAAAACACTTGATAGATTATTAAAGAAACTCCCCAGTTTATTATTATAGACATGATCAGAGCTGAGATGACTTCTGTGTATAGAGGAAAGCGACCAGTGTCCTCTTCTCCCCCGGACCTACCTTCTCAAAGCTGCTGCAGAGACCCCCATATTCAGTCATCTGGTAGCATCTTGCTGCTGTGTGAGCAGTTAATATGTGAATGTATCTATACGGTGGGCCCCCAAAATACATTTTACTGGTGGGCCCTAGGCACCTCAGTCCAACACTGCACATAAAGTAATCATGTATCTCCAGTAATTTCTAGTTAATCACACGGTCGATGAAACCGACATGTTCCAACTCTATGTACAGCTCTGAAAGTCTGTGTGAAAACCCTTCGTCGGCTAGGCCTGTGCTTCCATTTACTGTTCTGTGTATATAAATCCAGGTTTAATCCTCTTTACAGTCTACTAATGCTATTTCCAGCGACAACATCCTAACGGTAAATACTATAATTGAAGGAGATGATGTGCGGGGGTAATTGGTTTGCTGAGCAGCAGTTGCCATATTGCTGCATGGTCGCTGATCGATACGAGCAGCATACCTACCGTCACTGCTTCTGATTAGATCTGTCGATGATCATTCTCTCATGGCAGGTTCATATTACTACTGTAAATATCTATGCAGCCTCAGAAAATGACACATAGTGTGCAAATGACCCACTATTAGAATAACATTATTGTAAAGCGGTTTTCTGGGATTTAGATATTGATGACCAAACCTCAGTATAGGTCATCAATATCACATCAGTGGGGGTCTGAGACCTGTCATCCCCAATGTTCAGCTGTTTCAGGCAGCCACCAGCGGCAGAAACTACACAGTGGACAGAGCCGGAAGAAGAAGGCTCCAAACGCTGTGTAGTGGCCGCGCCAGGGTACTGCAGCTCAGCCCCCATTCTGGGAAGCCTTCTGCTTCCAGATCCGTCCACTGTATAGTTTCCTGCACTGGCAGCTGCCACAAACAGCTGATCATTAGGGATGCCAAATATAGAACCCCTTTAAGGCCCTATTCACATGTCCACAATGTCGTCCGCATGTATTCCGCAATTCTGCGGAATACATGCGGACCTAATGACTGTGAATGGGGCACGGAACGATGCGGAGAGCACACACTGTGCTCTCCGCATCAGTTTTTGCGGAGCGCGCCGCCGATCTTACGGCCGCAGCTCCGAAAAAAAGTAGAGCATGTCCTATTCTTGCCCGCAATTGCGGACAAGAATAGACATTTCTATGGGGCTGCCGGCCGGGTGTGTTTATGGATCCGCAATTTGCGGATCCATAAACACAACGGACGTGTGAATAAGGCCTAATAGACAGCACTATTTAAAAGGTCATATATTGATTTACAGGGTAGCTACCTGTAGGGGGCACTCAAGAGAACATTTTACTTCTTCTTCTGGAGGAAAGCTAATTTGCCTATTAGTATTGACTGTAAGACTCCCTACACCAACTGAATCTCCACAAGGAGAGCCAGTACCTTCTAAGGGCTAGGTAGTATAGCATCTGTCTTCACTGAACCCTCCTATGTTATATACTGGAAATTCATAATCCTCTACAATGGTAGCTTTTCTGATCTGAAAGTTATCCACCGCAAAGGAAAATATTTAACTACAGTCATTTTCCTAGTCACTGAAGCTGGAGAACCAGGAGATACACTTAAGCATCAGATCAATATTATAGACGTTATGTAGTGGAACCAAGGATTGGACTTGTTCTGCATTTGTTTTATATCTATAACCTTTTCATTATAATCCTGCAGTGTGTGCAAGTTGTCAAAGTCTGCAGTGCGCAGAATGCCTTTATTATAGCTTGTATTAATTATATTCCGCATTCTTTTAGAACAGTTTACAGAGTTCAGAGTCACATAACTCAGCGTTATAATTCTAAACTACATAATTAAAACATAGGCTCCCCGCTAATAATTGCGGAATAAGCAAATTCCACCTAATGTATGCCACAGACGACAGGAAAAGTGCAGTGTTTGCTCCTGACATTTATTTGGTTTATTGTGCATAATTGAAGGAAATAATTGTTTTGCTCCCAATAAAAACAGCCTTAAGATGAAACCAAAAGGATTGTTTTTCATCCTTGGTATCTCGACGAGGGCGGCATGCTGTGTCTCAGGAAGCTTTGCTCACGGAAGAATTAACAAGACGTCTGCCCAGCCTGAGACCGAGGTTTAGCAGGAAGCTCACCAAGAAGCAATGCACTAAATGAAATAAGACCTAGTACTAAGCGCCTGTCAAAATCTTATCTCCGAATTTCACCTGTGTCTGCCACAGACTGCAAAAACAAGCCTTAAATTGAGAGACTTGGGTATCACGTAATCTAGAACAGTCAAATTACAGCACTATCAGTGCCTTTAAAAAGTTCTCAAATGCCTGAAAGTTGTGGCCAATTTACCAAACACGTCACCATTATATCATCCTTCCAAAATACTGACAGTTTACTCCTTAATGACCCTTGACGTAGTAGTACGTCATGGCCGCAAGTGACTTGACAACCTTTGATCTCCTAGTACCGTGCCTGGATCATGTGGTGACCGGGACAAGATGGCGGCTCTGCACGGCAGGCAGCCATCTTAACTAAGGGCTCAGAGTACTTTCTCTGCCCTACTGCAGCCTTGATCGCTGTGATCGGACGATCGGTGAAGACTGGCCCACTGCAGAGTCGGCAGCGCTGTTAACCATTTATGGTGCTGCAGAGGGTTCAGACTGGGGTGATTGGTGCTGAGTAGATCAGCAACTATCTCCCATGAGGTCAGACAGGAGAGTCCAGTGTTTGGTGTCCCCTGCCAGCGCTGCGATTGGCTGGAACAACGCTCCAGCCAATGGCAGCGCTATAGCAGCAGAAGGAAATGGGAGAACCTCTCTGCAGGCAGCCATTCTAGCTGGAGACTGCTTGCATAGAGGTGCTTCCCTGTGCTGCTGCTTTGCTTACTGGGACTTGTGGTGCACAACCAGAGCAAATCGGTGGTTCTCCACTCCAAACAGAAGAAAAGAAAAATAACATCTGGAACTGCTGCACTGATTTTTTCCCCTCATCTTCAGCAATTTCAGATCAACAATCCATCCTAATTCCTGTCCCCTGGCCCTCCGCAGACAATACCCCCCGCGCGCCCCCTCATTAGTTTGCAAATACCAGTCTGCCTGTGGCTTTTGTTTTGGCCTTTTTTTTTTTTTTTTCGTTTTTCCAGCTCTGCACCAATTTTTCTGGTGTACAAGCTGTGACTGACAGGCGCTGATTAGTGCGTACTTGCCTGATCAGCACCTGTGTTCCATTTTTGGAGCAGGAGTCTTTTTTTCAAATCAGTGCATCTTTTTTTTAATTAAAACTGTATCTAGGGGTTTGTTTATATATATATATACTCTATATACTGTATATAGATATAAGTTAGCTAATGTTCAAATTTTTTACTGTGGTGAATTTTTATACCACAGTTTTGGCACACACACACGCAAAAAACATCTGCTTACGTGCATCCTGCTCCAACTGTGTCAGTAACATCACTTACTGCTCAGTTTTTTGTGCATCTTTTTAACCCCTTCAGTTAGTGTTAGCTAGTTATATAGTGCTAACTAAATAAATGTATGTATATATATATATATATATATATATATCTATAAATATAAATATGTAAATATATATATATATATATATATATATATATATCTTGTAAGACAGTGACAGATCTCACACAGGTTAGAGGCAAGGAAGGGTGGATAGTGTGGTCCACACCTCTATTCCACCACAGGTGAGACCAACTGGAGGTATTCAGGCTGGCATAAAGCACCTCCCAGGGTGTCAGTAAGGGGGGAATGTGTTACCCGTGGACAGAGGCCTGGAGGCAGTGGCGTACATACAGGGGTCGCAGTTGCGACCGGGCCCGACACTCCAGGGGGCCCTGCCGCCTGTGGACCCAGCCCCCAGGCCGGTAGGCCACCCTAAAGCATGTTAAAAACTGCTGTACTCACATGTAATGGAGCGCTCTGATGGGGCCCATCATGAAGTACAGTGGCAATTTCGGGTCCCATCAGAGCGCTCCATTTACATGTATAATGTGGGGAGGGGGTGCGGTTTACGCGCACTCACTTACACACCCGGACGGCATTTCGCTTCCATAGTGAAGCAGGGAAACCTCAGGAGCTCCCCCTGCTGGCCCCACATCGCGCTGCTGGCTGTGGGAGGAGATCTGAAGACCCGGGAATCTGCCAGCCAGCAGCATATGGGGTGTTGCCATAATCGGTAGAAATGGGCAACACATACTGGGGTGCATTTTCTCCTGTTAACCCTTGTGAAAGTTAAAAATTGGGGCCTAAACTAGTTTTTCTTAAAAAATAAAAAAAAAATTTCATTTTCACAGACAATTTTATGAAACACCTTTGGGGTCAAAGTGCTCACTACACATCTTGAAAGATTTTCTGGAGGGGTGTAGTTTCCAAAATGGGGTAACTTTTTGGGGATTTCCAGCAAAATCTCCCCTTCAAAAACCATATGGCACTTCTTCTCTTCTGAACCCTGTCATGCACCGATACATCAGTTTTTGATCACATATTGGGTGTTGCCATATGCAGGGGAAAATGGGTAACAACATATGTGGTGCATTTCCTCCTGTTATCCCTTGTGAAAGTAAAACATTTGTGCCTAAAGTGACATTTTGTTGTAAAAAAAATGTCATTTTTCATTTTCACAGCCGAGTGTTTATAAATTAGGTAAAACTCTTGTGGGGTTAAAGCATTGAATACACCTTTCAATAAATTCTTTGAGGGGTTTAGTTTCCAAAATGGGGTCACTTTAGGGGGTTTCACTGCAGGTACATCTCAGGATATTGTCAACTGCAACATGGGACCTTAAAATCATTCTAGTGAAATCTGCCCTCCAAAAACCATAGGAAATTTCTTGCCCCTATATGGAGTGTTTTTGGAAACGGTAGAATTTTGCATTTTGAGGTTCATTTTGCTATTAACCCTTGTTGTTTTACTGGAAAAATTACTGGAAAAAGATTTTTAAATTTCACCTCCATTTTGCAACATTTTGTGAAACACCTAAAGAATTAACAAAGTTTGTAAAAACTGTTTCGAATAACTTTAGATGTTTAGTTTCTAAACAGTGTTACTTTTGCGTGGTTTATGTCATGTAAGGCCCACAAAGTGACTTCATAACTGACTTGATTCGTTCAAAAGTTTGTTTTGGAAAATTTGTTTAAAATTTTACAATTTGCTTCTAAAATTCTAAGCCTTCTAATGTCCTAAAAATATAAAATGACAATTAGACCTGCACCAGATTTATCACAGTGGCATAGGCTAGATGATAAATCTGGTGCAGGATCAGATTTGGAATGGCTCACAGGGGTATAGTTGCATCCCCTGGTGGGCCCCTGAGCAAGGTGGACCCCTAGACTCCCAGTGGCAAATAATACAATAGACTTACTGCACTACATACATATATTCAATGTACAGCACCTCAACCAGCCTATGTTCATGTAAAAAAATGGGTAAATTATTAAAGAAACTCCCCAGTTTCTTATTGTTGATGCAATCAGGTGACTGAGATGACTTCTAAGTACAGAGGCCGCCAGCTACTATCCTCTTTCCCGCTGCAGGGACCCCATCTTGTTGCATCTTGCTGCTGGGTGAGCAAGTAATTTTTGGATGTATCCATATGGTAGGCCCTAGGACCTAGAGGGTGTGTCATTGACAGCGGCGCACACTTTTTTCTGAAACTACACCAGAAATTTACACCAGAACTGTGAATTTTTTTTTATCAGAATGGTGCATCTTGGGCCACATACCCTTTCCAGTCAAGCTCTGCCCTTTCTCAGTAAGCCCCACCCTCTTTTTGGAAAAGATAGAAAAAAGTTGTAGAAGTCCTAATTGCACCAATTCTGGAGACAGGACTTTTTTCCTTCCAAAGTAACGGCAACCTGAGGGAATGCTGCCTTCCATTTATTTTCTATTGAACTCTAAGGCCCCTTTCACACGGGCGAGTTTTCCGCACGGGTGCAATGCGTGAGGAGGGCGCATTGCACCCGCACTGAATCCGGACCCATTCATTTCTATGGGGCTGTGCACATGAGCGGTGATTTTCACGCATCACTTCTGCGTTGCGTGAAAATCGCAGCATGCTCTATATTGTGCGTTTTTCACGCAACGCAGGCCCCATAGAAGTGAATGGGGCTGCGGGACAATCGCAAGCATCCGCAAGTAAGTGCGGATGCGTTGCGATTTTCCCGCATGGTTGCTTAGCAACGGGACCAGATCTTTATTATTTTCCCTTATAACATGGTTATAAGGGGAAATAATAGCATTCTTAATAAAGAATGCATAGTAAAATGAAGAGGAAGGGGTTAAAAATAATAAAAGTTAACTTACCTTAGCCACTTGATCGCGTAGTTGCGATCTGTCCTCTCTTTCCCTGCCTCAGCTAAGATCTAAAGGACCTGTGATGATGTCACATCACATGGTCCAATCACATGGCCCATCTTACCATGGTGATGGACCATGTGATTGGACCATGTGATGTGACGTCATCACAGGTCCTATAGTTCTTAGCTGATTCTGGGAAAGAGAGGACAGATCGCAACTACGCGATCAAGTGGCTAAGGTAAGTTAACTTTTATTATTTTTAACCCCTTCATCTTCATTTTACTATGCATTCTTTATTAAGAATGCTATTATTTCCCCTTATAACCATGTTATAAGGGAAAATAATAATTTCTCCAGAAGACCCGAAACCGGACTTCAGTGATGAAGTCCGGCTTCGGGTCTGGGTACCAAACATGGCGATTTTTCTCACGCGCGTGCAAAACGCATTACAAACGTTTGCACCCGCCTCTTATCCGGACGTCAAACATGACGCCCGTGTGAAAGGGGCCTAAGGACGGATCAAAACGGAATACTTTTAAAGTGTTCTGTTTTCCTCTCCGTTTTAGCAATTCCTTTATTCTCCGTCTTAATCACATTTGAATGGATTGCTAAAATGGAAAGTGAAACGCTGATGTGAAGCCCCCCCCCCCCCTTACCTGTACCAATATTCAGTGACTGCAGAAAACCCCACCATACATCTTCCCCTATGTCACAATCAAAGGGGTCCAGGAAGCCGAGACGTAGGGATTTGATTGGCAGAAGTCATGGTCTCTAGTGATCTCCTTTCCCTCATTAGCAAACGAGTGGGTTTACAGGGTAAAGGAATTAATATGGATTTTTATTGATCCTGCAAAACCACTTTTATTAGGAAAACAATCCCCAGTGAATTCCAGGAGACACCTGCTCTCCATGGTGTTTAGGCATCTTTCACACACACTTTTTAGCGACCTTTAAACACTTGTATTTAAAAATATATATTTTAAAAACCATAAATGTCAAGCATTTTTTATATATTTTTTGTGCAAGCATTTTTATTTTGTTACATTTGTAAACATGCATTTTTTTCTGGTGTTTACCGCAGCCTAGAAGAAGAACGCCAGGCAAAATTCCTCAAATGCCACATACAGAACCAAAATGCCATTGACACCGTGGAGAACATTTATAAAAACTGTCTAAAAAGAAAACTTTTTGTTGCCCGTAGCAACCAATCACAGCACAGCTTTAACCCCTTAAGGACCTTGCCATTTTTTACCTTAAGGACCAGGCAGTTTTTTGGAAACTTCATGTGTCACTTTATGTGGTAATAACTTCGGAACGCTTTTACTTATCCAAGCCATTCTGAGACTGTTTTCCTTGCGATAAACTGTACTTCATGATAGTGGAAAATTTTAGTAGATATAATTCACCTATTTACAGAACATTTTGAAGAATTATTAATTTTACAAATTTGAATTTATCTGCTTTTAAGGCCTCATACACACGAACATATTTTCTTTCCGTGTCCGTTCCGTTTTTTCTGCGGACCATATGCGGATTCATTCATTTCAATGGGTCCACAAAAAAAAACGGAAGGTTCTCTGTGTGCATTCCGTTTCCGTATGTCCGTTTTTCCGTTCCGCAAAAAAATAGAGCATGTCCTATTTTTTTTCTAGTTTGCGGACAAGGATAGGCATTATTACAATGGATCCGAAAAAAATTAAGGGATCTGCAAAAAAAACAGATGCCATACGGAATGTCATCCGTTTTTTTTGCAGATCCACAATTTGCGGACCACAAAACACATACGGTCGTGAGCATGAGGCCTAAGACTACATGCACATGGCAGTGGTTTTTTGCGGCCTCCGTTCTGTTTTTTTTGCGGATCCGATGGTTTCCCATTCATTTCTATGGATCCGTTAAAAATGCGGATGCCTCTTCCATTGAACACAACGGAACGGATGTGGATGTGAAAAAAAAGGAAGACAGATCCGCGATTTTGCGGACAGCAAAAAACAACTGTCATGTGCATGTAGCCTAAGGCAGATAGTGATACATCATAAAAGAGTTAGACCTTATTCACACGTCCATAGTGTTTTGCGGATCCGCAAAACACCTTGCCACCAGCCCTATAGAGATGCCTATACTTGTCCGCAATTGCGGGCAAGAATAGGACATGCTCTATATTTTTGCGAAGCCGCCGTCTGGAAGATCGGCGGCGCGCTCTGCGGATGCGGAGAGCACAGTGTATGCTCTCCGCATCCATCACGTCCCCATTCAAAATGAAGGCATTTGCGGAACGGGTGCGGAAGAAGATTGCGGATGTGTGAATTAGGCCTTGGTACTTTACATTTCCCATATGTCCACTTTCATGTTTGCATCATTTTGTAAATGTAATTTTATTTTTTAGATCTTATAAGGCCCCTTTCACACTAGCGTTTTTGCTTTCCGTCCTAGAGTTCCGTCCTCGGGCTCTAGGACGGAAAGATACTGATCAGGATTTATCCTAATGCATCCTGAATGGAGAGCAATCCGTTCAGGATGCATCAGGATGTCTTCCATTCAGTATGTGAACGTTTTTTGGACTTGACAAAAGCGCAGCATGCTGCAGATTTGTCTCCGTCCAAAAATCCGGAAGACATGCCGTAACGCCGGATCCGGAATTAATGCCCATTGAAGTGCATTAATCCGGATCCGGCCTTAAGCTAAACGTTGTTTCGGCGCATCGCGGGATCCGACGTTTAGCTTTTTCTCAATTGTTACCATGGCAGCCAGGACGCTAAAGTCCTGGTTGCCATGGTAAAATGTAGTGGGGAGCGGGGGAGCAGTATACTTACTATCCGTGCGGCTCCCGGGGCGCTCCAGAGTGACGTCAAGGCGCCCCACACGCATGGATCACGTGATCCATGGGCATGGGGCGCTCTGACGTCATTCAGGAGCGCACCGGGAGCCGCACGGACTGTGAGTATACCGCTCTCCCCGCTCCTACTATGGCAACCAGGACTTTAATAGCGTCCTGGCTGCCATAGTAACCTGAAAGCATTAGAAGACTGATCAGGATCCTGATCAGTCTTCTAATGCTTTCAGGCGACTTGCGTTCTGATGGATCCGGCGGGATGGAAGTGCCCGCCGGATCCTCAGAACGCAAGTGTGAAATAGGCCTTAGGCTTAGAATTTTAGACGCAAATTTTTAAAGTTTGAGAAAATTTATAATGAGATGTCAGTGGTAATTAACTCTGTGAGAATCAGGTACTCATGTACCCAACCAGCGACTGCACATGCCCTCCTGAATTCAACTGCTGTGGCCCGCCCCTCACCTCCTAAGCCCCTACTCCATATCTTAATCAGAGAAAACTGGAGGACAGAAAATGGCATCTATTAATGACCACCACAAAGAGACCGCTTTTGGTATATTATATTTGGTATAGTATATTGTGTTGCTCTATGGTATATGGTTCTGCTGGGACAGTATTTTGCGCTATGGTTTTGCTGCCCCTAGCCATTTATGTTGCCCCTTCTTCTGTCAATTTTGACCACCTTACAACATGGGGCCACTTTAAGTTTTTTTCCAGGGCCGCTTTAAGTCCCCAGTCTGCCCCTGTTCTATTACTTTCCTCTGGATAGGTCTTCGGTATCTGATCAGTGTGGGTCCGACACCCAGGACCCCTGCTGATTAGCTATTTGTGAAGGACACAGTAGCACCGTGGCCTTCTTCAGCTTTTCCTAGGCCAAGTGATGACACGTTCATCGGTCTCGGGGCCTAGGTGCAGCTCTGCCCCATAGAAGTGAATGAGGCTGAGTGTGATACCAAGCACAGCCGCTATACAATGTACAGGTAGAAGGCAGCAGCGCTCCCATGAGCGCCGCTGCCTTCCCAAGCAGCTGATCGGTGGCGGTCCCGGCTGTCGGACCCCCACCGATCAGATACAGAGGATAGTGCATCATTATTAAAATCTCGAAAAACCCTTTTAAAGGGCAATGAAAAAGGGTTTGGCAGAAGGAGAAATGCACTCTGATTTATTTCCCCATATTTATATTAGGATTTCCTCTGCATATTTAGAAACTGTATCTATGGAAATTGCTGTTATATGACAGAAAAGCTCAGCTTTACAATTTGCTCTGCTATAAATAAGCAGGCATGGGTCTGAGCAGTCATAACAAATAACCTCACTGTATCCAGAGATAACCTCACATATGCTGCAGGCATTCCAAGGAACACATAATGTATGCACAAGCCACTAGCGTAAATTAATCTTTACCATTTTCTGACTTGAGGAGAGACATGTAACAGACATTCTCCCCAAGCTGCTGATGATTACAGTTCACTGAATGAAGTCAGAATCTCGGCAAAGCACCGATTCCAGGATATCAGAAATAATCCTTATATTTAATTTCTTATATACTGTAAGACTTTGGTAATAATAGCAAAGTTAGGTTAAGAAACAGGCGTCGGGTAATAGGTTTTCTTTCATGTTTAACTTAAAGCAGGAATCTAACATAAATATGTTTTCTGATAGATCTAGGACAGCAAATCCCTTCTGGACATCCATCTCCAAAATTATACCGAGAGAAATAAACAGTTGTTGGTTTTCTACTGTAACTGTTGAATCATCGGATTGCTGACTCAGAGACTGCATATGTTCTGGCGAAGTAGTATAGTCAGTTCTGTTTTGGCTGTATGCTACTCAAAATGTTATCACACAAAAAATCTTCTACATTTTTTAAACAATCACCTGAATCTATATAGTTTTGTAATTGTATCTAATAAAAAATGTAGTATAGTCACTGAGTTATTCAATAAAATCTATCTGTATAGCGCCACCTGCTGTTTCTTCTTTTTTTTTTTTTTTGCAACTTCCCTGTCCTTCTCACTGAGGCGGACGCACATTCTCAGCTCCATCCTTCAACTGCCACCGACCTTATCTTCTGTTAGAAGCTGCGACAGTTACAGCAGTAGAAAGGACACACTCCCCGAGAAAAAATACATCCCCAAGCTGTCATAGGGAAAGAGCTGAGGCAAAAAAGAACAAGCCCTTGAGAAAGGACACACCCCGTGCATCCATCTTGAAATAAATCTAGCAGAGCAGTTGAAGCAAGGAACAAAGGGATCTCTGTAAGGTCCAGGGCTGGTTCTAGCTTTGTCATAGATGTACTTTATGATATCTGACTTTCATTATTACATTAATCAAGGGATAATCTTTTATATTACAAGATACATATGATTGGAAAGCTCATTGGTATCTGCTCAGTAACTATATATATATATATATATATATTGTGAGGCAGTGACAGGCCTCATGGCTGATAGAAGAGAGGAATGGCAGGATTATCCATCTCTTTCCCATCAGTGGGCAGGCCTGAGGCAGCAACAGGTGCCACAATCAACAGAGCATAAAGCTGTCCTCACAGTGAGATGGGTGTGTCTTGTGTGGTACAGAAGCCTGGAGTGGTTATGTGTGTGGTCTGAGCTGGGAGCGCTGAGAGACCACGAGGCTGGGAGTAGCCTGAAGTTTGGGGTGTCCCGCGACGCCTAGGGATACGGGTCGCATGGTTAGCGTCGGGCGGACGACTGGACCACAACTCCCCCAAAAGACACCGCTGAGGTAACAGCCATGAGGCTGATGGACATTGGGCTGGGAAAGCCGCATGGGTGCCGTGTGTGTGAACAGTGACTTAGGTGAGTCAGGGATACACTGTGTTGAGTTAGAGCCCAGCCGGGCAGGTGTTTGTTTTGATTTATTTATGTTGATGCTGGGACAATAAAGCGATGTTTGGCCCCTAAAGCTGCGGTGGACGACAATCTGTGTGTGAACGATCCTCGAGACCAGAGCTAACCCCCCACATTATATATATATATATATATATATATATACTAGCTTCACTCAGGTATATTTAATCTATTTAATTTAATGTTTGTGTGTGTCGTTAAAAGATATCGACACTATCCATTATAACAGTGACATCTACAGCACCCTACCCCTTAACACTGATCCCCACAGCCCCCACCCCTTAACACTGACCACCCACAGTGCCCTTTCCCTTAAAATGGGACCTTCACAGCAGCACACCCCCATAACTTTGACCTTTACAGCAGCCTACCCCTGTAACAGTGAGTTTCACAGCACACCAACTCCTTGACAGTGACCTCCACAGGGGCCCGCCCCTTAGCAGTGGCCTTTACTGCAATCTGCCCCTTAACACTGACCTCCATAGCAGACCATCCCCTTAACTGTGACCTCCACAGCAGCCTGTCCCTAGGGTGGCCAGAGGACCGGTTTTAGGCCGGACAGTCCATCTTTTAGACTCCCTGTCCTCCATCTGGCGTAGGGCCTGAATGGACACAGAGATGTCCTTTTGAACAGCTCACTCTAAGACTGTGCTGTCTGAGCGTGAGCTGCAGGGAGAAAGTCACCCTCACTCCAACTCTTGCAGCTGACAGAAGTTGATTTTTTACTTCATTTTTTTCAATGCATGTCGGCTGAGGAGTGGGAGGGGTCGTGGCCTAAACAGATGGGGCGTGACTTAGCGGGACCTAGAAGTTGATTTTTAACTTAATTTTTTTAATCCCTGTTGGCTGAGGAGTGGGAGGGGTGTGGCCTAACTGGATCAGGGGCATTTTCTTTTTAACAGCTCACTCTAAGACAGCAGCACTGTGCTGTCTAAGTGTGAGCTGCAGGGAGAAAGTTACCATCCCTCCTACCTCTGGAGCTGACAGAAGTTGATTTTTAACTTGATTTTTTCAATCCCTGTTGGCTGAGGAGTGGGAGGGAGCAGGGCCTAACTGGATCAGGGGTGTATCCTTTTGAACAGTTCACTTTAAGACAGCAGCACTGTGCTGTCTGAGCGTGAGCTGCAGGAAGAAAGTCACTGTCCCTCCCACCTCTGTAACTGACAGAAGTTGATTTTTAACTTCATTTTTTTAAACCCTGTTGGCTTAGGAGTGGGATGGGGCATGGCCTAACCGGATGGGGGTGTGGCTTAGTGGGACCTAGAAGTTGATTTTTAGCTTCATTTTTCAATCCCTGTTGGCTGAGGAGGGGGAGGGGGCATGGCCTAAGCGGATCGGGGGCATATCCTTTTGAACAGTTCACTCTAAGACAGCAGCACTGTGCTGTCTGAAAGAGAGCTGCAGGGAGAAAGTAACTGTCCCTCCCACCTCTACAGCCGACAGTGAGCTGTCCAAATGAATGGCTCAAGTACTTGTAATTACACTGCACTTATGAGACAATGGGCAGTGTAATGAAAAGGAAGTAGTGCCCCCCCCCCAAACAACTGATCAGCGGGGGTGCCGAGTGTCAGACATTTGCCAAATCAGATATTGATAACCTTCCCTAAGGATGGGGGGAGAGGGGCACCATTTCAGTTTTCGCAGAAAGGCTAGGTGCAGTCCTGACTCCACACTTTAATCAATAAGTCCTTGTCTTGTTTCAAATATCAATTTAACAAAGCAAGCCCTTTAGGCTAGGTTCAGACGACGACAACTGCCGCGCGAAAAATAGGGCACAACTTCACTGCAACATTTGTCGACTATTGTCGCGCGACAATTTTTATAATAAGAGTCTATGGTGTCGCATTGCGACATGCAACATGCTGCGACTGCGATGCAACAGTCGCAGAAAAACGCATCTTGAATGGATTTTTTGTGACTGTCGCGTCGCAGTCGCAGCATGTCGCATGTCGCAATGCGACACCATAGACTCCCATTATAAAAATTGTCGCGCGACAATAGTGCGACAAAATATCACGCGACAATTGTCGTCGTCTGAACCTAGCCTTAAGGGAGTTGTCTCAGGATGGCTCATTATTTTAAAAGTGCCTAATTTAAACATATCATTCAAGTGTAAAGCTGCATACTTTTCTTTTTAAGAGGGTCTGAGCATGCACGACCACCTTACAACTGTACAGCTGGTGGAAATAACCTAGGAAAACTAATTCACACTGTGAATATCCCATTGACTATGCAATGGCAGATATCTCGTTACCCATGCTTTTTTTTTAATATGACCTGTCACCACCATTGACATGTTTAGTTCAGTAAACACTGGTATTTTCTATGAAATACAGTTCTGTAGCATCTTTTCAAGAACTCCGTGCTGCGCTGTTCCTCTGTTATTGCTCCTAGAAATTTATGAATTAATTGACAACTGGGCATAACCAGTTGGGAACGTGTTCTTATGCACTCTAATTATTGCTAACAGAGTCGTACTGTGTAGGGACACACTCCTTTGAGAAGGATTATGGTAACACAGTTACCAATGTTTGGATTGTCTGGACCCGATTGGGACAGCTTGATGCTAATATCTGTAAGGCATTGTGGAATATGTCAGAGCTATATAAGTGTATAAAATAAATAATAAAAATAAATAAAATCTTGTCGACATTAACCCATTCACTGTGACATACCTGTACATGATAGTGGCTGAGGGAATGTATGGAGCGGGTTGCTGTGCTGAGCCCCCTCCATACATGCTGGGTGCTGGCTGTATAATCATCATTCTGCCCTCAATACCCCATAATGACAAGGTGAAAACAGAATGTTCGGAATCTTTGCTAATTTATTGCAAAGGAAATACTAAAATCTTGCACTGACATCAGTACTTAATTGAAGCACCTTTGGCAGTGATTACAGCCTCCGATATTCTTGGATATGATGCCACAAGGATTGCACACCTGGATTTGGGGATTTTCACCATTGTTCTCTGCAGATCCTCTCAAGCTCTGTCAGGTTGGATGGGGACCATTGGTGGACAGTCATTTTCAGGTCAATCCAGAGATGTTCGATTGGGTTCAAGTTAGGGCTCTGGCTGCGCCACTAAGGGACATTGACAGACTTGTCCCTGCATTCAGTTCAGAATGAAGGGGGAAAACTTGATAATTATAATTTTTTTATTTTAGCAGAAGGCCGCAACATAACAAAATGTGAAAAAAGTGAAAGAGTCTTAACATTCTAAATGCATTGTATATGGGCAGCTCCTGAATCGACCCAACAGATAATGTCAAGGAAGAGAAAATATCTTTTAATACCTGATCCTTATGTTTTTCAGAGAGATAAACCACCGCTAGAGGTGTCTGGCAGCAGCTTTCTCCTCTCTCCTAACTAAAAAGACATACACACAAACGTGCTGGGGCAGCTACAAGAGATAGCGGTCAGCTAACAATTGTATGGGCACTGTTAAATGGGAGACCCCCTCTTTTAACTCTTAACTCCCTAATAGGTTATGTAAAATGTTTTTTTTTTCTAAACCATACAACATAAATGCTACATGTGAGTATAGAATGGACCTCAGAGACTTAACCAGGCAGATGGGCTTGCTGAGTACCATAGTTCCCCTATGACATTTTACTGAGGCAGGGATTAAGGCTAGGTCTACACGATGACATTTGTCGCACCAATGTCGCGCGACAATTTTTAAATTGATAGTCTATGGTGTCTTGGATGGATTTTTTGCGACTGTCGTGTCGCAGTCGCAGTGCGACACCATAAGCTATTATTATAATAATTGTTGCACGACATTGGTGCGACAAATGTTGCAGTGTAGTTGTACCCTATGTAGACCTAGCCTTAGACTGCTCCTTTCACAAGTAAATGGAATGTGCAACCAGGTATATTACACACATGTGGCCTTTTTTCACATTAGAAAAGAAAATTAAAACTAATATTGTTATATGTAAAGAAACAAAAGGGTTTGGTGTGATGCAAAGTGAATGTTATATAAGAGAACAAAGAAAGATTCCCCATCAGCATTATATATGCAGAAAATGTGCAGGAAATAATGGCATACCAGACATCACCGTCACCTCGTTCCCCATCCACTCCAATCCTCAGTACATTTCTTTATCACCTCTGTAGACAGCCTCTATTACAATGAATATGTTTAGCACTGTTTAAATAAGTCACAATTTCTTACTTTTGGCCTTTGGTGTTTTCTGAAAACACCCGCATGTGAAAACCTAAATATTTAAAGGGGATGTCTCACAACAGACACCCCCTGTAATTAGCCTATATACTTAAAAAACATTCATATTCTTCAATACATGTATTTACAGAGGACCTGCCATCACTCCTGACCTGTCTATTTCAGTAAATAATTGTGTTCCCCATGAAATAACCATTCTGGATCAGGTTTTTACAATATGTTCAGTTGTTTCTCTTTTAATGCCCCTAGAACTGTATGGATAAATTGGTAAGTGTGTTACCATAACCCTTCTCAAAGGCAACAATGTTAGCAATAATTAGAGTGCATAAGAACACGTTCCCAACTGGTTATGCCCAGTTGTCAATTCATTCATAAATTTCTAGGAGCAATAACAGAGGAACAGCGCAGCGCTGAGTTCTAGAAAAGATGCTACAGAACTGTATTTCATAGAAAATACCAGTATTTACTGAACCAAACATGTCAATGGTGGTGACAGGTCATATTAAAAAAAAAAGCATGGGTAGCGAGATATCTGCCAGTGCATAGTCAATGGGATATTCACAGTGTGAATTAGTTTTCCTAGGTTATGTCCACCAGCTGTACAGTTGTAAGGTGGTTGTGCATGCTCAGACCCTCTTAAAAATAAAAGTTTGCAGCTTTACACTTGGATGATATGTTTAAATTAGGCACTTTTTAAATAAAGAGCCATCCTGAGACAACTCCCTTTAAGGGCTTGCTTTGTTAAATGGATATTTTAAACAAGACAAGGCTAATTGAGTGTGGAGTCAGGACTGCACCTAGCCTTTCTGCGAAAACTGAAATGGTGCCCCTCTCCCCCCATCCTCAGGGTAGGTTATTAATGTCTGATTTGGCGAGTGTCTGACACTCGGCACCCCCTCTGATCAGCTGTTTGGTGGGGGTGGCACTACTTCCTCTTCATTACACTGCCCATTGTCTCAGAAGTGCAGTGTAATTACAAGTACTTGAGCCATTCACTTAAGTGGAGCGAGCACTTGTCATTACACTATGCCGCAGATGCAAAGGAGACAATGGGCGATGTAATGAAGAAGAAACAGCGCTCGCATGGAACAACATGTCCTCTTCAAACAGCTGATTTTCAAGGGTGCCAGGTGTTGGACCCCACGGATGTGATAATGATGACCTATCCTGAAGATAGGTCATCAATTTATATTGCCTGCACAACCCCATTAAGTATGTTGTACAAACTACTGGAGGACGCAACAAAAACTGGAGGCCTGTCCTTCAACATCAATTTGTTGCATCCTCTGGCAGTACAGAGGGAATCAAGTCTGTTGCTTAAAACGTTGGTCTTTATATGTCCCCTATATTCTATATATATATATATATATAACAAGAAAAATAGAGCAGCACTCCAAAAGTAGATAAAAAACAAAAGTCTTACTTTATTCACCCAAAGGCATGGCAACGTTTCAGCTCCTGTACCGGAGCCTTTCTCAAGCAAACTGTGCAGTGCATACAAACATTATATAGTCCGTGAATAGTGACATCATCATCAAGCGTCATTACAATTCATTAACCCTTTACATATATGTGTCATTAAATCGATCATATAACAAACTCCACAAAGTGTTGTCCCATAATTAATATAAATGTTCATAAGTGCAATATACAATAATTTATGTGTTACAAATGTTACTTAAATTAATTCATCAGTGATTCCGTACAAAGTCCATGTATCAAAAAAAGTGCTGGTGCATAATTGGTTAAAGTTTCTAATCGTCACAGGGAGATGACGATACTCCAGGCACATACCCCTGTCCGGAAGCTCCAAGGCGACTACAGGAGAAACATTCAGCGCCGTGCAAGTCGGTGTCCGGAAGTATCGTACTGCGCATGTCAAACAAGGCGTGCGACATGACGTCACCCGCTGTTGAGCGATACGCACATACGTCATCCCATCTAGATATTCCCGTGTCTGCGCAGTGCCACACATACAACTCAGGCCGCCATCTTGGTTGAAGGAAACCGTGTCCGGTGCCCACATACACACTGACGGCAGCCCGAACCATCCACAACTCACCCATAGGATACTCTGCCCACTATAATCCCAAGCCAGAGGTCGACGTGATATTTCACACGCCCACCCCCAACCAAAGGGTACTGAGGATCAAGTGCCCGTGTATAACAGGCCCCTGACCCAAATCACAGTGTTGGCAGAAGGAGGGTTCTCCTCCAAGGGATACAACATACACCATCATCAGGCACCATAAAAATATTGTAGAGACAAAACGGGATTTAATTGGACACTAATACGATGTCCTCAAGAGTCGCCTGTTGCATCACTTCTAGGGGCAATAAATGACTGGAAATCAGCCGTCTCCCTGCGAAGAACAAAAGAGAAAGAAGATTCATTAAAGCATTTATATTTTTTGAAAACTATACTGTACAGTTATCTCACTCAACAATATTCACAGTGTGAACCCTCCGGGGTGGGAGGGGAGGGGGGAAGGGAGGGAGAGAAGCAGGGCAAGCATTTCCCTCAACACACACCCAGTCTATAGTCAATGTTTAAACCCTGGGGAACAGAGAACCCAGTGTATAAATCCAGTAGAGTTCCCTTTTTTTAAAAGGGCAACTCTGTTACCACCCCGTCTGGGTATAGGTACATGGTCAATTATCCAGCATCGTAAATCCCTTTCGCTATGTTTTTGTCATGAAAATGTCTTGATACCGGTAGATCAAGTCGATTTTTTCGGATCGTGTTTCTATGATTATTAAGGCGAGTTTTCAAGTCTGTGGATGTCTCACCAACATATAAGACCTCACACGGACATGATAATATGTATACAACGTATTCGAATTGCAAGTTAAATGATGTCTAATAGGGTATGTATTTCCCGTGATGGGATGCACAAATTCTCTACTCTTTCTTATGTATTTACAGTTAACACATCCCAAGCATGGGAAACACCCCGTGCTTGGGTGTGAAAAAGTCGTCTGTCTGACTACTTTCCTTGGTCCAAGGTCAGCTCTAATTAATTGATCCTTGAGGCTTTTGGATCGCCTATAGGAGAACAAAGGGGATTACAAAATTCAGGTACATCTCTAATGGATTTTCCCAAAATGGGCCAATGTTTTTTAATGATGGACCCTATTTTCTGACTGCTCTCCGTGTACATAGAGATAAACGGAATACGGGGTTTTGTTGGTTTAATTCTATTCTGATGTAATAACAAACCTCTGTCCAAACCAGAGACATTTTTCTTGTGCTTTCCCAACAAGGGATCCGGATAGCCACGTTGCTTGAACTTAGTTACCATGACGTCTAATGTTTGTTCCACCTCAAGTTCATTTGACACAATACGTTTGGCCCTTAACATTTGTGAATATGGCAAGGATTGAATCATCCTCTTTGGGTGATTGCTAGTATACATTAAAGTTGTATTACGATCAGTTGGTTTGACAAACAATCTTGTTTCAAACTTTCCTTTGTCCCATACCACCTCTGTGTCTAGAAACTGAAGACTTTCCCTCGAGAACACTAACGTAAACTTTAGGGACTCATGTACGTCATTTAAATAGTTGTGGAATGCATGTAGCTGCACTTCCGATCCAGTCCATATGAGGAAGACGTCGTCTATGTACCGCCACCACACCAAAACATGTTGGAAGTGGTGCGATCCATAGACGGCGTCCTCCTCAAACGCTCGCATATATATATTAGCGTACGTTGGGGCCATATTAGACCCCATCGCCACGCCCCTTTTTGTCTATAGAAAGTGTCCTCAAAGAGGAAGTAATTATAGTCCAGAATAATCCTTAAGAGCCGCAAAATAAACTGCGTGCCCTCCTCAGATATGGTGGATAATGTCAACATATGTTCAACTGCCTCCAAACCTCTCATATGCTCAATGGAGGTATATAGTGAGGTGACATCAAAAGAAGCAATGATCACCTCACTGTAACCCGTCACGTTCAAAGCCTGCAGTTTGTTAAGAAAATCCACCGTATCCTTTACATATGATTTGGCGCCAATTGAGAAACCCCTTAATACCCTATCCAAAAAAATAGCTGGATGGCTAAAGATAGAATCAGATCCAGACACTATAGGTCTGCCAGGGGGATCGATGAGTGACTTGTGTATCTTAGGAAGGATATATAAAACCGGAGTTACCGGATGAGTGACTGTCAGATACTGTAACAAGTCCCCATCGATCACCCCGGCCCCACAGGCATCATTGAGACAGTCCCGTATGAGTATAGCAATTTTAAACCTGGGATCACCATTTAATTCCTCATAGACATTCCTATCAGCCAATTGTCGTGCAACCTCATTGACATATTTGTGTTTGTCCATGACAACAACGGCGCCTCCCTTGTCCGCCGGTTTGAGGACAAGGGAGGCATCATGTCTCAGGGACTTCAAGGCATCTGCTTCATCCTTTCTTAAATTAGGATGTAAAAATTGACCTCCATCATTCACAGTTTTTAATTCTTCTATATCACGTATAACATTACGCATGAATATATCTACTGCTGGTTCGTTCACCTTGGGGTTAAAGTGACTCCCCTGACTAAGAGCTAACCTCCCCAAAGTAAACTCGCCAGTAAGTGGCCCCATACTCCTGCTTTCCTTATTCTTAAACCACACTTTCAATTTGATAGAACGAAAAAAATCAAACAGATCATTATCAATCATCATCCAGTTAACATGTGTATTAGGACAAAAGGAAAAACCCTTGTTTAAAACACTCACTTCAGTTGTCGTAAGAGTCCTGGAGGATAAATTCACTACATTTGTTTCTTGGTGATTTTCTGTGATCTGGTGTTCAGTGTAGGTTTCTTTAGTTGAGTTCCGATGTTGTCGTCTGTGCCTACGGCCCCCTCTCCTGGTTCTCCATTTTGTCCCGCTGATGTTGTCGGAATGTCTAAAAAAGCTTCCTTATTGGACAATGTAGGTGGACGTCTCCTCTTTTTGCTGTTGTTATTGTCCTTCATCATGCGTTTTTGTGTACCTTCCTTCTGCCATGTGTAAATAGCTCCCCTTCTGTAATCCTCCATGTCCCTAATCCACTTGCTTCTTTTCCCTTCTTCCAATTCAGATTGATATTTGCTCAAATAATTATTCAAACTTTCCATATAGTTATCATATTCCCCTTGGGACAGAGATGCATTGATTTTTTGTGCAATATCAGTGATTTCACAGGCATTTGTGCATAGTTCTTGTTGTAAAAACTCGATGTTCATCAAGATAAAATCAAATGCATACTTATTTGATAATGATTCAAATCTCTTGCAGAAATCCTGGTTATACATAAACAAATTGGGTTGCAAATGGGACCTCATACCTCTGGGTATTCTCTGTGCCTTGAAATACTCCCCAAGGGTGGTCATATGTAGACTTAACGCAATAGATCTCTTCATTAAAGTCTCATGTTTCCTTTTAAGTTCTTTCAAGGAGGGCGTGTTGAGGAAAGATGCATCTCCCTGTATCCCACGGAGTAGTCGTTCCACTGTGTCTTGTGAGTAGGACACACCTTCAGGTGAACTCATTTTGATGAATGCAAAAGTAAAAAATAAAAAATAGATAAGAAGCAAAAGGCAAAAATCAATGGTGTGCTGAGCCTCTGGTTTTGGTATGTATATGAAAAATGAGGCAGCACCACCTGTAAGTAGCTGGGTGCAAAGCTCCAAAATGGAAAAACCACTCCAAAATGTATGTAACAAGAAAAATAGAGCAGCACTCCAAAAGTGGATAAAAACAAAAGTCTTACTTTATTCACCCAAAGGCATGGCAACGTTTCAGCTCCTGTACCGGAGCCTTTCTCAAGCAAACTGTGCAGTGCATACAAACATTATATAGTCCGTGAATAGTGACATCATCATCAAGCGTCATTACAATTCATTAACCCTTTACATATATGTGTCATTAAATCGATCATATAACAAACTCAACAAAGTGTTGTCCCATAATTAATATAAATGTTCATAGGTGCAATATACAATGATTTATGTGTTACAAATGTTACTTAAATTAATTCATCAGTGATTCCGTACAAAGTCCATGTATCAAAAAAAGTGCTGGTGCATAATTGGTTAAAGTTTCTAATCGTCACAGGGAGATGACGATACTCCAGGCACATACCCCTGTCCGGAAGCTCCAAGGCGACTACAGGAGAAACATTCAGCGCCGTGCAAGTCGGCGTCCGGAAGTATCGTACTGCGCATGTCAAACAAGGCGTGCGACATGACGTCACCCGCTGTTGAGCGATACGCACATACGTCATCCCATCTAGATATTCCCGTGTCTGCGCAGTGCCACACATACAACTCAGGCCGCCATCTTGGTTGAAGGAAACCGTGTCCGGTGCCCACATACACGCTGACGGCAGCCCGAACCATCCACAACTCACCCATAGGATACTCTGCCCACTATAATCCCAAGCCAGAGGTCGACGTGATATTTCACACGCCCACCCCCAACCAAAGGGTACTGAGGATCAAGTGCCCGTGTAAAACAGGCCCCTGACCCAAATCACAGTGTTGGCAGAAGGAGGGTTCTCCTCCAAGGGATACAACATACACCATCATCAGGCACCATAAAAATATTGTAGAGACAAAGCGGGATTTAATTGGACACTAATACGATGTCCTCAAGAGTCGCCTGTTGCATCACTTCTAGGGGCAAAAAATGACTGGAAATCAGCCGTCTCCCTGCGAAGAACAAAAGAGAAAGAAGATTCATTAAAGCATTTATATTTTTTGAAAACTATACTGTACAGTTATCTCACTCAACAGTATTCACAGTGTGAACCCTCCGGGGGTGGGGAGGGGGGAGGGGGGAAGGAGGGAGAGAAATGTCTCTGGTTTGGACAGAGGTTTGTTATTACATCAGAATAGAATTAAACCAACAAAACCCCGTATTCCGTTTATCTCTATGTACACGGAGAGCAGTCAGAAAATAGGGTCCATCATTAAAAAACATTGGCCCATTTTGGGAAAATCCATTAGAGATGTACCTGAATTTTGTAATCCCCCTTTGTTCTCCTATAGGCGATCCAAAAGCCTCAAGGATCAATTAATTAGAGCTGACCTTGGACCAAGGAAAGTAGTCAGACAGACGACTTTCACACCCAAGCACGGGGTGTTTCCCATGCTTGGGATGTGTTAACTGTAAATACATAAGAAAGAGTAGAGAATTTGTGCATCCCATCACGGGAAATACATATCCTATTAGACATCATTTAACTTGCAATTCGAATACGTTGTATACATATTATCATGTCCGTGTGAGGTCTTATATGTTGGTGAGACATCCACAGACTTGAAAACTTCGCCTGAATAATCATAGAAACACGATCCGAAAAATCGACTTGATCTACCGGTATCAAGACATTTTCATGACAAAAACATAGCGAAAGGGATTTACGATGCTGGATAATTGACCATGTACCTATACCCAGACGGGGTGGTAACAGAGTTGCCCTTTTAAAAAAAAGGGAACTCTACTGGATTTATACACTGGGTTCTCTGTTCCCCCAGGGTTTAAACATTGACTATAGACTGGGTGTGTGTTGAGGGAAATGCTTGCCCTGCTTCTCTCCCTCCCTTCCTCCCTCCCCCTCCCCACCCTCGGAGGGTTCACACTGTGAATATTGTTGAGTGAGATAACTGTACAGTATAGTTTTCAAAAATATAAATGCTTTAATGAATCTTCTTTCTCTTTGTTCTTCGCAGGGAGACGGCTGATTTCCAGTCATTTTTTGCCCCTAGAAGTGATGCAACAGGCGACTCTTGAGGACATCGTATTAGTGTCCAATTAAATCCCGTTTTGTCTCTACAATATTTCTATGGTGCCCGATGATGGTGTATGTTGTATCCCTTGGAGGAGAACCCTCCTTCTGCCAACACTGTGATTTGGGTCAGGGGCCTGTTATACACGGGCACTTGATCCTCAGTACCCTTTGGTTGGGGGTGGGCGGTGAAATATCACGTCGACCTCTGGCTTGGGATTATAGTGGGCAGAGTATCCTATGGGTGAGTTGTGGATGGTTCGGGCTGCCGTCAGTGTGTATGTGGGCACCGGACACGGTTTCCTTCAACCAAGATGGCGGCCTGAGTTGTATGTGTGGCACTGCGCAGACACGGGAATATCTAGATGGGATGACGTATGTGCGTATCGCTCAACAGCGGGTGACGCCATGTCGCACGCCTTGTTTGACATGCGCAGTACGATACTTCCGGACGCCGACTTGCACGGCGCTGAATGTTTCTCCTGTAGTCGCCTTGGAGCTTCCGGACAGGGGTATGTGCCTGGAGTATCGTCATCTCCCTGTGACGATTAGAAACTTTAACCAATTATGCACCAGCACTTTTTTTGATACATGGACTTTGTACGGAATCACTGATGAATTAATTTAAGTAACATTTGTAACACATAAATTATTGTATATTGCACCTATGAACATTTATATTAATTATGGGACAACACTTTGTTGAGTTTGTTATATGATCGATTTAATGACACATATATGTAAAGGGTTAATGAATTGTAATGACGCTTGATGATGATGTCACTATTCACGGACTATATAATGTTTGTATGCACTGCACAGTTTGCTTGAGAAAGGCTCCGGTACAGGAGCTGAAACGTTGCCATGCCTTTGGGTGAATAAAGTAAGACTTTTGTTTTTTATCTACCTTTGGAGTGCTGCTCTATTTTTCTTGTTACATACATTTTGGAGTGGTTTTTCCATTTTGGAGCTTTGCACCCAGCTACTTACAGGTGGTGCTGCCTCATTTTTTCATATACATACCAAAACCAGAGGCTCAGCACACCATTGATTTTTGCTTTTGCTTGCTTATCTAATTTTTTATTTTTTACTTTTGCATTCATCAAAATGAGTTCACCTGAAGGTGTGTCCTACTCACAAGACACAGTGGAACGACTACTCCGTGGGATACAGGGAGATGCATCTTTCCTCAACACGCCCTCCTTGAAGGAACTTAAAAGGAAACATGAGACTTTAATGAAGAGATCTATTGCGTTAAGTCTACATATGACCACCCTTGGGGAGTATTTCAAGGCACAGAGAATACCCAGAGGTATGAGGTCCCATTTGCAACCCAATTTGTTTATGTATAACCAGGATTTCTGCAAGAGATTTGAATCATTATCAAACAAGTATGCATTTGATTTTATCTTGATGAACATCGAGTTTTTACAACAAGAACTATGCACAAATGCCTGTGAAATCACTGATATTGCACAAAAATCAATGCATCTCTGTCCCAAGGGGAATATGATAACTATATGGAAAGTTTGAATAATTATTTGAGCAAATATCAATCTGAATTGGAAGAAGGGAAAAGAAGCAAGTGGATTAGGGACATGGAGGATTACAGAAGGGGAGCTATTTACACATGGCAGAAGGAAGGTACACAAAAACGCATGATGAAGGACAATAACAACAGCAAAAAGAGGAGACGTCCACCTACATTGTCCAATAAGGAAGCTTTTTAGACATTCCGACAACATCAGCGGGACAAAATGGAGAACCAGGAGAGGGGGCCGTAGGCACAGACGACAACATCGGAACTCAACTAAAGAAACCTACACTGAACACCAGATCACAGAAAATCACCAAGAAACAAATGTAGTGAATTTATCCTCCAGGACTCTTACGACAACTGAAGTGAGTGTTTTAAACAAGGGTTTTTCCTTTTGTCCTAATACACATGTTAACTGGATGATGATTGATAATGATCTGTTTGATTTTTTTCGTTCTATCAAATTGAAAGTGTGGTTTAAGAATAAGGAAAGCAGGAGTATGGGGCCACTTACTGGCGAGTTTACTTTGGGGAGGTTAGCTCTTAGTCAGGGGAGTTACTTTAACCCCAAGGTGAACGAACCAGCAGTAGATATATTCATGCGTAATGTTATACGTGATATAGAAGAATTAAAAACTGTGAATGATGGAGGTCAATTTTTACATCCTAATTTAAGAAAGGATGAAGCAGATGCCTTGAAGTCCCTGAGACATGATGCCTCCCTTGTCCTCAAACCGGCGGACAAGGGAGGCGCCGTTGTTGTCATGGACAAACATAAATATGTCAATGAGGTTGCACGACAATTGGCTGATAGGAATGTCTATGAGGAATTAAATGGTGATCCCAAGTTTAAAATTGCTATACTCATACGGGACTGTCTCAATGATGCCTGTGGGGCCGGGTGATCGATGGGGACTTGTTACAGTATCTGACAGTCACTCATCCGGTAACTCCGGTTTTATATATCCTTCCTAAGATACACAAGTCACTCATCGATCCCCTGGCAGACCTATAGTGTCTGGATCTGATTCTATCTTTAGCCATCCAGCTATTTTTTTGGATAGGGTATTAAGGGGTTTCTCAATTGGCGCCAAATCATATGTAAAGGATACGGTGGATTTTCTTAACAAACTGCAGGCTTTGAACGTGACGGGTTACAGTGAGGTGATCATTGCTTCTTTTGATGTCACCTCACTATATACCTCCATTGAGCATACGAGAGGTTTGGAGGCAGTTGAACATATGTTGACATTATCCACCATATCTGAGGAGGGCACGCAGTTTATTTTGCGGCTCTTAAGGATTATTCTGGACTATAATTACTTCCTCTTTGAGGACACTTTCTATAGACAAAAAGGGGCGTGGCGATGGGGTCTAATATGGCCCCAACGTACGCTAATATATATATGCGAAGCGTTTGAGGAGGACGCCGTTTATGGATCGCACCACTTCCAACATGTTTTGGTGTGGTGGCGGTACATAGACGACGTCTTCCTCATATGGACTGGATCGGAAGTGCAGCTACATGCATTCCACAACTATTTAAATGACGTACATGAGTCCCTAAAGTTTACGTTAGTGTTCTCGAGGGAAAGTCTTCAGTTTCTAGACACAGAGGTGGTATGGGACAAAGGAAAGTTTGAAACAAGATTGTTTGTCAAACCAACTGATCGTAATACAACTTTAATGTATACTAGCAATCACCCAAAGAGGATGATTCAATCCTTGCCATATTCACAAATGTTAAGGGCCAAACGTATTGTGTCAAATGAACTTGAGGTGGAACAAACATTAGACGTCATGGTAACTAAGTTCAAGCAACGTGGCTATCCGGATCCCTTGTTGGGAAAGCACAAGAAAAATGTCTCTGGTTTGGACAGAGGTTTGTTATTACATCAGAATAGAATTAAACCAACAAAACCCCGTATTCCGTTTATCTCTATGTACACGGAGAGCAGTCAGAAAATAGGGTCCATCATTAAAAACATTGGCCCATTTTGGGAAAATCCATTAGAGATGTACCTGAATTTTGTAATCCCCTTTGTTCTCCTATAGGCGATCCAAAAGCCTCAAGGATCAATTAATTAGAGCTGACCTTGGACCAAGGAAAGTAGTCAGACAGACGACTTTTTCACACCCAAGCACGGGGTGTTTCCCATGCTTGGGATGTGTTAACTGTAAATACATAAGAAAGAGTAGAGAATTTGTGCATCCCATCACGGGAAATACATACCCTATTAGACATCATTTAACTTGCAATTCGAATACGTTGTATACATATTATCATGTCCGTGTGAGGTCTTATATGTTGGTGAGACATCCACAGACTTGAAAACTCGCCTTAATAATCATAGAAACACGATCCGAAAAAATCGACTTGATCTACCGGTATCAAGACATTTTCATGACAAAAACATAGCGAAAGGGATTTACGATGCTGGATAATTGACCATGTACCTATACCCAGACGGGGTGGTAACAGAGTTGCCCTTTTAAAAAAAGGGAACTCTACTGGATTTATACACTGGGTTCTCTGTTCCCCAGGGTTTAAACATTGACTATAGATTGGGTGTGTGTTGAGGGAAATGCTTGCCCTGCTTCTCTCCCTCCCTTCCCTCCCCCCCCACTCCCCGGAGGGTTCACACTGTGAATATTGTTGAGTGAGATAACTGTACAGTATAGTTTTCAAAAAATATAAATGCTTTAATGAATCTTCTTTCTCTTTTGTTCTTCGCAGGGAGACGGCTGATTTCCAGTCATCTATTGCCCCTAGAAGTGATGCAACAGGCGACTCTTGAGGACATCGTATTAGTGTCCAATTAAATCCCGCTTTGTCTCTACAATATTTTTATGGTGCCTGATGATGGTGTATGTTGTATCCCTTGGAGGAGAACCCTCCTTCTGCCAACACTGTGATTTGGGTCAGGGGCCTGTTATACACGGGCACTTGATCCTCAGTACCCTTTGGTTGGGGGTGGGCGTGTGAAATATCACGTCGACCTCTGGCTTGGGATTATAGTGGGCAGAGTATCCTATGGGTGAGTTGTGGATGGTTCGGGCTGCCGTCAGTGTGTATGTGGGCACCGGACACGGTTTCCTTCAACCAAGATGGCGGCCTGAGTTGTATGTGTGGCACTGCGCAGACACGGGAATATCTAGATGGGATGACGTATGTGCGTATCGCTCAACAGCGGGTGACGCCATGTCGCACGCCTTGTTTGACATGCGCAGTACGATACTTCCGGACGCCGACTTGCACGGCGCTGAATGTTTCTCCTGTAGTCGCCTTGGAGCTTCCGGACAGGGGTATGTGCCTGGAGTATCGTCATCTCCCTGTGACGATTAGAAACTTTAACCAATTATGCACCAGCACTTTTTTGATACATGGACTTTGTACGGAATCACTGATGAATTAATTTAAGTAATATTTGTAACACATGAATTATTGTATATTGCACCTATGAACATTTATATTAATTATGGGACAACACTTTGTGGAGTTTGTTTTATGACCGATTTAATGATACATATATGTAAAGGGTTAATGAATTGTAATGACGCTTGATGATGATGTCACCATTCACTGACTATATAATGTTTGTATGCACTGCACAGTTTGCTTGAGAAAGGCTCCGGTACAGGAGCTGAAACGTTGCCATGCCTTTGGGTGAATAAAGTAAGACTTTTGTTTTTTATCCACTTTTGGAGTGCTGCTCTATTTTTCTTGTTATATACATTTTGGAGTGGTTTTTCCATTTTGGAGCTTTGCACCCAGCTACTTACAGGTGGTGCTGCCTCATTTTTTCATATATATATATATATATATATATATATATATATATATATAGCTTCTAATAAATAAAGCTGAGTGTATGTATGTATGTCCGCTAAAAGAATCCGCAAATTTACAATAACGAAATTTGGCACACAGGTACATCAGGTGTCCGGGAAGGTTTTAGACCAGGTCTCATCTCGCTGGGACGTACCATTCCTGAGATATTCCCAAAAAAATGCATTAGTCAATAGAAGCCTGGTCACATGACCATTATCAGCCAATAGAAGCTCGCTGGCAGTTCGTCTCCACACACAGTTTTACTCCAGGTAACCATAACAACCCAGCCATGTTTCTTCACCACTGTAGATGAGCTTTAAAGGAAATCTGTCACCAGGATAATCGCTATTGAAGTAAAGCCATGGCCTAATACCACTTAGTACCTTATTTCCTGAGGTTTCCATAACAACTCTGTGGATGACACTGTTAAGGGAGCAGAGTGCTGTGGAGGTCACAGTTCAGGGGGCAGGTAGGGTGGTCATTCAAGTCCCCCTTAAATCCCCGCCCCCAGGTCCCGCTAAGCCATGCCTCTGATCCAGTCAGGCCATGCCCCTCCCACTCAGCCTACAGGGATTAAAAAATGAAGCTAAAAATCAACTTCTGTCAGCTGCAGAGGTGCCAGGGACGTTGACTTTCTCCCTGCAGCTCACATTCAGACACCACAGTGCTGCTGAGAGACCATGAGGCTGGGATTAGCCTGAAGTTTGGGGGATCCCGCGACACCTAGGGATAAGGGTCGCATGGTCAGCGTCGGGCGGACGACTAGACCACAATCCCCCAAAAGACACCGGCGAGGTAACAGCCAGGAGGCTGATGAACATTAGGCCGGGAAAGCCGCATCGGTTCCGTGTGTGTGAACAGTGAAGTGACTTAGGTGAGTCAGGGATACACTTTGTTGAGTTAGAGCCCAGCCGGTGTTTGTTTTGATTTATTTATGTTGATGCTGGGACAATAAAGCAATGTTTGGCCCCTAAAGCTGCGGTGGACGACAATCTGTACGTGAATGATCCTCGAGACCAGAGCTAACCCTCCACAATATATATATATATATTGTGGTAAGGTGCAGGGTGCCGTCCTAGATGGCAGGTACGTGTCACCGAGGTTCATAGCCTCGGTGAGGTAAGAGCCGTTTGTTGATGTCAGTAGCAGGTAGTGCTACTGACACATTTGCTAAATAGCATGGCTGCAAAGCCGATCCGGGGCGGCTCTTACCGGGAGCAGCTAAAGTGTAGGGTGGGTGGCTGCTCCCCACGACCCAGTCCTGGTTTTGGGCTGGGTTTAAAAACTCAGCCAGCACCAGCAGCTGTGAGAGTTTTTGTCCTGGAGCTGATCACAGTGCTGTGGAGCTCTCTGACCTGGAGGAAGGAGCTCAGCCAAGTGGGGTTATTCCTGGAAGCCTGATGGTGGATTGTCCTGCGGCTGGGCTGACAGCCAGGTGCGAACCCGCACCTCAAACCTCCCAGGTGATTGGAACCTGTGTTTGGACTTTTGTTTTTCCACTCGTTTTCTGATGTGTGTGTGATTTAACACCAAGTGACTGTCTGCTGTTAATTTGATGCAAGTGTGAATAAAACACTGTTTTCCGCAACTTCTGGACTCCCTTGTGCCTCTATACTGCACCCGCACCGCTGGCTACCAGAGCGACTCCTCCACAATATATATATGGAAATTCCATGGCACTTTCCAAAAATAGATACGTGTGTTTATTTCACCAGATGCAATGTTTTGGTTCTCCCTTTGGAACCTTTTTAAGCAGTGACTTTTATATATAATAATGACTGCAAGGAGCAGTTGACACGTTGCAATAGGAAAATAAAGTGGGTCCTTTATTTGCACTTAATATTGGAGTGCTGCCTCGTCTTTGAAGGAATATATATATATATATCTACACATCAATTTCATTTAATGTTTGTGTGTGTCATTAAAAGATATTGACAGTATCCACTATAACAGTGATATCTACAGTACCACGCCCCCCCAACAGCGACATCCACAGGGGCCAGCCCACTTAACAGTGACATCTACAGCACCCACTCCTTAACACTGACCATAGGTTACAGTCCCCTTAACTGTAACCTCCACCATTCCCAGCCCCCTTAACAGAGACCTCCACAGCGAATGCCCATTTAACAGTGACTGCCACGGTACCCCGCTCCCTTAATGGTGACCTCACAGTACCCTGCTGCCTTAACAGTGACCTCACAGTACCCCACTGCCCCTTTAATAGTGGCCACCACAGTGTCCGCCCCTTTAAAATTGACCTCCACAGCGGCCTGCCCCCTTAACAGTAACATCCACAGAGCTCCGTTCCCTTACAATGTGACCTTCACAACACCCCACCCCCTTAACAGTGACCTCTACAGCATCCCGCCCCTTAACACTGACCTCCATAGTGGACAGTCCCCTTAACTGTGACCTCCACCGATCCCTGCCCCCTAACAGAGACCGCCACAGCACTTGCCCCTTTAACAGTGACATCCACAGCATCCTGTCACCTTAAAAGTGACCTCCACAGTGGCTCGCCCCTTTATTAGTGAGCTCCACAGTACCCCATCTCTTTAACAGTGATTTCCACAACACTCTGCCCCCTTAACAGTGACCTTCACAGAGCTCCGTTCCCTTAAAATGTGACCTCCACAACACCCCGCCCCCTTAACACTGACCTCCATAGTGGAAGGTTCCCTTAATTGTGACCTCCACAGCACCCTGCCCCTAGGGTGGCCATAAGTCCAGTTTTAGGCCGGACAGTCCGGCATTCAGACTTCCTGTCCTCCATCCGGTCGGACTCAAGGATGTCCTTTTGAGCAGCTCACACTCAGACAGCAGCACTCTGCTGTCTGAGCGTGAGCTGCAGGGAGAAAGTCACCCTCCCTCCCACCCCTGCAGCTGACAGAAGTTGATTTTTACCTTCATTTTTTCAATCTCTGGCGGCTGCAGCGTGGGAAGGTTGGGGCCTAACCAGGTTGGGTCGTGGCTTAGAAGAACCTGGGGGCAGGTTTTTAAGTCCGTCTTTTGAGGTTGGTCTGAATGGGCACCCTACCCACCCCCTGAATTGTGACCTCCACAGCACTCCGCTCCTTTAACAGTGTCATCCACAGCACTGTGCTCCTTTAAAGAAAATCTGTTACCAGGATGGTCGCTATTAAAGTAAAGCCATAGCTTAAAGAGGACCTTTCATCAATATTGCCACATTGAAATAAATGTCCTACCTAGCTGGGCGCCTTCCACTGATGTGCCCTCGTGAGAAGAGAACTTGAGCTCTTTCTCATTGGCTGAGAGCCGAGCGCTGCAATTGGCTGCGCTCTCAGCCTGGGAGAAGCCCTGCCACTCCCGAGGCAAAACCTTTGTCACCGCCCCATACAAAAGTCTGCCTCATTTGCATATCAGGTGGCAGAAGAAACAGGGCAATTATAAAACGATTCATGGGTCGAGTTGAGAAAAAAAACAAAATAGAGGGCACATCAGTGGAAGGCGCCCAGCTAGGTAGGACATTTATTTCATGCGGCAATATTGATGAAAGGTCCTCTTTAATAGCATTTAGTACCTTATTGCCAAATGTGCCTTTTTTTCAGCAATAGATATTTTCTATCTTCTGAAAATCCAGTTTATTTGGTATGCAAATGAGCCAGTAAGGTGCACAGAGGGCGTCACTCTTGCAGAATGGAGCCCAGGCATTCTGGACAAAAAATTCTATTTAGTTGACTGGAAAGGATATGGCCCTGAAGAGAGATCCTGGGAACCTGAATACAACATCGATGCTCCTCAATAATCGCTATTGAAGTAAAGCCATAGCCTAATAGCACTTAGTACCTTTTTTCCAGATGTGCCTTTGTTCCAGCAATAGATGTTTTTTATCCTCTGAAAATCAAGTTTATTTGGTGTGCAAATGAAACAGTAAGGTGCCCAGAGGGCGTCATTTTTGCCGGAAGGAGCCCAGGCACGCCTCCTGCCACAATGTGTCCACCCACTCCTCTTACATCACATTCAAGCCATAACTCTACCCCCCTTTTCCCTGCTCCCAGCATTAGGGCAGGCTTGGACACTAGCGGGTAAAATGCCTGAAATAGTAGTCCAAAATTGTGTACCAATATGTACAACACGTTTTACAATTCAGAGGCTACCATTAGTGATGATCGAGCACCAAAGTATTCGGGTGTTCGGCTGAACACATTGCTATATTTGTGTGCTCGACCGAGCACCCAAGTATAATGGAAGTCAATGGGAGACAACCAGGCACCCCCTGCTCTGAAGAGGGGAAGGTGCCTGGTCCATTGGAAAAGGTCAGAAAGTGACAGAAACACCACTGAAATAGATCAGGAACAGCATGGGGACAATGTCTGGATGCAACTTGGACTCCCAGGTGGCTGCTGGGAACCATGTTGTCCGAATTGTATGCCACTTTTACAGACTGACAAAAATACAAAAAACACCCCAAAAAAATCAATTTTACAGGAAAAATTGTTAGAAAACATTATTTCCTGTATATTCAATTGTATATAAAGTGCAAGTGCTGCCAAAAAAGTACAAGCAAGAGGCACTCTGAAACAGCCTGTATATCACATAAAGAAGGACCTCATTCACATTGTGTTACAATTGTTCAGGTAGTGGGACTCCTACACTCATAAAGCATATGCACAAAGTGAAAGTGTTACACATAAAGGAGGGCATCATACACACCCTTGAAAAATTATCCTTGATGGCCTGCTGGTGAACCTCCAAAACATTAAGAGCAAGGTCCTGCTGTTGACCCCCTAAAACATTAGGGGTGAGGGCCTGCTGCTGAGCATTGCAAAAAATGATGGGCGAGTGCCTGCTGCTGAGCTGACCCTGTAAAAAATTGTACGTGAGGGCTTGCTGCTGAGCTGACCCTGTAAAATATTGTAGTTAAGGGCCTGCAGGTGAGCTGACCCTGTAAAATATTGTAGTTGAGGGCCTGCAGGTGAGCTGACCCTCTAAAATATTGTAGGTGAGAGCCTGCAGGTGAGCTGACCCTCTCAAATTTTGCAGGTAAGGGCCTACATGTGAGGTGACCCTCTAAAATATTGTAGGTGAGGGCCTGCAGCTGATCTGACCCTCCCTGAAGAGGGACATGAGGAGATCTTGTGCACTGATTCCCAAACTCTTCAGCATCCACAGTCAGAAGAAGATGATGGTGGAGAATGGCAATTAGTGTTTCATGAGGTGGATGATGCGGATGAGACACAGTTGTCAATAAGTGAGGGTCTTGTTATGTCAACAACACAAGTCAGGAGGATTTCCCAATTGAGGAAGTGGAAGAGGGGGTGGTGGACGATGACATCACTGACCCAACCTGGGAAGGTGGCAAGCCTGGGAAGGTGTCCTTGATCTCATATCTATCATATTGAGGAGGTTTCTCAGAGGCACCTTTACAGAATCTGTTAAATACAGCAGGCTTGAGTAAGGAAACTGGAAAGAGTTAGGAATGCGAAGAGATGCTGGCAGTTTTATTTTGTAGCACATAGGGTTACTCTTCTCTATGACAGGAAAATGATCCAGGAAGCGAGGAACCAATTTATAAGATGGAAGCCTGAGATGAATGTTCTTAGAAGAGAGCCATGCCTTGTCTCCAGGTGAGAACTGAGGAGGAGTCCTGGGTCTCTTATCCACATTTCTCTTCATTTGATCCACTGCTTTCTGTAGAGAGTTCCTGGTATCCAACCAGATCTTGGAGAATTCTTCAATAGAGGCATCTGTGGCTGGTCCCCCAGAGGAAGTGGCCACTCATTGGAAGAGGAATATTAGGGTGGCAACCATAGACCACAAAATGGAGATTTACCTGTAGTATCACAGATGTGATTATTGTGTGGAAATTCAGCCCAGGGCAGGAGGTCGACCCAGTCATCTTGATGAGCATTAGTGAAGGTGAGGTTTTGATTGACTCACTCCACTTGTCCAGTAGATTGAGGATGATATGATAGGCTGAAGAAAAATCTAATGTGACATCCAGTAGTTTGCATAATGCTTTCCAAAAATGAAAAGTAAATTGTACACCCCTATCAGAAACGATGTGGAGAGGAAATCCATGTAATCTGAGGATATGGAATAGGAACAGTTCAACCAGATTAGGGGCTGAAGGTAAACAAGGTAGAGGTAAAAAAAAGCGCAATTTTAGAGAAACGTTTAACTACCACCCAGATGACCATGCAACCTTTAGAGGGTGGAACATCAGTGATAAAGTCCATTCCTATATGTTGCCAAGGGACTTTAGGTACAGGCAGTAGAAGAAAACCGGCTGGTTTTACTTAGAAGACTTATTTTGGGCTCATAGGGTACAAGATGAGACAAAGGGGCACAAATCTAAAATGATGGTCTTAATAAAGCCCTAAGTTGGGGGTAGTTCTGCCGAACTTATGAAGAAGCGCCGCCCTCTTTATTATTTCAGTGGCTCCTCCGCCAGTTCTAAATGTAAGACAGCTTCTTAGCCTGATTTATGCGTATTTCATATTGATAAATAATCCCCAAATTCTTAAATATCTTTGTTCATGGAGGAACACCACTAATGACGAGCAATTAATTTCTGTCAGTGAAAAACTATTTTTTTCCCTCAGTTTCCCTTCAGTTTGCTTCAGTGTGAAAAATGCAAGTCTGTTAAAAGGGTTTTCTGAGATTTTTTTTTTTTATTGATGACCTATCCTCAGTATCTAATCGGTGAGGGTCCTATATCTCATTTCTTTTTGAAAAGACAGCAGCACTCCTGTGAGGACCACTGCCTTCTTGCAGCCTACCAAGCACAGTGCCGTACATTGTATAATGGCTGTGCTTGGTATGGCACGGGGCTGAGCTGCTCCTAGGTAGAGATGGCCCGAACTATCCGCCGGCGAACAGTTCCCGGCGAACATAGCTTGTTCGCGTTCGCCTCTGCCGGGCGAACATATGCGATGTTTGGTCCGTCCCCTATACATCATCATTGAGCAAACTTTGACCCTGTACCTCACAGTCAGCAGACACATTCCAGCCAATCAGCAGCATACCCTCCCTCCCAGACCCTCCCACCTCCTGCACAGCATCCATTTTAGATTCATTCTGAAGCCGCAGTCTTAGTGAGAGGAGGGAGAGTGTAGTTGCTGCTGATTTAATAGGCAAATCGATAGCTAGGCTAGTGAATTCAGTGTCCACTCCAGTCCTGAAAGACTCATCTGATCTCTGCTGTAAGGACAGCGTCCTGACAGCACCCCAAAAGCCCTTTTAGGGCTGCAACATTAGTCTGCTTTTTTTTTCCTTTATATACATATTGCAGTTGCCTGGCCTGCCTGTGTGTGAGGAGCTGCAGGCCCACAGACTGTAGTGTGCCCACTGCCAGTGCCCACCCCTGTCATTCCGTGTGGCACAGGACTTTGCATCAAAAAAAGGCATTTAATTTTTACACTTTAATCTAAGGTTAGTTGCCTGCCAGTGTGTGTCAGGCTAACTTCCACTGACTGTAGTGTGCCCACTGCCAGTGCCCACCACTCATACCGGCTGGCACAGGACTTTGCATAAAAAGGCATTTAATTTTTACACTTTAGTGTAATTTCAGCTGCTTGCCTGCTGCTAGTGTGTGTCAGGCCGACTTCAACTGACTGTAGTGTGCCCACTGCCAGTGCCCACCCCTGTCATCCCGTGTGGCACAGGACTTTGCTTAAAAAAAGGCACTTAATTTTTACACTTTAATCTAAGGTTAGTTGCCTGCCAGTGTGTGTCAGGCTGACTTCCACTGACTGTAGTGTGCCCACTGCCAGTGCCCACCACTCATACCGGCTGGCACAGGACTTTGCATAAAAAGGCATTTAATTTTTACACTTTAGTGTAATTTCAGCTGCTTGCCTGCTGCTAGTGTGTGTCAGGCCGACTTCAACTGACTGTAGTGTGCCCACTGCCAGTGCCCACCCCTGTCATCCTGTGTGGCACAGTACTTTGCATCAAAAAAGGCATTTAATTTTTACACTTTAGTGTAATTTCAGTTGCTTGCCTGCTGCTAGTGTGTGTCAGGCTGACTTCCACTGACTGTAGTGTGCCCACTGCCAGTGCCAACCACTGATAACGGGTGGCACAGTAGCTTTGCCGATAAATAAGGCATTTCATTTTTAGACAGTAGTCTAAATTCAGTTGCTTGCCTGCTGCCAGTGTGTCAGGCCCTCTTCCACTGACTGTAGTGTGCCCACTGCCAGTGCCAACCACTGATACCGGGTGGCACAGTAGCTTGCCGATAAATAAGGCATTTAATTTTTAGACAGTAGTCTAAATTCAGTTGCTTGCCTGCTGCCAGTGTGTGTCAGGCCCTCTTCCACTGACTGTAGTGTGCCCACTGCCAGTGCCAACCACTGATACCGGGTGGCACAGTAGCTTGCCGATAAATAAGGCATTTAATTTTTAGACAGTAGTCTAAATTCAGTTGCTTGCCTGCTGCCAGTGTGTGTCAGGCCCTCTTCCACTGACTGTAGTGTGCCCACTGCCAGTGCCAACCACTGATACCGGGTGGCACAGTAGCTTGCCGATAAATAAGGCATTTAATTTTTAGACAGTAGTCTAAATTCAGTTGCTTGCCTGCTGCCAGTGTGTGTCAGGCCCTCTTCCACTGACTGTAGTGTGCCCACTGCCAGTGCCAACCACTGATACCGGGTGGCACAGTAGCTTGCCGATAAATAAGGCATTTAATTTTTAGACAGTAGTCTAAATTCAGTTGCTTGCCTGCTGCCAGTGTGTGTCAGGCCCGCTTCCACTGACTGTAGTGTGCCCACTGCCAGTGCCAACCACTCATACCGGGTGGCACAGTACCTAGCACGCGTAGTACCACTTATCTAAAAAAAAATGACAGGCAGAGGCAGGCCACACTCGCAGGGGCCGTCGTGGTGCTGTGATTTCCACTGTCCCTGGAATAATGCCCAGTTTTCAGAGGCCACGTACCCTGAACCCGAAAAATTCAGAGGACGTAGTTGACTGGCTTAGACAGGACACCCAATCTTCAACAGCTTCCGCTAAGAACCTTGACGCACCATCCTCTCCTCCAGCTCAGCTTCGGTCACCTGCTCTCAAGTTACCACGCACCCGCCCGTCGCCACCACCACCACTACCACCACAGCCACCACAGCCGCTTCACTTGATCCGTTAGAGGAGTTATTTACACATCAGTTGGATGCAATTAGTGATGCACAACCATTATTGCCAGATGATGTAGATTACGGGGATATGTCTCAGTCAGGCAGGATTACACACATGGACGTACAGTGTGATGATGATGATGATGATGATGTACCCGCAGCTGCTTCCTGCAGACGCAGTCACCGTGGTTTAAAACAGAGTGGAGGGAGCCAGCGTTTTTTTAACCATCTCCCCGTTCGAAAAATCTATTTAATAAATGGCCCCCAGATTGGGGACGTTAGAGGGATTAAACTGATGAGAATAGTACTACAGAAAATACCACTCATATCGGGTGTGACAGTAATTTGCACGGCGCAGACGCAGTGACCGTGGTTTAAAACAGAGTGGAGGGAGCCAGCGTTTTTTTTAACCATCTCCCCGTTCGAAAAATCTATTTAATAAATGGCCCCCAGATTGGGGACGTTAGAGGGATTAAACTGATGATAATAGTACTACAGAAAATACCACTCATATCGGGTGTGACAGTAAATTGCACGGCGCAGACGCAGTCACCGTGGTTTAAAACAGAGTGGAGGGAGCCAGCGTTTTTAACCATCTCCCGTTCGAAAAATCTATTTAATAAATGGCCCCTAGATTGGGGACGTTAGAGGGATTAAACTGATGAGAATAGTACTACAGAAAATACCACTCATATCGGGTGTGACAGTAAATTGCACGGCGCAGACGCAGTCACCGTGGTTTAAAACAGAGTGGAGGGAGCCAGCGTTTTTTAACCATCTCCCGTTCGAAAAATCTATTCAATAAATGGCCCCCAGATTGGGGACGTTAGAGAGATTAAACTGATCAGAATAGTACTACAGAAAATTATACTCATATCGGGTGTGACAGTAAATTGCACGGCGCAGACGCAGTCACCGTGGATAAAAACAAAGGGGAGGGAGCCAGCGTTTTTTAACCATCTCACCGTTCGAAAAATCAATTCAATTCATCTTTTGGGGACCCTTGGGTACGTGGCTGGGTGGAGGAAGAAACCTTCAATGACATCACCGGGACGTGGCTAGCTTGGTATCCAACCTTGTGCAAATGGGGAGTTTGCAGTTGTGCAAATGAACTGTTTGCGGTGCATTAAAAGGGGAGTTTGGTCTGTCAATGTCAGTGAAGCGGGCGTAACCCTTACACTACCTGATCGATACAACATCATACCTGATCGTATACACACACTGGATGTTTTAAAGCACGTTATTCCAAACAATTTAGGAATGTTAGTTGATTTATGCCCTTTATGGATTAAAACCCGACTCTGCGTCCACTACGTAATTTTCCATGGGAGTTTTGCCATAGATCCCCCTCCGGCATGCCACAGTCCAGGTGTTAGACCCCTTGAAACAACTTTCTCATCACTATTGTGGCCAGAAAGAGTCCCTGTGGGTTTTAAAATTTGCCTGCCAATTGAAGTCTATGGCGGTTCGCCCGTTCGCGAACATTTGCGGAAGTTCGCGTTCGCTGTTCGCGAACTGAAAATTTTATGTTCGCGACATCACTACTCCTAGGCCATATTAACATTGAAAGTGATATCACTGGCCTAGGAAATGCAGAGAGAAGGCTGTGGCTGTGGCTCACAGGAGTGCCGCTGCCTTCTTGAACAGCTGATCGGTGGGGGTCCCAGGTGTTGACCACAGCGATCAGAGACTGGTGACCTATTCTGAGAATAAAAAATCCTTGGAAAACTCCTTTAAGTTCCTACAAAAGTTTTTGATACATTTTTCCTGCACATGAAAAATACTGAAGAATATCACTCAACATCTCCTAAGCAGCCATTAGTGAAAAATAGACAGTCCTTCATTGTGGGTCATTTTTTTCATTTTTTTTTTTTCACTGACACATTGATTTCAATGGACCAGTGCCGTGTGAAAAAATAATACATGCAGCATTTTTTCTTCAACATACAGATGGTCAGTGAAAAAAAAAGTTTATATGCATATACCCATTTTAATAAATGGGTATTTATTTGTCCAGTCCAGATGCTATCTGTTGTAAAAACGGACTGCATTTGGATGGAAACATGTCTCATATGAAATAAGTCTTATGACCAAATCAAAGTTTGCTATGGTAATAAATCAATTTAGAAGTTTGTACAGAAGAGGAAACAGAAGGGTTGAAGAATGAACCTTAAGACAATCTTCAAGACAGAATCCAAGAGTTCTCCATAGGTACAGCAGTCCAAAGCAAGGCCACAGCCAGTGCTGGTCTAAATGGGAGGATGGAGGTTCACATCCCAACAATCTCAGGGCCAACCACATTAGGGGCTTATGCACAAGAACCTGTGTGCCCCGTGCCAGTGCTGCGGACCGTAAATAGCGGGCAGTGGCTCTGTGCCCATCGTTTGCGGATGCTGACTCATTCACTTGCACCGCCCCACTCCATATATTGCAGACCTATTCAAGGCACTCCTGCTGATCCGGACTGTTAAAGCAGGAGCGAAGCTCTCATGTGAGAGCCGAGCCCACGCTCTCTGCTGCACAGCTTAGACCGGCTGCTGTGAAAAGACGGCGGCCCTGCCTAGAGATCGCTGTAAAAAGGGGTATGTGTGGTCACTAAGGGGTTAATGACACCATTTAGCTCACTATATTTGCACTTTGCCAGGTAAAAAAAAATTGGACAAACACATTTTTGTTTTTATGGCATGCACTAAAAATTCCATGACAGGCTTATTCTGCAGGTCAGTATGATTACAGCAGCGATAACAAATTTATATTTTTTTAAAATAAACAAAATAAAAACACTTCTTTGCATCGTTGCATTCTGACACCCATACTTTTTTTATGTTTTCGTCTGCAGAACTGTGTGGGGGCTTGTTTTTTTGCAGGTTGAGCTGTAGCTTTTATTGGTACAATTTTGGGGTTCGGGTGGTACAATGTTTCGGGTGGGACAAGGTGACACAAAAATGGCAAATTGCACATGATTTATTTTTCAGATTATGGTATTCACCACACATGAAAAATAATTTTATATTTCAATAGTTTGGACATTTTTGGATGCAGAGATACATATTATGTTTATTTTTTATTGTGTTTTTATGTTTATATCTAGAATTGGGAAAGGGTTTCACTTTTTTTTTTTTACTGTAATTTGTAGTCTGATTGCTTGTACCATAGACTGCAATAGAATGCTATTGCAGTCTATGGGACTTTTACAGGCTGCCTGTCTGGCTGTGCCTTTGGGGCAGCTTACTATTACAGATCTAGGAGCCTTCATAAGGCTTCAGGCTTTCACAGCAACCAAATGGCGCTCCATGATTTCACTGTTGGGGCTCTGATTGGAGGGCTGAGGGAGCCTCCTCAGTCTGTTTAACCTCTCAGATGCTACAATCACTGTTGACCGTGGCATCTGAGGGGTTAAATGACGAGGATCAGCTGATGACCCTGCTCCATACACCTCTTGAACTTCGCTGACGTATTATTATGTCAGGGGTCTCGAAGGATTGAAAAGTATGTATAAGGCACATTGGTACACAACATGGCCCAGTTACCGTTATTGAGCAATTAAAGTCTAATGCACAGCAAACAGATTAAAGTTCAGACACTTCTTTATAAGGGGTATGGTTCAGAACAGCAGGGGGTTCATCTCCACCACCATCTGACAGGTTTATGCAGAGTCTTCACAGTCAAGTTAAATAGCTGGAGATCGGAGGTAGTAACTACAAAGCTATACACTAACATTTCTAATATCTAACATGTTGGCTGAAGACTCACATGGAGTACATTATGCCCAATACATTCTTTACTGCTAACTAGTATATTAATTATGACTTTGTTGTGTTTAGCTGAATTTATTGTATGGAAAAGATTTTAACAACTATACTGATTAATATACATGACATACCTGGGATTCATTTACCTAATTAAGTCTTCTATTCACTTACTCATTTGCAGCAGGATGCCGCATCAGGGGGCAAATGCTTCTCTCGCACAATAAGTACATCATGACTCATAGCCATTAACAAGTGGGTAACGCAGCATTAAATGCCGCTAGGTGGGTGCAGCCTTGTTTAGAGGTTGGGACCAAACCACCTCTAGGCTTGTGTTTGAGATTGTTCTACATGTTCACCGAACTTGAGAAAAGCTAATAGTGCTGCAAGAAGACAGTATATATAAAAACTGGATTGTATGTCTAGGACTAGGAAGCTAATATGGATAAGGACTTGTGACACCATTATATGGATAATGATTAAGTAGGCAATTATCATGCAGAGGTCAGTTCTTTAATTTTTGAAAATTGTTATTTTGGAAAAAATAAAGTGCTTGTGAATCAATTAACTCGGCTGAATGTGTCAGAGGTTTTCAGCACTTCCTGACAGTATGAAGGGGATATAAAGCTAAGAAACATGGATGGGACCTTCTAGTGTCAGGAAAATTGACCTGTGCTGTTCACATCAAGGAATATAGCAGGATTTATGAGGGATATGCCAAATATAGAGATGAGCGAATCGAAGCTGACGAAGTGGAATTCCGTCCGAATTTCAGGAAAAATCTGATTCGCACTGAAGCCGAATTTCCTCACGCTTCGTGGTAACGAATCGCATTTTTTCCTAACATGGTTGCTGCACGTGTGAGGACATGGAGCAAGGAACTCTGGGAAGGAGGGATCACCATAAATGCAGCCAATCAGCAGCCAGCCAGCCCTGTGATGTCACAGCCCTATAAATAGCCTCAGCCATCTTGGATTCTGCCATTCATCAGTGTACTTAGTGCAGGGAGAGACGTCAACGCAGCATTTATGTTGAACAGGGTTCAGTCGGGGAGGTTACAGCCTGGGTAATAAGAACAATCCGATTACACCTTGCTACACTGACTGGGGATCCAAATTGCCATTATACAGCTCTGTAATTCCAGCAAACCGTTCTTGTTTTTGGGGTACAAGTGCTGTTTAATACAGGCATTAACAGGGTTTATTACAAGGAAATCTTTCTATGTATTATTTGCCTTTGTGCGGTGCAGTTTTATGTTCTAAAGCATTTTTTGGCTTGTATTACTGGGAAAAAAGGGCTTATTAGCCGTTGTGTAGTGAAGGGCTAAAATTACAGTCCTTTTTGTCCTGTATTAATGGCAAAAGTAAAATATATTTGCCGTTCAGCAGTGCAGTTATTTGTTCCAAAGCTCTTTTTGTCGTGTATCAGTGGAAAACGAAAAAATATATTTGCCGTTCAGCGGTGCAGATATACAGAATGTTCTAAAGACTTTTGTGGCGTGTATAAGTGGAAAAAAATAGGGGCCTATTTGCCGATCAGCAGTGCAGTTATATGTTCTAAAACTCTTTTTGGCGTGTATTAGTTGCAAAAGAAAAATATATATTATTTGTCATTCAGCGGTGCAGTTATATGTTCTAAAGCCTTTTGTGTCGTGTATTAGTGGCAAAAGAAAAATATATTTGCTGTTCAGCGTTGAAGTTCCATTGTACTACAGCCATTTACAGGGTGTATTAATATGATAGATACGTACATCCTATTAGCCGTTGTTGGGGTGTATTAATGAGAAATTTTAAGTACGTGTTAATAGGCGTTCTGTGGTGAATTTACATTGTCATTCATTGGTGAAATTTGTTTTTGATACAGCCTTTTTTCTGAAAATTGATGGGTTATTGTAAACTTCCTTTTGCTGTATGGACTGAATTACGTCGATTAGCCATTCGTTGCGGAACTTTTTTTTTTGTGAAACAACCTTTTTTGGGAAGATTGGTCGATAGCTATAACTACGGTCAAGGACAATATATGTCCTTTACAGCCCACTGGGTAAATGTGGTTCCTGCCCACCCACACCAGCAACTTGAACAGGTGACGCTGCTTCCGCCTCCACGTTTTCATGCCGTTGGTCCTGCGAAAATGTCCCATCTGCCTCCTCATCCTCCACTGTGTCCTCAGCCTCCACTGCAGGGAAAATTCACAGTGTTCCTCCGGCATACCACATGTGCAGGGCACGGCGGTGTCAGGCTGTTCTACACCTCGTTTGCCTGGGCGAATGGAGTCACACTGGGGAGGAACTGCTTCGTGTCCTTCAGCAAGAAATCGAATCCTGGCTTTCTCAGCGACAACTCAAAATCAGAACCATGGTGACCGATAACGGGAAGAACATGGTGTCGGAGCTGCGTCAAGGAGGGCTGAGCCCAGTGGCGTATCTATCACGAGGCAAACAAGGCATTTGCCTAGGGCGGCACTTGCTGATGGGGCGGCAAAATGCTTTGTTTGCCTTAGTGATAGACTTCGTTTTTTTTTCCCCCTCTATTCCAAGTTTTCCTTGTCCCGTGATCCGATTCAATCCTCCTCCAAGTAAGCGGCATCACCGGCGCCGCATAGTGAAGGACTTGACTACTATACCACACTTACTTCCTCCTCCGAGTCCTGACGCGGCCGCCGAACGTTGCCGTGACGTCACACAGAGGTGGAGTCACAGGTCAGCCGGCGGCGGCAATGCTAGGGCGGGCGGCAGCAGGCCTACGCAGCTACTGTCTGTGCGCTCACAGTGACTCAGTCAGAACTAACTGGTGAGTCACAAGCGATGATTGACGTCAAGTGAGTGAGTACCGCGAAAATTACAGCCCCCACAGTGACAAGTGACACAAATTCAATTACATATGTAATGTAAATAGTATTTATATGAATGGGCATAACTGCAGTGGTGATTGACATCAAGTGAGTGAGTACCGCCAAAATATACTGCTGATATGGGGGTTATAAATTATTCATAGGCAAATCAATCCAAGAAATAGTAGGAAATTGGAACAATATACCAGTGACATGCACATTGTATCTGCATGATATTAAAGGGATAATAATGTGGTGAGTGCAGGGGTGTGGACATTTAAAAAAAAACTACTTGTCGAAGGACTAAAGCGGGGGCTCAATTAACTTGTCACTCATGACAATCTACTTGTCCTAAACTTCTACTGTATGAGGGCGGGGCCACAAGGAGACGTTATACTGTATGGGGGCAGCCACAAGGAGACGTTATACTGTATGGGGGCAGCCACAAGGAGACGTTATACTGTATGGGGGCAGCCACAAGGAGACGTTATACTGTATGGTGGCGGGGGCCACGAGGAGACGTTAGTTATACTGTTACACTGTTTGGGGGCCACAAGGAGACATTATACTGTATGGGGCAGCCACAAGGAGACGTTCTACTGTATGGGGGCAGCCACGCCATACTGGGGCAGTGAATCCCTTTAATATATATGCCATACTGGGGCAGTGAATCCCTTTAATGTATAATATACATTAAAGGGATTCACTGCCGCAGTATGGCATGTACATTAAAGGAATTCACTGCCGCAGTATGGCATGTACATTAATGGGGATTCTCTGCCCCAGTATGGCATATACTATATGCCTATATGGCTGTCACTGTTATTGGGGGTGAGTGTCTGGAACCTGGCAGCACTCCTAGCTTCAGCGCCAGGGAGGAGGAGCAGAGCTGCAGCCTGACATGAGAGCATAGCTGACAGCTCACCCAGAGGAGTCACCACACACACTGCCTGCTGGGCTATCTATCAGGACACTGGCTGCTGGGAGCTCCCACTACTGCTTCAGCTGCTGACTGCCTGACTCGCGCTTCTGCTAGGAGCTGACTTCCATCCCGCAGCGCACTCCTCTAATCCCGACTTCCGGCCTGCAGAGGAGCGCTGATCATACTGCAGTAAGCACCCCTAAACGTGCTGCCGGGCTTTGTATTAGAGGAAAACCCGGCGCCACCCTAGCCCTGCTACTTGCCCACAGGGCTAAGCTACCTGCAAAAACTACCTGCCCGGCGCCCGGAACTGCATGTCCCGGGTGTCGGGCGATAGGAATTTCACACCCCTGGAGTGGAATCCCTTTAATATCATGCAGATGCAATGTGCATGTCACTGGTATATTGTTCCAATTTCCTACTATTTGTTGGAGTGTCTCTGAATAATATGATATAACCCCTGTGAGCTAAACATATGCTGCAGGGTTATATTAGGATTCATAAGGTGGCCTTATAAAATGTATTTGTGGCTTTATTCAGCTGAAAAAACAAGTTTTATTAACCTGTCAATCACTGGATCCATGGTGCCCGGCCGTTCGGTTCCCAGCGCCGCCTTCCCTGCGTTCAGCGCCGCCTACTTCACCTCTGCACCGCCTCTCCCTCCGTCCCCCTCCTCCCGCTTTCAGATCAATACATACAGGTAGGAAGATGTGACGCTCTAACAGGAAAGGGTGGAGCCTAAAGTGGGAGGGGCGGGGTTTACAGAGGAAGGGGTTTGGCCTTGACAGGAAGGGGTGGGTCAAATTTATATTAGGGGGTGCCCGAGTTTAGTCTCGCCTAGGGCAGCACAAAAACAAGATACACCACTGGCTGAGCCATGCGCCCTGCATGGCACGCGTGTTCAAACTGTTTGTCAAGCAGTTTCTGAAGTCTTCCATCCATCTGCAAGACATCCTAAAAATGGCCAGGAAACTTTGCATGCACTTCAGACATTCGTACACCGCAAAGCACACCCTCCTTGAGCTGCAGCGGCAGAACGGCATCCTCCAACATAGGCTGATATGCAACATTTCCACCCGTTGGAATTCCAGCCTCCATATGTTGGACCGACTATACAAACAGAGAAAGGCCATCAACGATTTTTTGATGATCCAAGCGAATAGGAGTACTCCCCTGTGTAACTTCGATGTCAGCCAGTGGCAGCTCATGTGTGACACCTGCCATTTGCTCAGGCCCTTTGAGGAGGCCACTTTATTTGTCAGTCGCCAGGGCTACAGGATGAACAACGTCACTTCCACTGCTTCATGTCCTGGAAAAGATGCTGGTAAATCTGGTGGGTCCGGGGACTGTAGACGTGGTGCCTACATCTCACGGCCACATGAGCCCTGTGGGGGCTGAACTGGAGAAGGAGGAGGAGGAAATTGAAGCACAAGCAATGTGTAGCGAAATGGGTGGTTTTTACACACCGTTGACAAAAGAGGAGGAGCAGGAGCAGCCAAAGGAGATACAGGGCGATGAGGAAGACGAGGCAGAGGACCCAGACACACCATGGCAGTATATAGTGGAGATGGAAGCAGGGAGTCCCTCCGAGTCACTTGCACAAATAGCCTGAAGCATGCTCACTTGATTGCGTAGTGACAGCCAAATTGTCACCATTCGGCTGAGAGGGAAGACAAACTGGACTACTATAGAGACATCCTATGTAGTCAGTTGGCTGCTGCCTCTCTGTGCCATCGTCCATCCTCTCGCAGGTCTGTGCTCACGTTCCTCTACCATGGGTACTGTGGCAGGGTGGAGGGGGGGGGGGTTGGAGCAGTTCCAACTCCATCAGCAGCAACTTGAGTCTAGAGTCGCTGGTGAGCAGCTTTCTTCACATGCCTACTCACCAGCAGCAGCTAGACCTGGAGCAGGACCTAAAGCAGCAGGTGGTGGCATACTTGAACAGCACCCTGCCACCCCACATTGGAGATCCGCTGGACTACTGGGCAGCCAAACTGGATTTGTGGCCGCAACTGACAGAGTTTGCCCTGGAAAAGCTACCCTGCCCGTCCAGCGGCCATAGTTACCCCAAGAAGAACTCGCCTGTCCACCCAAAATGTGGAGAGACTGACCTTTGTCAAGATGAATCAGGTGTGGATCAGTCAGGATTTCCTCCCACCAATATCTGATGCATCAGACTAGATCATCCATGGTGCCAAACCAACACTTTGACAAAAGAGACAGTTTTTTTCTGGCTACCAGCCTCAGCTACTATTCTGATGCTGCCACCTGCCTGATGCTACACATCTGATGCCAAGTGCTCCTTCTTACACCCACCATCGTCAGTGGGTACTGTTATTGCCACCTCCTCACTCTGTCACCGGGTCACTCAGTGGCCTCCTCATGCTGCTGCCACCTCCACACTATGTCACCTTGCCACTCTGTGGCCTCCTGATGCTACTGCCATTTCCACACCATGTCACCTTGCCACTCTGTGGCCTCCTCATGCTGCTGCCACCTCCACACTGTCATTGTGCAACTCTGTGGCCTCCTCCTGATGCTGTAGCCAACTCTAGACTTTGTCATTGGGTCACTCTGTGGTCTCCTCATTCACATGTCATCTCTGTTTTGGATCCACTCCTGTTTTTTTTTGCATTAGCAATACTGATGGATTACTGACCAAATGCTGACCGAGTGAAGGCGAATGTTTAACAGACAGGATCTGTTTTTTGGAGGTTATTGTTCTGACGGATCAGAGGAAGGGAAAAATAATCAGTGACATCAACACAAACTTACTGCTGACACCCTCTCCACTCTGTCGGGGGGGGCTCTACTTGTATAAGCGTTAAATAGAACAGGTTCTGTAGACATCTATGTGGAATCCGCTGACGACGGTGTAAAAGGAGTGCGCTTCTTCTTGGCCCTAACATCGAGCTGTAAGGCTGTGTTCATACTTGAGTTATTTTGACCCCGTGACTGCCCAAATAAGTGAAGTGTGCAGTGATTCTAAGAGCGACACCTGTAATCTGCATGTCATACGGACTCACAATATTATTTCCCTCCCAAACACTATTATTTCCCTCCCTTTGTGTGTTACTGCAAGGCACAGCGTTCTACACCACTATAAAGGCTCTCTGCAGCCAGGAAATAGACGTTTTTTAACGCAATTTGCCACAAATAAATTTGGATCGAACCAAATTTTTTCCAAAAAATTCAGCGAACCGGCAAATCGAATTTTAAAAAAATTCGCTCATCTCTAGCCATATACTCATACACCAGAGACCTGGAGACACAGCAACTGTTTAGTTTAGACTTTTTTTTTATGCTTGTCAATGATAAAATGTATCAAACGCCCTATTCACATGACTGTATGCACCTGCAGTGTGCATGCTGCCTTTTTGACTTGCAAAACAGACAAGAATAGCAGATTTTCAATCTTTTTTGTGGGACAGTGTGCTGTCTGCATTTTTTGCGATTTAAATCAATCGTTCAGAATCCGATCCACAAAAAAAGCGAAAAGGATTTGGAACAAAAACATGGTCATGGAGCCTAAGGATGAATTGACAAACAGCAACATAATACATTTTTAGTGACATTTTCGATAGCGTTTTCACAGTGTTAAAAATTGTACCGTTTTGATGTAAGAGAAGAAAGCAGCTGACCAGATGGACAGGCAGCCAGTAAAAATCCCATAGACTGCAACTGTATTCTATAGCAGGCTAGGCTGTAAGTGAACAAAAGACAAAAGATTGCATATTCCAGTCTCCAAAGGGAACTAAAAGAAAAAACTGAAAAAAAAAAATTTGTAAATTATAAACATATATATATATATAATCCAGATAAGTATAACGCAGCACTCCTTAGGTAAAAAAAAGTGAAATTTTTTTGATGTTTATTCAACACAACGTTTCAGCTCTCTTACAGAGCCATTATCAAGTCAAGTGATAATGGCTCTGTGAGAGAGCTGAAACATTGCCTGTATCAACATGTGTTGAATAAACATCACATTTTTTTCACTTATTTACCTAAGGAGTGCTGCCCCAGGACCAAGGGGAAAACGCTGGCACCTAACCTACTTAAAGCAATGAGTGCTGCCCTTAAATTTTCTGGATATATATATATATCCATGAAAAATCAACGCAGCACTCTTCTTATGTAAAAACTGCAGTGTTTTTATTCACAAGTGACACAAAATAGGCAACGTTTCAATCCCCTTCTGGGATCCTTCTCACTTGGCTTGAGAAGGATCCCGGAAGGGGATTGAAACGTTGCCTATTTTGTGTCACATGTGTGAATAAAGACACTGCGTTTTTTTCATAAGAAGAGTGCTGCGTGGATTTTTCATGGATATACATACCTAATGTCAAGGGTGAGACGCATGCACCTGAAAATTACAAAAGCGAGTGCTGCCCGAATTAATACAGACTATATATATATATATATATATATATATTGTGGGGAGTCGCTCTGGTAGATAGCGGTGCGGGTGCAGTACAGAGGCAAAAGGGAGTCCAGAAAGTGCAGTAACCAGTGTTTTATTCACACTTGCACAAGACAAACAGTAAACAGTCTCTTGGTGTTAATTCACACACAGCAGAAAAACGTGATGCAAAACAAAAACAGTCCAATGCAGGTTACAATCACCTGGGAGGTTTTAGGTGCAGGTTCGCACCTGGCTGTCAGCCCAGCCGCAGGACAATCCACCTCTGGCTTTCAGGCCGTCTGCACTCCTCCTTGCTTGGGCTCTTGCTTCCAGGCCAGAGAACTCTACATAGCACAGAATGGATCAGAACTCCCAAACGCAAATGATTCCACAGCCTAACAGCAGCTCCAGGACAATCACACCCAGCTGCTGAGGAGGCTGCCTTTTAAAGGCCCGGATAAAGTCCGGCCTGGACCGTGGGGAGTAGGCACCCACCCAACTCTTTGCCTACTCCCAGTAAGAGCCGGCCCGGATTGGCTTTGCAGCCAAACTAAAAACAAGGTGTCAAACAGCACTAGCTGCTGCTGACACACGAAAACCCGGCTCTTACCTCACCGAGGCCAGGAACCTCGGTGACACGTACCTGCCATCGACCACGGTACCTTGCACCCTCTTACACCCCCCCCCCCCCCTTTGTTCAACCCTGAGGGGGTGAACACATGTGAGGCAGAGGACGCGGGACAGGGCATTTGCATTACCCTGCAAGCGGCCTGCCCTGTGTTCCACTGAGAACTTAAAGTTCTGCAGGGATAGGAACCACTTGGTGACCCGAGCATTCCTCTCCTTGGCCTGGCTCATCCACTTGAGAGGGGAATGGTCGGTCACCAGGCGGAACCTCCTCCCTAACAGGTAGTAGCGGAGAGATTCGAGTGCCCACTTGATAGCCAGGCACTCCCTCTCCACTATACTATACCTGGACTCGGCGGGACTGAGCTTACGGCTCAGGAAGACAACGGGATGTTCTTCCCCGTTGACCTCCTGAGACAGTACCGCACCGAGGCCTACCTCCGAGGCGTCGGTCTGTACGACGAACTCCCTGTTGAAGTCGGGTGTCACCAAAACCGGGGACCCACACAGGGCCGACTTCAACGCGGAGAAAGCCTCCTCCGCCTTCTCACTCCAGCTAACCTTCCCAGACTTTCGCCCCTTCAACAGGTCTGTCAGCGGTGCTGCTATTGTGGCAAAGTGGGGCACAAACCGCATGTAGTACCCTACCATTCCCAGGAAGGACTTTACCTGCCTGGTGGTGACCGGTCGGGGCCAGTTACGTATGGCTTCTACCTTAGTTACCTGCGGCTTGATGACTCCCGCCCAATAACATATCCCAGATATTTAGTCTCTTCCAACCCAATCGCACACTTCTTTGGATTGGCGGTTAGACCAGCTTTCCTCAGGGCATCCACTACCGCCTGCACTTTGGGCAAATGGCTTTCCCAGTCGGTGCTGTGGATGATTACATCATCTAAGTAGGCCGAGGCGTACCGACGATGTCCATTAACCTTTGGAAGGTGGCGGGGCGCCATGCAGGCCAAAGGGTAACACCTTGTAGTGATACAGGCCCTGCGGGGTAACAAAAGCGTTTTTTTCCTTGGCCGACTCCGTTAAGGGTACCTGCCAGTACCCTTTAGTGAGGTCTAGCACAGAAAAATACCGGGCTTGTCCTAAATTCTCAACAAGCTCGTCTACCCGGGGCATGGGATACGCATCAAACTTGGACACTTCATTTAACTTGCGAAAATCGTTGCAGAACCGCAACGTCCCATCCGGCTTGGGTATTAAAACTATGGGACTGGCCCACTCACTTTTCGACTCCTCAATGACATCAAGCTTCAACATTAATTGCACTTCCTCCGCGATGGCCCGTCGCCGAGCCTCGGGTACCCGGTATGGTTTTAACCGGATCTTGGCCTGAGGCTCAGTGACGATGTCATGTTGGATGAGAGACGTGCGGCCAGGGAGGTCCGAGAACACATCCGTGTTCCGACTGATGAACACCCTGACTTCCTGAACTTGTTTGGAAGACAGGCTGTCTGCAATTTTTACCGTGGCTACCGCTTCGCAGGCCTCGAACTGTGGGGCTGGACCCTTCTCACCTAGAAGCCTTGTCGTCGGCCGTGTCCCTGTCTTTCCACGGCTTCAGTAAATTCACGTGGTACACCTGCTCCGTCTTGCGCCGCCCTGGCTGGTGTACTTTGTAATTTACTTCCCCTACCTTCTCTATTACCTCATAGGGGCCCTGCCACCTAGCTAGGAACTTGCTGTCAAGGGTGGGCACCAGAACCAAAACCCGATCTCCCGGGTTGAAGTCCCGTACCCGAGCCTGACGATTATACACCCTACTCTGGGCTTGTTGCGCTGCCTCCATATGCTCGCGGACCAGCGGCAACACCCTTTCCATCCGGTCCTGCATCTGGGTGACATACTCAATGACACTTTTGTGTGGGACAGGCTGTTGTTCCCACGCTTCCTTGGCGATATCCAACAGGCCCCGAGGGTGTCTGCCATAAAGCAGTTCGAAGGGCGAGAACCCAGTAGAGGCCTGGGGCACCTCTCGCACGGCGAACATGAGATAGGGCAGAAGCAGGTCCCAGTCCTTCCCATCTCTAGACACCACCCTTTTTAACATATTTGTTAGAGTTTGTTTAAACCTTTCGACAAGACCGTCTGTTTGCAGATGGTAAACGGACGTCCGTAACTGCTTTATACGCAACAATTTACACAGTTCCCTCATAACTTTGGACATAAAAGGGGTCCCTTGGTCGGTCAGAACCTCTTTTGGCAGGCCCACACGGGAAAACATTTCCATTAACTCTTTGGCAATGAGCTTAGCCGAGGTATGTGGCAGAGGCACCGCCTCTGGATATCGAGTAGCATAGTCCAGAATCACCAGGATATGTTGGTGACCCCTGGCAGACTTCGGTACGGGTCCGACCAGATCCATGGCAATACGCTCGAATGGGACCTCAATTATTGGGAGAGGGACCAGGGGACTTCTGTAATGCGGCTGGGAGCTATTTACCTGACAGGTCGGACAGGACTTACAGAACTCCTCTACTTCCTTAAACAAACCGGGCCAGTAAAACCGCTGTAGTACGCGGTCTTGCGTTTTCTGCCTCCCCATGTGTCCCCCAAGAACATGTTGGTGGGCAAGCTCCATAACAAGCTTGCGGTATGCGGTGGGCACCACCAACTGTTCAACTGGCTCACCTCGGATTTGGTTCACCCGATACAACATATCCTGAAGAACAATAAATCGTGGAAACATTAATTTAGCCCCTGGTTTCTGGGGTTTACCATCAATCATTACGACACTTTCCCAGGCCCTGGTTAGGGTTTGGTCCCGGTGTTGTGCGGTCCCAAAATTTTCCCCGGAGACATTGAGGTCTGCCAACTCAGGTCCCGGTGGCAAGTCCTCCGTGTCTCCCACCATTACACTCAGTGGGGTTGTCTCCCCCTCTACCGCTGGAGCAGTGATCACCCCTACCGCTGGCCCTTCAGATTCGGGCTCCCAGGGTTCTGGCCTTCCAGTGGTATCAGGCCACTCTCCTAGGGTTACCCCTGTCTCGGGTCCATCAGACAGTTTTATCGCCGGCCACAGCGCCGGGAAACCTGGGAAGTCCCTCCCAAGTATCAGTTCATGTGGGAGTTTAGTAGCGACAGCCTCGTGGGTCCACTTACCAGCCGCTGTGGACAAAGTCACTAGTGCAGTGGGGTAGTCTTTTAGGTCTCCGTGGATGCACAGGACCCCGATTTTACGGCCGGTATACTCCGCAGGCAGTACCAGGGCAGCCCTTACCAGGGAGACTAGACTCCCGGAGTCCAGCAGGGCCACCGCCAGAGAATCTCCCACCTCTACCTGACACAGGTGGTTATTGTCCTGCACCTCACGGGTGCCAATTGCACACAGCTTCCGTGCATACAGGGAGTGGCGACAGCCGTAGTTCCCTTCCATCGGCTCACCCCGATGCGGACAGTCGGCCCTGATGTGGCCTGGCTCCTGACACCTCCAGCATACCACGGGAGGCGGATCCGCAGGGGTACACTCCGTGCAGGCCTCTCTGTCGCCGGACGTCGGAACTGGGGTGGAGGCCTCCGGGGTTTGACTGACCCCTTCCCAGCAAGACTCCCCTGCAGGTTTCTGGTGGCCTCGTAACGCTCCACCAGGTCGACCATCTCCAGGGCACATACTGGAGATGCCTGGCCGACCCAGTGCTGGAGGGGATAAGGCAGGGCCCTCCAAAAGATGTCGGCCAGCAGACGGTCCAGCATAGCAGCCGGACTTAGAACCTCAGGCCGCAGCCACTTTTGCAACCTGTGCAGCAACTCATAGTACTGCGGCCTGGCGGGTTCAGCCGTTTTAAAGTCCCACTGGTGGACCCGCTGAGCCCGGACCAACACGTTTACCCCCAGTCTGGCCAGGATCTCCCCTTCACCGTGGGGTAATCAGCAGCCTGGTCATCTGATAGGTCAAAAAACCTGCTGGGGTCCGGATGCCAGGAACGGAGCGACCACCTCGGCCCACTGGTCACGGGGTAACTTCTCCCTCACGGCTACCTTCTCAAAGACCGCCAGATAGGTCTCAGCATCATCCTCGGGGTCATCTTGGGAATCGCTGCACGGACCGCTTCCGGGCATCATGGTCGTGGTGGGACGCTCCTGCAGCTTGTAAGGCCATCACCTGCTGTAGTAGTAGCTGGTTGGTCTCCTGCTGCTGCTTGTTGGCCTCCCGCTGCTGCAAGTTAGCCTCCACAAGGGCTTTTACAACCGCCTCCATTTTGTCCGGGAACACAGGCTGCAACTTTGCCGGCCTAATATAGGACATCCAGTCGTGCCCAGCAAAAACAAAAATTTTCGGCGTTCACGCCAGCCTCACTGCGCATGCCCGCATCCGACACCAAATGTGGGGAGTCGCTCTGGTAGATAGCGGTGCGGGTGCAGTACAGAGGCAAAAGGGAGTCCAGAAAGTGCAGTAACCAGTGTTTTATTCACACTTGCACAAAACAAACAGTAAACAGTCTCTTGGTGTTAATTCACACACAGCAGAAAAACGTGATGCAAAACAAAAACAGTCCAATGCAGGTTACAATCACCTGGGAGGTTTTAGGTGCAGTTTCGCACCTGGCTGTCAGCCCAGCCGCAGGACAATCCACCTCCGGCTTTCAGGCCGTCTGCACTCCTCCTTGCTTGGGCTCTTGCTTCCAGCCCAGAGAACTCCACATAGCACAGAATGGATCAGAACTCCCAAACGCAAATGATTCCACAGCCTAACAGCAGCTCCAGGACAATCACACCCAGCTGCTGAGGAGGCTGCCTTTTAAAGGCCCGGATAAAGTCCGGCCTGGACCGTGGGGAGTAGGCACCCACCCAAGTCTTTGCCTACTCCCAGTAAGAGCCGGCCCGGATTGGCTTTGCAGCCAAACTAAAAACAAGGTGTCAAACAGCACTAGCTGCTGCTGACACACGAAAACCCGGCTCTTACCTCACCGAGGCCAGGAACCTCGGTGACACGTACCTGCCATCGACCACGGTACCTTGCACCCTCTTACAATATATATATATATATATAGATTAAAAATTCAAATCACCCCCTTTCACAATTTTAGTATGTCTCAAAAACTAATAAACAATAATAAAACATCATTGGTATCATCAAATTCAAAAATGTCCAAAGCATTAATATAATTTATCATGCACAATTACTGCCATAACAGAAGAAAAAATTGACAATTTTTGTCACCTTGCCTTCCAATGAAATATACCGTATTTTTCGCCCTATAAGACGCACCGGCCTATAAGACGCACCTGGGTTTTTGAGGAGAAAAATAAGAAAAAAAATATTTTTAACCAAAAGGTGTGCTTTTGAAGTAATGGTGGTCTGTGCATGACAGTATTATGGGGGATCTGTGGATGGCACTGTTATGTGGGGAGATGTGGATGGCACTGTTATGGGGGATCTGTGGATGACACTGTGATGGGGGATCTGTGGATGACACTGTGATGGGGGATCTGTGGATAGCACTGTGATGGGGGATCTGTGGATGGCACTGTTATGTGGGGAGATGTGGATGGCACTGTTATGGGGGATCTGTGGATGACACTGTGATGGGGGATCTGTGGATGACACTGTGATGGGGGATCTGTGGATGGCACTGTGATGGGGGATCTGTGGATAGCACTGTGATGGGGGATCTGTGGATAGCACTGTGATGGGGGATCTGTGGATAGCACTGTGATGGGGGCATTTATGAATGACACTGTAATGGATTGGATCTGTGGATGACACATATATAGCATCTTATGCTATATGTGTCATCCACAGATCACCCAATACAGTGTCATTTATAAATGCCCCCATCAAAGTGCTATCCACAGATCTGGCCCATAGTGACTGCTTAGGGGCGGAGCCTGGCAACACATGGCGGGCGGCCCGCCGCTAACAACTTGACTGCTTTGATAACATTTATAATCTTTAATCATGTCCCCTTATTCCCTATAATGCCAGTACAGTAGCGCTCTGCTAACCTGCTATACAGATCCTCTAGCAGGCAGAGCGGTGCGGCGGCAGGCTGCTGTGTAATGTCCTCACTGACGTCATCTGCCTGCTCCTCCTGCTTCATTCATAAAGTGAAAGGAGCAGGCAGATGGCGTCAGTGAGGACGTTACACACCAGCCTGCCGCCGCACCGCTCTGCCTGCTAGAGGATCTGTATAGCAGGTTAGCAGAGCGCTACTGTACTGGCATTATAGGGAATAAGGGGACATGACTAAAGATTAAAAATGTTATGAAACCATTCACGCTGTTAGCGGCGGGCCGCCCGCCGCGTGTTGCCAGGCTCCGCCCCTCCTCCTTCCATGCTGATACATCGCAGGCTGTGCGATGTATCAGCTTTAACTATAGGAAAATGGTAGCATTCGCCATATAAGACGCACTGCCATTTTCCCCCCACTTTTGGGGGAAAAAAAGTGCGTCTTATATGGCGAAAAATACGGTAATAAAAAGTGATGAAAAGGTCATATGTACCCCAAAATTGTACCAATACCACCCAGCTCTATAGAATGAAATATTTTTTTAAAAAAAGTATGGGCATCAGAATATAGTGATGCGAAGAAAAATTTTTTCAAAGGTTTCTATTTTTTTAAGTAATGAAACATAAACATTTAGAATCAGTGTAATCATTTTGACATGCGGAATAAGATTCTCAAACCCCCCAAAACTATAGCAAAATTACTTTTACTATTTACTATTTTAATTAATTTCTCCACACAAAGAATTTATTTTCTCATTTTGCAGTACACCATAAGGTAAATGAAATGGTGCCCTTAAAAACTTTTCCTGCAAAAAACGAGCCCTGAGTACGATAAAGTTATGAGTACGATAAAGTTAAAAAAGAAAACTGAAATGGTTAGGCTACTTTCACACTAGCGGCAGGACGGATCCGACAGGCTGTTCACCCGATGGAACAGCCTGTCAGAACCGTGCTGCCGCTAGTTAAGGTGTGCCCCCGAACTACCACTTTGGCCCCACTGATTATAAGGGCCACTTCGGCCCCACTGACTATAAGGGGGGCGGGGCGTGGTGGAGTTCCGGCGGAGGCATGGCAGTGCACAGCGAGAGGCTGCCGGAATAAAACTATGACATGTCCGACATTTATTTTGGCAGCCTCTTGCCGTGCGCTGCTGTGCCTCTGCCGGAACTCTGCCCCGTCCCCATTATAGTCAATGGGGCCGGAGCTGTAGTCCGGGGGCACAAGTTCACTAGCGACAGGACGGATCCGACAGCCTGCTCCTTTGGATGAACAGCCTGTTGGATCCGGCCTGCCGCTAGTGTGAAACTAGCCTTATATGAGGAAATAATAAGTTTCACTGCATCTTTTCTCACAAAATTATATATCAATCTTCTAAGCTCCTCCTGCTTTAAAACATGCTACAGCAGATTGCTCTGCATTTTCATTGTGAAAAGTCAACAGCAAAATATTGTAAAGTTTACATAAACAGCACTTAGGCTTGTGGCATTTGTGTTGCATTTTGAGGTCAGTGCTGTTTACAGGTGTTTTAACAGGAATGTAGCCAAGTGGATAAAGTCTCTGTAGAAAAAGAGATGAGGATATGCGAACAACATCCAGAGATTGACTGGAACTGTTAAGACCCCATGCAAATTCAATAGCTGTTGACCGAATAGCCGTTTGTGAACAGCTTTGTCTCACAACTCCCTCCCGGCTTCCTCATACACATACAAGTTCGACTTGCATATGCTGACAAGTAACTTCAGACATTGGCTTATCTTCTGGAAGAACAAAAGGATTGGGCAAAATTATACACTTCATCTGATTCTTCTCTCACCAGACATCATCTGTTGGGGAAGAGTCGGGAGCTCCCCATACACATTAAATGCTTGGCCGACAACACACTAATGTGTATGGGGCTGTTACGTGCTGTCAACATGATGTCATCGCACAAACTTTTTTGATACATATTTGACATACATTATTTTTTTTTCTATAAAGTTTATGGGGAAAAAAACCTGAATAAAATAGAGCATATTGAATTTGAAAAAAAAAGTCATGAACCCTCCACAAAACACCAAAAGTGGGGGAAAAAGCCACAATAATGCACTGTTTTAGTGCTTCATAACTCTCTATCATCAAATTAAAAAATATCCAAAGTATTAATATAATTTATCATGCACAATTACCACCATAACAGAAGAAAAAAATTTACATTTTTGTCACCTTGCCTTCCAAGGAAATGTAATAAAAAGTGACAATATATGCCAGGGGCTGACTGGCAACTTTTGGCCCAGGGGGCAAGTAACACCCAGAAGCCCACTGAGCCCCCCTCCTGCTTTCCCTTTTCCCCTGCCTCCTCCTCCTCCACCCCCCCCCTTGCCTTTTCCTCCAACTCCACCGCCCCCCCCCCTTGCCACTTTCATTAGCCATGTAAATTACAACACAGGAAAACAAAATAAACTAGGGATGCTCCGATATATCGGCCGCCGAAACATATCAGCCTAAAATGGCATTTTTGGTATAATGCCGAAAGTGTCATTTTCTGGCTGATACAGTGTTACATCCGTTTATTCTCTCCTCCCCGTTGGGCGCTGCTCTGTGTCCCAGCAGGGAGTAGAGAAACTGTGTCAGCCGGTCGAGCGCTGTGGGGGGAGAGCGCAGTGAGTGGCCGACGTCTCTCCTCTCCACAATGCTCAGCCTCCTGTCACAGCAGAGCGGTGTGTGGGCAGAGACAGCTTGCAGTGCTGTCCCAGGAGGTTGAGCTCTCCTCTCCATAACGCCTGCTCAGCCTCCTGTGACAGCGTGTCAGGAGGCGGAGTGAGGCACAAACACGCAGTGATCAGTGATCACTGAGTGTTTGTAAATAATTGAGGACCTAGCATGTTTACTGTGTCCCCAATTACGAATAAAAAGAAAGTGATCTACATCACCAGTAATTTCCGCAGCCCTAATTTTTTACTTTACATTTAGGGTCTTCGGGAAATATTAGGGATCTAAACCAACCCCTGATGTTTTCCATTTTAAAAGGGAAATATCAGGGGTCGGTTTAGATCCCTAATATTTCCCTGAAGGCCCTAAATGTAAAGTAAAAAAATTAGGGCTGCGGAAATTACTGGTGATGTAGATTACTTTCATGTCCTGTGATCTCAAAACCTGAATGAAAAATGCTGATGTGAAAATAACCTAAGCTGGTCAGCCCTTAAAGGGGACATACCACTCAGGGCCAAAAAGACCCTTTAAAGGGGTATTCCCATTGGAGACAATGGGGGCATATCGCTAGGTGTGCTCCCATTCACTTCTATGGGGTGAGTGCTTAGTAGTGGCTGGAGCCACCACTTTGCAGGCTCTGTTCTCGATATAGGTGTGGGTTCCAGCGGTGGGACCCACACCTATCAGACAATGGGGGCATATCCTAGCGATATGCTCCCATTGTCTCCGATGAGAATACCTCTTTAAAGAAAGGATCTTTTTGGCCCTGAGTGGTATGCATGGCCCCCCACTCTAAGATGGTGGAAAGAAAAAGTTGTTCACAGGCGTAACTTTAACAAGTCAGTTCATAAGCTTAGTAGTTGCAACAGTCTATGAATGAGGGCTCAGTCTTAGTGGCAACCGGAAAACAAAACAAAGGGTCTTTCAAGGGTATTCTGGTTATAGAAAGTCATCCAGCGGTAGGACCCCCACCCAGTGGCGTACATTGAAAAGTAAGGGCCCCATAGCAAGAATCAAACCAGGCCCCCCACACAGGGAAGAAGGGTTTCTGCCTAAACCCCTATTAATGACCCTTGGGCCATTCTTTCACTGCCTCATTTTCTAGAAGTTGTTCCTTTAGTTTAGAGGGTAGAGTCCAGACCAATATTTCACCCCCAGTAGAAGAGGTGATGATCTCAACTGGGCCCCCTCTTGCCCTGGGCCCCATATAGCAGTCGCATATTCTGCTGCTATGGTAGTTATACCCCTGCCCCCACTTATCTGATAATTATCACCTATCCTTTAGATAGGGGATAACTTTCAATAACTTACTCTCCCTCTGGCTTACATTGCACACAACTCCTGGGTGACAATACTCCCTACTTGGCCACAATTAAGGATAATTTCACACTGGCATTTTGGTTTCCGTTTGTGAGATCCGTTCAGGGATCTCACAAGCGGTCCAAAACGGACCAGTTTTGCCCTTAATGCATTCTGAATTGATAAGGATCCGCTCAGAATGCATCCGTTTGGCTCCGTTCCGCCTCCATTCCGCTTTGGAGGCGGACAGCGTTTTGGTGTCCGTCTGACGAAACTCAGCCAAATGGATCCGTCCTGACACACAATGTAGGTCAATGAGGACGAATCCGTTTTCACTGACACAATATGGCACAATAGAAAACGGATCCGTCCTCTGTTGACTTTCAGTGGTGTTCAAGGCGGATCCGTTTTGGCTATGTTAAACATAATACAAACAAATCCATTCTGAATGGATGCATGCGGCTGTATTATCTGAACGGATCCATCCATGACGGATCCACACCAAACGAGAGTGTGAAAGTAGCTTAAGATGGACTATTATTTGATTTAAAGGCCATTGTAATTCTCCTTCTGGTGAACTGTGCATACTCTCCTCAGGTTGCAGTATCTCTTTCTTTGGGACACACTAATGCTTGGTCTGCCCAGGGTCGTCCAGGTTGTATTATTTCCGTCATCACAGCTCACTGTGCACTATCTCTCGGTATTCACAGTATCTTTCCTCACAACACACACAATTGTGGCTTAAATTGTAGCAGGGGGTCCCAATCTGACTTTTCCACAGGTCTCTAGCGGCTTCAGGGTGCAGGTCGACTACCCTTGCTCCAGGTTACCTCTCTGCACTGCATTGCTGAGCTTCTATGTGGCCCTTTCTATTCACTAATGTGGAAAACACTAATAATGGTTGCATCACACCTCCACGTGCTAGCTGATATAGATTGTTTCAAATATTAATATTAATTTGGGTCCAGCTATTCCCCCCTCCCTGGTGAGTCCTGTGTATATTTTTGTGTGTACAGATCTGTGTCTTTCCATCTAGGGCCTTTGAAGTTGTCTTCTAGCTAATCACACCTCAGCAACCCCAGATAACACAAGGCTGGCATCATAAAACTCAAGAATCTCGCTATACTTAGATCCTCCACAGTGACATTGGAGGGTTGGGGGATGGATATAGAAAGAGAACGTTCTTAAGGTATAAAAACCCAGGGTTGAGTTAAGTGTCATTTCTTGGGGCTCACAGAAGTAGTGAAGATTTGTCCTGTTTTCTGCTTGCCCCGGCACTAATGCCTATGCTATTCAACGTGAGTGTTAGGTTTCTGGTTTGTTTCCTTTTATTTTTAGAAACTGTTGTGCATTATATTTCTGTATGTCTTTTGTTCCAATATATATATAAGCATTGCTACTCTTTTCATCATATTAAACATCATTTAATAAGTTCTGTCTTGTGGTCTTGAACGGATCTATGTGCTAAACTCAAAGCATATAAGGCTACCTGTTTAGATAACACTTTGGAAGGAAATTGTAGTTTTAAATAACAAATTTATGTTATATAGAGATAATAGGGAATAGCTGACGGCTTCCTGTCAGAGTGTTAGCTCTTAAAACAAACCTTAGTTATGGGCAGTGTTGAGGTATTACTGGGGAATAGTAATAATTTGGATAAATCAGTTGTTTTTGCATTGGCCGCCGAGCTAAACCCACTCATCAAGTAAACTCCAGTTAGAGTGATTGTGACAAAGATGTTTAGTTGTTTGATCCGTCTGTTTCTCCAGACACAAAAGTAGAGCCAGAGGTAACAAGTTGTATGTCTGTCGCTATATGCCTAAGAAAAAAATCGACCTGAATGCAGCTGATCAGTTTTGTCTGTCGTATCTTTTGTACGACCAACCAACCATCAATATGCCATACTAACCATATATAGGCAGAAAAGCACTCCAATACAAACCTTTACTTTGATACACAGGATGTGTGTGGAATACAGTAGACCAGGGATGGGCAAACTGCGACTCTCCAGCTGTTGTAAAACTACAACTCCCAGCATGCAAAGACTGCTTACAGCTATCAGCCTACAGCAGGGCATGGTCGGAATTGTAGTTTTACCAGAGCTGGAGGGCCACAGTTTGCCCATCCCTGCAGTAGGCAATAGCCATTTCGTGCAAAACCAAACTTCGAGACCAGACTGTATTCCACATCCCGCTATAGCAATAAATTGAAGGTTTATACCAGAGGGTGAATGCCATGTTTTTCAGCCATCATATGCTGGCCTTATGCTTTCTTCATTCACAGAGCAACACCTGAAGGCCAGACATTGAAGATGAGATCTCCTTTTTGTGTGGACTGTATATTGGGTGCCATTTAGAGCCACGACAATGCCAGACCTTTTTCTGTATATGATTAGCATGCCAGACTAAATGAGCAGATCAGGGAGGTACATAAAAAAGCAAAATAACAGATTAGGTTTGCGCAAAGTGACAAATGATCGGCCGAGTTCCGCCAGTCATGCCATATACTAACTTGCATTTTCAGCTAACGGCCCATAAAAATCCAAGCTGACATCACACTTTTGGCAGACAACACTCTGCAGTCGGCCATCGTGAACAATTGTCCACATATAATTTATAAGCAAAGTATTATATGTTGTTATGATGTTTGTAATAAGAGAGACACCCCCATTGCCAGACACATCAATGATTTACAATCAGGGAACACTACGATCATGAGGTTCCAAGGCATTGAACATATCAGACAGATGCCACGTGGAGGAGATCTGGACAACAGATTATTGAGAAAAGACCTTGAATGTATTTTCCGGATGGACACGGAGACTCCAAAAGGCTTGAACGAACGCAGCAGCTTTTCCTGCTTTATAGAATAATAATAGCGTCTTTCTGCAGGGCGGCTTTTGACATTATTTCCTAAACATCTGGGCAGATGATTATAATGTCTCAAGTGCAACAATAATGATGTCTCAAGTGCAATAATGTCTTTAGTGCACCTTGTGACTGTATCTAATATACTTCACAAAATATGACTGTCCCTTTTGATCCGTTACATCCTTAAGTGGTCCTAGATGTCACAGTGCCACAGTATCTCATCATCATGGTTAGAGTGGCACCTGGTCACAATAACTCATTTAGATCCTGAGTTTCCTGAGTTCGTACCAGGATTTTTATCTGTGCGCAGCTTCCAATCTATAATGTCTAATGTAGGTGTCATATATATATTACTGTCTTATGTCCTCCCAATATGTATACCTGCCACTCTTATGTTGCAATTTTCCACTGGCAGGCTATTTTAGCCGCCTAAAGATCCGCAATGTTAATGTATTTGAGAGATTAGGTCCATAACACTAATAGCAGCATGTGATCGCGATCCGGGCTGTGCTAGCATTCTCTGGTCACGCCCCCGCCCTGATTGGAGACAGCGCCTATCCTCCTAATTACAGCGCTTCCTTATTTAACCAGGGGGAGTCGGCGGCGCGCTTACGGCCATCATAGCGCCGCTGATGCTGCTACTAACACGTGCAGCGTCCACCGCCTGCTCCTCTCACTTATAGGCACTTTAGTTTGTGCCTTTGCTCCTGATGACGTGTCCTGCTTAACGGGACTCAGAAACGCGTTAAGCATACTTTACACTCTGACAATAGTGCTGGTGGAAATCATTAGTAAGCGCAGGGACAGAAGCTTTGAGGGTCAGCAGAATAGCCATTTTAGAGCTTTAATCAGGTGCTGTACTCTGTTGTCTCACCCTGAGCGCTTCTTAGACACTCTGGCCAGTTATGTTAGAGGGCTAAACACTGTGACATTCCCTCACCTGGCCAAGAGTGACAGCAGCCATACGAGTATATCGCTGAGATATTGGGATCATATACCCAGTATAAGTATATATAGGACCGATTAGACTGAACACGCACCTGAGTCTAACCTAGACACTAGTCCCAATCTGCCTGTTCTTTTGGTGACTTTAGTAAGGCAATATTAGCCAAGTGATTCTATGATAATAGTTCTCGATAAAGATTTATTTTGTTATTCTTAACCGTCCATCTAGGCAGTGATACGATTATTTGTGAGTGCAGCTTAAAAATGTTCACATTATTAGTTATACAAATCTGCAGTGTAGAGAAGCTTATGAATCTGCAATTATATTTCTTTTAACCCTTTAATGTATGTGTTGTTTAGTGTAAGTAGAGCGATGCCAGCATTAGCAAGCCATTATATTAGTCTGAAAGGCCACTAGTTTGCTTTAAATTCACTTAGTGTCAACCTGTGTCATACCTAGTAGATTGATACTTGAATACTTTAGTGACATTATTCTAAATGGAATTACTTGGCAAGAAAGCCTATTCTCCGACACAAATTCTATTTGATGCAACTGAAAGGGAAAAAAACAACAACTAAATTTGCCAGAGATACACATTTATCAAAATGGTCTGTAAAATAGTGCTTTTCGTATCAAGAAATACAATCAGATTTAATGCATCCTAAAACTATCAGATAACTGCATCTCAATGTTTACCTCATTTCAATGCTATTTTACACAGTATTATTACTAAACCCAGAGTGAGCCATGAGTACTGTTTATCCCGTAATACAGAATAGTAATAATTATTCAGGATGGTGCCAAAATATTTAGCAGCACTTTAAAATGAGAAATAGTACATTTACAAAATGACATAATAAAAACCAATAAACATCAGTTTAAAAAGTTTTTATACCAGTATGCAATCTATCTCTTGGCCTGGGTTCAGATTGCGTTTTAGCCCTCTGCAGGGATTTCTCTCAGGTATATCTGTCTGAATACCTGAAAACAGTATTCAAACATATACCATGATGGGTACATTCACTTTAATGGGTTAAACAGGGTTCAAAAGAAGACCTGCTAGCTGTTTGTTCTTGGATTTTCCACTGGACAGAACAGTCTACTACCACGTTTTTCTGTCAGGCAAAACAGTCTGAAACCAACACAAAGCAGGTCCAACGATGAATCCTCTGAACTCCACCTGACCCTCTAAAATGAATGTACTTATAAGTGTATATGTTTGAATACTATTTTATATACTTACTGTATATTAGACCTTATAATAGGTCCGCACTGCAGGGCAATCACAATACACTTGTCTGTGATTTTCTATATCTGCAGATTGTTTTTTAAATGCTTTTACATTGTCACCTTCCGTTATATATGATGTACTAAAGCATAATACTGTTCTTATACTTGAGTGTGCACATTTTTCAGTTCACGTGGAGCACTGTTCAAGGCCATAAAAAGTGTGGGTTTGCACAAAACAGCAGTCACCTGCTGTATTCCACATCCTGTGTATCCTGCTATGGCAATAAATTGAAAATTTATACCGGAGGGTGACTGCCATGTTTTTTTGCCTTCAATAGATTTACAGTATGCCTCACTAAGCACCACTTTACGACCAGACATTGAGGCCGAGCTCTCCTCGTTGTGTGGACTGTATATTGGGTGCGACAGATCCACGGCAATGCCAAACCTTTTTTTTATATGATTATTATGCCAGACAAAATAACAGATTAGGCTTGCGCAAAGTGACAAATGATCGGCCGATCATGCCATATACTTGCATTTTCAGCTAGTTATGCATTGCTTTATTCATGTGTTACTATGATCTTTGACACATGTAGCAGCCCTCTTGTTTTCATTTTTGCTTGCCACTACTTGTCCTGGGGACCATGGTGGCCCGTTCTATTTTCTCTTTTCATTGAAATGAACCAAATGTTTTCTTTGATTTCTGTATTCACAATGCGTCCCGTCATTGACGTATCCTAACTACAAGCTGAATTTTACACAAGGGAACTGTTGTATGCACTTTCCAATACGCATTTTGGTTCGTGAGATGGTGTGCAATCCATTCTGCATTAGGTGCAGTGCCTCAAGGGGAAAATACAGTCTGCAAAATGATACAAAACCATATGAAATGATAGATGCCCCCACTGAAATGCATAGGTGTATTTTGAATCTGTGTTATATGTATCCTGAATATGGTCATGTGCAGACAGCAAACCTGTAGCTCCAGGGCCCTCATCTGTAAAAAAAGGACCAGAACTGTCATGTATCATTTATAGTACCGTTCTGCATGCAGATATTGCCTTTGCACCCCTTATAGGTACACCCTGCCCTTACTATACTGTTTTAATGCTCATTAAAATGAACTTTTAAAAATGTCACTCTTTAAAATATTCTACTTAGGTTACAGTACATCAATCCATATGCAATGTCCTCCCACACTACTGCTGGCTCCATTAGGGAACTAGGATCAATCACTGAAGTGAGAAGGCAAATAATATTGATATGTTAGTGTGGTCTTAGTAACCATGAGCGTGCTGCTAATGTTCTCCTGATGGCTGTGTGCCTCTAAACACAATTTAAATCCCATTAATATTGCTCACGGCAAAGTCCTGAATGCCAATACATAGGGTGTAAAGTTTAATAACATAAATCCTGTGGTCATAATGATGGGCTCCAAGACCACTGCTATGAAAAGTGTCTTCATTTCATTAGAGCTCATACATAATAAAGGACGTTTAAAACAGCAGAGAGTTTAGAGGGATTGTAAGTCTTTATTCTAGCATTACTTAATTATGAGAGCACATGTATCCATTTCAAGGGATAAATTGGTTGGAAATTTGTTAATCCGGGCACTGCTTATAAGTGGTGCACCACAGGCTCTCCTTCGTGGCCACATACAGACTATAAACACATGGCATTGTTTTCTGCCCAACCTGGCACTGTTTTCAGCACTTGCAAATACTGCAAAACTCTCGCCCACCTTACCAAAGACGGCTCCATCTGTCAAAAAATGTTACAGTGGCTTCAAAAATATGGCCAGTACATATACAGGTTAGTTTCTCAAACACCAGTTTTTGAAAAAAATTGCAATTGGAAGTGAATTAAAAAGGAATAGGGAAAATATAAAAGAAAGACATATGCCTCCTTTCTGCTAGATTCAATCTCTGTTTTGGCTCCAAAAATTGTATTAAAAACAGTGGTTGCATTTTTATAAAAATAAATGTGTGTAACACTACCTAAGGCTCTGTATATACCATGCTTAATCCTGACTTCAGATGTATATGCTCAGGACACTTACATCCAATGGAGGCTTTTAACGGATGCCATACAGTAAATTTGTCACCCACAGGGTCCCATTGTAAGCAATAAAAAAAACTTAGTACTGCACCATATACTATAGGTACTGCCATAGTAACCAAATGACGCATACATATAGAGCTCAAATAATATACTAAGCTCCTCTAAAATACACCACACCAGTGGTGGCGAACCTTTGGCACTCATGTCAGAGGCGGCACTCAGAGCCCTCTCTATGGGCACGCGCGCAGGGACGGATTATAGGCAGGCCAGGTCGGGACTGGCAATTTCAGGGCCGGCCAGTCCGCTCTTTACATGTGAGGCACAGTGACTCGTCTTTGCTGGCGGTGTGCCTGACCTCCACTAGCTCTATGTGGGCCGTCGGCAACATTGTCATGGGCAGGAAGGAGTGCTGACAACACTCTGCTGCTCCCTGCAGCCTCAGCGTGCGGTGGACTCCCATACAGTTTGGGACCCCCAAGTTGACGTAGGTAGGTCTCAGCCCTCAGGCCTGTTTATGGAGGTCCTCCATTGGAGAATGTATGTAAGGAAGATAATAAGCTATGTAATATATGTAATTTATTGCCCTGTATTTGGATGATGTATATATGGATGTTGTAAGGAGGTGATGAGATATGCATTACATTGCCCTATATATATTGATGATGCTTAGGAGGTGATGAGCTATGTATTATACTTCCCTGTATATGGAGGATGTATGTAAAGAGACTATGACCTATGTATTATACTGCCATATACAGGGCAGTATAATACATAGGTCATCGTCGCGGCCCAAATCTCTGTGTAGTCATTTTATGTTGGTTGGCTGCTTTTAAGTCCCAGTCTAGCCCATGTTAATGTATGAGTTGTTTTTCTAAACTAAAATCTCAGTATTCAGGTCAAATTGCCATGTTGGCACTTTGTGATAAATAAGCAAACATGGTTGATAAAAAAAAAAAAAACATGGTTGATGGATATGCACCTGTGATTCTGAATATTCTAGTCTAAATTTTCTTGTAATCACTGTATAATATGCCATACTATACATACATGTGTGTGTGTGTGTATATATATATATATATATATATATATATAGATACACTAGCAGAAAGACCCGGCTTCATATGGGTATATTTAATCTATTTCATTTAATGTTTGTGTGTGTCGTTAAAAGATATCGACAGTATCCCCCATAACAGTGACCTCTACAGCACCCCGTCCATTTAACAGTGAACTCCACAGTCCTCCACCCCTTAACACTGACACCTCCTCCACAGTGCCCCGCCACTTTAAAATTGGACCTTCACAGCAGACCGCCCCTTTAATAGTGAGTTTCACAGCACCCCACTCCCTTAACAGTGACCTCCTCAGGTGCCCATCCCCTTAACAGTGACCGCCACAGTACCCCGCTGCCTTAACAGTGACCTCACAGTACCCTGCTGCCTTAACAATGACCTCCACAGCAGTTGCCCCTTTAATAGTGGCCCCTGCCCCCTTAACAGTGACCTCCACAGTGTCCGCCTCTTTAAAAGTGACCTCCACTGCGGCCTGCCCCCTTAACAGTAACATCCACAGTGAACGCCTCTTTAACAGTGACCTCCACAGTGCCCCCCCCCCTTAACTGTGACCTCCACAGCGCCCTGCCCTTTAATACTAGGGCTACACGACGGCTATGGTGTCGCACTGCGACATGTGACATGCAGCGACTGCGACATGACAGTTGCAAAAAATCCATCCAAAATGGATTTTTCTGCAACTGTTGCATCGCAGTCGCAGCATGTCAAATGTCTCAGTGAAACACCATAGACTATCATTATAAAAATTGTCACGTGACATTGGTGCGACATCAATGTCGCGCAACACATGTAGCAGTGTAGTTGTGCCCTATTTGTGGTACGACTTATTGTCGCGTGACACATGTCATCATGTAGCGCTAGCCTAAAACTGACCTACAACAGTGAAGAAAAACAGATGGGTTGTTATGGAAACCTGGAGTAAAACTGTGTGTATGTGGAGACTAAGGGCCTGCAAGCTTTTATTAGCTGATAAGGGACATGTGACCATGTGTATGGCAGTTCGAATATGAAGAGAAATACTTGCAGGCTTGTATTGGCTAATGCCAGTCATTTTTTGGGAATATCTCAGGAACGGCAAGTCCTAGGGAGGTAAGACCTAAAACCTTCCCGGACACCGGATGCACCTGTGTTCCACCTGTTTGGTGAAGATCGGTTCAGTTGTTTGGTTGCATATAAGACAGACAGACAGAAACTCATTGTTTACTGGCATGTTACCTCCACAGTATTCTTTCCCAGATAGTAAGTGATATGTGTAACAAGTTTAGTAGAAATTGATCGATGAGTTTTTGAGTTACAGAGCAATATGTGTGCAGCAAAAACAGTTGAAGCATACAAACTCTATGCAGCTGCTGTGTAGGGGCGTATGACCCCCACAAAATTTCTTTCCAGGTAGCAAGGGATGTGTATACCAGGTTTCGTTGAAATCGATGGTTGGGTTTTTGAGTGATCATGGAACATACATACATACAAACACATATACATACGTCCTTCTTTATACAGTATATATAATTTAAAAAAATAGAAAGAAAGATGTATACACATACATACAAGACTCCCAACCTTTCGGAGGATAATCACCTTACTTATCATTGGATGAAAGAAGAAAACAAGATCTTACATTTTCTAGACTGAAGTCATAATGGTAGACTGAGTTTGTTAAAGTTCATGGGGAGGAGATCTATTTTTCTGGACGGTTATTGGCATGGAACAAGTTTTGCTCGAGTTTGAGTTTTCTTTCCAATATTTCAGACTGGAAGACCCTATACCGATTCCACTCTGCTGTTACCTTGGCCCGAACTCCAAGGAGGCTGACAAGGTCTCTGGCAAACCAAAAACTCTTATTGATCCTCCTTGAATATGCATTTATACTCTGTCTATATTGTAATTTACCTTGCTGTTATTTAAAATACTACCTTGTCAACTGTTCTTTTTTTTTTTTTTTATTAACCCCTTCAGGACACAGCTATTTTTCACCTTCCTGACAGGGCCAACATTTGAAAAATCTGACGTGTTACTTTATGTGTTAATAACTTTGGAATGCTTTTACTTATCTAAGCCATTCTGAGACTGTTTTCTCGTAAAACACATCATACTTAATTTTAGTCTTGGATTTGAGTCAATATGTGCAGTGGCCGGGTTTGGGGTGGCCCCAACGCTATGCTGGGTCCCCCAGACACCGTCGAGGTGTCACCACGTGTTGCTGCTCTCATGAAGGGATGGTAAGGCGTGGTGCATTCCCAATGGGAAATAAGTCCAGAGAGTCAGGGTCCACAGTAAAACAGGGTGCTTCTTTATTGGAGGAATTCAGTTACAAAATAATACAGATGAGGCATTGGGCTGGCTTCTCCAGTCTCCTCCCTGGCAGAAGAAGGGTTTGATGCTGAGGAAAGGTCTAAGATAGCTCTCCCTCTTTCTCTTCAGAAGGCTGGTACCCTGGTCCAAGGCTGGTGATCCAGGGTCTGTGGCAGCGTATTCCCATCTCAGCGTCTTCTTCTGGTCACTCAGTAGTCTGGCAGAGTCTCCTCCCTGGCAGAAGAAGGGTTCGATGCTGAGGAAAAGCCTGAGCTAGCTGTCCCTCTCTATCTCAGAAGGCTGGCATCCTAGTCAAGGGCCCACAGTCTGTAGCTCAGTAGTCCGGGTGGCTCCTTGGTCACAGGGCTAGTGGCTCAGTGTCCCCATCTCAGCGTCTTCTTCTGGTGACTGGCATAAGTCTCCCCCGCAAGCACTGGTCCCTAACTGCAGCACACTAGGGGCTCTGACTGCTCACCGTACATACAGTTTTTGCTAGACTATAACCTTCTAGTGGGAGGGGGGGAGTGGAGAAACTCAGCACAAACAGATACATTGTTTCAGCTCCCGTCTGGTATAGACTTACATTAAAGCTTCCGTGATACTCAATGGCAATGACATAGCAGGTTTTCCAGACAAAAACAAGTTTCCAGACATAACAACATAGCTAAAACCAGACATTTAAAAGTTCAGGCTGTCTGCTTTTGGTGGTAAACAAGTCTGGGTTTTTCCCTCCAAAACATGGTCTTCTTTAAACCCTTTGGCAGCTATGGAAAATTACCAGCTTCTCAATCAAAGCCCTAACAGTCTCTCAGTATTCATTAAACCTTTCCACAGAGCCATGTAAATACAGTGATAATGAACAGGATATATATCACAACATGTAAAATGCAGGTACACAGTATTAAACAGTATACATGAAGCCTTTTTCAAGCAATGTGAACAGGACATTCAAAACATTATCTAGCCAAAGGAAATGACATCACAGTGTCATGTGATCACATATCTCAAGGAAAACATTAACTCTTGCTGTGATAAATTCCATAATCAATATACACAACCATACTAAAATCAGTATAAAGTGTTTAAAATGTAAATGATTATACGTGAGAACTGTGCAAAGATGCTTATAAAGTGCATGATGACCAACAATGATCATAATAAATATACACAATTGATAAATGCTGGATCGCAAGCAACAGTTACATCCAGCTTATGTTGTTTTGCAAAGATACATAGAGAAGACCATGTAGCGGCCCTGCATATTTGATCCAATGCCTTTGATCCAATGCTAACTAAGTAGACCAAGTTGAGTGTGCTGCATCTCCACCTGGTTACTGGAGTATTTGAAACTGAGAAACAGACTTAATAGTATTCTTGATCCAAGCATTTATACCTCTCTATAAACAGCTGGTCAGCTGATGGACCCTGGTCCTCCAATGACCAGTAGATGAAGCTTATCTTGTTTAGCTGATTGAGAAATCTGATAGATAGAAGATGAATTTCTTAACTTACATTTATGTCAGATGAGACCTCTGGTAGCATATAGGGCATCAGCCTTAAAATAAAGTCTTCTTGAAGTACTTTCAGCTATGGCCCTTTACATGATAGAGCGTGCAAAGTCTGACACCCTCTCGGGTAATGCAATTGCCACCAGAAATAAAACCTTCCAAGATACAAACCTTAATGTTGCTTCTATAAGAGGCTGAAATGGATTCAACCAGAGTCTTGAGGAGAATAGCTGGAATACGAGGTTTAACCGATTAATTTAAATTGAATAATGAACGTAAAAAATGCATGTATGCTGTCATGCACTCTTACAGTGTTAAGTTTTAACCCAAACTGGAAACCTTCCTGTATAAAAATAAGACTTCAGAAAGATCAAGAGTTCTAGAAAGTTTCCACCACCACATCTTACAGGCCTTTCCTCAGTCCTGAACCATCAGATTGCAGGCTGTAAGCTTAAACATCTCCAGGTTCGATATTGTAGGCCTGCTTGAACCAGAAGATTCGGCTGGACTGTATCTCCAATAATTTCCTCTGGAAAGTTGAATCATGCCCTCCTGGCCAGGTGAGCACTATAGCTATGGCTAAGGCTCTCGTCTAATTTTCCTGAGCATTCAGGATATGAGGGGACATGGAGGAAAGTTTGGATGAAAAATTCCTTCCCACCTGAAAGACAGGCCATCTATTCTTTCTGTTGATCCGCTGGATTCAGGGAGCAGAACTTCTTGAGCTTTGTATTGGAGGCTGTCACCATTACATCTAAATGGGGGTACCCCATCTGCACATCTGTTTAAAAATACAGTCGTTAAAACTTCAACTGTGACCTAATTAACAGATCCACCTGAACATGCAGAACATCTTGAATGTGGATGGCTGTCTACGGTTTGCAATTCCACTGCCCAAGTCATAATTTGACTGTATTGACTGTTCTGTGGAGCAGAGAGTGTCCTGTGCCAATTGTTGATGTAGCACATGATGGAGTTATTATCTGTTTGCTCCACCACTGACTGATTCTTAAGCCTCCCCTAAATGAAGAGCTAGATATATATTACTCCCAAGTCTCTGATATTGGATCACAGATACATCTCTTGAGGAGACCACCTCCCCTGAACACAAAGAATGGGGAAGTGTACTTCCGAACCAGAGTTATTGTAATGGCCAGAATAATCTACCCTGTTCAGTATTTCTTGGGCGAAGCCATCAATACAGTTCTTCCCGAGTTTATGGCTTGATCACCAGAAGACAAATGTGCACTAATGCCCATGTTACGGCTTCTATTGAAGAGGTCAGATTTCCTAGAATTCTCCTAGCGGTCCTGACAGAGGCTTAGCTATAGATGAAGCGGCTGCTTTGGGGCCCAAATTCGGAAGGGGTCCATCCAGGAGGAGGACTAAAAGATTTTATTGTCAGGGCCACCTCAAGAGTAATATACTTACCAGGGACACTCCAGGATAAATCTCAGCTCACTCATCCCATGGAACACCCGATGGTCATTCCATGCAGTTGATTCTGGAAAACACTTCCAGCTCTATAACATGCATATAACTCTGGAAACACTTCCAGCACATCATATCATATATGATACTCTGGAAAACACTTCTAGCTATATAATATCAGGCTAAGCAACCATACTGGCCTTGACAGCAGCAGGCACTTCTGTATGTGTGAGCTTCATTTTCCTAGACAGAAGAAAATAACGAATCTGCCTAGTGGGTTAATTAGTCTGATTTACTAATTATTTGTCTTCTGTTCTAGATGGGAGGAGCAAGACAACCCTTTGTGTGTGCTGCCTGAAGGATGATAAGGAAAATAAAATTACAGATATGTCTACTTTAAGTTGGTATAATTTTGAAAATGTTACTTTATTTTTTGGACGTTATAAGGCTTAGAATTTTAGAAGCAATTTTTAAAATTTTTAACAAAATTTCAAAAACCGACCTTTTTAAGGACCAACTCAATTATGAAGTCACTTTGTGGGGCTTAAGTGACAGAAACCACTCAAGAGTGACCCTATTTTAGAAAATACACACCTCGTTATTTGAATCTGTTTTTATAAACTTTTTTTAATCCTTTAGGTGTTTCACAGAAATTAATTCAAAATGGAGGTGGAATTTAAAAATGTAATTTTTTTTGTAGATGTTAACAGGAGGGTTAACAGGAAAACAAACCTAAATATTTATTACCTGAATTCTACAATTTCCAAAACCCTCCTATATGTTGTCATAAACTGATAAATGGGCACATGGCAGGGCACAGAAGGCAAGGAGAGCAATATGGTTTTGAAGGGCAGATTTTGCTGGAAAGGTTTTCAGCTGCCATGTTGCATTTGACAAGACCCAGAGATACCCCTACAGTGAAACTTCCCCAAAAGTGACCCCATTATGGAAACTAAACCCCTCAAGGAATTTAGGTGTAGTAAGTGCTTTGACCGAACAGGAGTTTTGAAGAAGTTGAAAAATTACGCTTTTTTTTTTTATAGAATGTTGCTTTAGGCCCACATTTTTCACTTTCACAACGGGTAACAGGAGAAAATTGTGTTACCCACTTTCCCCTGAATAGGGCAACACCCCATATGTGGTCAAAAACTGATGTACGGACACATGGCAGGGTTCAGAAGGGAAGGAGCACCATATGGCCTTTGGAGGATAGATTTTGCTAGAATGGTTGTTGGGAGCTGTAACGCATATAAAGACATCTTGAGGTACCCCTACAGTGGAAGCCCCCAAAAAGTGACCCTATTTTGGAAACTACACTCCTCGAGGAATCTTTCAAAGCATGTAGTGAGCACTTTGACCCAAAATGTGTTTTGAAGAATTAGGAAACACTTGGCTGCGAAAATGTAAAATAACATTTTTTACAAGAAAATGTTGCATTTGGAGAGCAGATTTTGCTGGAATGTTTTTTGGGAGCTATGTCGCATATGAAGACCTTAACCCTAACCCTGAGGTACCCCTACAGTGGAAACACACAAAAAGTGACACAATTTTGGAAACCACTAAAGGAATCTTTCAAGGCATGTAGTGAGCACTTTGACCCCATAGGTATTTCACGAAATTAGGAAACACTTGGCTGTGAAAGTGAAAATTTTTGTACAAGAAAATGTCGCTTTAGGACCAAATTCAGCGGCAACAGGAGTAAATGCTTTACACATTTTGTTACTCATTTAACCCTGACTATGGCAACACCGCATATATGTTCGAATCCTGCTGTATGGGCACATGGCAGGCCTTTGAAGACAAGCTGCAATAAATAGATGTCCCCAGACAGTAAAAAAAAATACAAGAAGTGACCCCATTTAGGAAAATGCACCCCTGTACAAACATTTTAAGGGGTGGAAAGAGCACTTTTGATCAAACAAGTATCTCACAGAAAGGACTATATTAATGGTTGATGGAAAGTGAATAAGTAAGCTGTGCCGACTATATGTGAAAGTAATAAGGTGAAAAAATTACAGGGAGCATAAAGCATAAAATTAATAATTCATATATAAAAGGGAAGGCTCAGAAACAATCCTTTGTGCAGAGGCCAAGTTTTACTGGGCAATTTTCTCAGTGCTGAATCGTGTCCTTCCTCACCCCCCTTTTGAAACATACCCTGCATCTTTTTTGGGTCCTTCGCTTCCTTGCTGTTTGGGGGACTTCACCAGGGAAATGTTGCCCTGGTACAATATGGACACCATAACGTCCCAAATACTAGGACCTTCCTCTTCCTGGTTTTGTAAAACTAGGTCCTTGATTACCACTAGAGATGAGCGAATCAAATCAGATGAAATGGAATTCGATTCGAATTTCAGGAAAAATTCAATTCGCAACGAATGTGAATTTCCTTGCACTACGTAGTAACGTATCGCAATTTTTCCTAAAATGGTGGCCACACGTGTGAAGACTGAGGACATGGGGCAAGGAACTCTGGGAAGGCAGGATCACCAAGATTGACATGCATGCATGCAGCAAATCAGCAGCCAGCCAGCCCTGTGATGTCACAGTCCTATAAATACGGCAGCCATTTTAGATTCTGCCATTTTCCAGAGTTCTGAGTGCAGGAACAGACATGAGAAGGCATTAGGGACAGCAATTGGAAAAAGCTAATTGTTAAAAAAAATGATTTATAAGTGCAGGGAAAGGATAGGGAGGAATCTTTTCACAGCATCTTAGTGCAGGGAGAGACGTCAGAAGGTGCTAGGGACAGTGCTAGAAAATCGATTTACAAGTGCAGGGAAAGATAATTTGGGGATCCAAATAGCCATTATACAGCTCTGTCATTCCAGCAATTTGTTCTTGGGGTGCAAGTGTTATGTTGAAAAGACTTTAGTGGCTTATATCTATGGAAAAAAATATATATGCAGTTCACTTCTGCAGTTATATGTGGTGAAAGCGTTTAGTGGCGTATTTTAGTACTAAGAGAAAAATATATACGCATTTCAATGTTGCCGTTATTTGCGGTAAAAGTGTTTAGTGGCTTATTTAATTACAAAAAGAAAAATATATATGCAGCTCATTTCTGCAGCTATGTGTGGTGAAAGTTTTTAGTGAAGTATTTCTGTACTATAAGAAAAATATATACGCAGTTCACTTCTGCAGTTACTTAGAGTTAAAAGCGTTTAGTGAGGTATTTCTGTACTACAAGAAAAATATATACGCAGTTCACTGTTGACGTTATTTGTGGTAAAAGCGTTTAGTCCGGAGCAGCTGGGTCCGGAGATGCGCTGTCTCTTTTCAGTGTCTTCACATACTCCGGTACCTGCGCTGGGATTGTGGGCGGTCTGAGGCGTCACTAAGGGGGCGGTGCTTCAAGTATTTAGACGCTGTTTCTGGGGGGAGGCGCGCTTTTTGTTTGTATGTCTGTTTGTTTGCTTGTATGCTCGGCAGCACGGACTGCTGATTATTAGCCCTACGTTCCTGTAAAGTAGATCCTGATGAAACAGAATGTATGTGGAAACGCGTTGAGCGTCTATATATTTACAGGAGGAACACTTAAGGGGAGAGAGTGCAGCCTGTCTTTTACAGACTAATACACTACGGCCAGGAAGGGAGCTTTCCATGTGCTCCCTTCTTAACGTCCCACTCAGCAGTGAGCAGTGGTGTTTCAGCCTGTTCCTAGCTGCAGCGAGTCTCGATTAGCGCTACCAGTGGGAGCAGCCTTACCTGCTCTGAGTGAGTGCGGTCACTAATAAATCATTTTACTACACCGAGGGGCCCTCCAAGATTGAGTGGGTTCCGGTGCGGTAATTCTGTTTTCAGGGAAGGTGCTATCAGGGGTCTATTTTAGTGCACCTTGCTTAAACACATGCTGGTGCTTCCCTGCTAACCATTGTAGCGCCTTCCTTGATACAGTTGGTGAATGAACAGAGTCCTTGATATATGTTCTATACCACCCCCTGTTATTTTAATTATTATTGAATAAAAGTTATATTTTAGTATTCCCATTTTTTTGGACCAAAAGCGTTTAGTGGCCTATTTCAGTACAAAAACAAAAATATATACGCAGTTCACTTCTGCAGCTAAATGTGCTGAGAGTGTTTAGTGACGTATTGCTGTACTACAAGAAAAATATATACGCAGTTCACTGTTGCCATTATTTGCGGTAAAAGCGTTTAGTTAGGTATTTCTGTACTACATGAAAAATTTATATGCAGTTTACTGTTGCCGTTATTTGTGGTAAAAGCGTTTAGTGGCCTATTTCAGTACAAAAACAAAAATATATATGCAGTTCACTTCTGCAGCTATATGTGGTGACAGCGTTTAGTGGCGTATTTCTGTACTACAAGAAAAATATATACGCAGTTCACTTCTGCAGTTATTTGGGATTCAAAGTGTTTAGTGACGTATTTCTGTACTACAAGAAAAATATATACGCAGTTCACTGTTGCCATTATTTGCGGTAAAAGGGTTTAGTGGCCTATTCCATTACAAAAATAAAATACAAACACAGTTCACTTCTGCAGTTATTTGGGGTTAAAAGCGTTTAGTGACGTATTTCTGTACTACAAGAAAAATATATACGCAGTTCACTGTTGCCGTTATTTGCGGAAAAAGCGCTTAGTTGCCTATTACCTTACAAAAAGAAAAATCTATACGCGGTTCACCTCTGCAGTTATTTGGGGTTAAAAGCGTTTACTGATGCATTTCTGTACTACATGAAAAATATATACGCAGTTCACTGTTGCCGTTATTTGTGATAAAAGCGTTTAGTGGGGTGTTTTAATTTAATTTTAATTTATTTTGTTCAGCTGAAAGTATGTCTGACAGAGAAGTGCCAGGCCATGCACAGAGGAGTGGCAGAGGCCTAAATGTTTCTAGCGCAGGCAGAAGTCACAGCAGAGTAAGGGGGCGTGGCAGCAGGAATCGCAGCGAGAGGCCTAAGCTCCCGCTGTCGTCTAGTGAACGTGTCTTGATCAGCAAACCAGTGGTTCTTGATTGGTTAACTCAGTCATCCACTTCATCCCAAATTACATCAGACACCCCCAGCCAACAGTCGGTGGGTTCGTGTTTAATAAAGATGTATTATTGATAAACCCGGATTGCCTGTTTTTGGAGTTCATTACAATATTGGGACCGTGTCCGGTGATTGATTTATGTCCCATTCCATTTTGGATATTTATTTATTAATTTATTTATCTAAAGCGGAGGAGGTGAATGTGGCCATATGTCGAATCTGTGGGCAGGGAGCCAATTTTGGCACTATATCCCTGCATCAACATATGCAGTGTCACCATACAATGGCCTGGGAGAACCGTGGCTCCGATGTGGTGGTCCAGCCTGGGGCAGCAACTGCTGCATCGACCAGTAGCACACACCGGGTTTCAGGCAGTCAATGCTCCACCACCTCAGCCAAAGGGAGCTGTCTGGCATTCCCATCTTCTGCTGGTCCAGATGCTCCTGCTCCTCCTCCTCCTTGTCAGTCATTCAGCAATCGATCCCCGAAGTGATTGCCAAGAGACAGCAGTATGCGTGCACGCATCCAATGGCGCAGAAGCTGAACATGCTCCTGTCCAAGTTGCTGGTGCTGCAGTCCCTCCCTTTCCAAGTGGTGTACTCTGCACCTTTCAGAGAACTAATGGCTTGTGCCGAGCCGAGGTGGAGAGTCCCAAGCCATCATTTCTTTGCAAAAAAGGCAGTACTAGCCTTGCACAAATATGTAGAACAGAAGGTGGTCCTTGAGCCTGTCGGTGTCTGCCAAAGTGCATGGCAGTGCCGACGTGTGGAGCTAAGCTACAGTCAGGAACTGTACATGTGGGTTAATGTGGTTCCTGCAGAGCCACACCAGCAACTTGGCCAGGTTACGCCGCTTCCGTCTCCACGTTCTCACTCCGTTGATCCAGCGACAATGTCTGCCTCTGCCTCCTCATCCTCCACCATGTCCTCAGCCTCCACTGCAGGGACAAGTCACAGTGCCCTTCCAGCATACCATATGTGTAGGGCACGGTGGTGTCACGCTGTTCTGCCCCTCGTTTCCCTGGGCGAACGGAGTCACACAGCGGAGGAACTGATCCATGTGGTTGATCAAGAAATCGAATCCTGGCTTTCTCCACGACAACTGAAAATCAGAACCATGGTGACCGACAACGGGAAGAACATTGTGTCGGCACTGCATCGAGGAAGGCTGAGCCATGCACCCTGCATGGCACACGTGTTCAATATGGTTGTCAAGCGGTTCCTGAAGAATTCCACCCATCTGCAAGACATCCTAAAGATGGCCAGGAAACTTTGCATGCATTTCAGCCACTCGTACACCGCAAAGCACAACCTCCTTGAGTTGCAGCGGCAGTATGGCATCCCCCAACATAGGCTGATATGCAAGGTTTTTTACCCGTTGGAATTCCACCCTCCATATGTTGGACCGATTATACGAACAGAGAAAGGCCATCAACGATTTCTTGATGATGCAAGAGTACTCCCCTGTGTAACTTCGATGTCAGCTGCCTACCTGCGCCATCGTCCATCCTCTCACAGATGTAACAGGGGCGGCCCTCTGCACTCACGTTCCACTGCCATGCTTTCGGGGGAGGGGTGGGGTGGCATGAGCAGTACCAGCTCCATCAGTAGCAGCCTGAGTCTGCAGTTGCTGATGAGTAGCTTTCTTCACCTGCATAGTGAAGAAACTACTCACCAGCAGCAGGTAGACCTGGAGCAGGACCTGAACCAGCAGGTGGTGGCATACTTAGATTGCACCTTGCCACCCCCACATTGAAGATCTGCTGGACTACTGGGTAGCTAAACTGGATTTGTGGCCACAACTGGCCGAGTTTGCCCTGGAAAAGCTGTCCTGCCCGGCCAGTAGTGTGGCATCAGAGCGGGTGTTTAGTGAGGCAGGGGCCATAGTGACCCCAAGAAGAACTTGCCTGTCCACCCAAAATGTGGAGAGCCTGACCTTTGTCAAGATGAATCAGACGTGGATCAGCCAGGATTTCCACCCACCAATTCCTGATGCATCTGATTAGATCATCCATGCCGCCTCACCAAAACCTTGAAAAAAAGAGACCGGTTTCTTCTGGCTACCTGCCTCTGCTACTACTCTGATGCTGCCACATATCTGATGACAAGTGCTACTTCCTTCACCCACCTTTGTCAGCGGGTAAAGGTATTGCCACCCACCGCCCCACTCTGTCACCGGGTCACTTTGTGGTATTATGATACTGCTGCCATATCCACACTATGTCACCTTGCCACTCTGTGGTATCCTGATGCTGCCATCTCCACACTATGTCACCTTGCCTCTCTGTGGTATCCTGATGTTGCTGCTGCTGCCATCTCCCCACTATGTCACCTTGCCACTCTGGGGTATTCCGATGCTGCTGCCGCCATCTTCACACTGTCACCTTGCCATTTTGTGGTCTTCTGATGCTGCTGCCATCACCACACTATGTCACCTTGCCATTTTGTGATCTCCTGATGCTGCCATCTCCACACTATGTCACCCTGACACTCTGCTGCCAACTCCAGACTCTCTCATTGTGCCACTCTGTAGCCTACTCATGCTGCTGCCACCTCCACACTTGGTCATTGTGCCACTCTGTGGCCTCCTCCTTATGCTGCTGCCATCACCTCCAATCTTGGTCATTGTGCCACTCTGTGGCCTACTCATTCTGCTGCCACCTCCAGACTTGGTCATTGTGCTGCTCTGTGGCCTACTCATGCTGCTGCCACCTCCACACTCTGTCATTGTGCCACTCTGTATCCTCCTGATTCTGCTGTCATCTCCAGACTCTGTCATTGTGCCACTCTGTGGCCTACTCATGCTGCTGCCACCTCCACACTTGGTCATTGTGTCACTCTGTGGCCTCCTCCTGATGCTGCTGCTGCCACCTCCAGACTCGGTTATTGTGCTACTCCGTGGCCTCCTGATGCTGCTGCCATTTCCACACTATATCACCTTGCCACTCTGTGGTATCCTGATGCTGCTGCCGCTATCTCCACACTATGTCACCTTGCCATTTTGTGGTCTCCTGCTGCTGCCATCACCACACTATGTCACCTTGCCATTTTGTGGTCTCCTGATACTGCTGCTGCCATCTCCACACTATGTCACCCTGACACTCTGTGGTATTCTGATGCTGCTGCCACCTCCACCAGCAATACTGATGGATTATTGAACAAATGCTGACTGAGTGAAGGCGTATGCTCCACATTCAGGATCCGTTTTTTGTGGGTTATTGTTCTGACGGATCAGAGGAAGGGCAAATTAATCAGTGATGTCAACACAAACTTACTGCTGACACCCTCACCAGTCTGTCAGAGGGGCTCTACTTGCATAAGTGTTTAATAGAACAGGTTCTGTAGACATCTATGTGGAAGCAGCGGACGAGGGTGTAAAAGGACTGAGCTTCTTCTTGACGCTAACATCTACCTGTAAGGCTGAGTTGATACTTGAGTTGTTTGGTCAGTTTTGGCCCTGTGACTGCCCAAATAAGTGAAATGTGCGGTGATTCTAAGAACGACCCCTGTCATCTGCATGTCATACTGACTCACAGTATTATTTCACGACGACAGCAGACTCCCTATGCGTGTTACTGCAAGGCACAGTGTTCTACACCACTATAAACGCTCTCTGCAGCCCAGAAATAGCTGTTTTTTAGCACAATTCGCCACAAATAAATTAGGATCTAACCGGCCAAATCGAATTTTTGAAAAATTCGCTAATCTCTAATTACCACCTCTTGAAAATAAAGGAAAGTTCCTGGGTGGCCTGCACATCGGAACAGCACGTATGCATTATACAGTCTGTATAATGTGTCCACGGCCAGATTTTAGTACCACATCTTGGTTTTTCATGTGGCACTGCGCGGGATTTCGTCGCGTTGTGATGAAAAAAAACCCAAGCTAAGTGAAGTGAATATTAACAAGCTGGGCGGTGCTAGAAGGAGGCATTTGGGGCGCAGCTGGGCACAAAACGGACTGAGGGACTGCCACTTGGGCACAAAGAGAGGTAATTTACATATCAATAAAAACGTTTTTTATAAATAATAGAAAACCAGGTGGGGGTAATATTGGTATAGTTTTAATTAGAAAATGGAGACCAGCACAAGGAAATGTATACCTTTATGTGCTCAAACGGCCTGTCAGTGTCCCTTTAAATGTATTTTGATTGTTGGCCCAGCAGTGGTTCATCAATTAAGTTTAGCACTCTTGTTATTTTTTTTTGGATTGATTTATTTGTGTTTGGGAGTGTTTTTGTGGATGGTTGGGGGCGTGGTCAGAGCCAGACCGGAAGTGACATCACACGTCAATCTGAAATATTTATCATCTCCTCCGATTCTATTGGTTTATAGTTTCTTCTCACATGTGTTCAGCATCTATACACTGTAAGAGGGTAGAAGGTGTTGTTTTTGATAGCAGGTACGTGTCACCGAGGTTGCTGGCCTCGGTGAGGTAAGAGCCGGGGTTTTTGGTCTGCAGCAGCTAGTGCTGCTCTGTTAAATAGCATGGCTGCAAAGCCGATCCGGGCCGGCTCTTACTGGGAGCAGCTAAAGAGTAGGGTGGGTGGCTGCTCCCCACGGTCCAGTCCATGTTTTGGGCTGGGTATAAAAAGCAGCCAGCAGCTGTGTGTGTGTGTGTGTGATTATCCTGGAGCCTGCAAACAGGGCTGAGGAATTCTCTGTCCTGGAGGAAGGAGCTCAGCAAGGTGGTGTTGCCCTGCGACCTGAAGGTGGAATCGCCTGCGGCTGAGCCGACTGCTAGGTGTGAACCCGCACCTAAACCACCCAAGGTGACTGGACCCTGTGTTGGCCTGTTTTTGTTTTGCCACAGTATTTCCGTTGTGTGTGAACTGTCACCAAGAGACTGTTTTCATTTCTGGTGTGCAAGTGTGAATAAAACACTGTTTGATGCACAATCTGGACTCCTGGTTTTGCCTCTAAACTGCACCCGCACCGCTGTCTACCAGAGCGACTCCCCACATTTGGTGGAGGATGTGGGCACCACCAACTGTTCAACAGGTTCACCTCGGATTTGGTTCACCCGATACAACATATCCTGCAGAACAATAAATCGTGGGAACATTAATTCAGCCCCTGGTTTCTGGGGTTTACCATCAATTTCCAGCACATTCTCCCAGGCCCTGGTTAGGGTTTGGTCCCGGTGTTGTGCGGTCCCAAAATTTTCCCCGGAGACATTGAGGTATGTCGCAGAGGCACCGCCTCCGGATACCGAGTGGCATAGTCGAGAACTACCAGAATGTGTTGGTGGCCCCTGGCAGACTTTGGTACAGGCCCAATTAAATCCATAGCGATTCGCTCGAACGGTACTTCAATAATTGGCAGAGGTACCAGAGGACTACGGAAATGTGGCTGGGGGCTAGTTATCTGACAGGTCGGACAGGACTTACAATAATTCTCTACCTCCTTGAACACACTGGGCCAATAAAACCGCTGCAGTATGCGGTCCTGGGTTTTCTGCCACCCCAGGTGTCCCCCAAGAACATGTTGGTGGGCAAGCTCCATGACAAGCTTGCGATACGCTGTGAGGCTGGCGTGAATGCCGAACTTTGTTTGCTGAGCAAAAGTGTATGTCCTATATTAGGCCGGCAAAGTTGCAGCCTGTGATTTCTGGCAATATGGAGGCAGCACAACAAGCCCAGAGTAGGGTGTATAATCGTCAGGCTCGGGTACGGGGCTTCAATCCGGGGGATCGAGTGTTGGTTCTGGTACCCACCCTTGACAGCAAATTCCTAGCTAGGTGGCAGGGCCCCTATGAGGTGATCGAGAAGGTAGGGGAAGTAAATTACAAGGTACACCAGCCAGGGCGGCGCAAGCCGGAGCAGGTGTACCACGTGAATTTACTTAAGCCGTGGAAAGATAGGGACGCGGCCGACGACCACAGCCCCCGACCAGGGCTTCTAGGTGAAAAGGGTCCAGCCCCACAGTTCGAGGCCTGTGAAGCAGTAACCACGGTAAAATTGCAGACAGCCTGTCTTCCAAACAAGTTCAGGAAGTCAGGAGTTCATCAGTCGGAACACGGATGTGTTCTCGGACCTCCTGGCCGCACGTCTCTCATCCAACATGACATCGTCACTGAGCCTCAGGCCAAGATCCGGTTAAAACCATACCGGGTACCCGAGGCTCGGCGACGGGCCATCGCGGAGGAAGTACAGTTAATGTTGAAGCTCGATGTCATTGAGGAGTCGAAGAGTGAGTGGGCCAGTCCCATAGTCCTAATACCCAAGCCGGATGGGACGTTGCGGTTCTGCAACGACTTTCGCAAGTTAAATGAAGTATCCAAGTTTGACGCGTATCCCATGCCCGAGTAGACGAGCTGGTTGAAAGTTTAGGACAAGCCCGTTATTTTTCTGTGCTGGACCTCACTAAAGGGTACTGGCAGGTACCCATAACGGAGTCGGCTAAGGAAAAACCGCATTTGTTACCCACGCAGGGCCTGTATCACTACAAGGTGTTACCCTTTGGCCTGCATGGCGCCCGCCACTTTCCAAAGGTTAATGGACATAGTGCTGCGACCACATCGTCGGTACGCCTCGGCCTACTTAGATGATGTAGTCATCCACAGCACCGACTGGGAAAGCCATTTACCCAAGGTGCAGGCGGTAGTGGATGCCCTGAGGAAAGCCGGACTGACCGCTAACCCAAAGAAGTGCTCCATAGGGTTAGAGGAGACAAAATATCTGGGATATGTAATTGGGCGGGAGTCATCAAACCTCAGGTAACCAAGGTAGAGGCCATTCGTAACTGGCCCCGACCGGTCACCACCAGGCAGGTAAAGTCGTTCCTGGGGATTGTAGGTTACTACATGAGGTTTGTGCCCCACTTTGCCACAATAGCAGCGCCGTTGACAGACCTGTTGAAGGGGCGAAAGTCTGGGAGGGTTAGCTGGAGTGAGAAGGCGGAGGAGGCTTTCGCCGCGTTGAAGTCGGCCCTGTGTGGGTCCCCGGTTTTGGTGACACCCGACTTCAACAAGGAGTTTGTCGTACAGACCGACGCCTCGGAGGTAGGCCTCGGTGCGGTACTGTCTCAGGAGGTCAACGGGGAAGAACATCCCGTTGTCTTCCTGAGCCGTAAGCTCAATCCCGCCGAGTCCAGATATAGTATAGTGGAGAGGGAGTGCCTGGCTATCAAGTGGGCACTCGAATCTCTCCGCTACTACTTGTTAGGGAGGAGGTTCCGTCTGGTGACCGACCATTCCCCCTCAAATGGATGAGTCAGGCCAAGGAGAGGAATGCTCGGGTCACCAGGTGGTTCCTATCTCTTCAGAATTTCAAATTCTCCGTGGAACACAGGGCAGGCCGCTTGCAGGGCAACGCAGATGCCCTGTCCCGCGTCCACTGCCTCACGTGTGTTCACCCCTCAGGGTTGAACAAAGGGGGTGTGTAAGAGGGTAGAAGGTGTTGTTTTTGATAGCAGGTACGTGTCACCGAGGTTGCTGGCCTCGGTGAGGTAAGAGCCGGGGTTTTTGGTCTGCAGCAGCTAGTGCTGCTCTGTTAAATAGCATGGCTGCAAAGCCGATCCGGGCCGGCTCTTACTGGGAGCAGCTAAAGAGTAGGGTGGGTGGCTGCTCCCACGGTCCAGTCCATGTTTTGGGCTGGGTATAAAAGCAGCCAGCAGCTGTGTCTGTGTGTGTGTGATTATCCTGGAGCCTGCAAACAGGGCTGAGGAATTCTCTGTCCTGGAGGAAGGAGCTCAGCAAGGTGGTGTTGCCCTGCGACCTGAAGGTGGAATCGCCTGCGGCTGAGCCGACTGCTAGGTGTGAACCCGCACCTAAACCACCCAAGGTGACTGGACCCTGTGTTGGCCTGTTTTTGTTTTGCCACAGTATTTCCGTTGTGTGTGAACTGTCACCAAGAGACTGTTTTCATTTCTGGTGTGCAAGTGTGAATAAAACACTGTTTGATGCACAATCTGGACTCCTGGTTTTGCCTCTAAACTGCACCCGCACCGCTGTCTACCAGAGCGACTCCCCACAACACTTAATTATGTGGGTTTATAAGACCACGGAGCACAGTCTATCTCTATCCCCTGAAGAAGCGACAGCGAAACGCTCGTCGGGGCTGGACTACACTGGTCTGTATATATTTGGCTGTTTTAATCTCCCATAGTTATCTGGTCCTCCATGCACTTTGCACTTTATGGTATCTTAGTGAGATATGTTTCTCATGGTTAGTTTGGGCGCTATTGGGAGTTATTGATATTCATTTGGATACGTGCTGTAGTCCTTACTTATTCCTGTATCTGTAATGCCACCTGTATATGTTTTTTTTTATAAAATTTTGGTATTTAACCACTTCAGCCCCCCTAGCTTAAACACCCTTAATGACCAGGCCACTTTTTACAATTCCGCACTACACTACTTTCACCGTTTATTGCTCCGTCATGCAACTTACCACCCAAATGAATTTTACCTCCTTTTCTTCTCACTAATAGAGCTTTCATTTGGTGGTATTTCATTGTTGCTGACATTTTTACTTTTTTTGCCATTAATACAAATTTAACGAAATTTTTGCAAAAAAATGACATTTTTCACTTTCTGTTGTAAAATTTTTCAAAAAAAACTACATTTCTATATAAATTTTTCTCTAAATTTATTGTTCTACATGTCTTTGATAAAAAAAGTCCAATAAGTGTATATTTATTGGTTTGGGTAAAAGTTATAGCGTTTACAAACTATGGTGCAAAAAGTGAATTTCTGCATTTTGAAGCAGCTCTGACTTTCTGAGCACCTGTCATGTTTCTTCAGGTGCTAGAATGTCAGGATAGTATAAATACCCCCAAATCACACCATTTTAGAAAGAAGACACCCCAAAGTATTCGCGGAGGGGCATGGTGAGTTCATGTATCATTTCATTTTTTTCACAAGTTAGCGGAAAATGACACTTTCTGAGAAAAAAAAAAAAAAAAAGTTTCAATTTCTGCTAACTTCTGGCAAAAAAAAGAAATCTCAGACGGACTCACTATGCCCCTCAGTGAATACCTTGGGGTGTCTACTTTCCAAAATGGGGTCATTTGTGGGGTGTTTGTACTGTTCTGGCATTTTGGGCGGGGCTAAATTGTGAGCCGCCATGTAAAACCTAAAGGTACTCGTTGGAATTTGGGCCCCTTTGCGCACCCAGGCTGCAAAAAGTGTCACTTATGTGGTATCGCCGTACTCAGGAGAAGTAGGGCAATGTGTTTTAGGGTGTATTTTTACATATACCCATGTTGGGTGAGAGAAATATCTCTGTAAACTGACAACTTTGTATAAAATTTTTTAAAAGTTGTCGTTTACAGAGATATTTTCACACACAGTATGGGTATATATAAAAATACACCCCAAACACATTGCCCTACTTCTCCTGAGTACGGGGATACACATGTGTGACACTTTTTGCAGGCTGGATGCGCAAAGGGCCCTAAAACCAATGAGTACCTTTAGGATTTCACAGGGCATTTTTACGCATTTGGATTCCAGACTTCTTCTCACGCTTTAGGGGCCCCTAAAATGCCAGGACAGTATAAATACCCCACATGTGACCCCATTTTGGAAAGAAGACACCCCAAGGTATTCCGTGAGGGGCATGGCGAGTTCATGTAAAATTTTATTTTTGTCACAAGTTAGTGGAATATGAGACTTTGTAAAAAAACAAAATAAAAAAATATATATATCAATTTCCGCTAACTTGTGCCAAAAATAAAAATTCTGTGAACTCGCCATGCTCCTCACGGAATACCTTAGGGTGTCTTCTTTCCAAAATGGGGTCACATGTGGGGTATTTATACTGCCCTGGCATTTTAGGGGCCCCTAAAGCGTGAGAATCAAATGCGTAAAAATGGCCTGTGAAATCCTAAAGGTACTCATTGGTTTTAGGGCCCCTTGTGCACCTTGGCTGCAAAAAGTGCCACTCATGTGGTATCGCCGAACTCAGGAGAAGTAGGGCAATGTGTTTTGGGGTGTATTTTTACATATACCCATGCTGCGTGTGAGAAATATTGCTGTAAACGACAACTTTTTACATTTTTTATTCAAAGTTGTCAATTTACAGAGATATTTCTCACACAAAGTATGGGTATATGCAAAAATACACCCCAAAACACATTGCCCTACTTCTCCTGAGTACGGCGATACCACATGTGTGCCACTTTTTGCAGCCAAGATGCGCAAAGGGCCCTAAAACCAATGAGTACCTTTTAGGAGGGCATTTTACGCATTTTTCTTCTCACGCTTTAGGGCCCCTAAAATGCCAGGGCAGTATAAATACCCCACATGTGACCCCATTTTGGAAAGAAGACACCCCAAGGTATTCTGTGAGGGGCATGGCGAGTTCATAGAAGATTTTTTTGGCACAAGTTAGCGGAAATTGATTTTTATTGTTTTTCTCATAAAGTCTACCTTTCTGCTAACTTTTGACAAAAAGTTAAATTGTTCATGGACTCACTATGCCCCTCAGCGAATACCTTAGGGTGTCTTCTTTCCAAAATGGGGTCACATGTGAGGTATTTATACTGCCCTGGCATTTAGGGGCCCTAAAGCGTGAGAGAAAAATGCGTAAAAATGCCCTCCTAAAAGTACTCATTGGTTTTAGGGCCCCTTTGCGCATCTTGGCTGCAAAAAGTGGCACACATGTGGTATCGCCGTACTCAGGAGAAGTAGGCAATGTGTTTTGGGGTGTATTTTTACATATACCCATACTTTGTGTGAGAAATATCTCTGTAAACTGACAACTTTGAATAAAAAAATGTAAAAAGTTGTCGTTTACAGAGATATTTCTCACACCAGCATGGGTATATATAAAATACACCCCAAAACACATTGCCCTACTTCTCCTGAGTACGGCGACACCACATGTGTGACACTTTTTGCAGCCAAGATGCGCAAAGGGGCCCTAAAACCAATGAGTACCTTTAGGATTTCACAGGCCATTTTTACGCATTTGGATTCTCATGCTTTAGGACCCCTAAAATGCCAGGGCAGTAGAAATACCCCACATGTGACCCCATTGTGGAAAGAAGACACCCCAAGGTAATCCGTGAGGGGCATGGCGAGTTCACAGAAAAAAAAAATTTGGCACAAGTTAGCGGAAATTGATTTTTTTTTTTTTTTACAGTCTCATATTTCACTAACTTGTGACAAAAATAAAATTTTGCATGAACTCGCCATACCCCTCACGGAATACCTTGGGGTGTCTTCTCTCTAAAATGGGGTCACATGTGAGGTGTTTGTACTGCCCTGGCATTTGAGGGTCTCCGCAATCATTACACGTATGGCCAGCATTAGGAGTTTCTGCGATTCTCCTTATATTGAGCAGACGAGTAATGAGATTTTTTCCCGTTCAGCCTCTGCACTGAAAAGAAAAAAATGAACGGCACAGATTTCTTCATTCGCATCAATCAATGTGGATGAAAAAATCTCTGCCCAAAAATGTGCAAAAAAAACAAAACGGCACAGATTTCCTCATTCACATCGATCAATGTGGATAAATAAATCTCTGCCAAAAAATGTGCAAAAAAAAAGTAGTAAGGCCCCATTCACACGTCCGTAAAAATGTCCGCATCTATTCCGCAATTCTGCGGAATAGATGCGGACCATTCAGTGTGAATGGGGCTGGCGGTGATGCGGAGAGCACACTATGCGCTCGCCGCATCAGCATTCTGCGAGCTGCGGCCGCAAACTTCCGGGTTTCGGCCCCCAAGCATCCGGCCGCAGCTCCGCAAAAAGATAGAGCATGTCCTATTCTTGTCCGCAGTGCGGACAAGAAAAGGCATTTTCTATATAGTTCTGGCAATGTGCGGATCCGCAAAATGCGGAAAGCACATTGCTGGTGTCCGTGTTTTGCGGATCCGTGGATCCATGGATCCGCAAAACACATACGGACGTCTGAATGAACCTTACAGTGGGGTAATTAGTGTCAGGGGGTGACATGGGGTGATCGGGGGTTAATCAGGGGTTAATCAGTGGGGGGTGGGGTGGATGGGTGGGGGGTCTGTGTGGTGTTTTGGTGCACTTATAAAAGTTTCTTTGGTGGTCCCAAGCAAATGGGACCACCAAAGGAACGATCAGCAAGCATATCAGACGCTGTTAACAAAACAGCGTCTGATATGCCATTTTTTTTAACTTCTACAGCCTGCCAGCGCACGATCAGCGCTGGCAGGCTGTAGCTTACCTTCTCCCCGACGTGATCCTGTGAACGCGCGCACGTGCGCGCGCGCGTTCACAGGAAATCTCGCCTCTCGCGAGATGACGCGCGGGCGCGTCAAGGAGGAACAGACCGACCGCCCGCAGGACGCAATCCTGCGTGAGGCGGTCGGTAAGCGGTTAAACAATAAACTTTTTCTATTAATATGAGCTGTGTAGTGTATTCTTAGGTGTTGTTATTTCAGCTGCGTACTTACAGCTAATATTTGTAGAGCCAATTTTTTTATTTTGATGTTGCACTTGTACACTAGCTGTTTGCCTTTTACTTGAGGCTTCTTAGCTATTTTAATTTCATAACGTTAAAGGGGGTTATCCCAAGATTAATGTAAAAAAAAAAGAAAATTAGTGATATATTAAATGGTAATCTCTAACAAAGCTAGAACCAGCCCTGTCAGTCACATGCATCCAGAGATCCCCCATTTATTGCTTCAAATGCTCCACTAGATTTACACTACTGACATAAAGTTAGCGATATTTTGCTTTCAGGTGAAATGTATAGAAAACGTAAAAAGTTCCTGCTACAATGATATTAGATCATGAAAGTAGGGCATTTAAGTAGAAGCATAAAATGGTGATTACAATCTAGTGAAATAAAAGCCAACACCAGTGATGGGTATACCCCCACAAAAATTTCAATGTCTCAATAACTTGTCATGTGGCCTTGAGCATCAATTCCAGCTTGACAATGATGTCTTCTGCTGTTCACAGGTGGACTTATTGTCTGCTGAGGCAAGGCATCCCACTCTTCTTGAAGGGCAGCCCTCAGGTCATCGAGGTTCTGGGGTACAGAGGTATGAGCCTCTACACGGCGGCTCAGCTGATCCCATAGGTTTTCAATGGGATTCAGGTCTGGAGAAAGTGCAGGCCACTACATTTGAGGTACCCCAGTCTCCAGCAGCCGTTTCCTAATGATGCGACCTCAACAAGCTGGCGTATTGTCATCCATGAAGATGAAATTAGGCCTGTGTTGTTAATGCAGAAGCACAATGACTGGATTAATGATGTTATTCTAGTGGTATGGGCTTGTCACTGTACCATTCACAAAGTATAGGGCAGTTCTGTATTGACTAGACACACCTGTCCACACTGTAACACCACCACCAAATGCATAGCGCTCTCCTCTTGTTGGCGGCCATCATTGCTACTCAGTGTGAATCGACATTCATTAATGAACAGCACTGAGGCCCACTGGTCCCTTGGCTCCCTGGCCCATGTAAGGTTAATTTCACACTAGAGTTTTTTGCGGATCCGTCATGGATCTGCAAAAACGCTTCCATTACAATAATACAACCGCATGCATCCGTAATGAAGAGATCCGGTTGTATAATGTCTTCTATAGCCATGACAGATCCGTCTTGAACACCATTGAAGGTCATCAAGGTCATCCGTTTTCTGTTGTGTCAGGAAAAACTGATCCGTCCTTATTGACTTACATTTTGTGTCAGGATGGATCCGTCTTGCTTCACACCACAAAAACGCGGCTTGCAGCATTATTCTGTCCACGATGGGGATGCAACCAAACGAAAGGAATTCATTTTGGTGCATTTCGTTTTGTTCAGGTTTGTCCCCGTTGAGAATGAATGGGGACAAAACTGAAGTGTTTTCTTCCGCGTGAGATCCTATGACAGATCTCAATAGCGGAATTGAAAACGCTAGTGGGAAAGCAGCCTCAGACGATGACGACTGTAGTCAGGTACCCTTGCAGGTCCTCTAGCACGCAGACCACGCTCATGTAAACGGTTTCGAATGGTCTGACTTGACACTTGGGTGCCTTTCACCTCCCTTTTAAATGTACCTGCAGTTGTGTGGCATTCATCATCTGGTTCCACAGGGCATTATTCACAATGAAGCAGTCATTAGTGTCGGATGTGGCCAAAAAACGTCCACTTCTCTGCCTTTTTGTGATTCTTCCAGTCTCTCTCTATCTCCTTGCAACCTGCTGATGACACTCTAAGCTCAGTGACCCCTTCCGCCCGAGAACATTCTGCTTGAACCCTCACAGTTGCAAGTCACTGTTAATCAATTGTTAGATGTCATCTTGGTCTCATGATGTCAAAATGTGAACAGCATGATGAGGAGGACTGTTTAAAAATCAATTCTAATTGAAACAGGAAATTTATTGGGCGATTCATGGATCAAACACCTGTTGTGAATATTGCGGTTAAGCTCCTTGTTAGAGATCAGCGAGTTGTGAAAAAAGTACTGAATAAACATATAATCTAAAGGGACGTTAAGAACAAAAAACAAAAAATCTTTATTGTTAGTTGCTACACTAAAATAAATAGAATAGTCTACATACAAAGGTGAGTATCTATAATATAGACTGGCAATAAAGTGCATCAATGTCCTGCATTCGGATAGTTTCATGTGCAAGACATATATGTTGTTGGCAAATTTTTGACAACTGCGATACTGATGCGATACATTCCCTGTCGGAACTCGAGTATCTGTCAGCCTAGCCAATAATTAACCCTGGTGTGTGGGTAGTTGTTATATAGGTTTTGGCCAGCCTGGCGTACTGACATCTATCTGGTTAACACCAGCACCATAGTGCACATGTCTTGCACATGAAACTATCCGAATGCAGGACATTGATGCACTTGATTGCCAGTCTATATAATAGATACTCACCTTTGTATGTAGACTATTCGATTTATTTTAGTGTAGCAACTAACAATAAAGATTTTTTGTTTTTTGTTCTTAACGTCCCTTTAGATTATATGTTTATTGATACTATAGGGGACGTGCACCTATTTATAGTTTGACTAGTTTCCATTGCAAAAAGTACTGAAACTGAACAGTAGGACATGTCCATTACAAAGTTTAGAGAAGGTCACATTAAGTTTACCTGTAAAGATTAGAGTGCATTTTAGGTTCATCTCCCAGAAGCCAAATATCCCTAACTGTATTTTAAGCTGAAAGCTTTGGGGGTATGCCCTTTCTCAGGGGACATGTCATGTAATTGTCACAGCTTCTAACATTTTATATGGCTCGTGGCAGTTGAAGGTTAGAACTGAGCATATGTGACCACCTTAGCGAGGTTGACATAGAGATGATAAGAAAACCAAACAGCAGGTGGTGCTATACAAATACATCTTATTGAATAACTCAGTGGCCATACCAAATTTTCAATTACATGTAGAGATAAGTGGATTAATTATATAAGAGCTATGAATAAGCTAACGTCCATGGAGACTAAAGCACTTGGATTTAGATAGAATCCATTTGTGTCTGAATTGAATCACACACCTGATTTGGTTTAATCGGGTGCGTAACATAATTTTAAGAAATTCGCTCATCACTAATTACCTGCAAATAAATACGCATTCATTTCCAGGTGCTGGTTTGCAAAATGTAGAATATTTTTGTGGGACAACCCCTTTGAGCATGGCCAGACCTGATATGCGATTTTCTGTTTTGCTTGTTTAATACTCTGCAGTGTTGCTTATATTGCTATAAATGGATCTTATTAATTATTTTGCTTTTTGTAATAGCATCTCTATGCTAGTATATGTTGTATGAAAAATGTTAGATAAAAACACATTGGAATCATGAGAATGCTTTATTACACTTAATATTCAATTAAGGGCTCAATCAAACAAGCCATTTTCACATCTGACCATTGTACACTCAGACTGCACACTGCCTGAACACTAATACATTAAAGTTAATGAGCTTTTTTTCACAGACCATCAGTCTGTGCAGAGAAAATCACAGCATGTACTGTTTTGGTCAAATTTTCATGCTAGACTTATGTAAAAAATGGACAGTAGATAGACGCCAACCATGTGAGGTCCAATTTTTACGGATGGTTGCTAGGAATAATAATAATCTTATTCTGCATAAACATATTCCACAACAGAGGGTACATATACTGTACAAACAAAATCGGACATTGCATAGTAACAAACAAGTCAACAATTTGAATCCAGAGGGGAAAAATGCTGACTGGTTTGGAGCTATATGGGAATAGCGGGCTTTATGAGCAGACTAAAACAAAAAAGTTTGCAAGTGTGTGAGTGTGTTTACATCTAAAGTGGGGTTTGTTTTAAGTGTGACTTGATATTAAGCGATTTCAGATTTGGGGAATTTAGAAGGGAACTGCATTTATTTACTTGTTTATCATTTTTATTGCATTGTATAATTTATCTTCATTTAAAAGCTATGTAAACCTTCGGGGCGATTTTTTATGATTGCATTTTACTCATTTTGTGCTAAAAATACATTTTTCAATTGGTCTTTATTAAAAATATCCAGCCTTTCTGTCACAAAGAGTTAAAGGGGTTGTCCGAGTTATGTAAAAAAAAAATATATAGCACTGTAAATCTAATGGTCAGCAAGCTAAGCAAGTTTTAGGCAAAAAAATAAATAAAATCAATTTCTTCATTTCCCTGGTTCTCTTCTGGCCCTTTGTTTACCTGCAATAACAATAATCTGTTAGGTTTTCTTCATTGATATTTGTGCTATTCCCCCTGCTTTGCAAAGAGAGTGAATAAAGTTCTGCCCCGAGTGAAATGTCTGACTGCTGGGATACTCAGCAGCATGTTGCACGTGTAGGACTACAAGTCCCAGCTGTACAATGACACAGGATCTTACCCCAACCTGTTCTTGTGCAATGCTCTGCAGAACTCCTCCAGTCTGTTAGCTCCTGTGCCCAGCATTTGTTTCTTCACTGCTCAGCAAAGCCTTCAGCCCTGAGTCTGTGCTCCTGATAGTAGAAGGGGTAATCTTTCCTGAAGAATCCAGTGGGAGGGAGACACAGGGCAGACAGCAGAAGACTGCAGTGCAGGGGACGTGGCCAGCACAGTGATGTCTGTCTCGTGCACAGACACAGACCTGCTTTCTAGGCTTGTGTACGAGACATCATTACAGCAAGGAGAGAAGCTGACATCACAGGTCATGTGACCCTCAGTGAAATATCTACTGTCCAATAGGGGCCTTGTAGAGAAAAAAGAGGAGCTGGTTTGTTCTTCTGGTTATTTTTATTTTTTGATAGACGTAAAAAAAAATTAACTGGTGCCACATGGAGATACAAATAGACAAAATGAATGTCATCAGAGACATAACTGATGCAAAATGGCTGGAAAATCGTTATATCAGTTTTACATGCTTATCTGAATAATCCCTAAGGCTGGGGACACACCTAGGCGTTTCTGAATCGCGCGTATGATGCGCGTTTTTGGATGCGCGTTTTTGTAACTAAGAAACGCGCGTCATACGCGCGATTCAGTGATTCTCCCCTATGGCAACATTGTCCATAGGCGCGTTAAAACGCCCAAAAGAAGCTCATGTACTTGTTTGGGCGTTGGGCGTTTTACAGCGCATTCAAACGCGCTGTAAAACGCCCAAATGTGAACCATGCCCATAGGGATGCATGGCTTTTCACATGTTGAGCGTTTTTCAGCGCGTTTGAACGCGCTGAAAAACGCTCAGGTGTGTTCCCAGGGTAAGGGTACAGCCACAGGTTAAGATTCCTTAATTCCGTTTTGGAAGCCAATACCAGGAGTGAATTCAGAAAATAGGAAAAGTAGTATCTGTCATTTATATTTTCTCTTCTTTTATAACCCACTCTTCATTTTGGCTACCATAACTGCTTTAGGAAACTTGAAGACATGGCCGTACCCTAAGTGTCTCAAGGGCTCATTCAGACGGCCCTATGCTGTCTGCAAAAATGCGGATCAGTTTTTTTGTGGCAGTTCAGCATGTCCACAAAAAAAACGATTGCATTAAATTTTTTTGCTGATCCATAGACTTCAATATGGCCATGTCCTGATTTTCACTGACAAGTATAGGACATGTTTCATTTTTTTTGCTGAGCCGTGCAATGGAAGCAAAGGGTCCCATAGAAGTGAATGAGACAGCATCTAATCCGCAAAAAAACGGATCCGCATTTTTGCAGACAGCATACGGCCGTCTGAATGAGAAATCTAAGCGCCCAACTGTAGACTATAAATGATCCTCAGGCCAACCAGCCATCTCTGTAAGGGCATACTTGTAAAGAAGAACATGTATCCTACAAATTATTCTGGTTGTCATTGCAGATGTTTACCAAAGTCATGAATTGTACAGTGGAGATCCATTCTGTGTAATAAGACATTAAATTATCAGATCCTGGTAATGAATTACTGTCTCGACTCATTAACCTTTTCTGCTTTTTCTAATTATAATTTAAAGTCATTATTACATAAACCTTTTAAGAGAAACAAGACAATTGTAGGATCTTTATAATTTATTAACATTAAATGAGGAACATTGAGAGTGTCAGCTGGAAACTTACAGAGGATTTGTTAGAGCACTTAATGTGGAGATACTTAGTAACCAAATAATTTACATGGTGCATCATCTATTTAAAAGGCTATTTACTATTCTTAGAAAGATTAGCATAGATGTAACATTATGAAATAGGTGTAAAGTTTGGTCATAACTGGTGAAGTACTTTACAAATGTGGTATTTCAAAAACTGATGAATTATTCTCTACATTACCAAAGATTTCATAGTTAGAAGAAGGAGGCATTGGAGGCATACAGAGGTGCAGTAGGTTTTGGGCTTGGCATGCCAGAGGCAATCAAGTTGTCATCCTGTCTGAAGCCATTCCATGCCATTATTAAGGCGACACCATGGCTTTACTCTGCTTGTGGTGCACGGCCTTGCAGGTTAGGGTCTTCACTGCTGCCTTCCTGTGTTTTGTGTTAGGCCAAGTTCACACTTCAGCTATTTGATCAGTGATTTCCATCAGTGATTGTGAGTCAAAACCAGGTGTGGGTCAAAAACACAGAACAGGTGCAAAGCTAGCCATTATACCTTATCTCTGTGTAGGCTTCCCTACTGGCTTTGGCACACAATAACTGATGGAAATAACTAACCAAATAACTGAAGTGTGAACTTGGCCTTATCAGTATTGAAGGTGGATCACAGTCATTTTTGATTGTGATTTGTTGCTGGTTACTTTTAGGGCTCTTTCACATGAGCGGATGCCGTGCGGGTAATCCGCTGCGTGAAAGAGAGCCAAGCCCCGTTCTAGACAGCAGAGACACGGAGTAGTAACATGATTGATAATGCTCCGTGCCTCTCTGTGACCTTTTTACTACAAAAGCACAGTGAGATAAAGTTGTCACTGTGATTTTGTAGTAAAAAGATCAGAGAGAGAGGCACGGAGCATTATCAATCATGTTAATGTTAATCCATGTCTCTGCTGTCCAGAGTGGGGTTTGGCACTCTTTGACGCTGCAGGTTACCCGCACGGCATCGCCTCGTGTGAAAGAGAACTTATAGTTATTTTATCACACCAGAGGCAGCATGTGTCTACTGTTTATTATCATTACCTTCCCTTTTTGATGTCATGTGGGGATATATGATTGACCTATCGAGCTTTATATTCTAAATCATTGGTTTATTTATACAATCTTGTTGTTTAATTATGACCAAATTATTTATTTCTTAATGTCAATATTCTATTGGATATTTGTCAACAAACATTGATACATTTTATCTTATGTCAGGCGGTTGGCTTTTTATTTCCTCAGTGGGGGGAATATTATAGTTTTTTTTTGGTGCAGCCAATATTTACCTAGCATTTTTTGAGACTGATACAACCTACAGTATAGCTAATTTAGAGATTTCATCACTTGGTATCTCACTTAAATACCCTAATAGGCCATTGAATAGTGCATCGGGAACCCTAATTCCAAACATTTTAGGAATAAAGACTTCTCACCTGGGACATTTAATATCTATTCTAATGTGCATTTTATAAAAATGACTGATATATGGTATGCTTTTTGTATAAGAAACAATGGGTAATGCCAACGCACCAACCTAAAGGACAAAAGATGACATTGCTTCCAATATAGCACCCGACATCTGCCTCCCACTTTTCCTTCAAAAATACCCACCCAAAAGTCTTTTAGGCTTGAAATTATAAGAACTAGAATTAGTAATATGGTCAAATATATCAGCACTAATGACAGAGACGCTATATCATTTTGCCATTGAGCTGCATGCTGATATAAGTACAGGCATTTTCAGAATTTCTGCATTTCATTTTTTTACTCTCTGCCTTCTTGGATCCATAACTTTTTTATTTTTCGTTCACATAGGCGTATAGGGCTTGTTCATTGCAGGACAAGTTGTACTTTCTAATAGCACCATTTAATATTGCATACAAAGTAGTGCGAAGGTAGAAAAAAATTTAAATGAGGTGGAATTGGAACAAAACACCATTGTTTTATGGGTTTCCTTTTTACAGTGTTCTCCACGGAGTAAAGCTGACCTATTAAATTCTTTCTCTGGGTCAGTACAATTACAGCAATTTACCATTTATATAGTTTTTCTTTAGTTTCAATACTGAAAAAATAATAATTTTTTCTTTGCATCGCCATAATCTGACCAGAATAGCTTTTAAAAAGTTACATGTATGGAGCTGTGTGAGGGCTTATTTTTTGCTCGTTTTCTATTGTTTTCCACTGATACCATTTATGAATGTGTATGGCTCTTTGATCACTTTTTATTAAATTTTTTGTAGGTTAAACAGTAAAAAAACATCAATCCACATCCCCAATTACGGATAACTAATTTTATATTTTAATACTATAAGCATTTGGGAAAATGGCGATATCTATGATTTTTTATAGTTTATTTCTAGAGGGCTTGTCCAGGCTTTTACTATTGATGACCTATCTTCAGGACCCAGATTGGTGGGGGTCCGACACCCAGAACCCCTGCCGACCAGCTGCATGCAGTGCGCATGTGTCATCTCCCTTCTCTCTTCCTGTCCTCTGCTGTGATCTATGGTCAGCCGCTCCACTAATTTCAATGGGATTTCCGGAGATAGCCGTACCAATCTAATAGGTATCCCCTATGCTGTGGATAGGTGATACCTACATAACTGAACTACCCCTTACATTTCAGGGGTCACTCTGTGGCACTATTAGTTTCAAGCAGTACTGTGCACTGTGGCACTGTTAATTTCAAAGAGTGCTGTGTGTGGCACTATAAATTTCAGGAGTCACTATGTGGTAACACTGTATAACACACCATTATGGGTGGGTTCACACTAGCATTATGCATTCCGTTATTGCTTTCCATTATAACATGGTTATAACGGAACATAACGGAATCCATAAGACGGAAGGACGGATCCGTTCTTTTGCCCATAGACTTCAATTATGACGGAATGCAAAACGGAAGCCTTTCAAGACGGAAAACAAAGTTCTGTGGACAGGACTTTGTTTTCCGTCTTGCATAACGGGACCCAGACGGATCCGTTATGCTTTTCCATAGACTTGTATTATGATGGAAAGCAAACGGAATGCCTTTTAAAGGCTTCCGTTTTGCATTCTGTCTGGATATTCCGTTATTTTCCGTTATAACCATGTTATAACGGAAAGCAATAACGGAATGCATAACGCTAGTGTGAACCGACCCTTTCTTTGTAGTACTATAAATTTCAGGCAGAACTATTAATTAATTTCAGTGGGTACTCTGTTTGGCTCTATTCATTTCCAGGGCAGTATGTGCGACCCAATTTTATGGGGCCCTGTGTGTGGCACCATTAATTTCAGGGGTCACTGTGTGAAACTATTAATTTCAGAAGGCACTGTATGTGACACTATTAATTTCAGGGGTCACTGTGTGAAACTATTAATTTCAGGGGCACTGTATGTGACACTATTAATTTCATGGGCACTATGTGTGGCTATTAATTTCAGGGTTAACTGTGTGGCACTATTAATTTCTGGGGGCACTGTGTGTGGCACTATTAATTTCATGGGCACTATGTGTGGCTATTAATTTCAGGGTTAACTGTGTGGCACTATTAGTTTCAGGGGGCACTGTGTGCAACTATTAATGTCAGAAGGCAATGTGTGTGGCACTATTAATTTCAAGGGCACTATGTGTGTCTTTTCATTTCAGGGTTAACTGTATGGCACTATTAGTTTCAGGGGCAGTATAAGTGGCTATTAATTTCAGAGTTCACTGTGTGGCATTATTAATTTCAGGGGGCACTGTGTGTGGCACTATTAATGTCAGGGGGCACTGTGTGTGGCACTATTAAGGTCAGGAGGCACTGTGTGTGGCACTATTAATGTCAGGAGTCACTGTGTGTGGCACTATTAATGTCAGGAGGCACTGTATGTGGCACTATTAATGTCAGAAGGCAATGTGTGTGGCACTATTAATTTCAGGGGCATTCTGTGTGGCACTATTCATTTCAGGGGTCACTGTGTAGCACTATTAATTTCAGGGGCACTGTGCGTGGCACTATTATTTCAGGGATCACTGTGTAGCACTATTGATTTCAGGGGCACTGTGTGTGGCACTATTATTTCAGGGATCACTGTGTGTGGCACTATTATTTCAGGGATCACTGTGTAGCACTATTAATTTCAGGGATCACTGTGCGTGGCACTATTATTTCAGGGATCACTGTGTGTGGCACTATTATTTCAGGGATCACTGTGTAGCACTATTGGTTTCAGGGGCACTGTGTGTGGCACTATTATTTCAGGGATCACAGTGTAGCACTATTAATTTCAGGGGCACTGTGCGTGGCACTATTATTTCAGGGATCACTGTGTAGCACTATTAATGTCAGAAGGCAATGTGTGTGGCACTATTAATGTCAGAAGGCAATGTGTGTGGCACTATTAATTTCAGGGGCATTGTGTGTGGCACTATTCATTTCAGGGGTCACTGTGTAGCACTATTCATTTCAGGGATCACTGTGTGTGGCACTATTATTTCAGGGATCACTGTGTAGCACTATTGCTTTCAGGGGCACTGTGTGTGGCACTATTATTTCAGGGATCACTGTGTGTGGCACTATTATTTCAGGGATCACTGTGTAGCACTATTAATTTCAGGGGCACTGTGCGTGGCACTATTATTTCAGGGATCACTGTGTGTGGCACTATTATTTCAGGGATCACTGTGTAGCACTATTGCTTTCAGGGGCACTGTGTGTGGCACTATTATTTCAGGGATCACTGTGTAGCACTATTAATTTCAGGGGCACTGTGCGTGGCACTATTATTTCAGGGATCACTGTGTAGCACTATTAATGTCAGAAGGCAATGTGTGTGGCACTATTAATTTCAGGGGCATTGTGTGTGGCACTATTAATGTCAGAAGGCAATGTGTGTGGCACTATTAATTTCAGGGGCATTGTGTGTGGCACTATTCATTTCAGGGGTCACTGTGTAGCACTATTCATTTCAGGGGGCACTGTGTGTGGCACTATTAATTTCACGGGGCACTGAGTGTGGCACTATTAATGTCAGGAGGCACTGTGTGTGGCACTATTAATTTCAGGGATCACTGTGAGTGGCACTATTATTTCAGGGATCACTGTGTAGCACTATTAATTTCAGGGGCACTGTGTGGCACTATTATTTCAGGATCACTGTAGCACTAATTCAGGGCACTGTGCGTGGCACTATTATTTCAGGGATCACTGTGTGTGGCACTATTATTTCAGGGATCACTGTGTAGCACTATTGATTTCAGGGGCACTGTGTGTGGCACTATTATTTCAGGGGGAAACACAAGGGGGGGGGGTCAGTCAGCACGTCCCTGTATGCAGGTACACATAGCTATGGCAAAATACACAAACACAAAAATTAACAGCACTCTGCAACCAGCACTCTGCCCTGCCTCTATGCTAGAAGCTATAAGAGGTCGTTAGTGTACATTTTGATCAAAAGGTAATAAGCCACTCACCACACCAAGGCCCACTCCCTGGATTTTATGTGGCTGTCATGGCCCATAACAGGTAGGATTTAGCGTTAGGACCACTCATAGAGAGGGCCTTGACGTGGCGAGTGGCTTATTACTTTTTGATCAAAACGTACACTAACAACCTCTTCTAGCTTCTAGCATAGAGGCTGGGCAGAGTGCTGGTTGCAGAGTTACTATTATTTCAGGGATCACTGTGTAGCACTATTAATTTCAGGGGGTACTGTGTGTGGCGCTATTAATTTCAAGGGGCCTGATGGCATATAGATTAAATGAGAATGGGCTGTGAAGTGTTGGGATGGTGGGCATCAGTGCCAGCAGGAAACCCTCCCTGATGGGGATTTCCTAACTCTCTGGACTGGCAGCTGTCTTCTTTCGGCCTCTGCTGGGATGGCATACATTGGTATACTTTTTTTTATCCACAGCAGACAGCACTTCCATGTACAGTGGGCCAGTGTATAAAAAACGTATACCTAGCAATGCTTTTCTTCCTATGGAGGTTTGTTTCACAACATTTACCGAATTTATTGGAATGGAGTCTGAACAGAATCTTACTATTCTCAGGTGGAGTATGTACAGCTCCTCCCGCCAAACTCAGGGCAGAGGCTGGGAAGCTTAGAGGGAGTTCGCACTCGGCAGATTATGTGGCAGAAAATTCTGCGACTGAAAATCAGTCCCATTCATTTGAATAGGGTAGCAAGCACATGGATTTCTGCAAACCCCATTAAGGTGAATGGAACTGATTTTCAGTGTCAGAATTTTCTGCCACAAAATCTGCTGCGTGTGAAGACACCCTTAGTCCTCAAGCACACGACCGTATATATTTTGCGGTCCCCAAAAAATCCGGATGACATCTGTGTGCAGTCCATATTTTGCGTAACGGAACAGCTGGCCCCTAATAGAACAGTCCTATTCTTCTCCGTAATCCGGACAATAATAGGACATTTTTTTGCGGAACGGAAATACGGACATACGGACACGGAATGCACATGGAGTACCTTCCTTTTTTTTTGCCGGCCCATTGAAATGAATGGTTCTGCATACGGTCTGCAAAAAAAAAATGAATGGAAAGAAAATACGTTTGTGTGCATGAGGCCTTAAGGCCATTCCGCAAAATACGGTATGCTCACGGATGTCACCAGTATTTTTTTTCGGACCGCAAAATACATACGGTCGTGTGCATGAGGCCTTAGGCTCAATGCACACGATCAGGATTGAAAATCCGCACCGTAGGTCATGCACATTGTATTCTACGAGAATTTGAAATTCTTATTTACGTGATGCAGATTTTTTTTTTGTGCGGATTTTGACTTGCGGTGCAGATTTTTAAATCCGTGTTTACCCTAACAGTACAGAAAGGCCAGTGGCTGAAGCCATGAAGGGACGCTTCCAGGTGCGTTCAAACTCCCAATGCAGCCTGCAAGCCCATCCCATGCTCTCCTGTATAGAGATGTCAGCAGTTCTCTGAGGGCTCAAAACTGCTGACAGCCTCACTTGAAATGTTGTCTCCAGACAGAAAAGATATCCCAGCCAAGGCACCCTTCTAACTCTTCCTATAAGGTGATTCAGACTGGCCTCCTCTACATCCCTGCTAGTCACCAGGTCCTCCCCCACTCCTGGAGGTTGCTGCTCAGCTGATGTCTGCTCCCCACTCACTACTTCCAGGTCTGGGAGGCTCTGGTCACGTGCTCTGCTGTCATCCTGCCCCTGCTGCCTCTCTGGTGGATGCTTTTGGGTGGTATCAAATAATTGCTTAATCTGCTTATTGCCCGTAGTCAGCCCTGCCCCCTCCCTTGCCCTCTGCAGCAATGCCAGGGAGCGGGAACCAGGATGCTCTGCTGATTTGGATGTGATCACTTCTAGGTGTTTGGAGCTGCAACCTTATTAGACCTAAAGCAACAGAGAGGGGATTAATGGGGCGCTATTCTAGGTGCTAATAGGATTGCTGGGCTTCAGTGACAGAGGGAAGGAGGGAGGGGAGGCAGAGACTGGGAAGAAGGATGGCGCTGCCACCTCTAGCTGTCACTGTTATCTCTGGCTGCCGCTCACCAATGGTGCTGTGCTGACAAGACAGGCTGAGGGGAGAGCACAGCCCGGGGAAGGGAGGGAGGACGCCGGGTCACAGGGCAGGACGGCAGATGCCTGGGAATCCCAATTTCATGATCGCATGCAGAGGTGTGAGGGGGGGCATCGGAGGGGAGCTACAAGGGGGGAGGCAAAATGAAATACCAGAAATACCTGACTGTGCTGCAGATGGCGATTGGAGTGACTCCATCCAACCGGGGCAACATTCTCCCTATTAAGAGGAGGCTGTGGTGAGTACGGCGAGCCTCGTCATGTCTGCAATGTGACCGTGCATGCTCCATTTACCGGGCTACATGTGTAGTCAGCGTGCTGCATAGGAGGAGGCTCATCTGCATCATATGGGGGGGCAATGTATGCACATGGCGTGCGGCAGACACTGGCATGGTGGTACCTATGGCCGCGCCGCCTGCATGGAAGGTGCATTGTCCTCAGCATGTATTATACATGGGGACCAGCGCTTGTGCGGCGGCTGCGGGTCTGTATGTCATGCAGGCTGTAGAGGGGGTGCTGTGGTAATGTCTGCTCTGTGGGGTGGTGTACTGTAGTAATGTATGAGGTGAGGTGATATACTGTAGTAATGTATGATGTGTGGTGGTATACTGTAGTAATTTATGATGTGTGGTGATATACTGTAGTAATGTATGAGGTGAGGTGGTATACTGTAGTAATGTATGATGTGTGGTGGTATACTATAGTAATTTATGATGTGTGGTGGTATACTGTAGTAATGTATGATGTGTGGTGATATACTGTAGTAATATATGATGTGTGGTGATATGCTGTAGTGATGTGGGATGGTATACTATAGTAATGTATGATGGTATACTGTAGTAATATGATGTGTGGTGGTATACTGTAGTAATGTATGATGTGTGGTGATATACTGTAGTAATGTATGATGTGTGGTGATATACTGTAGTAATGTATGATGTGTGGTGATATACTGTAGTAATGTATGATGTGGGATGGTATACTATAGTAATTTATGATGTGTGGTGGTATACTGTAGTAATGTATGATGTGGGATGGTATACTGTAGTAATGTATGATGTGTGGTGATATACTGTAGTAATATATGGCGTATGTGGTCATATATTGTAGTAATGTATGATGTGTGGTGATAAACTGTAGTAATATATGGTTTGTGGGGATATACTGTAGTAATGTATGATATGTGGTGATATACTGTAGTAATATATGGTGTATGTGGTCATATACTGTAGTAATATATGGTGTGTGGGGATATACTGTAGCAATGTATGAGGTGAGGTGATATACTGTAGTAATGTTTATATGGTGTATGTGGTCATATACTGTAGTAATATATGGTGTGTGGTGATATACTGTAGTAATGTATGAGGTGAGGTGATATACTGCAGTAATATATGGTGTATGTGGTCATATACTGTAGTAATGTATATGTGGTGATATACTGTAGTAATGTATGAGGTGAGGTGATATACTGCAGTAATATATGGTGTGTGTAGTCATATACTGTAGTAATGTATGAGGTGAGGTGATATACTGCAGTAATATATGGTGTGTGTAGTCATATACTGTAGTAATGTATGACTAATGTATGCAAAACGGATCCGTCTCATTTCCGTTATGCTGGAGAGGACTCCCCTGCATAACACAAACTGGACAGATCCGTTTTGCAGTCCATAGACTTCTATTATGACGGAATGAATAATGGAATGCCTCTAAAGGCCTTATGGTCCGTGCCAACAGAATCCGTAACGCAATTCACCTTTTACCAGTAAACGAAGCGAGAACGAATTTCAAAATATGATATTCAGTGAGGTATGTTGTGTGTGGTGGTATACTGTAGTGAGGTATGTTGTGTGTGGCGGTATACTGTAGTGAGGTATGTTGTGTGTGGCGGTATACTGTAGTGAGGTATGTTGTGTGTGGCGGTATACTGTAGTGAGGTATGTTGTGAGTGGTGGTATACTGTAGTGAGGTATGTTGTGTGTGGCGGTATACTGTAGTGAGGTATGTTGTGTGTGGCGGTATACTGTAGTGAGGTATGTTGTGTGTGGCGGTATACTGTAGTGAGGTATGTTGTGTGTGGTGGTATACTGTAGTGAGGTATGTTGTGTGTGGTGGTATACTGTAGTGAGGTATGTTGTGTGTGGCAGTATACTGTAGTGAGGTATGTTGTGTGTGGCGGTATACTGTAGTGAGGTATGTTGTGTGTGGTGGTATACTGTAGTGAGGTATGTTGTGTGTGGTGGTATACTGTAGTGAGGTATGTTGTGTGTGGCTGTATACTGTAGTGAGGTATGTTGTGTGTGGTGGTATACTGTAGTGAGGTATGTTGTGTGTGGCGGTATACTGTAGTGAGGTATAATGTGTGTGGTGGTATACTGTAGTGAGGTATGTTGTGTGTGGTGGTATACTGTAGTGAGCTATGTTGTGTGTGGCGGTATACTGTAGTGAGGTACTTTGTGTGTGGTGGTATACTGTAGTGAGGTATGTTGTGTGTGGTGGTATACTGTAGTGAGGTATGTTGTGTGTGGTGGTATACTGTAGTGAGGTATGTTGTGTGTGGCGGTATACTGTAGTGAGGTATGTTGTGTGTGGTGGTATACTGTAGTGAGGTATGTTGTGTGTGGTGGTATACTGTAGTGAGGTATGTTGTGTGTGGCGGTATACTGTAGTGAGCTATGTTGTGTGTGGCGGTATACTGTAGTGAGGTATGTTGTGTGTGGTGGTATACTGTAGTGAGGTATGTTGTGTGTGGCGGTATACTGTAGTGAGGTATGTTGTGTGTGGTGGTATACTGTAGTGAGGTATGTTGTGTGTGGCGGTATACTGTAGTGAGGTAGGTTGTGTGTGGCGGTATACTGTAGTGAGGTATGTTGTGTGTGGTGGTATACTGTAGTGAGGTATGTTGTGTGTGGCGGTATACTGTAGTGAGGTATGTTGTGTGTGGTGGTATACTGTAGTGAGGTATGTTGTGTGTGGTGGTATACTGTAGTGAGCTATGTTGTGTGTGGCGGTATACTGTAGTGAGGTACTTTGTGTGTGGCGGTATACTGTAGTGAGGTATGTTGTGTGTGGGGGTATACTGTAGTGAGGTATGTTGTGTGTGGCGGTATACTGTAGTGAGGTATGTTGTGTGTGGCGGTATACTGTAGTGAGGTATGTTGTGTGTGGCGGTATACTGTAGTGAGGTATGTTGTGTGTGGTGGTATACTGTAGTGAGGTATGTTGTGTGTGGTGGTATACTGTAGTGAGGTATGTTGTGTGTGGCGGTATACTGTAGTGAGGTATGTTGTGTGTGGCGTTATACTGTAGTGAGGTATGTTGTGTGTGGTGGTATACTGTAGTGAAGTATGTTGTGTGTGGTGGTATACTGTAGTGAGGTATGTTGTGTGCGGTGGTATACTGTAGTGAGGTATGTTGTGTGTGGCGGTATACTGTAGTGAGGTATGTTGTGTGTGGAGGTATACTGTAGTGATGTATGTTGTGTGTGACGTTATACTGTAGTGAGGTATGTTGTGTGTGGTGGTATACTGTAGTGAGGTATGTTGTGTGTGGCGGTATACTGTAGTGAGGTATGTTGTGTGTGGTGGTATACTGTAGTGAGGTATGTTGTGTGTGGCGGTATACTGTAGTGAGGTATGTTGTGTGTGGTGGTATACTGTAGTGAGGTATGTTGTGTGTGGCGGTATACTGTAGTGAGGTATGTTGTGTGTGGCGGTATACTGTAGTGAGGTATGTTGTGTGTGGCGGTATACTGTAGTGAGGTATGTTGTGTGTGGCGGTATACTGTAGTGAGGTATGTTGTGTGTGGTATTATACTGTAGTGAGGTATGTTGTGTGTGTAGTGATATACTGCGTTGATGTATACTGTATGGTGGTATTCTAAAGATTGTATGGTGTGTGTGCGGAGGTACTGTATATTGTAGTAGTGTATGCAATGGCTGAGTAAATACTGTAGTACTATCATACATTAGGAGGTAGAAAACAGCAGCGTGCCACTACTAACCTTTTTACACAAAGCCGCTCCTCTAACTCTACCCAATGCCTTAAAACCAAACAAAAACGCCAACCGTTGTGTATGTTATTTAGTACACCACATAAAAACACTGGAACCCAGTGTCACTGTGCTCACCTATTGGGAACAGTGTGACCATGTAAGGTATATAGAGGAATGCCTTTGGCAACAAATCATACAACTAAACCTACAAAAATGGCCAGTCCCCATAATTATCATCAAAAATACAAGTAAACAATTAGAAAGGTTTAAAATCAACAGTGCAGGTAAGATGGCGGCATCACAGGAGGGGACCACGTGGGCAATATCGTATATCAGTAAATTATCAAAACACCAGAAATAAAGTGCAAGTGCAAATACTGGCTAAAGTAACATTGAAAAAACTGTAACGTTACCCATAGTGTGTCTCCGTCCAGGATGGCGCCAACCCCGACAAGTCCCCTTTGTGCCCCCAAACAATAGTTATGGCAGCTTAGTCCCTCTTTACTGTACTTATGCTGCCATAGTGCCTCCACAAAGTAGTTATACCCTCTTAGTGCCCATTTACAGTAGTTATGCCTCCTTAGTGCCCCCACTCAGTAGTTATGCCAGCTTAGTGCCTCTTCACTGTACTTATGCTGCCTTAGTGCCTCGGCAAAGTAGTTATACCCCCTTAGTGCTCATGTACCGTAGTTAAGCCCTCTTAGTGCCCCTACACAGTAGTTTATGCCACTTTAGTGACCCCACACAATAGTTTTGCAAGCTTAGTGCCCCTTCACTGTAGTTATTCTGCCTTAGTGCCTCCACACAGTAGTTATGCCCTCTTAGTGACCACACACAGTAGTTATGCCCTCTAAGTGACCACACATAGTAGTTCTGCCCTCTTAGAGACCACACACAGTAGTTATGTTCCCTTAGTGACCACACACAGTAGTTATTTGTCCTTATTGCCTCCACACAGTAGTTATGCCCTCTTAGTGACCACACAGTAGTTATGCCCTCTAAGTGACCACACACAGTAGTTATGTTCCCTTAGTGACCACACACAGTAGTTATGTGCCCTTAGTGCCTCCACATAGTAGTTATGCCCTCTTAGTGACCACACACAGTATTTATGCCCTGTAAGTGACCACACACAGTAGGTATGCTCTCTGAGTGACCACACACAGTAGGTATGCCCTCTTAGTTACCACACACAGTAGTTATGTGTCCTTATTCCCTCCACACAGTAGTTATGCCCTCTAAGTGACCACACATAGTAGGTATGTGTCCTTATTCCCTCCACACAGTAGTTATGCCCTCTAATTGACCACACACAGTAGGTATGCCCTCTTAGTGACCACACACAGTAGTTATGTGTCCTTATTCCCTCCACACAGAAGTTATGCCCTCTAAGTGACCACACACAGTAGTTATGCCCTCTTAGTGACCACACACAGTAGGTATGCCCTCTTAGTGACCACACACAGTAGGTATGCCCTCTTAGTGACCACGCACAGTAGTTATGTGTCCTTATTGCCTCCACACAGTAGTTATGCCCTCTAAGTGACCACACACAGTAGTTATGCCCTCTTAGTGACCACACACAGTAGTTATGCCCTCTTAGTGCCTCCACACAGTAGTTATGTGCACTTAGTGCCTCCACACAGTAGTTATATGCCCTTAGTGCCTCCACACAGTAGTTATGCCGTCTTAGTGATCACACACAGTAGTTATGTCCCCTTAGTGCCTCTACACAGTAGTTATGTCTCCTTAGCGCCTCAACACAGTAGTTATGCTCTCTTAGTGACTGCACACCGTAGTTATGTCCTCTTAGTGCCTCCACACAGTAGTTATGTCTTCTTATTGCCTCCACACAGTAGTTATGTCCCCTTAGCGCCTCCACACAGTAGTTATGCCCTCTTAGTGACCAAACACAATAGTTATGCCCTCTTAGTGACCACACACAGTAGTTATGGGCCCTTAGTGCCTCCACACAGTAGTTATGCTATCTTAGTGACTGCACACCGTAGTTATGTCCTCTTAGTGCTTCCACACAATAGTTATGCCCTCTTAGTGACCACACACAGTAGTTATGCACTCTTAGTGCCTCCACACAGTAGTTATGGGCCCTTAGTGCCTCCACACAGTAGTTATGCCATCTTAGTGACTGCACACTGTAGTTATGTCCTCTTAGTGCCTCCACACCGTAGTTATGTCAGCTTGGTGTCTCCACACAGTAGTTATGTCCCCTTAGAATAGTGAAACACCTGTGGTGTTGATAAAATACAGAAATGTTAGACTCACCTTACACCTACCCCGGTTTCCTCAATGAAAGGAGCACATCATGCTCTCCTCAGCAGCAGGCGTGATGTGACGCACCTGCTGAGGTGAGCAGGAGACCGCACAGGTTGGGGATGATTCCTGGCCTGTGTGCCTTCTCCCTCAGCAGGGATGATGATGTCACCGCATCACACCTGTGGCTGGGGAGAGCACAGACCGCTGAATGATGGAGCCGGGGGCTGATAGCTCCCTGCTTAACCATTGCATCAAACTGCAACTGTATACCTCATGTCGCAGATAAACTTGAAATCGGGACATACCTTAGCCATACAGGGACAGCCGCTGAAATCGGGGACTGTCCAGCCTGATCCAGGCTGGTTGGGAGGTAACATAGTAACATAGTATACAGGGAGTGCAGAATTATTAGGCAAGTTATATTTTTGAGGATTAATTTTATTATTGAACAACAACCATGTTCTCAATGAACCCAAAAAACTCATTAATATCAAAGCTGAATATTTTTGGAAGTAGTTTTTAGTTTGTTTTTAGTTTTAGCTATTTTAGGGGGATATCTGTGTGTGCAGGTGACTATTACTGTGCATAATTATTAGGCAACTTAACAAAAAACAAATATATACCCATTTCAATTATTTATTTTTACCAGTGAAACCAATATAACATCTCAACATTCACAAATATACATTTCTGACATTCAAAAACAAAACAAAAACAAATCAGTGACCAATATAACCACCTTTCTTTGCAAGGACACTCAAAAGCCTGCCATCCATGGATTCTGTCAGTGTTTTGATCTGTTCACCATCAACATTGCGTGCAGCAGCAACCACAGCCTCCCAGACACTGTTCAGAGAGGTGTACTGTTTTCCCTCCTTGTAAATCTCACATTTGATGATGGACCACAGGTTCTCAATGGGGTTCAGATCAGGTGAACAAGGAGGCCATGTCATTAGATTTTCTTCTTTTATACCCTTTCTTGCCAGCCACGCTGTGGAGTACTTGGACGCGTGTGATGGAGCATTGTCCTGCATGAAAATCATGTTTTTCTTGAAGGATGCAGACTTCTTCCTGTACCACTGCTTGAAGAAGGTGTCTTCCAGAAACTGGCAGTAGGACTGGGAGTTGAGCTTGACTCCATCCTCAACCCGAAAAGGCCCCACAAGCTCATCTTTGATGATACCAGCCCAAACCAGTACTCCACCTCCACCTTGCTGGCGTCTGAGTCGGACTGGAGCTCTCTGCCCTTTACCAATCCAGCCACGGGCCCATCCATCTGGCCCATCAAGACTCACTCTCATTTCATCAGTCCATAAAACCTTAGAAAAATCAGTCTTGAGATATTTCTTGGCCCAGTCTTGACGTTTCAGCTTGTGTGTCTTGTTCAGTGGTGGTCGTCTTTCAGCCTTTCTTACCTTGGCCATGTCTCTGAGTATTGCACACCTTGTGCTTTTGGGCACTCCAGTGATGTTGCAGCTCTGAAATATGGCCAAACTGGTGGCAAGTGGCATCTTGGCAGCTGCACGCTTGACTTTTCTCAGTTCATGGGCAGTTATTTTGCGCCTTGGTTTTTCCACACGCTTCTTGCGACCCTGTTGACTATTTTGAATGAAACGCTTGATTGTTCGATGATCACGCTTCAGAAGCTTTGCAATTTTAAGAGTGCTGCATCCCTCTGCAAGATATCTCACTATTTTTGACTTTCTGAGCCTGTCAAGTCCTTCTTTTGACCCATTTTGCCAAAGGAAAGGAAGTTGCCTAATAATTATGCACACCTGATATAGGGTGTTGATGTCATTAGACCACACCCCTTCTCATTATAGAGATGCACATCACCTAATATGCATAATTGGTAGTAGGCTTTCAAGCCTATACAGCTTGGAGTAAGACAACATGCATAAAGAGGATGATGTGGTCAAAATACTCATTTGCCTAATAATTCTGCACTCCCTGTATAAGACCGAAAAAAGACATTTGTCCATCCAGTTCGACCTGTTTCCTGCAAGTTGATCCAGAGGAAGGCAAAAAACCCCTGTGAGGCAGAAGCCAATCTTCCCCACTTACGGGGAAAAAAATTCCTTCCCGACTCCAATCAGGCAATCAGAATAACTCCCTGGATCAACGACCCATCTCTAGTAGCTATAACCTGTAATATTATTACACTCCAGAAATACATCCAGTCCCCTCTTGAATTCCTTTATTGTACTCACCATCATCACCTCCTCAGGCAGAGAGTTCCATAGTCTCACTGCTCTTACAGTGAAGAATCCTCTTCTATGTTTGTGTACAAACCTTCTTTCCTCCAGACGTAGAGGATGTCCCCTCGTCACAGTCACGGTCCTGGGGATAAATAGATGATGGGAGAGATCTCTGTACTGACTCCTGATATATTTATACATAGTTATTAGATCTCCCCTCAGTCGTCTTTTTTCTAAAGTGAATAACCCTAATTTTGATATGTATGGTATGGTAACATATGTAGTTGTGTGGAAATATTTCAGTTATTTAAGCTGCGTGATGATATACTTTAGTAATGTATACTGTGTGTGGCAGAATATAGTAGTCTTACATAATGTATGTGACGGTATATTGTAGTAATGTATGTGTAATGGTGTACTATAGTAATAAACACTACTCACAAAAAGTAAGGGATATTTGTGGGCGAAATTTCAGGATGAACCTAAAATGCACTCTAACCTTTACAGGTGAACTTAATGTGACGTTCTCTAAACTTTTGAATGCACATGTCCAACTGTTCAACATTTCAGTACTTTTTGCACAACTTGCTGATCTCTAACAAGGAGCTTAACGGCAACATTCACAACAGGAATTTGATCCATGAATCGCCCAATACATTTCCCGGTTCAATTAAAATTGGTATTTAAACAGTCCTCCTCATCATGCTGTTCACATTTTGATATCATGAGACCAAGACGACACCTAACAATTGATCAACAGTACCTCACCATTGCGAGGTTTCAAGCTCGATTTTCTCAGACGGAAGTGGTCACTGAGTTTAGAGTGCCACAGATTGTCATCAGCAGGTTGCAACAGAGATACTGGAAGAGTCACAGAAAGGCAGAGAAGTGGACGTCCTTTGGCCACATCCCATACTGATGACCGCTTTATTGTGAGCAATGCCCTGCGGAACCGGATGATGAATGCTACACAACTCTAAGCACATTTCAGGGAGGTGAGAGGCAGAGAAATGTAACGTCAGACCATTCAAAACCATTTACATCAGCGTGGTCTGCGTGCTAGACAACCTGCAAGGGTACCTGACCCCACAACCAGGCACAGGCATCATTGTCTAGCATGGGCTAGGGAGTATCCACGCTGGACGAAGGACCAGTGGGCCTCAGTGCTGTTCACTGATGAGAGTCGATCCATGCTGAGCAGAAATGATGGCCGCCAACAATGTTGTAGACGGTAATGAGAGCGCTATGCATCAGCCACTGTTGTCACCAGGTAAACATTTGGTGGTCGTGGTGTTACAGTGTGGGCAGGTGTGTGTAGTCAATACAGAACTGCCCTACACATTGTGAATGGTACAATGACAAGCCCATACCACTAGAATAACAACAGAGGCCTAACTTCATCTTCACGGATGACAATGCGCCCTCTCATCGAGGTCACATCATTAGGAAACGGCTGCTGGAGACTGGGGTACCTCAAATGGAGTGGCCTGCACTTTCTCCAGTCCTGAATCCCATTGAAAACCTATAGGATCAGCTGAGTCGCCGTGTAGAGGCTTGTAACTCTGTATCCCAGAACCTCAATGACCTGAGGGCCGTCCTTCAAGAAGAGTGGGATGCCTTGCCTCAGCAGACAATAAGTCCACCTGTGAACAGCAGAAAACATCATTGTCAAGCTGGAATTGATGCTCAAGGCCACATGACAAGTTATTGAGACACTGACATTTTTGTGGGGGTATAACCACTGGTGTTGGCTTTTATTACAATAACTTGAGATGAGGAAATCACCATTGCTGCTTCTACTTAAATGCCCTACTTTCAAGATCTAATATCACTGTAGCGGGAACTTTTTACATTTTCCATAAATTTCACATGAAAGCCAAATATGCCTAATGTTTTGTGAGTAGTTTTAACTTTACTACTGTTTGTAGAGTATATTGTGTGGTGTATTGTAGTAATGATGTGTGGTGGTATACTGTAGTAGTGTATACCTTGTGGTGATATACTAAGGTATGATGTTTGGTGGCATACTATAGTAATGTATGATGTGTGATGTTGTACTGTAGCAATATATGATATGTGGTGGTATACTGTAGTAATGTGGGATATGCGGTGGTATACTGTAGTAATGTATGAGGTGAGGTGATATACTGTAGTAATGTATGATGTGTGGTGGTATACTGTAGTAATGTATGATGTGTGATGGTATACTGTAGTAATGTGTAATGTGTGGTGGTATACTGTAGTAACGTGTGATATGCGGTGGTATACTGTAGTAATGTATGATGTGTGGTGGTATACTGTAGTAATGTGTGATGTGTGGTGATATACTGTAGTAATATATGATGTGTGGTGATATACTGTAGTAATATATGATGTGTGGTGATATACTGTAGTAATATATGGTGTGTGGTGATATACTTTAGTAATATATGGTGTGTGGTGATATACTGTAGTAATATATGATGTGTGGTGGTATACTGTAGTAATATATGATGTGTGGTGGTATACTGTAGTAATGTATGATGTGTGGTGGTATACTGTAGTAATGTATGATGTGTGGTGGTATACTGTAGTAATATATGATGTGTGGTGGTATACTGTAGTAATGTATGATGTGTGGTGATATACTGTTGTAATGTATGATGTGTGGTGGTATACTGTAGTAACGTGTGATATGCGGTGGTATACTGTAGTAATTTATGATGTGTGGTGGTATACTGTAGTAATATATGATGTGTGGTGATATACTGTAGTAATGTATGATGTGTGGTGGTATACTGTAGTAATGTATGATGTGTGGTGGTATACTGTAGTAATATATGATGTGTGGTGATATACTGTAGTAATGTGTGATGTGTGGTGATATACTGTAGTGATGTATGATGTGTGGTGGTATACTGTAGTAATGTGTAATGTGTGGTGGTATACTGTAGTAATGTATGATGTGTGGTGGTATACTGTAGTGATGTATGATGTGTGGTGGTATACTCTAGTAATATATGATATGTGGTGGTATACTGTAGTAATGTGTGATGTGGGGTGATATACTGTAGTAATATATGATGTGTGGTGGTATACTGTAGTAATATATGATGTGTGGTGATATACTGTAGTAATTTATGATGTGTGGTGATATACTGTAGTAATTTATGATGTGTGGTGGTATACTGTAGTAATGTGTGATGTGTGGTGGTATACTGTAGTAATGTATGATGTGTGGTGGTATACTGTAGTAATATATGATGTGTGGTGATATACTGTAGTAATTTATGATGTGTGGTGGTATACTGTAGTAATTTATGATGTGTGGTGGTATACTGTAGTAATGTATGATGTGTGGTGGTATACTGTAGTAATGTATGATGTGTGGTGGTATACTGTAGTAATGTATGATGTGTGGTAGTATACTGTAGTAATGTATGATGTGTGGTGGTATACTGTAGTAATGTGTAATGTGTGGTGGTATACTGTAGTAATGTGTGATATGCGGTGGTATTCTGTAGTAATGTATGATGTGTGGTGGTATACTGTTGTAATGTGTGATGTGGGGTGATATACTGTAGTAATATATGATGTGTGGTGGTATACTGTAGTAATGTGTGATGTGTGGTGGTATACTGTAGTAATATATGATGTGTGGTGATATACTGTAGTAATATATGATGTGTGGTGATATACTGTAGTCATTTATGATGTGTGGTGGTATACTGTAGTAATTTATGATGTGTGGTGGTATACTGTAGTAATGTATGATGTGTGGTGGTATACTGTAGTAATGTATGATGTGTGGTGGTATACTGTAGTAATGTATGATGTGTGGTAGTATACTGTAGTAATGTATGATGTGTGGTGGTATACTGTAGTAATGTGTAATGTGTGCTGGTATACTGTAGTAATGTGTGATATGCGGTGGTATACTGTAGTAATGTATGATGTGTGGTGGTATACTGTTGTAATGTGTGATGTGGGGTGATATACTGTAGTAATATATGATGTGTGGTGGTATACTGTAGTAATGTATGATGTGTGGTGGTATACTGTAGTAATATATGATGTGTGGTGATATACTGTAGTAATTTATGATGTGTGGTGGTATACTGTAGTGATGTATGATGTGTGGTGGTATACTGTAGTAACTAGGGATGAGCGAATCGACTTTGGATGAAACATCCGAAATCGATTCGCATAAAACTTCGTTCTAATACTGTACGGAGCAGGAGCTCCGCACAGTATTAGAATGTATTGGCTCCGATGAGCCGAAGTGATTGCTTTGCAAAGTCTCGCAAGACTTCGGGTAATAATTTCGGGTAAGACATCCTGATGCATACTGAACAGATTGCTCTCCATTCAGAATGCATTAGGATAAAACTGAAGCATTTTTTCCCGGTATTGAGCCCTGAGGACGGAACTCAATACCGGAAAACTTTAACGCTAGTGTGAAAGTCCCTTAGTAATAATATTAGCATTATACATGTAAATATGTGTGTGTGTGTTGACATGTTTTACTAGTCTATGCATGTATGTACAGGCCATGATGGATACATGTTTATGACATTCGAGGGGTTTGGCTATTGCTAGACATGGACCCTCATGTGACATGTTATATGGAGCGGTGTTTTGTACTGCCATGTAATCAGAACTGGTATGTGAAGACGGTGACTACTCATCTATCATGTACACAGTAATTCTTCCGGCTGTTCTTAGTGCAGCACATTTGGCTCTGAGGCCTTCTTTGTCCTGGAGCCCGTGCAGAGCAGCAGATGAAAAGAAATGTCAAATAAGCCTGTGCTGCTAATCTGTGACCTTCAGCCAATTACCTCTATTACTTACATATATAAACAGCATAAGCTGGGGGAACTGGCGAGCCGCTCTGGAAGAAGCCTGTGCTGGTATGACAGACGGCTGAGACTGGGCAAGAGGGAATTCTCCCAGTTCACTGTATGGTACAGCAGGCAATGTTTTCCTATAACGCCGATTGTTGTGTCTGCAATGCAGAGAAAACCTGCCCCAGCTTACTGTATACACAGACATTCTGGTATACTCCTTGTACACAATACCGCAAAGTTATTGTATTCAGACATTCTAGGCCTGTGCTATTTTGGAGCTTTATATATGTTTATTATACGTTTCTATTTCCAATAGACAGGACATCAAGTAGAACTCTACGTAATTGTATCCAGTGCAGAAAATCTAGCAAATCTGTTAGGGTGGCTGCGTATGGTTCAGATTTATGTGCAGAAAATCCACATCGAAGCCACACAAAAAAAATCTGCACTATTTATCGCATTTTTGGTGCGTTTTTTTTTTTGTAAGGTTTTTATGTGTTTTCTTTTTTTTTGGGTAGATTTGATGCAGATTTTCCGCTGATCTCACACTTCTATTAAAAAGGGTGAAATCCGCACAACAAAAACACAACTGCTGCAGATCTCTAAATCCGCACGGCAGGTCAATTTCCGTACTGAAGAAAAAAAGCAAAGTGTACATGAAATTTGTTATATCTCACACACTTTTGGTACTGTATTGCACGGCGTGTTTTCTACACAAAAATCGTCATGGAAAATACACATGTAATGCGGTGCGCATGCAGGCACTTTTAGACCAGGGGCACACGTGATGGAAAATGCAACAGAACCGCATGTGTTATATGGCGTTTTTGGCTGCGGATCGACAAGAGAAATCCGCAGGAAAAATTGACATGCTGCAGATTTCAAAACCGCAATACCACAGTTGTTCTGCTGTGTTTCTTTATGCAGCATGTAGATGAGAATTCAGAAATTCTTTGCTGGTACTGTACAATGCCGCGGATATGCCACCCTAAAATGTGCAACGGCAAATCCGCAGCCACCGCTCCATTCACTTCTATGGGGTTTACGGAAATAGCCGAGCAGGCTAATTTCGGTAGTCCCATATAAATGAATTCAGGGCGGCCACACATGCAGGCTCCGTTCTAAGTATAGTTACGAAATGTCCCCAATGTCTAAGATGGGAATACCCTTTTAAAGCGTACCTGAGTTTTCAAAAAAAGTTTGCATAATGGCTATGTTTCTTTGTATAATCATAATTGTGAAGGAAGTAGGGTTGTTTCGGGTACCCAATCGATACTTTTCTCTGGTATCGCACTCGATACCAGGAAAAGTATTTTATCGATACTGGGCTGCACTACTGCACAGCCCAGTATAGGAGAGCATGGCTGCGCCGCTCTCAGCGCGGCCATGTTCTCCTCGGCAGCACAGGGAGAAGGAGGCAGTCTCTCCCTCCCCCTGTGCTGCCGCTTCAACCAATAGAGGGAGAGGGGGCGGAGCGTGGGCGGGAGGAGGGGCGGAGCTAGGGGACGGGAGCACTGGCCAGCAATGCCAAGTACAGTTTCTTATATAAATGCAGGCAGAAGACACAGCCTGCCAGCACCTGCCTGTGACCCAGCACTGCAATCAGAGGCAATTAACCCCTCAGGTGCGGCACCTGAGGGGTTAATAGCCTCTGATCGCAGCGCTCGGTCACAGGCAGGTGCCGGCAGCCTGTGCCTTCTGCCTGCAGTTATATATGAACGTTATTAGGCTGGCCAGTGCTCCGCCCCTCCCTAGTATTAAAACATTGGTGGGCAGTGTGCCCCCCCCTCCCCCTCCCTAGTATTAAAACATTGGTGGGCAGTGGGCAGTGTGCCCCCCCTGCCCCCCCCTTCCCCCCAGTAATAAAATCATTGGTGGCAGTGGCCACAGGGTCCCCTCAGCTCCTCCTCATTGGTGGCAGTGGCAGTGATCGGAGCCCCAGCAGTGTAATGCTGGGGCTCCGATCGGTTACCATGGTAACCAGGGCGCTCCTGAAGTCCTGGCTGCCATAGTCTGCTCCCTGCTGCTGTGTGCACAGAGCACAGGGCAGCAGGGAGAGGTGAGATCCTATTCACCCTGATAGAGCTGTATTAGGGTGAATAGGATGAGAATATCCCAGGTTCTAGCCCCTAAGGGGAAAATAGTTAATAAATAAACTGTAAAAAAAAAAAAAAAGTTAAAGTACACCAAAATATTAATTATAAATCACCCCTTTCCCAATTTTACATATAAAATATATAAACAATACATAAATAAAATATTACATATCGCCACGTCTCAAAAGTCCAAACTATTAAAAATCCACTTTTATGCGGTGAACGCCGTAAAAGAAAAAAAAAGAAAAAATGCACGATTCGCCATTTTCTTTTAGTCGTCTTGTCCCCACAAAAAAGTAGGATAGGACTGTTGTATTATGAGCCGGCGGTTTCATAAAATGTGGAATGCACGCGGATTTTTTGGCGTTTTTATTTTTTTTGCGTGGTATCGAATGGTATCGAGTATCGCAATACTTTTTTATGGTATCGATACCGAATCAAAATTTTGGTACCGAAACAACTCTAGAAGGAAGTGGTGTTTTTTGGGCTTCTCTAATGTATCTTTAAGACATAATATTCCCTGTTTTATTGCACAGCTAGATGCATTTCACTCAGAATCGTGAGGCGTTTCCCTTCTGTTGAATCTGCCAGTTCTGTATGCAGTGACCTCGCTTCCCTTACTTCCTACTATGTTTGTTTTCTTCTAGGAAGCTTTGAAAGCTGTTAAGTTGGGTGAGATCAGACTTACAGACACACGCCGGAACTCTTCAGAAGCAGTGTAGAAGCAGTGCCTTTTTTGGGCTCAGGAGCTCAGCTAGGTTTGACACGCCCTCATTTCCTGTGAACCGTCTAATTCCAGGGACGGATCTTGCCTGATAAACAACTTATGCCTCATTCACACGTCAGTGTTCTCGTCAGTGATTTCTATCAGTGATTGTGAGCCCAAACCAGGTGTGGCTCCAAACACAAAGGGGTAATTGACTGGGTTCAGCAGGATCGCAGTTCGCTGTCATTGAGACCGGGTGCCATCCATGGCTCTTATTCATGTAAATGATTCAGAGAGTGGAGCAAGCCAGTGGCAGACACCGTTGGCATTGGCTTATCTATCTATGAAGAACAGGCTTGGGCATGTTAAAAAACCAACTGCCTGATCCTCCTCTCCCCTGACATCTGCTGCCTTAATGTAGCCCAAAGGGCCTTATACACACTAGATGGTCACCTGGTCCTAATCGATGTGTGTCCAGCTGACATTGCTCTAATGAGTATATTCAGCTTAAGGCCTCATACACACAACCGTATTTTTAGTTCACATCTGATCTGCATTTATTGCGGATTGCACCCCCCCATTTATTTCTATGGGGCCGCAAAAATGGCTTCTATGTGCTGTCCACATCTGGGCGGCTGTGCTGCAAATTATAGAACATGTCCTATTCTTTGCAGACAAGAATAGGCATTTCTACAATGGACCACAAAATGGGTACGGTCGTGTGCAGGAGGCCTAAGGGTGAGAGAAGGAAAAAGCTGCAAGTGACATCAGGAACAGAAAAAAAGTTATGGCTCTCAAAACACGTGTAATACAAAAAAAAAAAAAATGGAATAAAAGGGCCTGGTTAGGAAGGGTGGTAAATGGCGCAGTCTTGAACTGGTTAAAGAGGAAACCTTCACACAAGCACCTTTTGTATATTTAGGGGCATGATCAAAAATGTGAATATTGTAAAAGAGTTAATCATTTTCATGGGAAAGGTTACGGATTAATGGAAGTATTGGTAATGCTACAAGAAATGCAATAATATTGTAAGTTGCAGTTTTTTCCTAATGGCATGCAGGGGGTAATGTACAATATTTAGCACTGCTCACTAGGGCTACAACGAGTACTCGATTAAATCGAGTAATTCGGCACAAAAAAATCCTTAATGCAAATTTTTTTCATCGATGATTCGTTTGTGTCACGTGACCTTGGAGCTGGAGTGAAGCACTTACTCCCGCTCCGTGGTCTCCCGCTGGTCCGCAATGCGGTTGGAATACTCACCTTTCCAGCAGGGGGCCTCCAGACACTTCACAGCACGTCCATGGTCCCGTGCTGCACTGACCTCCTGACGTACACACGCCATTGACCTGACGCGCTGTGTGACGTCAGGCCCAGAGCAGTGCAGAACGATGGAGTGTCAGCGGCGCCCCTGCTGGAAACGTAAGTTGGTGACACCAAGGGGGTGGGGGCCAGACTAATACCGGGAGCCCAGAGTGCACAGCGTCATAGCAACCAATGACGCTGTGCACTCTGGGTGTCAGGAGGCAGGGCAGGCTGGGCTTTCACAGACTGTGCATCCATTTAACTGAAGTGTGGCCCGGCCTTTGGGGAGAGATGGCACAAGGGGAGCAGAGACTATGATACAGGGGGTAGAGAGCCGATGGCGCAAGGGGGAGAGATGATGGCACAAGGGGGGATAGATGATGGCACAAGAGGGGGGGAGACGATGGCTGAAGGCACTGGGTGGGGGAGATCTGAAGGCACTGGGATGGGGGAGAGCTGAATGCACTGGGATGGTGGATAGCTGAAGGCACTGGGGTGGGGGAGAGCTGAAGGCACTGGGGTGGGGGAGAGCTGAAGGCACTGGGGTGGGGAAGAGCTGAAGGCACTGGGGTGGGGAGAGCAGAAGGCACTGGGGTGGGGAGAGCTGAAGGCACTGGGGTGGGGAAGAGCTGAAGGCACTGGGGTGGGGAGAGCTGAAGGCACTAGGGTGGGGAAGAGCTGAAGGCACTGGGGTGGGGGAGAGCTGAAGGCACTGGGGTGGGGGAGAGCTGAAGGCAGTGGGATGGGGGAGAGCTGAAGGCACTGGGGTGAGGGAGAGCTGAAGGCACTGGGGTGGGGAGAGCTGATGGCACTGGGATGGGGGAGAGCTGAAGGCACTGGGGTGGGGAGAGCTGAAGGCACTGGGGTGGGGAGAGCTGATGGCACTGGGATGGGGAGAGCTGAAGGCACTGGGGTGGGGAGAGCTGAAGGCACTGGGGTGGGAGGAGAGCTGAAGGCACTGGGGTGGGGGAGAGCTGATGGCACTGGGATGGGGGAGAGCTGAAGGCACTGGGCTGGGGGAGAGCTGAAGGCACTGGGATGGGGGAGAGCTGAAGGCACTGGGGTGGGAGGAGAGCTGAAGGCACTGGGGTGGGGGAGAGCTGATGGCACTGGGATGGGGGAGAGCTGAAGGCACTGGGCTGGGGAGAGCTGAAGGCACTGGGATGGGGAGAGCTGAAGGCACTGGGGTGGGGAGAGCTGAAGGCACTGGGGTGGGGGAGAGCTGATGGCACTGGGGTGGGGGATTGCTGAAGGCACTGGGTTGGGGGAGAGCTGAAGGCACTGGGATGGGGGAGAGCTGAAGGCACTGGGATGGGGGAGAGCTGAAGGCAGTGGGGGGTGGGGAGAGCTGAAGGCACTGGGGTGGGGGGGAGCTGATGGCACTGGGGTGGGTGGAGAGCTGAAGGCACTGGGATGGGGGAGAGCTGAAGGCAGGAGGTTTGATGAGTTTTTATAAAGGAAAACAGTCTATTAATTCATTTTTTCTTATTAGAGTACTCGATTAACCTTAAAAATAATCGGTAGAATACTCGATTGCTAAAATAATCGTTAGCTGCAGCCCTACTACTCACTGGTCATGCTAGACTTGTTTCTGCTCCCTCAGTTGTCTCATAATTATAGGTTCTCGTCACATCTTTGTTGTGGCTTTCACTTATAATGGAAACCATGCAGCAGTGCCAGATCTGTCATACGACGGATACCATCAGCACCTAATGGATCCCTTTGACTGTTATTTATTCTGTCAAATGTGATGGAATCTGTCACTGACTGATTTGTAAACCACTACTCAAAAAGTGGAGCCTGTCATTAACAATTTTTTTTCCATTAAAAAATGGTTCCATTCACTTTGAAGTACATAGGAAAAAAATTGCAACTAAGACATATCAACAGCGAGTCACCGGAGTGTCACATGTTGGAAGCGACATGAAAACCAGTGGTGTAAAGTCGCATATGACCTGCAACACAAAATCAATCAGGTCTGTATTTTTTGCGACCGTCACATTGTCACATGATTGACATTCACTAGATGCAGCGTCAGATGACCTTAGGGCTCATGCACAGGACCGTATTTCCTTTCGGTGTCCGTCCCGTTTTTTTTACCAACCATGTGCGGAACCATTCATTTTAATGCATTGTGCATTCCACTTCTGTATGTCCATTTGGCAAAAAAATAGAACATGTCCTATTATTGTCCGCATTACAGACAAGGATTGGACTGTTCTATTAGGGGCCAGCTGTTCCGTTCTGCAAAATAAGAAATTCACACACATGTCATCCATATATTCACACAGTCAGTCTTTGGTCAGTGATTTCCATCAGTGATTGTGAGCCAAAACCGTGTGCAGGTCAAAAGCAGAAAATAGGATCACATGGATCCAGAGATCTCCCCATTCATTGCTCTGCTAGATTTATATCAAGGGGATAGCTCAAGGGGAGTGTCTTTTCTGCTGCAGCTCAGGGGGCGTGTCTCATCTCTCCCTATCACAGCTCAGGGGGCGGGTCTCAGCGCTCCCTATCACAGCTCAGGAGGCAGTTGTAGGAGGAAACTGACGGGGGGGGGGGGAGGGTAATGTTTACCTGTTAGTTGTATTCCTATGCATCTTTGTCAGAGTACAGTGATGTGGACGCTGTCTCCTAAGATACATGACTATAATGTATTTGTACCACATGCGCTATATCTTGTACAAGCTTGATTCTTGGATTTTGTACTCTTTTTTTTTTTTTTTGTTTAAAGAAATATTCATAATAAAAATGATTTGATAAAAAAAAAAAAGATGAAACTGAGCATGTGCGGCCTTCTCATTGAGCCGGACAAAGAAATAAGAAAAAGAACAAACAGCAGGTGGCGCTATTCAGATACATTTTATTTAATAATTCTGTGGCTATACAAATGTTTTAATCATATGCAATCACAAAAGTATTCAGATGCAGGTTTGAAAACTGTAGAATGTATTTTGTGGGACAACCCCTTTAACCACCTAACTATTTTCCCCGAGTCCAGCTCAGGTAGTGGGAAAAGTAGCTAACTGTTAAGCTCATGTAGAAAGTGGAAGGGGGGGGCTGCTTTAGATGCTGCTATCTCCTGAATGACAGCAGCTAGAAACATGCAAGCTGACATTCCAAGCTTTCATACAAGACCAAAATGACAGCTAAAGACCAAACAACAGAGCAGAAATCGCTAGCTGGTACCAAACCAGATATATAAGCAGTTAAAACAGATTCCCCCCCCCCCCCCCCCTGTCAGTGTAGAGGAGGAGAGAGAGCAGTTACAGAGCAGACAGGCTGCAGGGGAGAGAAAAAAACTGTAGAAAAAAAATAGAAATGTGACATTATTATCATTGTAATGACCCAGATAATAAAGATATATTATTTTTACCACATAATGAATGCCGTAAAAAATTCCACAAATTAGGGCGGCGTGGCCGGAAGCCGATGGAGATGGATGTGTGATTTGTGTGCTCTCTCCTGTATGGCTCCTTAGCACCTTACTTTAGTGCTTAAATTGGCTTACTATAGGGAAGAGAAGGATGGGTAAGCCTTCTAAACTCGGGGGAGACCAACTCTCCCTACCTGCATCCCTCACTATGGACACATTTCTGAATAAAGAATCTCCGAGCCGGACGGACAAATCCAAGATGGCGCCACCTTTCTCAATACGTTGCTCACCGAGCTCTATGCGGGAAAGTCCTTTGGAGAACAACACGCACCTGCAGGACCACCACACTTCTTCTACGTCGCTGCCATTAAGGATGGAGATGCAGACACCGACAAGTTCACCTTTAGAACGCCACTCGCTAAGCCCTGAAGCGGAGACCTCAAATGCTGACGCTCTGCGGAATCAGGAGACCTCCGAGTGTACCCGTCCATGCCTCCTTTCCACCCTCCACTCCCAACTCTTACAGGTATAGCTACTGAAGCGAGATATGACCTGAAGGACTCTGCTCCACATCGTCAGGCAGCAGCTCCCTCTCTAGGTCAGGTAGTCCCTGTTAAACCTAAGATTGATGGGGATACACATTGGGGAAGCTCTCAGATGTTGAAAACACCAGATGAGGCACCTATGCCTTCTTTTAGGCCACAAGGGTCTTCCTTATCTCTCCCTGAGGTTCCCCCACAGAAAAGCCCTCTGCCGCAATGTACTTATAAACTGGGGAAGGGTATCTCCCAGCCCAAAAAGACAGCTAAAAATTCAGAGAGCCAGGTATACTCTAAGATCCCTAGAGTCTTACGCTCTTGGTCCCCATCCAAAAGCAGATCCTTATCATACTCGGAGTCCTCTCGGGCTCCAGACCCCTCTGCACCCCCAATAGAATGGTAGTCTCAAATTAAACAACTTCCGACCAAACAGGACTTTTGCTCCTTGATAGCTGAAGTTGAAGACACCCTCAGGGCAGAAATAGCCATCATACAGAGAGAAGTGCACTCTATAAGACAGCGTTTAGACCAACTAGAGGACGAGCATAATGAATCTAGAACAGTAGTATGTAACTTGCAAGAACAATCTGGAACTCACTTCCACCTTCTACAAGACCTACAGTGCCACGTAAAGGATCTTGATAACAGAGGGCACAGACATAATGTGAGAATAAGAGGAGTCCCGGAGTCAAGGAATGAGGAGGATGTGGCACAAACCTTACATCATATCTTTAATCTTATACTTGAACGCCCTGCAGAGACTGCTATTAAAATGGATAGAGCTCACCGTGCACTCCGCCCCAAGTCCCTGGAGGGAAATCCCAGAGACATTATCTGCTACGTAAATGGCTATAGCCTCAAAGAAGCAATATTGGTCAAAGCGTGTTCTATACACCAAGTGATCTATCAGGGAACCCCAATACAGATATATCAAGACCTTTCATATATTACCCTACAGAAGAGAAAGGCCACGCGGCTCCTATTGGACACTCTCCGCAAACATAGTCTCCCTTACCGATGGGGCTACCGTTTCAGTCTTATGGTTTTGAAGGAAGGTAGGTAGGATATATACACTGCGCTCCCCGGAAGATTTTACTAATTCCAATTCCCTCCTTGCCAGATTGGACTGCCTCTCAACTACAGGGAGTGCAGAATTATTAGGCAAATGAGTATTTTGACCACATCATCCTCTTTATGCATGTTGTCTTACTCCAAGCTGTATAGGCTCGAAAGCCTACTACCAATTAAGCATATTAGGTGATGTGCATCTCTGTAATGAGAAGGGGTGTGGTCTAATGACATCAACACCCTATATCAGGTGTGCATAATTATTAGGCAACTTCCTTTCCTTTGGCAAAATGGGTCAAAAGAAGGACTTGACAGGCTCACAAAAGTCAAAAATAGTGAGATATCTTGCAGAGGGATGCAGCACTCTTAAAATTGCAAAGCTTCTGAAGCGTGATCATCGAACAATCAAGCGTTTCATTCAAAATAGTCAACAGGGTCGCAAGAAGCGTGTTGAAAAACCAAGGCGCAAAATAACTGCCCATGAACTGAGAAAAGTCAAGCGTGCTGCTGCCAAGATGCCACTTGCCACCAGTTCGGCCATATTTCAGAGCTGCAACATAACTGGAGTGCCCAAAAGCACAAGGTGTACGATACTCAGAGACATGGCCAAGGTAAGAAAGGCTGAAAGACGACCACCACTGAACAAGACACACAAGCTGAAACGTCAAGACTGGGCCAAGAAATATCTCAATACTGATTTTTCTAAGGTTTTATGGACTGATGAAATGAGAGTGAGTCTTGATGGGCCAGATGGATGGGCCCGTGGCTGGATTGGTAAAGGGCAGAGAGCTCCAGTCCGACTCAGACGCCAGCAAGGTGGAGGTGGAGTACTGGTTTGGGCTGGTATTATCAAAGATGAGCTTGTGGGGCCTTTTCGGGTTGAGGATGGAGTCAAGCTCAACTCCCAGTCCTACTGCCAGTTTCTGGAAGACACCTTCTTCAAGCAGTGGTACAGGAAGAAGTCTGCATCCTTCAAGAAAAACATGATTTTCATGCAGGACAATGCTCCATCACACGCGTCCAAGTACTCCACAGCGTGGCTGGCAAGAAAGGGTATAAAAGAAGAAAATCTAATGACATGGCCTCCTTGTTCACCTGATCTGAACCCCATTGAGAACCTGTGGTCCATCATCAAATGTGAGATTTACAAGGAGGGGAAAACAGTACACCTCTCTGAACAGTGTCTGGGAGGCTGTGGTTGCTGCTGCACGCAATGTTGATGGTGAACAGATCAAAACACTGACAGAATCCATGGATGGCAGGCTTTTGAGTGTCCTTGCAAAGAAAGGTGGCTATATTGGTCACTGATTTGTTTTTGTTTTGTTTTTGAATGTCAGAAATGTATATTTGTGAATGTTGAGATGTTATATTGGTTTCACTGGTAAAAATAAATAATTGAAATGGGTATATATTTGTTTTTTGTTAAGTTGCCTAATAATTATGCACAGTAATAGTCACCTGCACACACAGATATCCCCCTAAAATAGCTAAAACTAAAAACAAACTAAAAACTACTTCCAAAAATATTCAGCTTTGATATTAATAAGTTTTTTGGGTTCATTGAGAACATGGTTGTTGTTCAATAATAAAATTAATCCTCAAAAATACAACTTGCCTAATAATTCTGCACTCCCTGTATGTCCTTTGATCCCTCCTACTTGGTCGAGGGCTCCTCAAAAAAAGAGACGTCTTCGGCCCTCCTTAATATCATGTCCTCCCCCTAGAAGAAGGGGACATTTTAAAGGAATCGGAGGTCAACAAATCCTCTAGCTGAACTGTCCCAACTCAGGCCAAATTCCTTTCCTCTCTTCTGTCTTGTCTATCCTAGAGACCTACCATAATTCTGCCCTGATACTGGGAGGAGATTTCAATGTCCATTTTTCTGACATAGCTGACTTCAGCTGTTTAGCTGTTCAGCTGTTCGATGACAGACTGGCAATACATTCCACTCCCCCTTCCCAGACATCCATCCGCTTGACTAGAAACGTTCGTAGACTTATATGTTCCTATTCCCTCAATAATCTGTGGCGAGTAGACAATCCCACTGCACTGCAGTATTTCTTCTTCTACCACCCACACCAAACGCACACTAGAATTGATTTCTTTTTTGGTAATTTACTGTCTCTACGAATGTTGTCTTTGGCAACACTTTGTCCCATTACCTGGTCAGATCATGCCCCTCTCTGTGTAGACCTAGATATGGCTTCCTCACCTCCGCAACGTATCCATTAGCATTTAAATGAAACTCTCCTGACTAATATTGTCACGAGAAAAGAATTAAGCTCCCACTTAACTATTTCCAGATCAATAAATCGTCAGTGTCCTCTCTAGGGATATTGTGGGAGGCCCATAAGGCAGTCTTCCGGGGGTGTTGTATCCCAACAGCCTCTAGAGTTAAAAAAAGATAGGGAGAGTCATCATAGTAGATGTCTAACAGACCTACGCCATGCAGAACAGGAATTGGCTACTAAACCGTCAAGACACCTTCTATGGAAGATTCTTGATCTCAGAAACCAATTAAAGACTCTGTCACTGAACAAAACAGAGAAATTACTAAAGTACTTTAGACAGCGCTTCTTTGAATTTGGTAATAAACCCCATACATTGTTAGCTAGACAGTTACGTGAACTCGCCTCTGCCCCTCAGGCTATCAAGGATCCTACTGCATTTTGTTCCTGATCAGATGGCTGACATATTTCACTCCTACTATGCATCTCTTCACTCCCTTCCTTCCGAACTCCCCGCTAATGCTGAGATCAGATCTCAGATGCTAGATAATTATCTATCTGAATGCAACCTACCCACTCTTCCTCCAGAGGCTCTGACACACTTAAATCAGCAGATCACAATGGAGGAACTGAGGGAGGTGATACAGGATCTCCCGGGGAATAAAGCACCAGGGCCTGACAGCCTTACATACCTTTATTATAAAACCTATAGTGATATTTTGCTACCACATATGGCTGCTTTATTCAATTCCTTCCTACTAGGAGAACTTATACCGGAGACTATGCTTCAATCTTTGATCACAGTGATTCCCAAACCAGGAAAAGATCCCTCAGAATGTGCTAGCTATCACCCAATCAGTCTATTGAACTCAGATCTTAAGATCTTCACTAAACTACTTGCCAACCGGTTAAATTGCTGGCTCCCTCAGTTGATTCATAAGGATCAAGTTGGGTTCGTCAGGTTCCGACAGGCAGGGGACAGTACAAGGAGAGTGATAGACCTGATGGATGTGGCGAATAAAGGGTCGATTGAAGCTCTGATTCTTAGCCTTGATGCAGAAAAAGCTATCTACCATCTTAACTGGTCCTTTATGTTTCATATGCTACAGCAATTTGGGTTTAAGAGCCCCTTCCTGCAAGCACTCAGAGGTCTTGACTCATCCCCAACTGCACGATCTGCCTGCTTCATGCATGCTCCTCTGTACTATGTATTAGAAATGGAACCAGACAAGGCTGTCCCCTGTCGCTACTTTTATATGTACTAAGCATAGAACCCCTTACCGCTTGGTTTCGGGCGAACCCGAACATTACAGGCATCCAGATACGGCATAGGTCTTTTACTATATCTTTATTTGCAGATGATGTCCTCTTAATGTTAACTAACCCAATTACCTCTCTTCCTAATCTCCATGCCACCATAGCTCTCTAGCTATAAAATAAATAATACAAAAACAGAAGCACTACCCCTCAACATCCCACCTCAAACCCTGAACGCCTTAAAACACTCTTATAAATACTTTTGGCAGACCCGCTCTATAAAATATTTAGGGGTTCGGATAACCTCCACCTACTCTTTTTTATTTGGAGCAAATTTTCCCCCGGCGCTTACTAATATCACTGCGCTCCTCCGCAAATGGGGATCCCTACACATATCCTTATTAGGTTGAATAGCGGCAATTAAGATGTCTATACTGCCAAGACCCCTATATCTCTTTGAGAGGCTCCTGGTCAGGGTGCCCGCGGGATTCTTCGCCAGATCCATTGTGCCTTTCTTACATTTGTGTGGATTAATAAACATCGTATTGCTAGGTCGGTCCTGACCTCCAAGAAATCTCAGGGTGGCCTTTCGCTCCCAGATATAGCCCTTTACTACTATGCCACACATCTTAGACATTTAGCTTCTTGGACTACCGAGATTGAACGACTCTGGTCAGCCTCGGTTCATATGAGCGCTATGGTCTGGGGTTGCCCAGCTGATGTTTCCACCCAGAACCTACTAGGCCCCAAGGCATTCACTAGAAATCTCTGGTTGACCTGTAAGATTAAATTCAACCTTTCCACTCTGTCCTCCTCTCTCACGCCTTTATATTCACCCCACACCTAGGTAGTAGTAGTAATGATGCAAATATGGCTAAACCCTGGATGGAAAGGGGAATCTTTCGCTTTCACGATCTCCGAGACCCCCTTACCAACCATCTATTTTCTTTTCCAGAACTGCAAAGTAAATACAACCTCCCTTCATCCTCCGCATTTCATTACCAGCAAATAGCCCATTACTGTCGCTCAGCCACTGCCTTTAAACTGATATCCCCTCTTACCTCGTTTGAAAAAATATGTTTACGAGGTCCCTCAGCTAGAGGCCTTATCTCCGATATATATGACCTGCTTTCCTCCCAGATTTATTTGACAGGAGGGGGACATTTGTATATGCGGAAATGGGAGGAATGGCTTAACAGAGCAGTCCCACTAGATCTATGGAGCAAGATATGGTCAAGGGCTTTTGCTAGCTCTTCTTGTGTAGTTTATAAAGCAAACCAACTGAAATTACTGCTGCACTGGTACCACACCCCAGAACTTTTGCATACCCTTAACAGAAATATCCCTAATGTTTGTTGGAGATGTTCAGCTAATGGTGCCTCGTTCTACCACATTTTCTGGTAATGTGCTTCAATACTGCACTTCTGGAATATGGTGACTTCTGTAATACAGGAAGTCCTGGGATGCTCGGTGGCATTGGACCCGCTTGCGTAACTACTAAATGTCCCCCCTAGGGGTATGAAGGGTCATATCTCCAGGGTGCTCCTCCATTTACTTACTGCGGCAAAATGCCTTATAGCGCTTTTCTGGAAAAGTACTGCCCCCCCATCCAAAGCGGATTATTACTCTCGTATTCAAGATATTCGCTCTTTGGAATACTATACAGCTCTGTTGTAGGGGAATGTAGACAGGTTTTTGAAGATTTGGTCCCTCTTGGATCTTCATCATACTGATCTTCACGTATAGAGCGAAGGAGAGAACTGTTTTTCCTTTTCCTTTCCCCCTCCCCTCCCTTTTTTTTTTTATTCTTTTCCTCAAAGTCTTAGGCTACATGCACACGACAGTGAAAAAAAAAGGCCGTTAAAAACGACACACTGTCAGTTTTTTATGGCCATTTTGCATCAGTGTGCATCTATTTTCTGTCCGTGTGTCTGTTTTTAATGTCCGTTTTGCATCAGTTTTTCATGTCCATGGCAGTTATTTCTAGACCCACCTTTCTGAGAACACCCACAGGATGGTTGGCCCCCAGCTAAAATAATGTCCCCCATAGTGTAGGAATTTTTTATTTTATTTTTTTGCTGCCCCCAGCTTTAATAATGCCCCCATGTAGGTCCGCATCCGTGATGCGGAGTGCACACGGCTGGTGCCCGTGTATTGCGGACCCGCCGTATGCCGGCCACAATACGGCCACGTGCACACAACGGCCGTGTGCAAGATGCCTAAGGAGGTTAATGCACAGAGCTGTGTAGTTCTGGCACCAGAAGTACTGCAGAGCATAGAGGTGAACGGAGCGGTGGCTGCACTTGCGTGGCATACTCTCCATTCACCTCTATGGGTGTTCCGAAAAAAACTGTGGGAATTCCTAAGGCATTTTGGCATGTACGAGGGATAAATCGTTATATTTAGTACTATTCTAGGGTGGACTTTTAGACTTTTGGAACCAGGAGCCAAATTAATATGTTTAGTAGCCAGACAACATTAAAGAGGACCTTTCACTGGTCCACAGTTTATCAGTTAATGGTATGTACATTGAGAGCGGCACCCAGGGATGTCCCTGCACTTACTTGTATCCCTGGGTGCCGCTCCGTTCGTCCTCTGTAGCCCCCGGTACCGGCGCTCCTGGTCCTGTAATTTTGCCTGGGGCGGAGACTTCTTCTTCTGCCCTGGGCGTCTCCTTCTCCCAGGGCTGGAGCGCTGGCAAATCGCAGCGCTCAGCTCATATCATTTCTGGGAGAAGGAGACGCCCAGGGCAGAAGAAGAAGTCTCCGCCCCAGGCAAAATTACAGCAGCAGGAGCGCCGGTACCGGGGGCTACAGAGGACGAACGGAGCGGCACCCAGGGATACAAGTAAGTGCAGGGACATCCCTGGGTGCCGCTCTCAATGTACATACCATTAACTGATAAACTGTAGACCAGTGAAAGGTCCTCTTTAAGTTCGATAGCAAATTTCTGTACCTAGTCCTGTTATATCTGTTAACTATGGGCGGGTCAGGTATGATGGACATGTGCACTTTTTGCCTTAGTAATTTTGCCTGCAATAATATAAAGACATCCACTTTGTATACATAAGAAGTAGTTACCTAAATCATAAGAAACTGGTAATAGGATAATATCCAATGTTCACCTGGACGGAGGTGCATTTTTATTTATAAAAGACTGGACAATCCCATGAAAAGAGTCTTCCCATCTTAGACATTGGTGGCATATTGCTAGGGTATGCCATCAGTGTCAGATAGGTGAGGATCCCGTCTATGGGACATGCTTCTATCTCCAGAATGGGCCCCCTAAAGGGAAGTAGAGCACGCCGAGCAAGTGCAGCCATCCTCCATTTACCGCTATGGGAGTTTTAAAAATAGTTGAGTGCTGGCTTAGTTATTTCTGGCAGTCCTATAATGGTGAATGGAGAGATGGCCAAGCACAAACAGTGTGCTCTCCGTTCACCACTATGAGACTTGTGAAAATAGGTGAGCACACTTGCTTGGCTATTTTTGGAACTTTAGCAGGGAATGGAGAGCATGCAACACATGTGCAGTGTGCTATACTTTGCCCCGTTCTGGTGATAGGAGCTGGTCCCCAGAGGTGGGACCTGCACCTATCTGACATTGATATGTCATCAATGTATGAGATGGGTGTACCCCTTTAAGAAATGTCAGTTTTTTTGACATCTCATTATTACATGTCTTTTTACATCAAGTTAAAAGGTACTGAATGATCAGACTCATTTTAGCAGTTTTGCCCCTGTGGTCTTTTAACGGCCCTAATGTTTTTATTTGCTGGGCTACGAACATTGTTATATTTTTAATAACACCTTGGGTTGTCATATTTTTATAGTAATATTTTTTAACTTGTAATAGCAGTAAATTGTGCAAAAAGTTAAAAAAAAAAGCAAAAAGATTTTGAATTTTTGGATTTACAGTTCTTTATTTTTGTACATTTGGAAAATTACATTGAAATAAGAATGAGTTTCCAATTTTGTTTCAGCCATTGTGAACAAGAAAACTGTGGCACCAATTTGGTAGCTTATTGTTTTTTACATTATCTGTTTTTTTTTCACTTTTTGTTTTTTTTTACTTATTTTTGTATGTGTATATTTTTTTCCACACATTATCTCCCCCACAAATGACCTCAAACCTTTTATTTTTTATTTGACAAACTTTATACTTTATATACCGGTACTTTTAGATTTTTTAGTATTTCACTGTAGTGTCAGCATTCATACGAGACCCAGTTTCAGGTGAAGGTGAGGCCATGCTGGGGGAAAGAGCAGGTTGCACCCAGTGATCTTGTGATAGAGATATTTGTAGAGACAGTGTCACAGTCCCTCCTGTGAGAGAGGTGAGAAGATCGGATAGACTTTCTGCACGTGAGGCTATCCGACAAGTCTCTCTGCTTTCCTCTATGTATGTTGTTGTTTGGCAGGATCTCACCTCTACTCAGGTGCTGCTGGTTATCAGTGATGAGGCTCTATTTAGGTCCGCCTCACACTGCTGACCATGCGGTTAATAGTTTCTGCTTGGAGTTGCTAGAGCTTGGTTGTCTTGGTTCTCCTGCTTCTACATACATCTCAAAGCTAATTACTTGTTGCCTCTGTTGTTTTTTATTCTCTGGTGTGTGTTGTTTCTAAACTTTAGGGAGACGCGGGTTCTTCACCTGTCTGATCTCCTGCTACCTATCCTAGGGATCATCAGTTTTAGCAGGGCATAAGGTATCCGGCGTATGAGCATTTCCACCGTCAGGATCTGCTCATACTGGCAGGAGTTAGGAAAGGCCTAGGGATTACCACCCCTCTTCCTTAGCTTCTGAGGCCTAGACAATTGTCTATTGGTTGTTGTGAGTATTTGGGGTTTTCCACTTCCCCATAACCTGTGACAGACAGCCGGTATTCATTGCACTTATTGAGCAATGTGTAAGCTGCTCTAGAGAAGACAGAAGCAGTTACCGACCACTTCTGTCTTCTCCTTTTGTTTACACCTTTGTCTCTGACAGTAACAGAATTGAAAGGAGTTTTAAACTAAAGGTGGATAATCCTGTGAACACTTGTCCCCGACAATTTGCCTTTGTAAATACCGCAGATCACGCTGAAAACGCTCATTCATTGGGTGATCCTGTCGGTCATGCAGGCACCTAGATTATCATTTCTGGGCAGCAGATTATGCTGTCTAAACAGCGGCCTGCTGCCTAGAAACTATTATTCTGTATGGGGATAAGCTATGTAAAGACAGCGGTCTCCTTCCCTGAACGAGCAGCTGACTGTTGGGAAGGAACCCTTTCTTCCCGACAATCGGCTGTACATTGCAGCATATAAACCCGCCTTTACGCCATACATTTAAAATTGCTTGGGTTTGAAGCCATGGATCATTATCAGGTTAAAATGTAGGCGCACCTAACAAGCTCTACTGCCGCCTGTTTTCATAGATTTTCATGTTGTTTTATTGGTAGTTCTTCCACTTGCATGGTCCACCATATTTATTGTCTATTTGACCTTTTTGCACCACTTTTTTATGCATTTCTTGTTATTTTATCTTATCTTATTATATTGGTAAAACAAGTTATTACTAATATTATCAGTGGTGTGACCCTTCCTTATTTTATACCCTACCCAACGTTCATGCCCTTTATTAGTATCCTATACCCTGCTGGTACCTATGCATTTTTTAAAACTTGAATGAAGATAAATGGATGGCCTCTCCTTAGAGTAGGCAATCATTGTACGCTTGTTAGTGGTCCAACCACACATTGGAAGAATGCCCCTCCATTCTTTCTCCAGTCACAGGGCTGTACATCCAGCTGTGGCTGTGCCTGGCCTGGTGGTCCACAATTGTATAAAGTCTCAGGCAACCTCTTTTAGCTAAATACCAAGTTTTAGAACTAGGTCCACAGCGGAGACACTGACGACTATAAGATTCATTATTGAAATACATGGAAGGCTTGGGTGTGAGTGCTGAGCTACAGTATTTTCTGTTGTAAGGTGAAAGCATCAACATTATAACTCATACAGGGAATGATAATTAGGTTCTGACAAGATCTGGTCTTGGTCTCTTGTCTGGTGGAAATATCCTCTTATATTAAATGATCCAAGCTCTTCATGTTGGGCTACTTTCACACTGGCGTTTTGGTTTCCTTTTGTGAGGGGATCCGTTCAGGGATCTCACAAGCGGTCCAAAACGGATCAGTTTTGCCCTTAATGCATTCTGAATGGATAGGGATCCGCTCAGAATGCATCAGTTTGGCTCCGTTTCTCCTCCATTCTGCTTTGGAGGTGGACACCAAAACTTTTGGTGTCCGTCTGATGAAACAGAGCCAAACGGATCCGTCCTGACACACAATGTAAGTCAATAGGGACAGATCCGTTTTCACTGACACAATATGGCACAATAGAAAACGGATCCGTCCTTCATTGACTTTTAATGGTGTTCAAGACGGATCCGTTTTGACTATGTTACAGATAATACAAATGGATCTGTTCTGAACGGATGCATGCGGTTGTATTATCTGAACGGATGCGTTTGTGCAGATCCATGACGGACCTGCACCAGACGCGAGTGTGAAAGTAGCCTTATCCGGTCTGCTGTCAATGATGTACTTGAAGCCACTTGGAAAGAAATTTTTATAAAAAGTCCCTATGTATATAGAGTGCTATATCAGCTTGCCTCTCATATACCTATAGTGAATGGCTTACAGAACAGTTCTAGTTACGGAACATAATATCCCAGGAAGAACAGAAACCGCTCTGCTTTTAGTCTACTTCTGTCAAACTAATGTAATTAACATTTGACAGTTTGCAGATAGAAATATACAGGCTCGGAGAGGCAATGTATATTGAGCTCTTTTTTTCTGCAAGATGTACCTTTTTTAGTCCTAGTGGGGCCAGTTTGGTATTGATTCCGTGTCCATCATCAGCTTCCAATTCCTAAGACAAACTCCCAACTGGGTTGTCTCAGATTTTACAAAGGAACCTTCTGTAGTATTGTGGCATTTGTGTGAGTTGTAAGCTTATTAAAAAAAAGAAATCCGCCCTCACTTTTTGTAGCCTTTAACTTGTACGTCTATAAAGTTTTTACATGAGTATTTTGTAAGGGGCTGTTCATATCTTCTTTTTGCTTTTATATCGAGTGTATATATTTGAATATATTGACATGTATTGCCTGATGCACCCATAGACTAGTTGGGAAAACATAATTCAAACGGGTGTACTTTAACTCTTATTGTTTCAGTGCCTTTTTTTTTTATAAGGACAGTATAGCGAAGCATAGTATAGCAAAAAAGTATGAAAAGGGATGTGTTTTTTTTACAGTGTAATCAATGAGAGACGCATGGAAACGTAAGACATTATGGCACACATTTATTAAGACCGGCGTTTTAGACACCGGTCTTAGGCCTCTTTCACACTTGCGTTCTGAGGATCCGGCGGGCACTTCCGTCCCGCCGGTTCCGTCAGAACGCAAGTCGCCTGAAAGCATTAGAAGACTGATCAGGATCCTGATCAGTCTTCGAAATGCTTTCAGGTTACTATGGCAGCCAGGGCGCTATCAAAGTCATGGTTGCCATAGTAGTAGTGGGGAGCGGGGGAGCGGTATACTTACAGTCCGTGTGGCTCCCGGGGTGCTCCAGAATGGCGTCAGAGCGCCCCATGCGCATGGATCACGTGGTCCATGCGATCACGTGATCCATGCGTGTGGGGCGCCCTGACGTCACTCTGGAGCGCCCTGGGAGCCGTACGGATGGTAAGTATACTGCTCCCCTGCTCCCCACTACATTTTACCATGGCAACCAGGACTTTAGCGTCCTGGCTGCCATGGTAACCATTGAGAAAAAGCTAAACGTCGGATCCGGCGATGCGCCGAAACGACGTTTAGCTTAAGGCCGGATCCGGATTAATGCACTTCAATGGGAATTAATTCCGGATCCGGCGTTACGGCATGTCTTCCGGATTTTTGGACGGAGACAAATCTGCAGCATGCTGCGCCTTTGTCAATGTCCAAAAAACATTCACATACTGAACGGAAGACATCCTGATGCATCCTGAACGGATTGCTCTCCATTCAGAATGCATTAGGATAATCCTGATCAGTATCTTTCCGTCCTAGAGCCCCGAGGACGGAACTCTAGGACGGAAAGCAAAAACGCTGATGTGAAAGGGGCCTTAATAAAGCCCTGCGCTGGCGGGGGATCCACTGGCCTCTTCATAACTTCGGCGTATCCAGCGCCAGTTCTAAATGTAAGACAGCTTCCTAGTAAAACAGGCGTAGAAAATGAGACGTCCCTGCTGGCCCGTTCCCTTCCTCGCCACGCCCACAATTTTAGACCTGGCATGAGCATGGAGAAGTCCCAGATAGCGGCGCAACTAACCGTTGCGTTGCCACCTGCGCATGAAATACGCCTGAAATAGGCGTATTTCAGAATAATAAATGGCCCCCTATATTTCTACCCATTAAACGTATGCTTTTTTTTTTCAGATGATGCCTTCAAACCTGTATTAAAAACTAGAAAGATAAAAAAAAAAGTGGGCACAAAAGTATTAAAACGTATGTGCATCCGTTAAACATGTATGTTTAAAAAAAACAAGAAGGCCAACCATAAAATTGGATATTTTTGTATACTTTTTTCATGTATGGTTATGTATATGTTAAAAATGTACTTTAAGAACAAGAAGTGAACAACCCCTGAAATACTTTCTGGTAATACCTCCATTACTTTGGTCATTGTGAAGGTACAGTGGCTACACTGTGCTGTGAAATATTACCTAGTTTTACTACCTTAGATCACCTATCAGGACATTTTTACAGAGTTAGACCTCTTGCCCACAATCATATGCCCTCTGAGACATACAGTCCGTGAGCAGGCCATATGTCCCGGAGTTGCATTGATCGTGTGCATGGGAGTACACTGCATCATAGATTACAATGATGCTGTGCACGTCGGGCCTCCCGCGGGGCTATTGTACCACACTAATATGGGACCGACCGTGAGCCAGCCGCATGCGGATCACGGACCCATTCACTTGAATGGGGTCTGCAATCCGTCTGTTCCGCAAAAAGATAGGACAAGTTCTATCTACTTGTGGAACGGAAGCACGAAATGGAACCCCACAGACGCACTCCATAGTGCTTCCGTTCCGGTGTTCCGTTCCGCACCTTATCTCTGGATTTGCGGACCCATTCAAGTGAATGGTTCCACATCCGTGATGTGGAATGCACACGGCCAGTGCCCTGTGTATTGCGGACACGCGGTATGCGGGCCGCAATATGGCCACAGGGGACACGCGGTCGTGTGCAAGAGGCCTTATGCTGAGGCTCACGCCTAGTCATGAATTAGGCATATCCTCTAGCAGTTCATGCGCCTGCTTTAGATTTCTGGCTTCATTTGCACCAGAAAACTGGCCTAAATGAATATAAATTAGTCTCTGCTGTTGGCCACTCCCCTTTCTCGCCCTTTCCACGCTACCTTGTTGGAAAAACGGTGTAAAAAGAGAAACTTGTGACTTTTTTTTAAAAAAAGCTACATTTAAAAAGTCTCAAACACCCAGCTTGCCACTTTTTAAAGCCACTTTTCTAGAGCAAGGGAGATGGTAAATCTCCCCCTATGTTCTTTTATTTCTACTAGAAGTTATGCATGAATTGCTAGCAGTTTGCACTTAAGGTCCAGCTGGGTGTTACCAGTTGCTGAGAGGAAAAGCCAGAGAATTGTGGTGGCTATCATTGTACTTTATATACAGGCTAAGAAGTGGGCCTCAGCCTATTATATATGTATATTATGGACATGCCATAAATGTATTTGGCTGGCATACTCTGTGAAGAGTTGGATGAATCCCAGGAACCAGTCAGCCAACTCACCTGGAGATTTGCCCATCTTTGTCTGTGGCTCATTGCCTGGCTACCAAACAAAGTTTCTGAGTTGTGTAAGGCTTCACGCACACAATATTTTTAATCCGTATTTTGCGGAACCTTTGTTTGTGGACTGAAATACGGACAAATGAAGGCTGTTTGCTAATGTCCATATTATTGTGTCCACTCGAAGTTATATTCATGAGGCGAGGTAAGGCTTTTTCTACCTCTTATTGTTTACTAATCGCTACACCACAGTATTGGTGTAAAAAAAAAGTCTCAAATTATCACGCACACCATACGTGCAATAATATGTGACTTTTGAAGCTTCTGGACACTTTTCTAAAGCTGGGCCCACCGGATTTACTACAATTTATGCCAGAAATTGGCGTAAGTTATAGCTGAAGTGTACGTCAGCCGCTGTCTGTTGTAGATGGGCTGCCAGAGATGCGCCTAATTTATTAGGGCGTCTACCTATTAATAAATGAGGTGCATCTCACTCCGGTCCAGAAGGATCAAGATTGGCGTATGAGAAATGTCCCTCACTATATTAATTGAGTCAAACCCAGTTGAGAGGTATAAAATGAATTCACGCATGCAACCAACCACCGAAATGGTTAATAAATCAGAACATCTTCTAAACTAGAAAATTGCCACGGGTTATATCGGAGGATTTGGAGTTTGAGAAAGTGAAATGTCCAGCTCTGTATAGCTGGATAATATCCTTCAGCTTTTATCGTATTGTTCATCACTTGTTTAAGATGAGTTTTCCTTTGTCTGTTAGTAAATATAGACTCAAATAAAATGTCGGTAAAGATACTGAACCTCACACCTTCTTTCCTGGCTGGGTTTGTGGTAATCTTCCGAATTCAGGGACCACGTCCTCCAGCAGTTCTTGGGGCTTCTAGAGGGTCAGCACTAGTTACTCCCAACCGCGCAGCCATTTCCTACTTTGGCCAATGTTTAATATTCGGTGGATTGTACAAATCTATCGCTCTTAAAACTGCTAAAGCTTCCTTGTGGCAGGGTGGAACCGTTTTTGCCCTTACATTGTATGCAATTAAAAAACTGGAATTAGAAACAAGTGGGACTAGAAGTATTTAGCTTCCTTGACACAACTTTGATAAAATGTAGACAACCAGTGATAATCACAGGATAGAAATATCCCATTCAGGTTATTAGCGTACAACATAAATGCAGACTTTCCATTCCTTCAGTTAAGCCTATGTCTAGCTGGTGACGATTACTGCTGGGTTCTATGGATTTCTTCTAGCCTTGTATTTTTTCCTTTTGTATATGTACTTCCAATCACCCCCAAAAAAAGAAGCCACCCTGTGATCAGCCAGTTACCATACGCCTTGCTTCAGAAGCCCCCAGTGATCAGCTGGTTTTGCCGGTGGCTCTCCCACTGTAGTAGTACAGTGCGCCAGTTCTTTGACCTGGGGAGAGAGGGGGCATAATATTTCTTGGTCATCTCCTGAGACTATGCACTTGGCCTAGAATGATTCCATTCACAATTCAAGGCAAATTTATTCCCAAAAATGTTTTTGTGTATAACTTATGAATGAGAATGTAAGGACGGCAAACATTTATAGTCACTTTTCTTGATTTCCATCTACTGCTTTCTCTAAACAGTCAAAAGGAGAAGGTACATGTAAAAATGGGAGACCTTGTATTGAGAATTGCCTAGAAAAAGCGTGTCTTTATTAAGCCCCGTTCTCATGCTACTCCGTGGCAGAAACTCCTCCGGATTTTACCACGGTTTTTCAGAGTGAATGCTGTGGACCTCCTCCATTGAATGGGGCTAGAAACACCCGCTGTGGTTTACAGCAGCGACCTTCCAGGCACTGTGCCAAGAAAGGACGTGTATTTAATTGGCACGGTAAATAGTTGCTGAGAGGAAAAGCCAGAGAATTGTGGTGGCTGCATCAACTGCAACCCAGCCCCCCATTGAAGAAATGAGAGGCGGAATTTTTGGTGTGGGATCTGTGCCAAATTCCGCATGAATGGGGCCTTAGACTTAGCAGGAAGACCACCAACTGGAAAAGAAAATGGACTCTTCTTGATCATTTTGATGCAAGAGTCTGATCTTGTAAAATTCTGTATGCATTTCTCCAGTCCCTTTATTACTTCCGCCACATATAAATTCTATGGACATGCATTACAGTTTGGAAATGTGTACAGACACTCTGCTCCGTATCAGCGTGCTGTGTGTTCATTGTGCAGTATCAATATTTCAGGATGGTTTGACTAATCCGTGTCACCGCTGACAAGTGAGGCCTTGTATTCATACTAATGATGAGAAAGCCATTGTTTTGCATTTCATTACAACATTAATTTGCAGAAAAAATCATCTGTCATTGCTTTCATTAAGTACTGTCTATCCCTTCTGCTTCCAGTAGACATTCTCGTGTCATAAATCTGCTTACACTAAGTGATACTGTACTCTGCCTACCGCTAGGGAAGTGTCCTAAGCTGTTAATGTGTCAGGCGTAACCCCTTACTGTCTAGTGAAGACTCTTGGACATATTTAAAGGGATTCTCCCTGAATGCTTTAAACCCTATCCTGAGCTGCCTAGGGGTTTGAGGTAGAAGGCACTAGCATATACTACATATTGATGAGATTTCCTGTCAGGCTGCTTAGCCATGGTGGCATATAATAGGCAGGACCACATCATTACCATCTATTGTGCATCTCAATGTAAATCACCCCCTCACCTTCCTAGGCAGCTCTATGGGTGGTGGCAACCAGTCCTGCTCACATTCTAAGACACGGAGAAGGAGTTTGAATGGAGTGGTGGTAATGCATGCACATGCAAGCTGAGTTAGAAATGGGGTGTGAAACAGAGGACAGGCATGGCAGGTTACACCAGACAAATGCTAGGAACTGGGGAATGCCAGGCCGCTCTGGACCGTTTGCTTTCTCAAGGCTGCAGATAATGGCAGACGTAGATCCTTATCAATAATCAGAGGGTTACAAATACTTAGGAAAACTAGTTTTACAGAAACTAGCCTTGCACCGTACAAATTGTCTGGCAGTTCCTGACATTATTATTCAACTGTTTTATTGTCGGGTTTAAAAGGGATTTTTTTTAAATTATAGAACATATTAATTTGGTTAACAGTCTGTCCTAAACATACAAATACATACAATTTAAAGGGGTTATTCGATCCTGTAAACACCCCCCGATACCTGGTCCCCGATGCCTACGTCCCTCCGGATCCATGTATGACCACCGCTGCATCTCCCTGTCATGCAGGTCACAACATCCGGCATTGGGTGGTGCAGCCAATAGCAGGCCACGTTGGTGACCTGCCACCTTGCATCACGCTTGACGTCACCCATGACACTAGAGGAGCAAGTCACCGTCGCGGCCTGCTATTGGCTGCATCCCCAATGCCGGATGCTGTGACCTGCACAATGGGAAGAAGCAGCGGCGGTCATGCAGGGATCCGGAGGGACGTAGGCGTCGTGAGAACAGGTGAGTATATTCAGTTACATATCGGGGGGTGTTTACAGGATTGGATAACCCCTTTAATAGTTATCTTATACATCTTTGTGAAGTGTCACTTTATGTTACATGTAACTGTACATGAATAACACTGTGGTATTGCAAGCTGGATCACACTAGAAAGTGATGTCACACAATCTAGTCCGCAGTATTCTCATGAATACCTCCATGGTACAACAAATTGTTAGGAAAACCATCACCATTCAAAACAATACATTTTATATTGCAGGGTCACCCCGTCGTCGGAGAACCCCAATGCAGCCGCTTCCAGTACTAGTCAAGGAAAGCCATCTCTACGGAGAATAAAGGGAAGAATCCACAGAAGCAAAAGCCTCGATAGCGTGGACCTCTGTGAATTCAATGTAAGTGTTCAGAATATTCCCGTTTTATTTTTAATGATTCTGTGTATTGTAGAAAAGGAGGCTCTTGTGCTTCCTCACTGCCACTATTACCCTCAAAATAGCAAGGTAATGCACCGACACAATTCTATACAATGGTGGTCCAATAGGATAAATGCTTAGTGATTCTGTCTATCTATCTATCTATCTATCTATCTATCTATCTATCTCATATCTATCTATCTATCTATCTATCTATCTCATATCTATCTATCTATCTATCTATGTCCTAAGCGATATCTTAGCGATATTCCTTCAGGGTCGGACAACCCATTTAATCTCAACTTTCCAGTTACTGCGCTCTTCTTTATAATAAAACATACATAGTCCTCACAGGCATAGGCGGAGTGTCACATTAGGTCCTTTATGAAGCGCCTGGTGGATAATGTCTTCAGTTGATGTGGGCGCCATTTGATGCCATTCATTGATTTTAGAAACTATGTACCAGTTATAGCCCTGCACTTCTTCAGTGCGTCAGCAAGACAATGTAACATAGTCTCCTATCTTTCAAGGTGGTTTTTCTAGGACTTTGATGTAAAAAAAGCACTTCAAGAACCTATATGTGTCTGCCAAAGAAAACCGAGTCTAAATTAAAAAGTAATTCCACTGAATACAAAAATCAGACTACAGCATCTGAGTCAGAAGGTGGCTCCGATCCCACCAGGATGGGAGATGGAAATGGATATAGAAGCTGTATGTTTCTTAATATAATTATATTGTCATTTCTATGCAGATCTGTTACTTGTTACACTGGTGTTAGACAGCAATATTGTATGGCATTTTGCACTTACATCTGGATTGAGCATGTAGCTTTTAAGTTCAGGTAGAACAAGTGTTACGTATGATCCTATATGCACTGTATATGATATACGTATTGTTATATGATCATATGCAATTGATATAACCTGCTCTACACAAGGCATTCATTCAAACTTTCAGCGATATTATTGTACTTTTACATATAGAATATTCCTAACAGGTTTGCGGGTATAATTGTGCATTTCCTTTTTTCCTTTGTACGTGCTCAGTAAAGCACAGTTCACCTTTCCTGAAAAGGGGCAAAGGGATCCTGAGAACAGATTAGCATCAATCAATGTGGCATTTCCATGAATGTAACACTCTGAATGATGGAATGATGGGCTATAAAAAAAAGAGTAAGGGCACTGGCTATGTAACCCAACTTATCTGGTATTTTATACTTATTCTTAAGACTATTGGATGATAGAAATGAAAATTGGGCCTTGTGTAGGGTAATACCAATCAGCTCTGTGGACTGGACCCTCACTGGCAATACAGGTGGTGGCTGGTGGTGGCTGGAGTGTCCAAAAGTTTTAACTTACCATTGGGTTTGGTGTGACTGCCCTTATTATGGTTAAGTTGATGAGATTTTCTGGGAGTTTACTACTGATGGTCTATCCTCAGGATAGGTTAACAGTGTCATCACAGTGCGGGTCTCACACCCAGCACCCCTGCAAATTAGCTGTTTAAAGAGGCTGCAGCACTCCAATGAGTGTACTTGGTATTGCACCCCAGGCCCATTCATGGAACTGAGCTGCAAGTAGGACATGTGTCCAATGGACATGACAACACTGGTCTTGGAAGAGGCATCTGATTGGTGAGGGTGTTGGGAGGCCTCCACCGATCAGATATTGATGACCTATCTTGAGGATAAGTCATCAGTATAGATAACCTCCGAAAGATGCATTGCTCATATGCATGGCAAAAAGCAAGTCCAAAGCTTAGTTTTCAATTTTAGATTTACAGCTTGGCCTTGCACATTTTTGTATTGCATTTATTTAGTTTGATGTACAGTTGGAGGTGCGTAAGATTCCAGCCTCCCCCTGGCTAAAATGAAGGTCGTCCCATTTGACAGCTGACGCCATGTAAGGTTCCAGCTCAATATCTCATCTGCCACCAATGGCTTTCATTACGGAATAAATAATATCTTAGACATATGGCTAAAGGCTGGAGGAAATGCAAACATATGCTGTACATAATTTGTATTATTTTGGGTATCAGCCAAAGATTAATTACATTTAACTCGTTTGGTTGAATGTCTGGTTGGCTGCAGCATTGTGGGCTCCATGATTTCTTTTCCTCAGGCCACTGCTGATTTCTTGCATTCTCCGTGCCAGGAACGCTTTTGAGAGTGATTGGTGAGATGCTCCCGGTCTTGTTGGTTTTGCTGCCCAGGTGCTTATTCGTGTATCAGCTAATTAGCAAATGGATGTCATAGACTTGAGGGTTCCTGCCAATCTTGTGAGTGATTTGGTACCAGGGTAGCAGATCTATACATCAAAAGAAATATTTAATTATTCCTACTAGTATGGGATGGCCTTTAAAGCTTTATACTTAATGTCCAGCAGCATTTTACAGCCTGCAAAAATAAAATCACATTGTAAAAGCATTTTCTACAACAATGTGATGAGAAGAAGGGGGTCCTGCTTTTTAGAGCTGTGGTAAGGTGCAAGGTGTCATATGTGATGGCAGGTACGTGTCACCGAGGTTGCTGGCCTCGGTGAGGTGAGAGCCGGGTTTTTGTCTGCAGCAGCTAGTGCTGTTTGACTTTGTTAAATAGCATGGCTGCAAAGCCGACCCGGGCCGGCTCTTACTGGGAGCAGCTAAAGAGTAGGGTGGGTGGCTGCTCCCCACGGTCCAGTCCATGTTTTGGGCTGGATATAAAACGCAGCCAGCAGCTGTGTCTGAGGAGTGTGATTATCCTGGAGCTGCTAACAGGGCTGGGAGTTCTCTGTCCAGGAGGAAAGAGCTCAGCAAGGAGGTATTTTGTTCCTGGCTACCTGAAGCTGGATTCTCCTGCGGCTGGGCCGACAGCGTGGTGCGAACCTGCACCTACACCTCCCAGGTGACTGAACCTGTGTTGGACTGTTTTTGTTTGGCTACGTTATTTCCGTTGTGTGTGAACTGTCACCAAGAGACTGTTTTCATTTTGTGTGCAAGTGTGAATAAAACACTGTTTGTTGCACAATCTGGACTCCTTGTTTTGCCTCTAAACTGCACCCGCACCGCTGTCTACCAGAGCGACTCCCCACATTTGGTGTCGGATGCGGGCATGCGCAGTGAGGCTGGCGTGAACGCCGAAGTTTTGTTTTTCTAAAGTGTATGGAATATATTAAGCCAGCAAAGCTGCAAGCAGGAGTTTCTGGCAACATGGAGGCTGCTGTGAAGGCTCTCATAGAGGCTAACGTGCAGCAGCGGGAGACCAACCAACTACTGCTACAACATGTGATGGCGTTACAGGCGGCAGGAGCGTCCCACCACGTCCAAGATGCCCGGAGCGGTCCGTGCGGCGATCCCAAAAATGACCCCCGCAGGCGGCGTTGAGGCGTGCCTGGCGGTTTTTGAGAAGGTCGCCGTGAGGAAAAAGTTACCCGTGACCAGTGGGCTGAGGTGGTCGCTCCGTTCCTGGCTTCCGGACCCCAGCAGGTGTTTTTCGACTTGTCGGATGACCAAGCGGCAGATTATGACACTGTGAAAGGAGAGGTCCTAGCCAGACTGGGCGTGAACGTGCTGGTCCGCGCCCAAGGAGTCCACCAGTGGGACTTTAAAGCGACTGAACCCGCTAGGCCGCAGTTCTACGATCTGCTGCACAGGCTGCAAAAGTGGCTGCAGCCCGATCTACTAAGTCCCACTGCCATGCTGGATCGACTGTTGGCGGACATCTTTTGGAGGGCCCTGCCTTATCCCCTCCAGCACTGGATCGGCCAGGTATCGCCCACCAATGCCCTGGAGATGGTCGACCTGGTGGAGCGCTACGAGGCCACCAGAAACCTGCAGGGGACTCTTGCGGGGAAGGGGTCAGTCAAACCCGGAGGCCTCTGCCCCAGTTCCGGCGTCCGGCGACAGAGCGGCCTGCCCGGAATATACCCCCTGCGAGTCCGCCTCCCGTGGTATGCTGGAGGTGTCAGGAGCCAGGCCACATCAGGGCCGACTGTCCGCATCGGGATGAGCCGATGGATATGAACTACGAGGGTCGTCACTCCCTGTATGCACGGAAGCTGTGCGCAACTGGCACCCGTGAGGTGCAGGACCATAACCACCTGTGTCAGGTAGAGGTGGGAGACTCTCTGGCGGTGGCTCTGCTGGACTCCGGGAGTTTAGTCTCCCTGGTAAGGGCTGCACTTGTACGGCCTGCGGAGTATACTGGCCGTAAAGTCGGGGTCCTGTGCATCCACGGAGACCTGAAAGACTATCCCACTGCACTAGTGACTTTGTCCACAGCGGCTGGTAGGTGGACCCACGAGGTGGCTGTCGCTACTAAACTCCCACACGAACTAATACTTGGGAGGGACTTCCCGGTTTTCCGGCGCTGTGGCCGGCAATAAAGGTATCTGAGGGACCCGAGACAGGGTGACCCTAGTAGAGTGGCCTGATACCGCTGGAAGGCCAGAACCCTGGGAGCCCGAGTCTGAAGGGCCGGCGGTAGGGGTGACCACTGCTCCAGCGGTAGAGGGAGACAACCCCACTGAGTGTAATGGTGGGAGACACGGAGGACTTGCCACCGGGACCTGAGTTGGCAGACCTCAATGTCTCCGGGGAAAATTTTGGGACCGCACAACACCGGGACCAAACCTAACCAGGGCCTGGGAGAATGTGCTGGAAGTTGATGGGAAACCCCAGAAACCAGGGGCTGAATTAATGTTCCCACGGTTTATTGTTCTGCAGGATATGTTGTATCGGGTGAACCAAATCCGAGGCGAACCTGTTGAACAGTTGGTGGTGCCCACAGCGTATCGTAAGCTTGTCATGGAGCTTGCCCACCAACATGTTCTTGGGGGACACCTGGGGTGGCAGAAAACCCAGGACCGCATACTGCAGCGATTTTATTGGCCCAGTGTGTTCAAGGAGGTAGAGAATTATTGTAAGTCCTGTCCGACCTGTCAGATAACTAGCCCCCAGCCACATTTCCGTAGTCCCCTGGTACCTCTGCCAATTATTGAAGTACCGTTTGAGCGAATCGCGATGGATTTAGTGGGCCTGTACCAAAGTCTGCCAGGGGCCACCAACACATTCTGGTAGTTCTCGACTATGCCACTCGGTATCCGGAGGCGGTGCCTCTGCGACATACCTCAGCTAAGCTCATTGCCAAAGAGTTAATGGAGATGTTTTCCCGTGTGGGCCTGCCAAAAGAGGTTCTGACAGACCAAGGGACCCCTTTTATGTCCAAAGTAATGAGGAACTGTGTAAATTGTTGCGTATAAAGCAGTTACGGACGTCCGTTTACCATCCGCAAACAGACGGTCTTGTGGAAGAGTTTAACCAAACTCTAAAAAATATGTTAAAGAGGGTGGTGTCTAGAGATGGGAAGGACTGGGATCTGCTTCTGCCCTATCTCATGTTCGCAGTGCGAGAGGTGCCCCAGGCCTCTACTGGGTTCTCGCCCTTCGAACTGCTTTATGGCAGACACCCTCGGGGCCTGTTGGATATCGCCAAGGAAGCGTGGGAACAACAGCCTGTCCCCCACAAAAGTGTCATTGAGTATGTCGCCCAAATGCAGGACCGGATGGAAAGGGTGTTGCCCTTGGTCGGGGAGCATATGGAGGCAGCGCAACAAGCCCAGAGTAGGGTGTACAATCGTCAGGCTCGGAGTGCGGGACTTCAATCCGGGAGATCGGGTTTTGGTTCTGGTACCCACCCTTGACAGCAAATTCCTAGCTAGGTGGCAGGGCCCCTATGAGGTGATCGAGAAGGTAGGGAAGTAAATTACAAAGTACACCAGCCAGGGCGGCGCAAGCCGAGCAGGTGTACCACGTGAATTTACTTAAGCCGTGGAAAGATAGGGACACAGCCGACGACCACAGCCCCCGGCCAGGGCCTACAGGTGAAAGGGTCCAGCCCCACAGTTCGAGGCCTGTGAAGCAGTAACCACGGTAAAAATTGCAGACAGCCTGTCTTCCAAACAAGTTCAGGAAGTCAGGGAGTTCATCAGTCGGAACACGGATGTGTTCTCGGACCTCCTGGCCGCACGTCTCTCATCCAACATGACATCGTCACTGAGCCTCAGGCCAAGATCCGGTTAAAACCATACCGGGTACCCGAGGCTCGGCGACGGACCATCGCGGAGGAAGTACAGTTAATGTTGAAGCTCGAGGTCATTGAGGAGTCGAAAAGTGAGTGGGCCAGTCCCATAGTCCTAATACCCAAGCCGGATGGGACGTTGCGGTTCTGCAACGACTTTCGCAAGTTAAATGAAGTATCCAAGTTTGGCGCGTATCCCATGCCCCGAGTAGGCGAGCTGGTTGAAAGTTTAGGACAAGCCCGTTATTTTTCTGTGCTGGACCTCACTAAAGGGTACTGGCAGGTACCCTTAACGAGTCGGCTAAGGAAAAAACCGCATTTGTTACCCCGCGGGGCCTGTATCACTACAAGGTGTTACCCTTTGGCCTGCATGGCGCCCCCGCCACTTTCCAAGGTTAATGGACATAGTGCTGCGACCACATCGTCGGTGCGCCTCGGCCTACTTGGATGATGTAGTCATCCACAGCACCGACTGGGAAAGCCATTTACCCAAGGTGCAGGCGGTAGTGGATGCCCTGAGGAAAGCCGGACTGACCGCTAACCCAAAGAAGTGCTCCATAGGGTTAGAGGAGACAAAATATCTGGGATATGTAATTGGGCGGGAGTCATCAAACCTCAGGTAACTAAGGTAGAGGCCATTCGTAACTGGCCCCGACCGGTCACCACCAGGCAGGTAAAGTCGTTCCTGGGGATTGTAGGTTACTACATGAGGTTTGTGCCCCACTTTGCCACAATAGCAGCGCCATTGACAGACCTGTTGAAGGGCGAAAGTCTGGGAGGGTTAGCTGGAGTGAGAAGGCGGAGGAGGCTTTCTCCGCGTTGAAGTCGGCCCTGTGTGGGTCCCGGTTTTGGTGACACCCGACTTCAACAAGGAGTTTGTCGTACAGACCGGCGCCTCGGAGGTAGGCCTCGGTGCGGTACTGTCGCAGGAGGTCAACGGGGAAGAACATCCCGTTGTCTTCCTGAGCCGTAAGCTCAGTCCCGCCCGAGTCCAGGTATAGTATAGTGGAGAGGGAGTGCCTGGCTATCAAGTGGGCACTCGAATCTCTCCGCTACTACCTGTTAGGGAGGAGGTTCCGTCTGGTGACCGACCATTCCCCCTCAAATGGATGAGTCAGGCCAAGGAGAGGAATGCTCGGGTCACCAGGTGGTTCCTATCTCTTCAAAATTTCAAGTTTTCCGTGGAACACAGGGCAGGCCGCTTGCAGGGCAACGCAGATGCCCTGTCCCGCGTCCACTGCCTCACGTGTGTTCACCCCCTCAGGGTTGAACAAAGGGGGTATGTGGTAAGGTGCAAGGTGTCATATGTGATGGCAGGTACGTGTCACCGAGGTTGCTGGCCTCGGTGAGGTGAGAGCCGGGTTTTTGTCTGCAGCAGCTAGTGCTGTTTGACTTTGTTAAATAGCATGGCTGCAAAGCCGATCGGACCGGCTCTTACTGGGAGCAGCTAAAGAGTAGGGTGGGTGGCTGCTCCCCACGGTCCAGTCCATGTTTTGGGCTGGATATAAAACGCAGCCAGCAGCTGTGTCTGAGGAGTGTGATTATCCTGGAGCTGCTAACAGGGCTGGGAGTTCTCTGTCCAGGAGGAAAGAGCTCAGCAAGGAGGTATTTTGTTCCTGGCTACCTGAAGCTGGATTCTCCTGCGGCTGGGCCGACAGCGTGGTGCGAACCTGCACCTACACCTCCCAGGTGACTGAACCTGTGTTGGGCTGTTTTTGTTTGGCTACGTTATTTCCGTTGTGTGTGAACTGTCACCAAGAGACTGTTTTTCATTTTGTGTGCAAGTGTGAATAAAACACTGTTTGTTGCACAATCTGGACTCCTTGTTTTGCCTCTAAACTGCACCCGCACCGCTGTCTACCAGAGCGACTCCCCACAGAGCTTATAATCTGAATTAACTTGCAGCAAATTTTTGGCAGAATTTTCCATTCATTTCAATGGTGCTTGCGGAAATGCAAATGCTTTCCGACAAAACATCACCCGTTGGATGAATGGAATTTTTTTCAGCCATCTAATTTTCGGTATCCAATTTGCTACATGGAAGTGACTGAAGTGAAGTCATTGACTGTGATCTGAGTAAGCACAGATATAGAGTGAACAGGTTTAAGCCTCTTGCACACGACCGTATGGCTTTTTCGGTATTTTGCGGTATGCAAAAAACGGATCCGTAAAAAATAAGGATGACATCCATGTGCATGCCGTTTTTTGCGGAACGGAACAGCTGACCCCTGATAGAACAGTCCTAATAATGAATTCCCCTCAAAGTGTATTGCATAGAAGATTATCGAAGAGGTCTGAAATTGTGTTGGAACGGTAGCTCACATCAGTAATGAAATGAATTTTAAGATTAAAGTAATGCGCCTCTGATTTTAGTGTACCAAAGGCTAAAGCAGAGCAATAGCAAGGGAGAATGTAAAGATTCTGATAAAGTAGGATGTTTAAGGGGAAGTGCCATCAGGAAATGATCTATTGTTTAAATAACATTTTCATTTTTTAAGAATTTTTAATAATATATTTTTTTATTTTCTATGTCAATATCTATATTTAAGCAAAAATCATAAAATCCTGAAGTTTATGCACTGGCCACTAAGCAAAAAAACACGCACCATTTCTTGGTGTGTACGAGATCACTTTACTGCAGTTACCTGCTTATCTGTCATTCTTATCCTGCCTGTAATGATATCACCTCTGTGTAGAGATAAGACAGGATCCACCATTCCCAACAGGTGATGGTCAAATCTGATCTATTCTTTCTTTGTACAATGACCACTGTACAGGTCACAGAGCAGGCCTAGAAAACTCTCCCATAGAAGTCAATGAGATCCCCTCCTGACCACTATGTCTATGGCCCATGTGGCTGCCATAAAGCAATTTTCTTAATGCTTTCTAAATGCTGTTAACAACAGCTCAGGCAAGATGACTGCCCCCATAATCATTTTCAGGAAATAGAATTAAAAAATCTGCAATCAGAAAATAAAATCAGATTAGAAAAAAAGGAGATGTGTCGCTATCTGGTTTTAACTGGCAGATAACATTTTCCTTTAAGGCCATTTCACATGGGCCTATTGGCCGATTATCCGTCAGCACGAACGCTCCTTCCCATTAATTGGCCAGTGTAAATGTGCCAATCATCACCTTATGATGAGTATTGTTGATACAGACCCAAAACCATTGTTTCTGGACAGTAGATTGTGATGTGTATGCAGGGATCTGCTGCCCAAAGACAATGAATGTGAATGGGGAGAAGCAATCACACTAGCAATCCTCATACAGCAGAGGTGATTGTGGCATGTAAGTGCAGCTCTCACCTCCATTTGCCATCAGTTATTGGGAATCAACCAATAATTTCCTTGTAAGTCCGCTGTGTAAAGGGGTCATTTACAGAATAGATGGCAATGGTGGGGGCTTTTACAGAGGTCAGTGAAAATATGCAGCAAGGAACCGAACTGGGGATGGTATAGTGTGTGATACCCAGAGCTTGGAATGAATAAAGGGTTTCAGTAATGATGAGGAGGAGTGTAATGATAGTGTCATTAGATGTTAAGTTTGAAGAACAGAGGAATAGAAGTTATTTCAGTATCAATGATGCTGCACATTGATAGGGACATCGAAATGTGGAGTGCAAGACCATTTCCACATGATCAGTATCTGGTCAGTATATTACATAACTGTAATATACATACAAAACTAGGAGTCGGCCCTTAACATTTGTCTCTGTCTGTCAGGTGCACTCCTGGTTTTGGCTGATGTAATATACCAGTGATGGGCAACGTGCGGCTCTCCAGCTGTTGCAGAACTACAACTCCCAGCATGCAAAGCCTGTCTATAGCTATCAGCCTACTGCAGGGCATGGTGGGAGTTGTAGTTTAGCAACAGCTGGAGAGCCGCACGTTGCCCATCACTGTAATATACTAACCAAACTACTGCTGTGTGAAAGTGGTCTAAGTGAAAGGGTGGGAGACAAGGCGTTTAGATTGATAAGACAGATTGTACTATTGAAAACCAATCCTGCTGATGGTGGTTCTAGGTGAAACAGCCCATAGAGAAATTAGAAGGTGCAAGCACTGAGTAGACTCATTTCATATGATGTGGCGTTACAGTATATTTGTATAATAATGAAGCCACTTTTAGAGTATTTTACATCAATATTTAAAAGCCCAAATCTGGAGTGGAATCTACAGAGGCGCACATCTTTCCATTGTACTTGTACTTTTTGGGTTCCTCTCCCGGTTTTAACTTACATATACTAAAATACTGACCATGTGAATGAGGCCTGAGATGTAGGTAAATTGTAGATGCATAAAGTATCTTTGAAGGCCAGACAAGATACAGTATATGTCTAGTATATGTCTTATGTATGAGCCATATGTGGTTAGGCATATGGCTCATAAATACATATACTAGACATAGAAGGCAAACCTTGTACAGATTTACCGTGTTTTTGTTGGCCTGTTACAGGCCACTTGATTTTAGCAAAATGGTTGGGTCAATTTAAGTAAGTTTTGTTTATGGTATTTGTTAATAGGTTATGCCATGATGAATGCAAGAAATGAAAATGGGATATCATATAGTACATGGCAATCTCATTATAGCACATCTAGGACCAGCCATTTCCCTATTCATTGATATAATTGCTCTTCTAAATTCTCCTTAGGCTGGCACCTCAGGGCGTGTCCTCTCTCATGAGGCATGTCTTTTCTGCTGCAGCTCTCTCCAACTACTTTTGAAGATGGAACTGTGCATGTGCGACCACCTCAGTGCGTGGCTATCATACAGAGCATCTACCAGGGGTGCCATTATAATGACGTGAAGAGAATATCTCACAAGTGTGGCAAATTACAAAAGTAACCAGCTTTTCATGGTCAGTTGTAATAAAATATTTAATGGTGGCACATCCGTTTAGGCCGGAGCACACATTCAGTAGCCGCCACCTGACCCTGTCTACCCTATATACAGACATGTTCGGTTCAGGTGAGCGGTGCTGTCAGTGAGGAGAAAGGACACAGCTGCTGCCACTTCTCGCTGCCGTTTTTCTCCCGGGAGAACAAAAGGATTAGGCGAAAATATTCAGTTCCCCCGATCCTTCTCTTACCCGCTATGTTTTATTGAAGTAGAATTGGGAGACCCCCATACTCAGTAGACTGTTGCCCAACCAGCTGTTCTCTTCAAATTCGGCTGAAAGTTAGGGCCCCATAAAACTGGTTACATATTCCCTTTAAACAAACTGCAGCAACACTGCGTGTGTTACTCCAGCCTAAGAGCTAAACGATACTGTATTATAGTTAATGTAGTGGTTGTTTGCACTAGGGGCAACTCAATACATCTGGTTTTACTAAAGATCATTAAAAGGCATTAGTATTGTTTCCCAGCTCAGGTTGGTGTATGCTAGGCAGAGGAGCTGGTTATCCATATGGGATTCTCGGTGTTCCCAGTAAATCAGAAGCACCAGTATGTGCACCCTTCCTGAGATCGTGTATATGCTGCGGTGAATGGTGCTACAATACACAGGGACAGGCACTGTACATTCTATAGGCAAGGTTGGTAATACTGTACAAAAAACCTAATTTCAGATGCAGAAAAAGGGTCTCTGTTTCAGAGATCAATGCAGAAGCCGGAAGCTTCATGCAGCAGAAGACAGGAATAGGCTGCTGCGTAGACAGTAGCTTGTGGCCAGCAGAAAGCTTATCTAAGGAGTGTGCTGGAGGTGAGTATGGGGGTGGCTGCTGTAACTAATAAAGGGGAGTGGGTACACGCCATTGGAAAAAACTGTGTAGCATTTCTGCTGTGCATGATATGCTTTCACAGAGAGAAGTGTCACAATTAAAAGGTAAAAAGATCTAATATTCTGAGATAGACAAATAACAAAGAAGTAAAATTCTGCTGCTTGGTGCATAGAGGAGGATATAAATGATTTTAGGAGTGAACTGTATGAGCCTTGTTCTCCTTTCTGGAGTCACTCAAATACTTACCCTAATGGAATGTCAGACTACTGCCCCAAAAAGGGCGGCCTAACTCAGCTGACCGGACATGTTCTAGGCCTTAAGTTCTTGTGTCCCCTTTCGTTGACTTGGGTTACCTGTTTTGGGGTGGCAGTCTGACGGTCCATTAGGGCAAGGATTTGAGGGACTAAACAAGAGAGACTAGGCTTATATAGCTTCTAAAAACAATTGCACCCTCTATGCAGCAACCAGCAGAATCTTACGTCTTTGTTATCTTGAAACATTTATGGCCTGGATTTATCAAGACCAGTGTGCGCAATGCTTGTCATGAAACGCCCTGTGCCTCTGGAGGATGCATTTAATTTATGACATGGCTAGCATAGATTTCAGTCTTTTACTCCGGCTTCTGATAAATGTGCCACGTACCGTCCGCACTACGCTCCCTTTTTGGAAACTGCCAAGGGTGGTGTAAAAATGCCAGTTGCTACTAAATTTATGCTGGCAACTTGATGGACCCCATTATAGTCAACCGGCGGGTCCCAGTGGTGTCCAGTTATGGTCAATATGTCAATTGCAGTATTCTGTCCCTCTCCTGCAGATATGGCCATAACCTAAGGGTAAATGCATATGATCAGGATTGTGTGCGGATTTTCTGTGTGGATTTGCGTGCAGAAAATCTGCACCGTAGGTCATGTATATTGTATTCTATGAGAATTTTAAATTCTCATGCACACAATGCAGATTTTTTCTGTGTGGATTTTGACCTACGGTGCGGATTTTAAAAATCCTGACCGGATTTTCTTAATTCACTTCAATGGGGAGAGTAAAATCTGCATGCAGAAAATCCGCACGTAAAATCCGCACCAATTGATGCGGATTGACCGCACTGATTTCCCTGTGAACTCCTCCATATTTCAGTGCGGATTGTCCGAACATAAATCCTGATCGTGTGCATTGACCCTAATAGTGCCACATTGCCAATAGCAGGGCTGTCCTATTTCTTTCTGTAGCTATGATAGGTGTGCATTCTTGCTGTGAGTGTCCCGTTCATTTGAATGGGATTTGAAGAGATCCCTGTTCTTTCTGCCAAAACAGACTAGAACTGATTTCTTTAACCTAAGGCTAGGTTCACATATTCAAGTTGTAATGTGTCTCTTATTTCTAAGGATTTATAGTGGTTATTACTTATTTTTATGTAAACACAAGTATGATGAAAATGCCTCTGAAGAAAAAGCATCCCATTCAGCATGTTACATAATAATTTATATTAATTTTTAATATTAATTTTCCTCTTAATGGGCTATTCAAACAGATGATCAGTTGGGATCCCGCAAGTCAGACCCACACTGATCAAATATTGACGACTTATCTAGAGTTGCGCAGTACTTGTCCAACCTCCCAATGCGCCTGCTATTCCCAGATGAAAAGAAGTTGTATTTTACTAGAATTACACCCTTAAATGGGTTATCCCATGATTAATGTAAAAAATGAAACATGAGACATCATATAGTACATGTTGGTCTCTTTCTAATAAAGCTACAACCAGCCCTGTACATCACATGGATCCAGAGATCTCCTCATTTATTGCTCTGCTAGATTTATATCCAGCTGACAGCTCAGGGGAGTGTCTTTTCTGCTGCCCCTCCGGGGAGTGTGTCTCAGCTCTCCCTATCACAGCTCAGGGGGCGTGTCTCAGCGCTCCCTATCACAGCTCAGGAGGCAGTTGAAGGATGAAACTGAGCATGTGCAGCCTTCTCAGTGAGCAGGACAAAGAAATAAGGGAAAGAACAAACAGCAGGTGGCGCCATACAGATACATTTTATGGTATAACTCAGTGACTATGTTAAATTTTTAATTACATGCAATTACAAAAGTACTCAGATCCAGGTGCTGGTTTGAAAACTGTAGAATATTTTTAATGGGACAGCCCCTTTAAGTACTGGAGACCGGCGCGCTTGTAAATTTTCCAAGTTATTTCTATTTGAATATGACTCAGGAAAAGGTTTTTGAGGCTGAAATAGTATATCACGGGCATCATACAGTAAAGAATAGCTGCTTCTGGTTTCGTTTTTATTCATGGTCGCTATGCAGCATCAGTGTCGGTTACCTGTCCATTTGAGGAAGCAGTGAGTATGTTGTCAGGTTTTTTTGGTCTACCTTTTGGTTACTACAGCTTACAATATCTTGCTTCCTCTTCAGTAAGCAGTCGCTAGGGAAACCGCCATACGCTTTAACTAAATACGTGTGCTTCTTAGCCTTTGTTCCTGCTTACACAACGGGGTCATTGCAGATTGGAGCACAATTTGTCCCATATTCTGTAAGGAAGCATCTCAGGGTCATCTCATTTTGGGAAGAAAGACAGCACATGACTCACACAATAAACAATCTTTGATGTAACTCATTAGAAGTAATTCATTCATTGCACGGTAGCAAAATGAGGACACTTTGCACTCTGGATTCAATCACTGCAATGGCAGAGGACCCATTTACATGGAACAGTGGAGGTCTTATCAGTCACAGGCAGCTTTCAACCTAATGGTGTCCGTGGCATGAGCAGTGTGTATTTTTCCAATGATTTAATAACGTCCCTTTAATCTTCAGCTGCATGTTACAGAAAGCCATACTACACAATATTGTGTGCAATTACAGAGAGCACATATATAGTGTGCTAGGGCTATCTTTACACTGTCAAGCTTAAACCGAGAAGAAAAGTGAATAGTTTGAACTAGATGATCCTATGAATTTAGATATTTTTTTTTCTCCCCATGGCTGATGCTTAGCTTTGATAGTAAAGCATGGATTAAAAGCAAATAAATATGCTTTCACGGAAATAGTAGGTTCTTTGCCATAGCTCTACTTATATTAAGTCCAGATTATGTCATTCAAAGATTAAAAGCTGTATACAATTTAAACATACCCCACACTCTTAATATAGACCCTATTGCTGCTTGGCCCAAGTTGCAATTTTCTTCACAATTCCTAGATAATTCGCCTTGTGACCTCCTCGTTTGATGCAGGATATGTGGTCGGAGCAATCAACTTCATCGGACCACATTGAAATGTTCCCCCTTATCTACTGCTTCAGTGGTTTCTGCAGCAATGTGCCAGTGTTTGTGGTCTGTATTGTATAAATTCAGACAAACCATCGTTTACTGGCTTTTCATGAGCAAACCTAAGTTATGTACAGTTTACAAGTGTCAGCCCTTGCCTTACATACAGTATGCCCTGCTGTATTGCTGGGATGTATTTTCTCCTGTACCAGTTAAAGAGGACCTGCCACCTCTCCTGGCATGTCCTGACACATTCTGCCCTTCCTGTTATTGCTACTAGAAATTTATAAATAAATTGACATTCCCCATGTCAAAGAGGTGTGGACACATAATTTTTGAAATTTTGTAACCATTTCGAGGAAGAATAATAGAGGGACAGCACAGCACAAATATCCAGAATCGTTATTTTATGGGGAATAGACGTATTTCCTAAAACAGATATTTACTAAAATATCTACAAAACATTTATTAAAATAGACATGTCAGGAGAGTTGACAGGTCCACTTTAGACAAGTCTGGATAGGTGACAGGTCCTCTTTAGACATGTCAAGAGAGGTGACAGGTCCTCTTTAGACATGTCAAGAGAGGTGACAGGTCCTCTTTAGACATGTCAAGAGAGGTGACAGGTCCTCTTTAGACATGTCAGGAGAGGTGACAGGTCCTCTTTAGACATGTCAAGAGAGGTGACAGGTCCTCTTTAGACATGTCAAGAGAGGTGACAGGTCCTCTTTAGACATGTCAGTAGAGGTGACAGGTCCTCCTTAGACATGTCAGGAGAGGTGACAGGTCCTCTTTAGACATGTCAGTAGAGGTGACAGGTCCTCCTTAGACATGTCAGGAGAGGTGACAGGTCCTCTTTAGACATGTCAGGAGAGATGACAGGTCCTCTTTAGACATGTCAAGAGAGGTGACAGGTCCTCTTTAGACATGTCAAGAGAGGTGACAGGTCCTCTTTAGACATGTCAGTAGAGGTGACAGGTCCTCCTTAGACATGTCAGGAGAGGTGACAGGTCATCTTTAGACATGTCAGTAGAGGTGACAGGTCCTCCTTAGACATGTCAGGAGAGGTGACAGGTCCTCTTTAGACATGTCAGGAGAGGTGACAGGTCCTCTTTAGACATGTCAAGAGAGGTGACAGGTCCTCTTTAGACATGTCAAGAGAGGTGACAGGTCCTCTTTAGACATGTCAGTAGAGGTGACAGGTCCTCCTTAGACATGTCAGGAGAGGTGACAGGTCCTCTTTAGACATGTCAGGAGAGGTGACAGGTCCTCTTTAGACATGTCAGGAGAGGTGACAGGTCCTCTTTAGACATGTCAGGAGAGGTGACAGGTCCTCCTTAGACATGTGAGGTGACAGGTCCTCTTTAGACAAGTCAGGAGAGGTGAAAGGTCCTCATTAGACATGTCAGGAGAGGTGACAGGTCCTCATTAGACATGTCAGGAGAGGTGACAGGTCCTCTTTAGACATGTCAGGAGAGATGACAGGTCCTCTTTAGACATGTTAGAGGAGGTGACAGGTCCTCTTTAGACATGTCAGGAGAAGTGACAGGTCCTCTTTAGACATGTTAGAGGAGGTGACAAGTCCTCTTTAGACATGTCAGGAGAGGTGACAGGTCCTCTTTAGACATGTCAGGAGAGGTGACAGGTCCCCTTTAGATATGTTAGGAGAGGTGACAGGTCCTCATTAGACATGTCAGGAGAGGTGACAGGTCCTCATTAGACATGTCAGGAGTGGTTACAGGTTCTCTTTAGACAAGTCAGGAGAGGTGACAAGTCCTCTTTAGACATGTCAGGAGAGATGACAGGTCCTCTTTAGACATGTTAGAGGAGGTGACAGGTCCTCTTTAGACATGTCAGGAGAGATGACAGGTCCTCTTTAGACATGTTAGAGGAGGTGACAAGTCCTCTTTAGACATGTCAGGAGAGGTGACAAGTCCTCTTTAGACATGTCAGGAGAGGTGACAGGTCTTCTTTAGACATGTCAGGAGAGGTGACAGGTCCTCATTAGACATGTCAGGAGAGGTTACAGGTTCTCTTTAGACAAGTCAGGAGAGATGACAGGTCCTCTTTAGACATGTTAGAGGAGGTGACAGGTCCTCTTTAGACATGTCAGGAGAAGTGACAGGTCCTCTTTAGACATGTTAGAGGAGGTGACAAGTCCTCTTTAGACATGTCAGGAGAGGTGACAGGTCCTCTTTAGACATGTCAGGAGAGGTGACAGGTCCCCTTTAGATATGTTAGGAGAGGTGACAGGTCCTCATTAGACATGTCAGGAGAGGTGACAGGTCCTCATTAGACATGTCAGGAGTGGTTACAGGTTCTCTTTAGACAAGTCAGGAGAGGTGACAGGTCCTCTTTAGACATGTCAGGAGAGATGACAGGTCCTCTTTAGACATGTTAGAGGAGGTGACAGGTCCTCTTTAGACATGTCAGGAGAAGTGACAGGTCCTCTTTAGACATGTTAGAGGAGGTGACAAGTCCTCTTTAGACATGTCAGGAGAGGTGACAGGTCCTCTTTAGACATGTCAGGAGAGGTGACAGGTCCCCTTTAGATATGTTAGGAGAGGTGACAGGTCCTCATTAGACATGTCAGGAGAGGTGACAGTTCCTCATTAGACATGTCAGGAGTGGTTACAGGTTCTCTTTAGACAAGTCAGGAGAGGTGACAGGTCCTCTTTAGACATGTCAGGAGAGATGACAGGTCCTCTTTAGACATGTTAGAGGAGGTGACAGGTCCTCTTTAGACATGTCAGGAGAGATGACAGGTCCTCTTTAGACATGTTAGAGGAGGTGACAAGTCCTCTTTAGACATGTCAGGAGAGGTGACAAGTCCTCTTTAGACATGTCAGAAGAGGTGACAGGTCCTCTTTAGACATGTCAGGAGAGGTGACAGGTCCCCTTTAGATATGTTAGGAGAGGTGACAGGTCCTCATTAGACATGTCAGGAGAGGTTACAGGTTCTCTTTAGACAAGTCAGGAGAGGTGGCAGGTCCTCTTTAGACATGTCAGGAGAGATGACAGGTCCTCTTTAGACATGTTAGAGGAGGTGACAGGTCCTCTTTAGACATGTCAGGAGAGATGACAGGTCCTCTTTAGACATGTTAGAGGAGGTGACAAGTCCTCTTTAGACATGTCAGGAGAGGTGACAAGTCCTCTTTAGACATGTCAGGAGAGGTGACAGGTCCTCTTTAGACATGTCAGGAGAGGTGACAGGTCCCCTTTAGATATGTTAGGAGAGGTGACAGGTCCTCATTAGACATGCCAGGAGAGGTGACAGGTCCTCATTAGACATGTCAGGAGAGGTTACAGGTTCTCTTTAGACAAGTCAGGAGAGGTGACAGGTCCTCTTTAGACATGTCAGGAGAGATGACAGGTCCTCTTTAGACATGTTCGAGGAGGTGACAGGTCCTCTTTAGACATGTCAGGAGAGATGACAGGTCCTCTTTAGACATGTTATAGGAGGTGACAAGTCCTCTTTAGACATGTCAGGAGAGATGACAGGTCCTCTTTAGACATGTTAGAGGAGGTGACAGGTCCTCTTTAGACATGTCAGGAGAGATGACAGGTCCTCTTTAGACATGTTATAGGAGGTGACAAGTCCTCTTTAGACATGTCAGGAGAGGTGACAAGTCCTCTTTAGACATGTCAGGAGAGGTGACAGGTCCTCATTAGACATGTCAGGAGTGGTTACAGGTTCTCTTTAGACAAGTCAGGAGAGATGACAGGTCCTCTTTAGACATGTTAGAGGAGGTGACAAGTCCTCTTTAGACATGTCAGGAGAGGTGACAAGTCCTCTTTAGACATGTCAGGAGAGGTGAGAGGTCCTCTTTAGACATGTCAGGAGAGGTGACAGGTCCCCTTTAGATATGTTAGGAGAGGTGACAGGTCTTCTTTAAAGGGGTTGTCTCATGGCTGTTTCCGACAGTAAAGTGGACACTAAGGGTATGGCTACACGATGACACTGGTTGCGCAACATCTGTCACAGCCAGCATAGCAGAGTAGTGGTGATCACACATAAATTAATGGGATCGCTGTTCGAGTTGCAAAAAATCCGGCAGCAATTCCATTTATTTCTATGGGATCATCTCTTCTCTGGTATCCTGACCATGACATATTTTGCGCGACCAATGTCGCCATGTAGCTGTACGCTAATACTCATCAGCCTTTTACTCTTTACCCTTTACTCTTATATTTCATTTTGTTCTTGATTGAGGGAACCCAACTCCAAGATGTCCGTATTCCGTAAGAGGCAAACTCTTAAAGAAATGTGGACAGTAGCACACATAGCATAGTCAAATATTACAAAAAACAGGTATTATGCTATACTAATGGGAAATAACTCTTCATTTATTATGCAGAACACATTTTGATGCAAAAAAATTAAGGAAAAAATTGAATAAAAACACCAATTCTTTATGAGACGCAGCCTTTCTGCCACTTAGACGTCACTATTTCTCCTGCTCCTTTTACTGACCTATTCTTAGGGTGAAATGAGACTGGGGGACATGTTTCAGACTACCATGCGAATGGAAGAACTGTGAGTTTGTGAGCGCGGCAATTATCTGTTACTATGGAAACATGCGCAGTAACAACTACTGACAAAATAAAATGTCAGCTCTGAATGTTGCCATCATTTTTTCAGAAAGCAGCAATATAAATAATTTGCAGTGTTTTCCTAATGTACATGATAACTGTGCAGACCATGACATTTTCTTTTCCCTGAAGGTCCACTTTAAGCCACGCATTGATGCAAACATTAACCACTGATCTGAAAGGCTCACAAAAATGTTACTTTTGTAGAATAAAAGCAAAATGCAGTCAAAGCCAATGAACTGATCTGCATAGGAGCCTATTATAGATTATCATTCCCAACTATTGGCAGGGGAGCATTGTTTATCAAGTCCCACAAATGTCATGCCCAATGGGAAATATGTTCTGGAGCAATTATTATGTTACTCTGTGCTCAGTCCGGCACAATTATTCACCATTACCTGTGTGTCTGAGGCTGGCAGCACCTATGACGTTTTTACAGGCCAATGATGGTAAGGGATGAAAGCATCCTAAGGCTATGACCCCGCTGCGCGGTTGGCTGGGTGCAGCCAAACTATGCCCAAGTGTTGGCACTATTTTATCGCAAAATCATGTGGCCATTGGCTCCTGTGATTGGGCGTGGCTTAGCCACATGTGGCCAGCCGTACTGCCGGGTCTTACCGGAAGTTCACAAACACAGGATCCCACAATTACAGCTGGTGAAGTGTTAAAATCAGAAGGTATTTATCAGGAGGTCATTTCCTATCAATGGCATGTGTACAGAAATGTGAGATGGGTCCTGGTTCATACTTAGGCTCTTGTGGGGGTATGTTTTTACCCCTCTTGGCTGGACAATAGATTGACTGAATTAAAAGGGTTGCATACTATTACTACTATGTTACTAAGAGTCAGCACATCAAGTGCTAATGTTTTGTAATAATAATGGGCCTCATTTATCTAATTAAACTGTCATAACAACCAATCAAACCTCAGCTTTCATTTTTCAAAAGAAGTTTAAGAAGTAAAAGCTAAGCTCTGATTGGTCGCTTTGAGCAACAAAGATGGTTTTACTGTTAGACTGTTTTTACGAATGAGACTTGAAGTTGCTGTTAATATCCTGCCTCTGCAAGCAGCATGTACAGTACAGCCCAGCAGGAAGCTGTCATGGTGGCAATGGTCTGTCCCTGTTCATTTCAGGCCTAGTTGTGTTGAACTGTATTGTGCTGACTCTGCAAGGGTACAGTAAGGCTACTTTCACACTAGCGTTTTTGCTGGATCCGGCAGGGTTCAGCAAACACGCTTCAGTTACTGATAATACAACCATCTGCATACGTTATGAACGGATTCAAGATGGATCCGTTTTCTATTGTGTCAGATTGTGTCAGAGAAAACGGATCCATCCCCGTTGACTTGCATTGTGGGTGACGGATCTTGCTCCGCATCCCAGGACGGAAAGCACACCACAGCATGCTGCGGTTTGCTTTCCGGTATGAGAACGGAACGGAATTCATTTTGGAGCATTCCTTTCTGTTCAGTTGCGTTTTGTCCCCATTGACAATGAATGGGGACAAAACGGAAGCGTTCTTTTGCGGTATTGAGACCCTATGATGGATCTCAATATTAGAAAATAGAAACGCTAGTGTGAAAGTAGCCTAATATATATATATAAAGGGGCGGCCACTGTGGTGGTCACTGTTAAAGGGGTGGGCTGCTGTGGAGGTCACTGTTAAGGAGACAAGATGCTGTCAAGGTCACTGTTAAAGGGTCATTGTTATAGTGGATACTGTCCTTTCTGTTCAGTTGCGTTTTGTCTCCATTGACAATGAATGGGGACAAAACGGAAGCGTTCTTTTGTGGTATTGAGACCCTATGACGGATGTATGTCTGCTAAAGGAATCTGCACGGTCGCATTTACAATCACGAAATTTGGCACACAGGTACATCAGGTGTCCAGGAAGGTTTTAGACTGAGTCTCAGCTCTCTAGCACGTACCGTTCCTGAGATATTCCCAAAAAATGCAAATATGGCGCATCACATGGTCCCGCTAAGCCACCCCCCCAATCCGGTTAGGCCACGCCCATCCCACTCTGCAGCCAACAGGGATTAAGAAAAGGAAGGTAAAAAATCAACTTTTGTCAGCTCCTGCGGCGAAAGGGACGGTGACTTTCTCCCTACATCTCACACTCAGACAACACTGTGCTGCTGTTTGAGAGTGAGCTGTTCAAAAGGACATCCCTGCGTGAGATATTCCCAAAAAATGCATTAGCCAATAGAAGCCTGGTAACATGACCCTTATCAGCCAATAGAAGCTCGCAGGCCCTTAGTCTCCATATACACACAGTTTTATGCCAGGTTCCCATAACAACTCAGCCATTTTACTTCACTGCTGTAGGTCAGCTTTAAAGGGGCAGGGGGCTGTGGATGACACTGTTAAGGGAGCGAAGTGCTGTGGAGGTCACAGTTCAGGGAAAGGTAGACGGACTTAAAAACACCTCCCCCAGGTCCCGCTAAGCTACGCTACTTCCCACTTCGCAGCCGATGGGGATTGAAAAAATGAAGGTAGAAACAACTTCTGTCAGCTGCAGGTATGGGAGGGACGGTGTCTTTCTCCCTGCAGCTCATACTCAGACAGCACAGTACTGCTGTCTGAGAGTGAGCTGTTCAAAAGGACATCCCTGTGTCCGTCCAGGCCTTATGCCGGAAGGAGGACAGGGAGTCTGAAAGCTGGACTGTCCGGCCTAAAACCTGAGCTCTGGCGACCCTAGGGGCAGGCTGCTGCGGAGGTCACAGTTAAGGGGACAGTCCGCTATGGAGGTCAGTGTTAAGGGACAGATTGCTGTAGAGGCCACTGTTAAGGGGACGGGGTGTTGTGGAAATCACTGTGAAGGAGATGGGGTAGTGTCGAGGTCACTAATAAAGGGGCGGCCACTGTGGTGGTCACTGTTAAAGGGATGGGCTGCTGTGGAGGTCACTGTTAAGGAGACAAGATGCTGTCAAGGTCACTGTTAAAGGGACGGTCATTGTTATAGTGGATACTGTCGATATCTTTTAGCGACACACACAAACATTGAAATAGATGAAATATACCCATGCGAAGCCGAGTCCTTCTGCTAGTTTATTCTAATATTAAGATTATACTTAAGGTGTAAATAGGAAGTATGCCAATGTGTAAGGGTAGAGTACTGCGTGGCCATACGAGACTCAGAGTAAGGGTCCATTCACACGTCCGTAGAACTGGTCCGTAGAATTGCTGAACGGGTGCAGACCCATTCATTCTTAATGGGGACGGAAAGGATGCGGACAGAACACAATATTGCTGTCCGCATCTGCATTTCCGGTCCACAGCTCCGTACTTCTGGTCCGCGGCTCCCGAAAATAATAGAACATGTCCTACTGTTGTCCGCAATAGCGGACAAGAATAGGCATTTCTATAGGGGTGCCGGCCCGGTGTATTGCGGATCCGCAATACATTATGGACGTGTTAATGGATCCAAATCAAACTAATTATGACGTGCAGTTTAGTCGATCTGTATTGTTAATGGGCGTGCAGTATTGTGGAAGCCACATGGCCACATGACAATGCCAACTGACTAAACAAGACAGATTCAGTTTAATTAGAGCCTGGTGGGCAAGGCTGAGCTGCACTACCCTAACATATCATTACATTGGTAACGTGCACCTTTCATTGCTTTCTCAAATGTTTTCAGTGTACCATAAAAAAAAACTAAGGCCCCTTTCACACTGGCGAGTTTTCCGCGCGGGTGCAATGTGTGAGGTGAACACATTGCAACCGCACTGAATCCAAACCCATTCACTTTAATGGGGCTGTGTACATGAGTGATGATTTTTACGCATCACTTTTGCGTTGCGTGAAAATCACAGCAAGCTCCATATTGTGTGTTTTTCACGCAACACAGGCACCATAGAAGTGAATGGGGCTGCGTGAAAATCTCAAGCATCTGCAAACAAGTGCAGATGCAGTGCGATTTTCACGCTTGGTTGCTAGGAGATGATCGGGATGGGGACCCGATCTTTATTATTTTCCCTTATAACATGGTTATAAGGGAAAATAATAGCATTCTTAATACAGAATGCTAAGTAAAATAGTGATGGAGGAGTGAAAAAATAAAAATTAATAAATAAACTCACCTCATCCACTTGATCGCGCAGCCCGGCTCGTCTTCCTTCTTCTTCTTTGAGGACCTGGAAGGAAAAGGACCTTTGGTGATGTCATCACGCTCACCAAGTGGTGAGCGCGGTGACGTCAGTGCAGGTCCTGCTGAATGAAGATAGAAGATCCTTCTATCTTCATTCAGCAGGACCTGAGCTGACGTCACCACGCTCACCACAGTGGGAGGATGTCACCAAAGGTCCTTTTCCTTCCAGGTCTTCAAAGAAGAAGAAAGAAGACAAGCCGGACTGCGCGATCAAGTGGATCAGGTGAGTTTATTTATTTTTATTTTTTAACTCCTCCATCACTATTTTACTTAGCGTTCTGTATTAAGAATGCTATTATTTTCCCTTATAACCATGTTATAAAGGAAAATAATAAAATCTACAGAATACTGAACCCAAACCCGAACTTTTGTGAAGAAGTCCGGGTTCAGGTCTGGGTACGAAACATACCGATTTTTCGCATTCTCCCGCAACGCTCCCGCTCTCTTGTCTGAACCTCACACGCGACGCCCGTGTAAAAGAGGCCTAAAAGATGGAACATATTTAAACCTGTTCTAAAATGAGCATTTTTCCCTCACTTTAATTGCCCTATAGATAAAATGGATCTATCAATGTATTCACAATATATATACACACTATATGGACCAAGGCATATACATACACAGTCAAGTCACATTATTATGACCACTTCCTACTTCCGATGTCACCAGTGTGTAGCTTATGAAGGAAGTGACATGTCGTGAGCTGGCTTGGTGGGTATATAGGGGGTGTGATAGGCTGTCTGTACACATGTCCCTCACTGCTGTCAGGGGTAAAAGGGGTGATTTATCAGAGTTGCAAAAAGGGATGATTATTTCATTTTGGGCGAAGGGTGGCAGCATTTCTGAAACTGCGCAGTTTGTTAACTGCTGCTTTGGTGAAAGTGGATTGTGAGTGGACAAATGGCACCATTGTGAATAATTGACTTGGAAGCTGTGGAGCACTATATGCCATTGTTGTAAGAGATGAAAGTTGGCGACGAAGGTGTGTGAGGGTGGGCTGACATGCTACAGTGGAGCAGCTCACTGCCAAAATAAACCAGGGGCTACTAGACATGTGTCTAAACATCAGTTCATTGAACCCTACTGCAGGACCTTATTGAGTCACTCCCAGCCCACCTAGCTGCTGTCTGTGCTGCACACAGCGGTTACTCTGGATATTAACTGGTAGTCATAATAATTTAAAGGGGTTCTCCGGGAATTAATAAAATGAAAATCCCGTATTTTTCGCTTCATAAGACACAATCCCCCCCCCCCCCCCAAAAGTGAATAAAACAGTATTTCATGGCCAGCACATCGCAGGCCGTGCTGTGCTGCATAGGCATAGCGGCCTGCGATGTGCTAGTGACATGTAAACTGGGGCACTATCAGGGTACTAGCAGGGCCCGGCACAGTCACTGAACTTAATTAAGCCGGGCCCCGGTCAGAGCAGCCATCACATATAAAGTGTATGCAGCAGCCCCTAGCAGTGCTGCTTTGCTAAACTAGCAGTAATCGCTTCTCTGCAGTGCTCACTATGCACGCAGCGAGCAGGCCGGCAGCGCACGTCACTCACTCAGTCACGCTCCGGCCCCGCCCACTTCATTAATGCTAGGGGCTGCTGCATACACTTTATTTGTGATGGCTGGGCTGCTATAACTGGGGCCCAATGTAATGGGATCAGATCCCCCCCCATAACAGAGTCATCCACAGATCCCCCAATAAGTGTCCACCACAGATCCCACTATGACACTGTCCTCCACAGATCCCTATATTAGTGTCCTCCACAGATCCCCCAATAAGTATCTTCCACAGATCCCCCAATAACACTGTCCTCCACAGATCCCGATAAGTGTTCTACACAGACCCCCCTGTAATTGTCCTCCACAGATCCCCCTATAAGTGTCCTCTACAGATCCCCCTTAAAGTGTCCTCCACAGATCTCCATAATAATGACATCCACAGATTCCTATAACAGTGTCATCGACAGATCCCCCATAACAGTGCGCCATCCACAAACTTCCCATTAGTTCAAAACCCACCAAAAGCACACCATTTAGTTCAAAATATTTTCTTTTCTTAATTTCTTCCACAAAAACCTTGGTGTGTCTTATCATCAGGTGCGTCTTATAAAGCGAAAAATATGGTACTTAAATATTACTTTATTATACATATATTCCCAGATTCTTTTCATTAGTTATAATGGCTCCTTTTGTCTAGGAAGTAATCATTAGGAGCAATAAAATGGCCACCGTCCTATTCGTACACATAAAACCTGTCCTAATCACACAGGAGGACAAGTTACTTCACAACACTGAGCTAAAGAGCTGCCTCATCCTCCTCTCCTACTTGTCAGGGATTGTGATCCTGAATACAGCTGATAAGATCTTCAACTCAATCTCTGTAGGAATGGAGTTCATGAGGAGACATGAAGTACAGAGAGGACGAAGAGGACAGACTGTGGCAATGAAGACTGCATACAAGTGCCGCTGCTCATTAGCCACATTCCCATCCTCCTCTCTGTACTTCATGTCTCCTCATGAACTCCATTCCTACAGAGATTCAGCTGAAGATCTTATTATCTGTGTTCAGGATCATAATCCCTGACAAGTAGAGTAGAGCGGAGGATGAGGCAGCTCTTTAGCTCAGTGTTCTGAAGTAACTTGTCCTGTGATTAGGACAGGTTTTGTATGCACTAATAGGACGGCAGCCATCTTATTTTCCGTGATGATTGCTCCCCAGACAAAACAAGCCATTATAACTAATAAAAGGTATTTGGGAATATATTTATAATAAAGAAATATTTACATATTTTCATTTTCTTAATTCCCGGAGAACCCATTTAACTTGACTGTGTATATATTTACTGTATACATATGTTGCTTTTTGAAAGCTAATCAAAATGCTTGTTTGAACCTTACCATATATGTGTTCTCTAGAAATGAAGGTTATGATGACTACATGCATAGAAATATTACTGTGCAGTAGTAATGGCTATTCTGCATTCATTGCACAATTTGATTTATACTTTGTACTTTAGTGTTTCGATTAGTCATTAATTCTGATGTTCTCTTCTACTTCTCTGTTTTCTCATTGACTGTTTGTTTTAAATGCATTTTCCGACAAGGATATACTACATTGCGAATCCGCACAAATGATGGGAGACTTTGAAGCTCAGCAGGTGCGTAAGTACCTATATTTGTCAATAGATGTAGGCGTCTGAGGACAGGTGCCTCTTTTTTACTTGGCCTACAGCATGTTCTGATATATAAGAATATATTTATTGTGCTATCTATATAAGAGTTTGTGTCGCATCTGACATGTTAGAAGGTTTAGAAAATCCATCAAATGACATTTCTGTAAACAGTCCTGTTTGCTGACGATCTGCTAGTTATACATTGGAAACTGTACGTAATGACACAACGTTCAGGACACAAACCAGCAAGGCATTACTATATTTTGACTTCATTAGTGCAATATGTTTAAAGGGAGCCTATCAACACTTTTGACTATGCTATGCTAAATTGCTGATGGCTGGGGAAAGCAGGAACAAGATACATTTTGTGGAGTTTAGCTCACCAGGAGTAGTAAGAATATGAAGTTTTATTCTGCCATATTCTCCTCTTGTATGTGGCCAGAGTGGAGCCCTGCAGTGATGTGCTCTCTGCATTGAGCTGCTTCACAGACCCTCCCCTCTCCTCTGAGTGACAGCTGTAGTTGTCTCCTGGTTGGATGCTGTCCCGCAAAGGAGAGGGTCTGTGAAGCATCTTAATCCGGAGAGCACTTTACAGTGAAGCCCTGCCATCAGTGCATTTGCAGGAGCAGAACGTGGCAGGATAAAAGTTCATATTCACACCACTCCTGATGAGAAGAAGCTCCACAAAAGGTATGTTTGTGTTGCTCTTTCCAGCCCCTAAGCAGTGCTGTCAACAGTTTAGCATGGTCAAAACTGCTGACAGGCTCCATTTAACTTTTCTCTGTTCGAGTTACACTCCAGTAGACTGCTATGATCTCCATTCATGTTTATCAGTGTGACTTTTGTATTGCATACCATTTGATATAATGAGATCTTTTGCCAATGTGGGATATTAAAGCTGTGTGTGGCATATTTCCTAACATGTTACCAGCAATTTTATGATATATGCAAAAACTCTTGTTTTTGTTGTAAAAGGGTGGAGTAGAGGCATGTGTCATTAAAAAAGGCTCTTATACCAAATTACCGTACATTTTTAAAGTGAAATGACATTGAGAAAGTTGGGCAACTATTGCTCAGCTGAAGTCATTGTTAGCCCAGCCCTTAGTACTGACCAACTTTATACAATAACGGATTGGTGCATTTCTGGCTTCCTTCATGCACATTTTTGGTGTAGTGTTTTTTTCATGCTACTTTCATTTTGGCAGGCATTTTTTACCTATTAAGAAATGTATGGGAAATTACAAGGAATGTGGTATAGAGAAAGCTCACTTCCTCCTATGCATGGGTGGTGCTCTAATCCTGATTTGAGTCACCCCTCAAATAATGTGATACAATAATTATAAATCGTTATAAATGGATTGGCACTCTAATATGGAATTATCATGTAAAATTTATTAGTAAAAATACCTAAAACAATAACAGTAATAAAAATAATAAAAACAATGATAGGAACGGTACAATGTCCTTACGGTGGGTAATTCTTGCGTGGTAATGACACGGTTCAGTACAACTGGGTAAAGTGCGGTATATCACTCACTAGCTAGTCCTCATACACATTGGGATAGCAATAACCACACAACAACGGTTTCTAAATGTTATCACTGATGGCCTGTGATCAAAATTGAATCTGGATATAATCCTGATGTTTGCTTGCGACCCTAGATACACCACATGTATTTGTGTCCAAAATCCAATTTCGACCTGTGTCGACAATAGCCAGATTGGTAATACTAAAGTCACCAACAAATGTTGTATTGCACAGATGGGATGTCAGATCGAGTGTATGTAATAGGCCTCTTGCACACGAACGGATTTTTTTTTCAGTGTTTTGCTGTCCGTTTATAACGGATCCGTTTTTCCGTGTTTTGCTTCCGTTTTGTTTCCGTTTCGGTTCCGTTGTTCCGTTCCGTTTTTCCGTTTGGCACATACAGTATACAGTGATAACATAGAAAAAATTGGGCTGGTCTTAAAATTTTGAATAGATGGTTCTGCAAAAAACGGAACGGATACGGAAGACATACGGATGCACTCCCATTGACTTGAATGGAGTCACTGAACGTGATTTGCGGACAAGAATAGGACATGGTCTATATTTAAACGGAACAGAAAAACGGAAACGGAAACGGAAGGCATACGGAGACACCAGTATTTTTTGCAGACCCATTGAAGTGAATGGTTCAGTATACTGTCAGTATATTGAACTGAAAAAACTGCCAGTATACGGTCTGTAAAATACGTTCGTGTGCAAGAGGCCATAGTCTGTAGATCCGGCCGCCAGATCCCTACACATCCGTCTTTGGCCGGAATTATCTATAGATGTCTGCTCATAAGTGGCAAAAACTTATTATATTGTGTTGTGCCTTCCCACTAGTGTGGGCTTACCTACACCTGTCCCGATCTCCTGGAGTGGACTGGCTCCGATGAGCACTAGTTCTCTGGCCGGCGTCCCGGCGTTCCTCGTGCTCCGTGTGTTTGGCGTGTCACATGATCCACGATGCGGAAGCCCAGAAGTTTGGAGATATATGGGAAATTGCCCAAAAAAACGCCATAGCGAAACATGCTGCAATAAAAAAAAAAAAATGAAATGGACACAAAAAAATTCACCGAAGTGAAAAAAAGGATGCTAGAAGAAACACCACGTTTTATTATGAAAATAACCACGAAAGTCGGGAAAGAAAAAACTACGTGTGAATCCATCCTATAGGATCTAGTTGTCAGGGATTTTGTAAAAAATATGCTATATGATATGGCTGAGTAATGATTGTTTTATTTTTTTATAGTAGCACTTTTTGTAAATATGGGATAGAGAGATCTTAGCAAAGAAGAGAAATATAAAAAACAAAACAAAAATGGGTTCTTGTGAATTGTGGCCAGCATTGACAATATGTATGTCTCTACATGGTGTGAGGCTGTGGAGAATACGTAGGAATATGCCCCAGTTGCAAATGTATTTGTACATTTCCAGGAGAACTAATGGTGGAATGACACAATGTACTTTTAAGGATATGTTATTTTTAATGGTAATGGAAGTGTTTGCTAAATAGATAGCCACAGATCTATGCCCACAAGGATTGAGCAGATTTGTAGTGGGCAACTTGTCATCATCACTGTTATGGGTTTTCCGAGACCCAGCGGGCACTGTAAACGTACCTTAATTATACACAAGACTCATCTGTAGAAGAAAGTTTGTAATATACCTACTGTGTGAAAGTTGCATGGATCGGTTGTTCGGAAACCCAGACGTCACTTCCACAGCACAGGGTAGGGGATCTGCTGTGGACATGCTACTACAGGGGGCTGCAACCATTGGGCTTCCTGGTCATGTGCAGATGAGATGGAGTCAGGAGTTTGCTCATGTACCAGGCATAGCCTGTCCACAGCATCTTCCCCATCCTGGCTGCCGAAGTGACGTCTGTCTATAGCCCAGGCCGATATCGTGGTAATGGACCTGGTGTCGGCAGAAGCTGTATTTTCAGTAGAGAATCATAAGTTGACCCGTTCCCAATTAAACGATCTAGTCAACTTCCAGGCGGCAAGTAGATTCCAAATTTTCTTCTGCAGACGAATTAGGCTACTTTCACATTTAACATTTATTAACATTTTTTATTCAGGTTTTGAGATCGGGCACATGATCTCAAAACCTGAATAAACCGTTTCAAGTTGATTTAGTTCATCCAGATGCATCCGTTTCATCCGGATCTAGTTGTATCAAATAAATAGTGAACAAACTGGATCCTGCATTAAAAACAATGTGTGCCAGATCTGTTTTTTTACAGACCGGACACAAAACCGCAGCTTGTTGCAGTTTTGTGTCCTGTCACAAACACTACAAAATGGAACTGATGCATCCTGATCAGTTTTGTCCCTATTGACAATGAATGGGGACAAAACTGAACTGTTTTGGCCCGGTTTCCAGATCCTCTGCCAGATCTCAAAACCGCAAACCAAAAACGCTGATGTTAACGTAGCCTTATGTGTAATGAAAATGGGTTTGCCAGGTCTGATTTGTTACAATTTTATAATTATTGTTAACTATTTATGGTTCCTAGCAACTGTGTTTGCATGGTTTTGAGGCATTTACAGTGGTGCCTGAAAGTCTTTTCTATATTTCTATATAAATTTGACCTAAAACTACATCAGATTTTCACAGCCCTTAAAAAGTCCTAAAAGTATAAAAAGATAACCAAATCAAATAAATGAGTAAAAAAAATGTTAGATTTTGGTGATTTATTTATTGAAGACAATAATATTATATCACCTGTGAGTGGCAAAAGAATGTGCACTTTTTCATTTACCCTAAGTTCACACTGTAAAACGCTCAACACATACAAACTAATGCTTCCCTATGGGCATGGTTCTCACCTGAGCGTTTTACAGCGTGTACGAACATTTCTATTGTATTAAGGTCAGGACTTTGACTTGGCCATTCCAAAACTTTAAAGTCACCACCTTTTTCCATTTTAAACAGTTCCTTGTGCCCTGCAGGTCAAATCCATCCTATGTCAGACATCCATTTTTTTGCTTTTGTTGATCTTAATTGCCCCTGAAAAAAATCTTTATAATGATATGCAGATTAGCATAAATGAACACAAGAGACAGTACCCATCGGCAACAGAGCCTAGCTACTCCCATTTAAATCAAGCCGCGCTCATCTCCTCTCCGCCTTCTCCCCACCTCCCTCCACCCTGGACGTCATCATGCCAGCAATTGAAATATCATGCAGGCACAGAACAGCGCTCTTTTTGCTTGCTCGCTCCTGAGGTCATCAAGTCCCCGCTCTGTGTGCCTGTGCGAGATTTCCAGCTCTGGCTTGATGATGTCAGGAGCAAAGGGAGGTGGAGAGAGGGCGAAGAGGCGAGGAGCATGGTTCAATTCAAATTGGAGTTGCTGGGCACTATTGCTGATGGGTACTATCCCTTTGGCTCTTTTATCCTAATTTCCATATCAATATAAAGATATCTTTCGGGGGCAATAAAGAGCAAAAAAGCACACTAAGGTATGTCTGGTATAGGGTGTATGGGACCTACAGGGAACCAGAAACAGGCACCTGAGGGGTTAACTGCCGCTGATCGCAGCTCCCTGTCATAGAGGTCGGGTGCCGGCTATGTGATTCTGCCGCCGGCACCCGCCTCCTGTATTTGAATGAAACATTAGTTATCTTTATTAATGGTGCAGTGGCCACAGGGCCTCTCATTGGTAGCAGCGGCACAGGGGGGAGAGAGGGACTGCTTCCTCCTTCCCTGTGCTGCTGAGGAAACATGGTGCGCGCTGAGAGCAGCGCGTGCCATGTTCTGTGATACTAGGCTGCGCAGGAGCGCAGACTAGAATCAGTAAAAGGCAAATCCCGGTATCGAATCGATACCAGGACAAAAGTATAGATTGAGTATCGATAAATCGATACCCGGTGCAACCCGAGATAGATCCCTGTTCTTTAATAAAACAGGTCACCCACTCTTACCCGATTGTCATCCCGTTGATTGAAAGCACCTGACTCTAATTTCACCTTCAAATTATCTACTAATCCTTCAAATGATGTACCAATCCTAAAAGTATGTGGTCTACTAATCAAGTTGGATATTTTCGACTCATTTGATTGATCTGGTTATCTTTATCTACTTTTTAGTAAAATTCCAAAGGGTTCAAAAGCTTTCACCCACCACTGTGACATAATTTATACCTATATTTAAAGGGGTTGTCTCACTTCAGCAAATAGCATTTATTATGTAGATAAAGTTGGTACAAGCCACTTACTAATGTATTGTGATTGTCCATATTGCCTCCTTCGCTGGCTGGATTCATTTTTCCATCACGTTATAAACTGCTCGTATCCATGATTATGACCACCCTGCAATCCATCAGTGGTGGTTGTGCTTGCACAATATAGGAAAAAACCTTATTCGCTTATTACTATAGTGTGCAAGCACGACCACCACTGATGGATTGCAGGGTGGTCATAACCATGGAAACGAGTAGTGTATAATGTGATGGAAAAATGAATCCAGCCAGCAAAGGAGGCAATATGGACAATCACAATACATTAGTAAGTGGCTTGAATTAGCTTTCGCTACATAATAAATGCTATTTGCTGAAGTAAGACAATCCCTTTAAAAAAAAATTCTTGAGGCTGCATTTCCACTAACATTTCTTTATGATGTTTTAGATATGATATTTTTAGCATGATTATAAAGGGATTTAGTTACATTTCATTTTGTAGTATCCTATATTTGATTACTAATATGACTTGTGCATGATATTGGTTAGAAAAAAAGAAAATGTTTGGTTGCTACAGCAACCCCGTGTTACTAAGAGACAACATTGGGAATCGTATTGTTTGCCTTATGAGTGAAATATTTATTTCTTACAGCACTTTTACAGAATTGAAACTTGCTAGGTCAGATTTTTCAGTATTTGATTATTTTGTTTTATTTTTTTGAAAACAAATTTTAACTTTATTAAATACATTTCATAAAGAGAAAATGTTGGACTATATGAGCTAGGTATATCCAGATTCTCCTGTCTATAAGTCTACCCTGTGCTATCATTGTTTTGGCCAAGTAATAAGCAGATCATATGTTTCATTGTTTCATCTGTCTTTCATGAACTGAGTGATGGAGGGTCAGAATTTTAAAGGGATTAAAACAATGTACTGTCACTTTGGTGGCCCATGAAGGCCTTGCTATGTATGAAACCTGCACGGCATCTATGGTGGTGTTTGGTTTTCCTTTTTACAGAAACAGGTGCTGACTGTATTGGCTAAAATAGCACATTTTTATTTTTCCTCTCTTTATATGAAAGGAAAAGGCACAAAAGCTTAGTGGTTGCCCTGCACTCTAGGTGGCACTATTACTTGGTTGTTATTCACTTTTGGTGGTACAATATACTTGAACGTTCTAGAAACTGGCATAGTCTTTTGCATACATAAGTTTTAACCATGGCAAATAGTTAACCTACAAGGGCCACGGGTGAGTGTTGCGTCCACATAATGTCTGGGACAGCGTTAACATCAAACTGCACTCTAGAACCTGACACAGTTAAGTATTAACTCACAGTTTAATGTGGATGATGGTCACCCTACTCCTGAGAGCCCTTTATTAACCAACCCCTTTTACCACTCTAGTCCAGTCTACTGAAGCTCAGGACTGACCCAACCAGGCCACACCACAGACCTCAGGGCAGCCAACGTCCCACTTCTTGCTGATCCTCAGTCCTTACCAGTCCATGCAGCCCATCCTAGACTCAGCTGTAGCCTCCCCCAGGTTTGAGTTCAGCGCCACCCAGCCCACTTTGACTTGTCTCCTGGCTAACATTTCTCCCAGCCCGAGTAGACTCCCAAGTACTGACCCCTCCCCAGGCTGGCAGCATGCTTAGCCCAGTTTGTACAGAGCTCTGTAGATGGTCCCTTCCTGTGGCTAGATTATCCCAGCCCACTTCTCCCAGCCTACTGGAGTGAATTGTGCCAAGTTTATTAAAAGGCACACACCTCTTGGTAAATTTGGTGTCTTAAAGTGAGAAAATGACATGTACACCTGCTATGAGAAAACAATTTGCACTGTTTTCTCACCTATGGACCATTTCCTCTTCCTGGTAAACCACATCCCCTCCAACTTTTGGCGAGCATTGCTTGAAAAATTACATTTATGCACAATATGCACTGTTTTGCACAGATTGTGACTTTTTAAAGCCAAAAAGCTTCCCCAAAGCTGTTGACAGATTCCTACCACAGTCTTTGTTACCTTAAAAAGGGTATTCAGCACTACAAACATGTATTCCAAAGAGTCCGTTTCTGTGTATTAAAGTGTTTTTCCAGGATTTACCTGTTGATCCTCAGGATAGGTCATCAGTATCAGATTGGTGGGTGTCAAATCGACTGTACGAAGAGGCTGCATTGCCCAATCAGACCTTACATCTCTTCCTATGCCATGTTACGTCGTCAGTTTCATGGCGCAGCCAGGATTTGGATGCCTGCTAATCTTATATTGATGACCTATCGAGAACACAGTTACGGGTTTCTGAAAGTGTAGTCATTTTTTCCATTTTGATAATGCAGTGACATAGACACATGTGACCAAGAGTGGTCTCCCCTCCGTTGTCACACCCCCCTCCCCTGGTTTTATTGGTACATCAAAAAAGCGTGACATCCGAGTGCTGCCTGCAGTTTTTGTGGCCCCATTGCAATGAATGGGTCAGACCAAAAGTATGGTTGTGTGCACGAGGCCTAACTGTATTTACAGTATGGAAAAGGACAAAATGACATCACATATGGTAACTGCTTGAATGTTTAATAGGTTGTATGGGCTATAGATATTGGTGACATCTTCAGGTTAGGTCATTATCTTTAATATTGGTGGGAGTCCAACACCCGGCACCCTCACAAACAGCTGTTTCGGGCTGCCACGATGCCAGAGGCTATAAGTGTACTGAGCAGAAGCTGAAGGCCTCATATATTGTGTCCTGGCATACTGAAGCTCAACCCCCATTGACTTGAAAGCAAACTGAGCTGCAGTACCCTGGCACGGCCACTACGTGTATGGCTCCTGCTGACACTGACTAGTCTCCACCGCAAAATAGCTGATTGTGGGGGTGCTGGGTTTTGACCCCCACCTATCTGATATTGATGACCTATCTTGATGATGTCACCAATATCAGTAGACTGGAGAACCCCTTTAATCTTGGGCATAAATCCATACAGTTTGATTTGGTAACCACGCTGATTTGGAGCAAAAGGGGGGAATTGTCAGAGGTGCATGCCTTTGATACATTTTTTTTCTCTAATTTCTGGAAAATGAGACACTGTACGTGGTAATCATGTCAGTTACTTTGATGTTTAAAGCGTCTTCCACTTAGTTCTAGCTAGAACTATTCTAGATAGAATAAGTGTAATTACTGGGGGATTGTGAGTGAACTTCACTTGGGTAAGGTGCTTGAGAGAGTTCGGAAAGGCAATTTGTTTCAATACATCTCCAAGGGAGTGAGAAGAACATTAAAATATAGCATAGACAGGTGAAAGGCAGATGTGAATGTGCTTGGAGATGTACTGGAAGAATCTTTACCACTTTAAAAATAAAAGCAAGTGAGAAATTCAAGACTGTAGAGATCTCACATTTTAGTGTGGGAACATCTTACTGTCTGAAAGTATTTCCTATTTGGGATAGTTTATGGGTTGATTGGATTTATGTCAGACACTGTTTGTCTTTGAGAAAAAAGATTAAGGGAATTATTTCAATAGTGCCGTCATAGTATGCGTGTGAAGAAAGGCAAGTACATGCTACAGCTATGTGAGTTTGGGAGGGAGCATCTGGCCTGACAAGTCTTTTGTAGTAGATACATTCCCTGTCATATAACTATTCTGCAGCATCTTCCTAGGCAAGTGACGTCACCTTCATCGGTCACATGTCCTATGTGCAACGCAGTCCCATTAAAGTGAACTGGGCTGGACTGGAAAGCCAAATACAGCCGGTATACAGTGTAGAAGGTGGGGTTGCCAGATCTGATATTAATGACGGACAATTGGTCATCAGTATTGTATTCTGGAAAACCCCTTAGGCCTCTTTCACACGGGCGTCATGTTTGACGGCCGGATAAGAGGCGGGTGTGTTGCGGGAATATGCGCGATTTTCCCGCTCGGGTGCAAACGTTTGTAATGCGTTTTGCACGCGCGTGTGAAAAATCGCCATGTTTGGTACCCAGACCCGAAGCCGGACTTCATCACTGAAGTCCAGTTTCGGGTCTTCTGGAGAATTGATTATTTTCCCTTATAACATGGTTATAAGGGGAAATAATAGCATTCTTAATAAAGAATGCATAGTAAAATAAAGAGGAAGGGGTTAAAAATAATAAAAGTTAACTTACCTTAGCCGTAGTTGCGATCTGTCCTCTCTTTCCCAGCATCAGCTAACAACTAAAGGGCCTGTGATGACGTCACATCACATGGTCCAATCACATGGTCCATCTTACCATGGTGATGGACCATGTGATTGGACCATGTGATGTGATGTCATCACAGGTCCTTTAGTTCTTAGCTGATGCTGGGAAAGAGAGGACAGATCGCAACTACGCGATCAAGTGGCTAAGGTAAGTTAACTTTTATTATTTTTAACCCCTTCATCTTCATTTTACTATGCATTCTTTATTAAGAATGCTATTATTTCCCCTTATAACCATGTTATAAGGGAAAATAATAAAGATCTGATCCCGTTGCTAAGCAGGAATGCTTGCTTGCAGATGCTTGCGATTTTCCCGCAGCCCCATTCACTTCTATTGGGCCTGCGTTGCGTGAAAAACGCACAATATAGAACATGTTGCGATTTTCACGCAACGCAGAAGTGATGTGTAAAACTCACCGCTCATGTGCACAGCCCCATAGAAATGAATGGTTCCGGATTCAGTGCGGGTGCAATGCGTCCTCCTCACGCATTGCACCCACGCGGAAAACTCGCCCGTGTGAAAGGGGCCTTAAAAACTGTACAGGGTGCTGTTCCTCTGTTATTCTATTTTTCCAACTAGAGATTTCTGAACAAATTGTTACCAGTTGGGGGTGTGCCCCTACACAGTCTGATATTGTCCAACCAGTGCTGACAATGCCTAACTGTCTAAGGCCACACCTTTTTGACAAGGTGAAAAATAACTCCTAGTTGTTGATTTATTCATGAATATTCAAGAGGAATAGCAGATGACCGGCACATATAAGAACTGTTATCGCTTGGGTAAAACAAGGGTAAAAGCATGGAAAAGGGAGTCTAAATCTCAGGTCGTTTCAAAGTGATCGCCATAAGAGCTAGGTAGGGAAGTCGGTAATTATACGCACACTATAGGTATGAGCTTATAGGAGCTACTATGGCTGAAAGGAAGTTGTTTCTTCTTGTGTTAGTGAATCAGCAGAAAACTAGAATATCAACTGCTAAGCTTAAAATAAGTGAATATAGGTAATACACAAAAAGATTCAGGAGCGCTAGAGGCAAGCAAAAAAATGATTGCGGTGATATTATATGATTACATGCTAAAAGCCTTGAGAAATATGAAGAATTGAAGGTAATGTGTCGGTACAGCCGTATGCTGTAGTTATCTGTTTATGAGACTGATGTGCCTGTTACTATATTTCTATTCTAAACTCCATGCATGGGACCAAATGCTCTGGTGGAATGGGAAACCATTTGGGAATTGGCATTATTGATACACAACTTAATAACCTCGGCAGTGGAGAAAGACATTATAAGTGGAGTGTGTAGCAGTGATTTGTAATTGATAGGAATGTTTATTTTGGCTTAAATTAGAAATCACTTTTCATTTAATCCACTGCGGAGATTGCCTTCTTTTTGCTATACAGATAATTGATTTTGATGAGATTTAATGTTTGTAGAAAGCTGATCCTCTTGAGAATGTTATAAAAAAGTCAGGATGTTGCCATGAAAGCCATCCAAGTCTTCCAGGGAGATGTTTCAGCATATTACTTGCAAATTGTACCTGCTTCTGAAACCAACAATGAAGTGCTTGTCTGGTGAAGGGAGTATTATTCTAGGCGGTACACTAAGCTAGTTGAGCCGACAGCATGGTTTCCGGTCTGAAGAACTACATGTGACAGATCTCCTAGTCAGCATAATACATATAACTAAGATCCATTTTATATTCCACCCAGTAAAGTCCATTGTGAAGGACTGAGGAGCACAAACATTGCTGCCCAGAGACTACACACAGAACTTGCATGGAGGAGCATCAAGGAATATGACATGACTTAGTAGATAAAGTATTGCTTTATACAGAGGTCAGGAACGTTCAGAGGTGTGTGATTTTCAGACTGACCTCCAACTGATCATTTGCCATGAAATTTTTTCAGCCCTGCACCAGGGTCCAGAAAGGTCAAGTATAATAATAATAATAATCTTCATTTATCATGCCCCAACATAACATCTAGGGCAGTGGTGGCGAACTCAGAGCCCTCTCTGTGGGCACCCACACCCTGGAAAAAGTATTTTCCCACCATTCATCAGCGCAGGGCGCACTATAAACAGCACAGGCAGCGGGCAGGCTATTATAGCTAAATGAACATGGAAGATATACTATATTAGACTGTAGTATTCAGGGTAAACTGCCGTGTTGGCACTTTGCGATACATAAGTGGGTTTTGGGTTGCAGTTTGGGCACTCTGTCTCTAAACGGTTCACCACCACTGATCTAAGGGGCTCATGTACAGACAGAGTCGTAAAAAACACACGGACAAGTCAACAAGTCAAACAAGAGGAGCAAGTGCTCTGGTCACAAGAGATTACAATCTATAAGGAGATGGGGTGACGCAAAAGGTATAATGTGCTTGTTTTGTACAGTGGTCCAGCCATGTTCACAAAACACAGGAGTAGCTATAAGCTGCATGAGCCAGTCACCAACTGATATTTGTAGTGCTTCTCAGTGTTTGGGGTGTGGTGGATAGTGTTTGATGATGGATCAGGTTCAGAAGAATGATGATGAAGGGGGGTGAATGGGGAAGAGTTAGATTAGGGGATGTGATAGGCCAACCTAAAAAGATGTGTTTTTAGGGAGCGCCTAAAACTGTGGATGTTGTGAATTAAAGGGGTATTTCCATCTCAGACAATGGGGGCATATCGCTAAGATATGCCCCCTTTGTCTGATAGGTACAGGTCCCACCTCTGGGACCTGCGCCTATCTATAAAACGAAGCCTAACATGAGGCCAGCAAAGTGGTCACCACCAAGCCTTCCTTTTGGCCCGCCAAAAATAGCCCAGGGAGGCTTTTGGCAATATTGGAATCCCCATAGAAATGAATAGGAGTACACCGCGCTTACATGGCCACCGCTCCAATCATTTCTATGGGGCCTAGGTAAGCCAGTGCTGGGCTATTATCAGTGGCCCCATAGAAATGAAAGAAATTAATAGAGGGCAGCTGCGCATGCGCGGTCCGCCCTCCAGGACTTTGCAGGCTGCGTTTATGAGATAGGTACGGGTCCTATGAGACAATGGAGTTATATCCTAGCGATATGCCCCCGTTGTCTAAAATGACACAACCCCTTTAACCTAATTGCTTGGGGTAGGCTATTCCAGAGAACTGGTGCAGCTCAGGGGAAGTCTTGAAGACGAGAGTGAGAGCGTAAAGCACAGAAAGTAGGGAGGAGATGTAGCGGGATTCAGCACTGTGAAAAGCTTTGTGAGTGAGAGTGAGCAGTTTAAATTAAATCCTATACTGTATGAACAACCAGTGCAATGACTGGCACAGGGCGGAGGCATCCTGTAGTATCCATATCTGCCACCAGTTCTTCTCTGATATTGTAAGTACACCCAATCTCCTTAGGAGCAAGAAGATATTTGGAACTGTGCCTAGCAAGAAAAGAGGAAAGCTATCTCTAATAACGGCTCATTTTGCTCAATAGATAAGAGGGCAAATTTTGATTATGAATAGGGGGGGGGGGCAGACTGGGGGTTACTTATAGTTTTCTCTCTCTATGGACAAAAGTAAATAACTAGATAAGGCCTCTTGCACACGGGCGTCATGTTTGACGCCCGGATAAGAGGCGGGTGCGTTGCGAGAATCGCCGCGATTTTTCCGCGCGTGTGCTAACGTTTGTAGTGCGTTGAGCACGCGCGTGAAAAAATCTGCATGCTTGGTACCCAGACCCGAAGTCAGACTTCATCACTGAAGTCTGGTTTTGGGATGAGTATTCTGTATGTGTAATTATTTTCCTTTATAACATAGTTATAAGGGAAAATAATCGCATTCTAATTACAGAATGCAATGTTCCCCGAGCTTTAGAGGGTTAAAAATAATAAAGAGTTAACTTACCTTCTCCCATTGTACGCGCAGACCCCCAGAACGTCTTCTCTCTTGATGGTTTGGATGCTTGAGGACCTGTGGTGACGTCACAGGGTCACATGGTCCAATCATAGAAGCATTTGAGTGGACCATGTGACCCATGTGATCCTGTGACGTCACCACAGGTCCTCAAGCATCCCAACCATCAAGAGAGAAGACGTTCTGGGGCTCTGCGCGTACAATGGGAGAATGTAAGTTAACTCTTTATTATTTTTAAGCCTCTAAAGCCCGGGAAACATTGCATTCTGTAATTAGAATGCGATTATTTTCCCTTATAACTATGTTATAAAGGAAAATAATAACGATCGGGTCCCCATCCCGATCGTATCCTAGCAACCATGCGGGAAAATCGCAACGCATCCGCACATGATTGCGGATGCTTGCGATTTTCCCGCATCCCCATTCACTTCTATGGGGCCTGCGTTGCGTGAAAATCGCTGAATATAGAACATGCTGCAATTTTCACGCAACACAAAAGTGGTGCGTGAAAATCACCACTCATGTGCACAGCACCATAGAAGTGAATGGGTCAGGATTCAGTGCGGGTGCAATGCGTCCTCCTCACGCATTGCACCCGCGCGGAAAACTCGCCCGTGTGAAAGGGGCCTAAGGAAATGTGCATACAGTAGATTTGTTGCATAAGTTTCTGCAACACAAAATGAGATTCACATTTATGAATGAGGTTGTTCCTGCTGCACGTTCATGGTTTCCTGTCTATCCCATTAAAAAACTCAGCATCAGCTTTAAATGGTCTAAAATAACATAAGAAGTGATACTTATAACTGTTCTCCTCTGCCTCTCTCAGCATCGCACTCCGTTCATCCTGATACCTGTTTTTTTTTTTCCTGGCTGCAGTGGTGATGTTTTGTGCACACCATATCACTGCTACAGCCAGTCCCTGGACTCAGCAGTGACATCCCATATACTGGCGAAGACAGTAATTGGCTGCATGGTAAACTGTGTGCACAGAACATCACCGTGCAGCCAGGAAGATGACAAGGGCACCAAGGGAGAAAAGTGTTACGGATCGCTTATTTTGTCATTGTATCACATTTACAGCGGCCGCACAAGTTATTTAACTTTGACAACCCCTTTTAACCCTTAGCGCACCTTGACATGACTGTATGTCCAAGGCGCACAAGGGTTGTATAAAGCAGGCCCATGAGCCATGCCCGCTCTATACTTGGCAGGTGGGAACTGTGTCATACAGTTGACACCTAATGCATCTGAGAGGTTAGTCAGAGGGAGCGGGCTACTTCTGATCTGTGATTAGCCCCGAAGGTGAACTTGCAGGGTACTGATGAGCTGATATGGTAGCCTACGGCTATGTGTAGGCTCTCAGGCCTGCCATAGTGGCGGGACTTAAAAAGAAGGATGGGGAATCCCCATAGGCTGCAATCGTAAACTATCGCAGTCTATGTTATAAGCAATTAGACAATCACATGTATCCAAGGGGATTAAAGAAAAAAGTAAAACATTGTAAAAAGAAAAAAAGCCAAATAATTCAAAATCATCCCGCTTCACAATTTTACATTAACAAAACATAAACATAATTGATATTGCCACCTCTGAAAATATCAGAACTATTAAAATACCGTATAAGGGTGCTTTCACACTAGCGTTTTTACTTTCCGTCCTAGAGTTCCGTCCTCAGGGCTCTAGGACGGAAATATACTGATCAGGATTATCCCCATGCATCCTGAATGGAGAGAAATCCGTTCAGGATGCATCAGGATGTCTTCAGTTCAGTCTTTTTGACTTTTCAGGACTGAGATAAAACTGCAGCATGCTGCGGTTTTATCTCCGTCCTGAAAAGCCTGAACACATTGGGGCCGGATCCGGCATTAAAAAAAGACTGAAGGACGGATCCGTCCTTCAGGTGTGCGCATGCGCAGACCTTTAAAACAGTGAAAAAAATACTAAACGGATACGTCTCTCCGCATGGCAAACGGAGAGACGGATCTGCACTTGCAATGCATTTGTAGACGGATCCAAAATCCGGATCAGTCTACAAATGCTTTCAGTTGTCATGCGTTGTGACGGATCCGGCGGGACGGAAGTGCACGCCGGATCCACACAACGCAAGTGTGAAAGGGGCCTAAAAGCTATATGCACAAAACAAATAGTGCATTGCAGCTATGAAAAGTTTGTTTTAGAGAGGCGTACATACGTTTTTACTTACACTATCTTTGCTGGTCTGAATTTCTACATTTTCATAAACTTCTGACATTTGCAAAATGAACATAAAACCTCTCAGCTGAGGGAAATGTATAAAATATGCTGTTTACTTGGGCAGTGTACATTACTTTAAAGGGGTATTCCCATCTGAGACAATGGCGGAATATCGCTAGGATATGCCCCCATTGTCTGATAGGAGCGAGTCCCACCTCTGGGACCTGCACCTACAACGAGAATGGAGTGGGGAAATTAATGGATGGCGCACTGCGCATGCACGGCCGCCCTCTATTCATTTTACTGAGGCCACCGAAAATAGCCGAGCACTGGTTCGGCTATTTCCGTCTGCCCCATTGAAATTAATGGGAGCATGGGCGCGTGTGCACGGTGCACTCCCATTCACTTGTATGGGAGCAGCGCTTGGTGGTGGACGGATCCCCGGGAACCCGCTCCGTTCTCCTTGTAGGTGCGGGTCCCAGAGGTGGGACCCACACCTATCAGACAATGGGGGCATACCCTGCAATATGCCCCCCTTGTATGTGACGGGAATACCCCTTTAATAAGACATCTTCATTTTCCAGATCAGTGCTGGTTTGGGTGATGGAAACTTCCAGTTCTTGAGCACCAATTCATGTAAGAATTGTGTCTGATGTGATAATTTTTTCCCAAAAATATAGTACATTAGATTTGAACAAAAACTTTTCTAAGTAAAAAAAAGAAACTTCCATTTTTTTTTTATGCAGTTATGTCCGAGATCACAGGTTATATTGATCTCTGTTACAAAAAGAAACGAGTTACTTCCCCTTTGCTGAACTACACTTGTAACATTATATAAGGGTTCATTAACATGTCTGCAAAATGGATCCGGATCCGTTTGGCAACGTTGTGGAACGGATCTGGGCCCATTCATTTTCAATGGGGCCGGAAAAGATGCGGACAGCACACAGTGTGCTGTCTGCATCCGCACTTCCATTCCGCAAAAAAATAGAACATGTCCTATTCTTGTCCGCAGACACAGACAAGAAAAGGCATTTCTATTAAAGTGCCGGCTATGTGCGGTCCGCAAAATGCGGAACGCACATGGCCGGGTGTCCGTGTTTTACAGACCCCTCAGTTGCGGAGTCCCCAAAACACTTGCGGACGTGTGAATGGACCCTTAGGGTAAAGGTTCTGGTCTGTCTGACACATATGCCTGACAAATAGGCCGATGCCAGATCATGTTTTACAAGCTACAGACATGCATTAAATTAAGTCTAGCATATCTCCATATCTACATGTACAGTACGAAGGGTGGATGGGGGAAAGAGTAGCCTCTCATTATAATTACTGTAATTGCCCGGGGGAGGTGAGAGAAGACCCTATGTTTGACCATGTAACAGAAAAAGCTACTATGAAAGTGGCAGCAGTGTTGTGGCAGTTTTAGCACAGTATTTCAGGTCTTTTAACAATGGAATGGATCCAAGAAGATGGAAAAGTATAACAGAAAGACTGATACTACTGTGTTGGGCTTCTTTCACACCATCGTTTACCTTTTCCGGTATTGAGATCCTTTATAGGGTCTCAATACTAGAGAAAAACGCTTCCGTTTTGTCCCCATTCATTGTCAATAGCGACAAAACTGAACTGAATGAAACGGAATGCACCAGAATACATTCCGCTCTGTTTAGTTGAGTTCCCATACCAGAGAACAAACCTGCGGTTTTCTTTCCGTCATGGGATGCGGAGCAAAACGGTGCAAGTCACTCGGACACAATATAAAACGGATCCGTCATGGCTATGTTAGAGATAATATAACCGGATCTGTTGATAACGTATGCAGAATGTATTATCAGTAACGGAAGCGTATTTGCTAATCCCTGCCAGTTCAGGCAAAAATGCAAGTGTGAAAGTAGCCTTTGGCTGAGAAAAATAGCATTAAAATTGCAACAAAAACTGCAGTTTTGACCATGTTTGACTTAAGCCATCTTCACACGGTCAGTATTTGGTCAGTATTTCACAAGATTTTATTGCAACATTTTTTCTCTGGCAGAAACCTGGCACTCATGCCGGAAAGTGGCCGGATCCAATTATACTCTATGGGGTCCAGTAGTGAACGGCCGTACCCAGCAGTGCCGGATCTGGTGAACTCCAGCAGGCTTTTCTGTGTCAGAACAGTCTGCCAGATCAGCTGGAGATGTGAACGTGGCCTTACAAATATTGATGCGCAATACTGACCATGTAAAAGTGTTGTTAGACGTAAATTCTTTTCCCAGATTTTTTTTTTAATTAAACAGGGTCTTAGGAAGGATAGGGCCTCCTCGGCTCAACACGTTTTACATAATTTACACCGGAAAACGGGTAAATTTTGACTGCGTATGCCAATCCATAGCTGACATAGATTTCAGTTTCTGGCACAAATTGCATCAAATTTATTAAGTAGCATGCACCTCTGTTACTTCTAAAGAGCTTTATGCAATACCAAACTGTAGTAAATATGCCCCAAAATGTCTGGAGCATAGCTGAGTTTACATGCATTTAGTGCAATTTTAGATTCTGGCGCAAAAATCAACTTTTCGTTGTGTTTTGGATGAATGCTTTATGAGATTCAGGCAAAGTGCGGAATAGTGTTCCTAGGTCTCCTGGTAGTTGTGAGACGGCTACTGACTTACTGTTTAGCCTCCACTGGTTAAAGTTTAAAGCAGTTTAGTTGCAGCACATTTTCCAGATCTTCTTCACAACAGTAATGTTCTCATGACCTTGAAATAAACTTCTTTCTGAGTTGGAAGCATCATCAGATTATTTATACCATGCCAGACACATTTTTCTGTAACAGCATTAGGGACGCTTTGAAAACAATTTCAAATTCCTTAGAGGGACAGTTCTGTTAAGTGACCTTGGTGAATTGGAAAAATGGTATAACTAAGAAAGTCTGTATTCTAACTAAAATTTGCTGCAAATTTACTGCCTGGCATATTTAATCTGAATTTTAATTGGCGCATTTCTATTTCCTTTACTGCAGTTTTATCATTTTTGTCCATTTTTTCACATTAGGTAAGGCCTCTTTCACACTTGTGTTCTGAGGATCCGGCGGGCACTTCCGTCCCGCCGGATCCGTCAGAACGCAAGTCGCCTGAAAGCATTAGAAGACTGATCAGGATCCTGATCAGTCTTCGAAATGCTTTCAGGTTACTATGGCAGCCAGGACACTATTAAAGTCCTGGTTGCCATAGTAGTAGTGGGGAGCGGTATACTTACAGTCCTTGCGGCTCCTGGGGCGCTCCAGAATGACGTCAGAGCGCCCCATGTGCATGGATCACGTGGTCCATGCGATCACGTGATCCATGCGTGTGGGGCGCCCTGACGTCACTCTGGAGCGCCCTGGGAGCCGCACGGATGGTAAGTATACTGCTCCCCCGCTCCCCACTACATTGTACCATGGCAACCAGGACTTTAGCGTCCTGGCTGCCATGGTAACCATTGAGAAAAAGCTAAACGTCGGATCCGGCGATGTGCCGAAACGACGTTTAGCTTAAGGCCGGATTCGGATTAATGAACTTCAATGGGCATTAATTCCGGATCCGGCGTTACGGCATGTCTTCCGGATTTTTCGACGGAGACAAATCCGCAGCATGCTGCGCTTTTGTCAACGTCCAAAAAACGTTCACATACTGAACGGAAGACATCCTGATGCATCCTGAACGGATTTCTCTTCATTCAGAATGCATTAGGATAATCCTGATCAGTATCTTTCCGTCCTAGAGCCCCGGGGACGGATCTCTACGACAGAAAGCAAAAACGCTGATGTGAAAGGGGCATAAGGCTCATTTACAACATTTAGCAATTGTCTCTCCCTCTCCACTTTAATTGACAGGGCCAGGCAGATGCAGAGAGAGCAGAGCCTCTAGGTGTGATGACAATGCCCCGTTGCTCCTAGAGGCTCATTTGCATATATTAAAATTAATCTTTCTCAGCAATGCGGACACATATGAACATGGGACCAACACAGAGTCTTCAGCTGCCAAGAGCACATGTAACAGCTCAGCCAGTGTCATAGGGACAAATCTGCTGACAGATGGTCTTTAAGGGTCTTGCAATTCATGTTTCCTTAGCTACAGCATGAGTTGGCCCCAGACTGTATTGTGAATGTTGTGTGCACTCACATTTCTTAAAGGGCTTCTGTCACCCCCACTGACGAATTTTCACTAGCTGACATTAGCTACTTGCTAATGTCAGCTGAGTTCAAACATATGTTTAATATCTTTTTCTTTTTCATCTTCTAGTAACTTACTTTTGTTATATGTAGTTGTCGCTACCAGCAGTTAGGCGGGTACTTGCTAGTCGCCGCACTCGACTTGAACGCTCCTCTTCTTGATAGACAGGCCAGCACGCTTTCCTCCCTCTCGCTGGCCTCTGCCTGCAGTCAGCGCCAGTGCTGTCTCGGTCTTTGGTCGGCGCAGGCGCTCTGAGTGAGGCGCCGCTAGGCGCTCCGTCCTCAGTGCGCAGTGCCGATGACGTCAGCGCTACACTCGAAAGAAAGACGCCGGCACGCCTGCTCTTTACCAGGGATGCCGGCGTCTTCTCTCCGGGTGTAGCGCTGACGTCATCGGCGCAGGCGCACTGAGGACAGAGCGCCTAAGCGAGCATCCTTCACTCAGAGCGCCTGCGCCGACTAAAGACCGAGACGGCGCAGGCGCGGGATTGTAAGCTGCAGACAGGGCCAGCGAGAGGAGGAGAGCGCGCTGGCCCTGTCTATCAAAAGAAGAGGGGCGTTCCAAGGCCATGAAGATGTGCGCGGCTACCAGCAAGTACCCGCCCAACTTGCTGGTAGCGAAGCTAATTTACATATAACAAAAGTAAGTTTTTTAGAAGATTGAAAAAAGAAAAAAAGATATTAAACATATGTTTGAACTCAGCTGACATTAGCAAGTAGCTAATGTCAGCTAGTGAAAATTCGTCAGTGGGGGTGACAGAAGCCCTTTAAAGACGTTTTCCACTTGCATTTAAAGAGGACCTTTCACCACTCTTGACATGTCTGGTTTAATAGCTTCATACATTCCCCATGTAACAACTATTCTGGAACATCTATTCTTATGGCCCTGTGTTGTACCCTTACTACAGACTGCTAGCAATTCACCCATAACTTTTAGTAACAATAATAAAGGAATGGCACAACACAGAGCCATAAGAATAGATGATCCAGAATTGTAATTACACAGGGAACGCATGTACATATAAACCGACATGTCAGGAGAGGTGAAAGGTCCATCTTATGTCTGTAAAGTGACCCTGCCAGCTAATCAAGTCCTGCTGCAATGTTAGAGAGGTGAGGAAGTTATAGAAAGGGAGAAATGGAATATAAGCTTGAAGAAACAGCGGCCGGTGCCTGGGTTCCAGTTCTACTATATATGTGACAGGGCAGACAATGCGAACAACCTCCTGTTAGTGAACTCATGGAAAGGAAGGTGTAGAGCACAAGCGGCTAAGCTTTGGAATGAAAATCTCCACAAAAGTACTTTACATGATTATTTTAGAGCGCTGTGAATTTTTTTTTTCTTAAATCAGATAGTTTTTATTGATAAAGCACAAGTAGATATACTTCCGATATGCATACATCAACATGCAATAGCACAAGGATATTACACCAGGCACATAAACATTACAATCAGAGATCCTTACAAATGTTGCGATTCTCCGGAGTGCCTGTTGAGTCTGGGCTATCCACTTATGCATTAAATTTTTATTCATTATTAGCATATATAACCCTTAATTTTGGGTAACCAACAATAACAATGCCCCTGTGTGGAGCTTAACTAAACAATAGAACCACCCCTTCCTCCCTCCCCCTTCCTCCACGCGGTGTCCTCAGAAATACAAACCCTCCGTATGCTGCCCTATGTTACCTATAAGGCCCTATAGCACACCTGGTATCGACATATTGTCTCGTATCCATGACCTCCGTAACTCCTGTGAAGCCACACCCGAGAGCGCAACCCAGCCCTCCCACTGTTTCCTAAATTTCTTAATAGCTCTTCTCTTTTTGTATATGCCCCTCTCCAAACCGACTAAAGAGTCAACCGCCCCCACCCACTCCTGTAGACACGTGCCAATGGGTTGGATCCAATATTTAGCGATTAAACGCCTTGTACAGATCCGATAACCAGGCTTAAGGAAAGATGGGAAGGTGATGTAGGAGCTCTCACCGAGGCACAGTGGCAGGATGTCTTGGAGTGTACACCTAAGCCGGGGGCGTAGCTAACGACTCATGGGCCCTGGTGCAAGAGTTCAGCTTGGGCCCCCCTTCCCTCAGTGCTTTGTGTGTCTTCCTATGCGGCACAAGGGTCTTAGGGCTCCCTCAGGCTCCTGGGCCCGGTAGCGACTGCTACTTCTGCACCCCCTATAGCTACGCCCATGACTTAAGCTGTCTCTTAGTGAGGCTCAACGCCGCCCGCAGCTCTTCAGATTGCACAGAGTTTATAGAACACCTTTCATGCTCTATAAAATGGGCGTACGTCTGAATGCGAAATGTCCTAGATGCGTAGAGGAGGAAGCAGATCTTATCCACATGCTGTGGCTCTGTAATGGGCCGGGCGCATTTTGGAAGGATGTCTTTGATGTCATAGACAGAACCTACGGTGCTGTTATCCCAAGGAAACCGGTGGTCGGTGTATTGGGATATGTTCAGGAGCTAGGAGTAACTGAAGACAGCAAAGTGGCAATTGCTAAATGACTTTACTGCGCTGTGAAGTTTACATTTTTACTGGAAGCAGATTTCTCTCCTGTTCTGCATGCAGTACTTTCGTCTCTGCTCAAAAATCATGTTCTGAGCGGACACGGAACGGACCTCATTAAAGTCTATGGGGTCTTTAGGCTCTGTTACTCTCAGTTAGGTGTCAGTTATCTTCAGGATTCGTCCTTTCCGTTCTCCTGCTCCTTAACGGAGCCGGAGAACAGAAAGGAGAAATGGTGATGTGAACGAGCCCTAAAATCTATTTGTTCATGTTCCATTCAGTGAATGCAGAAATAGATCTTGAAAATGTTGACAGTTAAAAACATAGGAGTGAATTTATCATTGTAGGTGTATTTGGGGTTATTTTTTAGATTGAAGTTGCTATGCGCACCTGCATCAAGTTTATGAAAATGGCGCACAGTAATAATACATTTGCTGCAAGTGCAATGTGGTTGCACCTATTTCAGTAAAAGTACACGTGGAGGATGCCTGACTTGGAATTGAAACTTTTTAAAAAGTTGCACTTCAAAAATGTGTTACAAAAGTGATCTACAATGAAATTCTGACCAAATTTAAATTCCAAATCTGTAGATGGCTCTGGAAGGCATAGTGCTTAAAAGGTCGAAACATTTTGATTGTAAGTGACCCCAAAAAGTTGCAAAGCTCCTACTTGCAACTTTTTGAAGTCAGAATTCTGGTTTGCAAGGTTTGATAAATTCCCCCAAAGTTTATAAGGAGCTGCATAACTTATTTGGAGGGGGAGGGGGGGGGGATATATCATCCCTCCTATGCCACTTTCTTGCTTTAAAAAGTAGCAAACACCATGTTTGTGGCTTTTTAAATGCCATTGCGATACAATTTGGGCCTACTGTATCTACAGCAATCTCGCCATTCTCCAAAAAGGGTGCATAGAGTGGAATGGGGCAGAGCCAGCATGTTTGGCACATTTATCTTCATTTACACCAGTTTTTGGGTGTAAATGAAGACAGAACTTTGTGCTACAGTAGATTTCTTTTAAGTCGTACGGACTGCCGGAGGAGGCGCCTAATATCAGACAAGGCCTGCACCTCACTATAAATTAGGCACATCTTCCTGCAGCTCAGAGGATGTCATAGTAAAACACCGGTTTATGATAAATTCCCCCTATTATTTCACAATGATTTAAGGCGAGATTCACCATTCGCCGCATTGCTTCTCTTAGTTCTATTCTCCTTCACTAATGAGATTTTGGAGTCGGTTTTTGGAACCTGCTAGTCACTACAATAGGACCATATGCACATTACAGTCCCATAGATGTGAACCCATTTTGAGAAACATTTGCCTAAATTAAGCCTTACAGGTCAAGATCAGTATGCTTTACATTTGAATCTGTCACATTTTGCTCAGCTAGTTTTTTTTTATTTTAAAAAAGGTGTATATCATGGACCAGAATTTGGGATGAGCGATTCAATATGTACGAATTGGTTAATTCATCTGAACTACACCTCAATCTATGAGGGACTGTCCCTGTACAGAAGATTCTCCACTGCGCCGGCAGATTAAAATGGCTGCACATGTTGCATAATCGCGCTCATCCACCATTACTGCAAGTATTGGCACATTACAGATAATATGCCTGCAAAAACGAATGAGCGATTGTGCATGCTCAGCTATATCATGGTATAAATTAGGCATGCTCAACCTGCGGCCCTCCAGCTGTTGCAGAACTACAACCCCCAGCATGCCCGAACAGCCTACAGCAGGGCATTGTCGGAGTTGTAGTTTTATAACAGCTGGAGGGCCGCAGGTTGAGCATGCCTGGTATAAATTATAGCGCAAATTCAGATTTTATTTCAATTCTAGATTTCAATTTCTCAGCGACAACTGCAGAAGATGTACCAATTTCACAGAGCCCTACCCCTCTTAAAAAGGGCTCGTGCACATGAGCGTACTTGCTCATGCCCGTGCTGTGGACCGCAGGTTGTGGTCTGCAATGCATTGGCACTGGCCGTGTGCACTCTGTTTGCAGATGCAGACCCATTGACTTTAATGAGTCAGTGATCCGCAACATACGGCCAAAGACAGAACATGTTCTATCGTTTTGCGGTGCGGAGGCACAGATCAGAAGCCCATGGAAGCTCTTCGTAGTATTTCCGTGGGCTTCCGATCCATGCCTACGCACTGCAATAAGATAGGTGATGGATCTTCGGTCCTACCTGAAGGATGTGGACCCATTTAAGTCACAATACGGGCACTGAGCGCTTATGCTCGTGTGCAAGACCCCTAAATTTGGTTCATCATACTCCCATCAGATTTTTTATTAATGCCGGACAGTCTTAATAAATTCCCTCCATTAAGATTAACATATGTAACGAGGTTGGGAGTATCTAATCACAATGCAGTTGTATTGTAGTCTTTAACACAATATGGAGATTTAATTGCATTTGTCAATAATAGTTTTTTCATATTGGTTTGTTTTTATGTGCACAGGTGAGATTTGTCCCCTAGAGGGCAGCAGTACAATTGAAGTAGCCCGATGTTTTTAATCTTCGTTATTTGAACTGTAAGGCATGGCTTATCACTAGTAAAATAATAAGTGAAGACAGCTTTTTTATGTATTGGAGGTTAATATACTATCAAAATGTAGAATATTGTAATGGTTATCCTTTGTGCCAGGTTGTGTTTAGAACATATGCACTTGAGTTCCAAAAGCCTAAAGCTTTACATACAGCAAGCACGGTAACGAACATTTACACACAAATAAACGAGCCATGTAAATAGTTCTGTAAGTATGTTAAAAGGAAGGAAACGTAATAAGGGCAATGGCCGTGGAATTCTGGTTTTGGGCAGAACAGTGCAAAATCTAAATAAAACAACTAAGTACGATCTGAGTAGAGCCTAAGAAATCTGATTCCATCCAACCTGTGTGATGTAGAGAACTCTGCTCCTCCATAAAGCCATTCTATACCTCAGATTTCATGCAGGTTTTTTTTTTTTTTTTTTTAGAAAAAGTGTCATTTGCCGTTGGCTCCATATTCCGAAGGCATTATAAAGCATTGCTTTTAGTGGTTGTCAATCACATACGGTGCTTCACAGAGCAGCAGCGAATTGAGTATACCGTGTAGTGCAGAGCCTTATTGTAAAGCCTGTACACCGATCTATGTTGTCAAGAGACTTTGGGAGCAATATTACAACTTTTAGGTGTCGTCCAACTACGTATAGTTTTTAAAACCCCACACTCACAAGACCCATTTGGGGGGGGGGGGGGGGGGGGCATACTTACCTGCTTCCTGACACTCGGCTCTGGCCCCATGGGTCCACCACTGTCTTCCCTGCGCTTCTGTCCCCGCATATACATTTCTGGCATGGACAGGGTCATGTGTGCCGTGGTAGCCGATAACTGACAGCAATGTTGATGTGTAACTGCCGCTTAGGGACACATCGTAGCTGTGGCTAGTCATTGGCTGCAGCGGGGCACGGGACCCCATCTATGTCGGGAGTTTACATGTGGGAACTGACGTGCAGTAATGACAGCAGTGGTCCCATGGAGCTGGAACCAAGAGTCAGGGTGTTGGGATGTATAATTTCCTTGACAGGTCCCGCTGGGTGGGGGGGTATTTAAAAAACTGTATGAAGTCGTACATCCTTTTAAGGAATATATTGCAAAATAATAATGACAATGACTATATGCATAGAGTGGAGCAGGGGCGTAGTTATAGGGGGTGCACAGATAGCAGTCGCTACCGGGCCCAGGAGCATGAGGGGGCCCAAAGACCCTTGTGTCGCTGGTAGACACCGGTGTTATAGAAAGTGCATGCTGGTCAAGTTACACCTCTGGCTGGAGGGAAGGCCACAAAGCACTGAGGGAAGGAGGGCCCCGGCTGAACTCTTGCACCAGGGCCCATGAGCCTTTAGCTACGCCCCTGGAGTGGAGTGAATAATAGTAAGGGCTCTTTCACACTTGCGTTTTATCTTTCCGTCCTAGAGTTCTGTCCTCGGGGGTCTAAGACGGAAAGATACTGAGCAGGATTATCCTAATGCATTCTGAATGGAGAGCAATCCGTTCAGGATGCATCAGGATGTCTTCAGTTCAGTATGTGAACATTTTTTGGACATTGACAAAACCGTAGCATGCTGCGGATTTGTCTCCGTCCAAAAATCCAGAAGACATGCCGTAACGCCAGATCCGGAATTAATGCCCATTGAAGTGCATTAATCCAGATCCGGCATTAAGCTAAAGTTGTTTCGGCGCAATGTTGGACCCGACGTTTAGCTTTTGTGAATGGTTACCATGGCAGCCAGGACGCTAAAGTCCCGGCTGCCATGGTAAAGTGTAGTGGGGAGGCAGGGGAGCAGATACTTACCTTCCGTGCAGCTCCCGAGTCCCGGGGCGCTCCACAATGACATCAGAGCGCCCCATGAGCATGGATCACATGATCGCATGGATCACGTGATCCATGCGCGTGGGGCGCTCTGACGTCATTGTGGAGCGCCCCGGATGCCGCACGGACTGTAAGTATCTGCTCCCCCGCTCCCCACTACTTACTATGGCAACCAGGACTTTAGTAGCGTCCTGGCTGCCACAGTAACACTGACAGCATTTTAAAGACTGATCCGTCTTCAAATGCTTTCAGTTGTCTTGCGCTGTGCCGGATTCGGTGGGCATTTCCGGCGACGGAAGTGCACGCCGGATCCACACAACGCAAGTGTGAAAGAGGCCTAATACAGTATAAATGCAGAAAGATGCTTTGTGAAGTGTGAATGCTGTCACTAGGTGGAGTGCGGTCAGGTTTGGGTTTTTATTTAGCCTTTTACCATTAACCATCACATCTGTGGTATCTAAAATGGTGCATATGGCGTGCTTTTATAGAAACTATTAGTAAGCTTAGCCAACACATACGGCAGCAATTTGAAGACCACCAGGCATTAAAACATGTCAGGCAGACAAGCATGTGATCCCAGGAATTGCATGGGGATTGATGTGTGTGGAGCTGACGTTCAGATTACAAAGTATAATGCATTTGCCTTCACGAGATGATTCTGTTTCGTCTGTCTTCGTAGTCCGTTCCTTATGAATCTCTGTAAGATGTTTTCAATGTAAGCCTCATTGTGAGGCTTCAGGGTCACTTGTCACTTTCAGAAACGGAAACGTTCGGACATCCCATCACACAGTGGTGCACGCAGAGGAGAAGACAAGGAGTTTGTTATTGTTTTTGACAACCAGTAAGTGAATAACCTATTGCCCTCAAAGCAGCCATATACAGGATGACAAACTATACACCTATGGGTAGCATTGTCTGTATCCAAAGCAGTATACATGTCAATTTACTAACAATTTGGAGCAGATTTTACATTATTAGGTATGACTTTACCTGAATATAATAAATATGTGGTACGATATTTAACAAATTTATCATAATCCCCCGAGACCTGTTGTACAGCTGCACCGTAGATGTTGCCAATTCTTCTTTTTAAATCCCTCTTTCATGCTTGTATCATGCAAATCCGCGTCCTTCCTGTTTTTTCACAGCATTCTGTACACGTACGTGCAAGGTCACTGAGAAGGGAAGTTGACATGCTGTTTATATCAGAGCCCTGTGATGTTAGATGTTCCTTCTTTCCCGAACTTAGAGTTTCTTGTTATCAGACGGGGTTGTTTTATGATGTTAGGGAATTTACTGGTCATACTGTGTATTCTACGATGCTGAAAGCGAATGTGTCATCAGAAAATGATCTATTGTTTAAATCACATTTTAATGTTAAACAGATTTTTTAGGAATTGTTAATGGTGTTATTTTTCATTTTCCATGTCAATATCTATATTTAAAGGGCATCTGTCAGCAGATCTGTACCTATGACACTGGCTGACCTGCTACATGTGCGCTTGGCCGCTGAAGGCATCTGTTCTTTTACCATGTTCATATGTTCCCGCATTGCTGAGAAAAATAATATTTAAATATATGCAAATGAGCCTTTAGGAGCAACGGGGCGTTGCCATTACACCTAGAGACTCGGCTTTCTCTCCAACTGCCAGCCCTGTGCCCTTTGATTGACAGGTCAGGTGTGATGACGTTTTTTACTGCCTGGTCCTATCAATCAAAGTGCAGAGGGCGCGGCAGTTGCAGAGAGAGCTGAGCCTCTAGGTGTAATGACAACGCCCCTGTTTTGCTCCTAGACGTTCATTTACATGTATTAAAACTTAGTTTTTCTCAGCAATGCGGGCACATATGAACATGGGACCAACACAGATGTCTTCAGCTGCCCAGCGCACATGTAACAGGTCAGCCAGTGTCATAGGTACAAATCTGCTGACAGATGCCCTTTTAAACAAAAAACTAAAAATCCTGCAGTTGTCGCACTGGCCACTAGCCCTAATAATTGGTGCCACTTCTTGGTCTTGATCACTTTACTGCAGTTACCTGCTTATCTGTCATTCTAATCCTACCTGTAATGATATCACCTCTGTGTATAGATAAGACAGGATCCACCATTCACAATAGGTGATTGTCAAATCTTATCTATTCTTTCCTTGTACAATGACCTCGGCACAGGTCACAGAGCATGCCTAGAAAACTCTCCCATAGAAATCAATGGGGTCCTGTCCATTGTGTCTATGGCCCATGTGACTGCTGTAAGGCAATTTTCTTATGCTTTCTAAATGCTGTTAAGAACAGCTCAGGCAAGATGGCTGTCCCCATAATCATGATCAGGAAATAGAATAAAAAATCTGTAATCAGAAAATAAAATCAGATTAGAAAAAAGTATATGTGTTACTATAGTGTTTGGTGACTCATTTCCTTTATATAGGACCTGTAACCTCACCTGACTTGTCCGTGTTACTAACTGCTTGCACTCCCCAATCCTGGAGCAGCTAGTCTTATGACTCTGTGTTGTGCCATTCCTCTGTTATTCCTGCTAGAAATAAGGAATGAAATGCTTGTTTGCAATGAGGGTCCGTCTTGGTGTTACCAGTTAAAGGGGGATGTCCCTGCACGGTGTCACACTGGCAGTACTGATTAGCTAGTGTCAGACTGTGCAGCGACACCCACCCCAACTGGTGACACCCAGACGGACCTTCATTGCAAACTAGCAATTCATTCATAATTTCTGTCAGAAATAATAAAGGAATGACACAGAGTCATAGGAATAGATGCTCTCGTAATCACATACCCAGCCGGAGACCGCACATGCCCTCCTGAATTTAACTTCTGTGGCCCGTACCTCACCTCCTAAGTCCCCTGCACCATATCAGAGAGAAGGACTGGAGAAGGACAGAAAAAGGCAGCTATTTATGACCGCCACAGAGGGACAGCTTTTGGGGCAATATGTTGTGCCGCACTGTGGTACATGGTTTTGCTGGGATAGTATTTTGGTATTACTGACCCTGCCTACTTGTGCTCCCCTGCCTTCTATCAATTTGGACCTGCCTACAACATGGGGCTACTTTTAATTTTTTTTTCCAGGGCCACTTTAAAGACTTTAGCAAATAGCATTAATTTTGTAGAGAAAGTTAATACCAGGCACTTAATAAAGTATTGTGATTATCCATATTGCTTCCTTTGCTGGCTGGATTCATTGTAATGCATTCATGGTGGTCGTGCTTGCACAGTATAGGAAAAAGCACCAGCCTATGTGCACTCCCTTGGTCCTGGCCACAAACGAGGCCAGTGCTTTTTCCTATCGTGTACAAGCACGACCACCACTGATGGATTGCAAGGTGGTCGTAACCATGGAAACAAGCAGTGTATAATTTGGTGGAAAAATGAACCCAGCCAGCAAAGGAAGCAACATGGAGAATCACAATACATTAGTAAGAGCTTTGTATTAACTGTCTCTCTACATGCCACTTGCTGAAGTGAGACGACCCCTTTAAGTTCCCAGTCCGCCCCTGCTGGTCACTGCACACGAGATAGAACTGGCTATAGCCAGGGCTATTCGGAAGCAACTGATTGGCGAGGTGTTGGACCCTTGCCGATCTGATATTGATAAGTATAGGCCATCAGTGTGCTGATAGATCTTCTTTAATTGCAGTATGACCATTTTCACACCTCACTATGTTGATCAGTATTTGTAAGCCAAAAACAGGAGCGGAACCATCGGAAAAAAAAGCATCATGAAAAAATAAATCACTTCATTTCTTGGATGCACTTTTGGTTTTGTCTTAGAGCTCATTCACACGAACATATGTGTTCCGTTCCATGCATTGGGGCCGCAAGAAGCACTCCGTAGCGCTTCCGTAGGGTTCCGTTCTGTGCTTCCGTACCGCACCATTCTGCATCTCCTAAAGTGAATGGGTTCACATCCGTGATGAGGAATGCACACAGAACTGTGTCCGTTTATTGCGGATCCGCATATGCGGTCCGTAATACGGAAACAGAACCCATACGTTGGTGTGAATAAGCCCTTACAGATACTGATGTAAAATACTGACCAGATTATTGCTGTGTGAAATTGGCCAAAATCTGTAATCTAATGCACGTTTGTATATTTACATGGATCATGGAACTGTAATTTGAAACAAAGTCCTAAGAAAGTTTGTTTCCAGAGTTTTTTTCTCCTTTTTGTACTGCATTGAATAATGACATACAGAACAACTCTGTGCTGATGAATAAAATACTACAAGATCTCAAAAATAAAACAGATGTCCGAAATGTTTTAGACAGAGGAGCACTTCCCAGCGCACAGCTATGTCACCGCAGTGCTGACAAGGGACAGCTGCAAGTTCCGCGCTCAGCACTTAGACTGCTGACTGGGCACCAACAGTACAGATCCCAGGTGAGGCCTCCACTGACGGCCACATTAGCCATCAGTAAAACAGCTGTAGGAGATGAGTGGATCGTCATTCATGCATACACATGGACACCTAATGACAGCCAGTCACAGCGAAGCTGGTGGCAGATAATCGCTGTTAGAACAATGGAGAGTAAAGGACATAGAAATGTCTTATTTGTGAGCTCTTAGCACCGTGCAGAGCCAGATCTTAGATAAGGGTTTTTCTGTAGTAGGTTATCAATATCTAAGGGGTGGGTTAGGGATTGTACTCCCTGCACCCCATCTCTCCATCGGTGGTCAGGCATACGCTGTGACCACTTTCTCAGCGTGTGACATGACATTGCGTATATGTCCTTTGTGTAGCACAGTCCTATTTAGGTGAAGGGTATTGAGCTGCATTACCAGACACAGCTGCTATACAGTGTACGAAGTTGTGCCTGGTATACAAGCGCTGCGGTCTCTTCAAGCAGGTGATTGACAGGGTGACCAGGACTCAGACCTTCACTAATCAGATATTGATGACTTATCCTAGGGTTAGGTTATCAATAATGAATTCCTGGCTTTCTCTGGAAGTTGCAGTGTGCATATGGGCAGCACGGTGGCTCAGTGGTTAGCACTGGTGCCATGCAGCGCTGGGGTCCTGGGTTTGAATCTGACCAAGGACAACATCTGAATGGAGTTTGTATGTTCTCCCGTTTTTGTAGGGGTACTCCGGTTTCCTTCCACACTCCAAAGACATAATAATCTTTATTTATATAGCGCCAACATATTCTGCAGCACTTTACAATTCAGAGGGTTCATATACAAAACAAAAGACATCACAAGTTACTGGCTAATATACAACTGACACACTAGGAGTGAGGGCCCTAGTCAGGGACGTAGCTAACAGCTCATGGGCCCTGGTGCAAGAGTTCAGCTTGGGCCCCCCTTCCCTCAGTGCTTTGTGTGTCTTCCTATGTGGCACAAGGGTCTTTGGGCCCCCTTAGGCTCTTGGGCCCGGTAGCGACTGCTACCTCTGCACCCCCTATAGCTACGCCCATGGCCCTAGTGAACTTAGATTGTGAGCTGCATTGGAGACAGCGAGTGATGATAAGGTCTGTAAAGCGATGTGGAATATGTCAGCGCTATATAAGCGACAGAAATTGTCCCAGTTGCTCCATTCACTTAAAGACATGAGTCTTTTGTTCTGGTGATCAGTGTGGGTCCCAGTGGTCAGACGGCTTATCTAAACGGACCTTCACATGGGCCGAGAATCCGCCAGATAATTACTAGCGAAACACTCTTTCGCCAGGTACCATGCTTGTTTGTGCGGGCACCTAAATCCTTAATTGCTGGCAGCAGATCTTGCTGTCTAAACGCACTCTGCTGCTGGCAAACAGAAAGTTTGTATGGGGATGAGCGATAGCATTAATGATAGCTCATCCCCATACTGTGGAGGAGACCGCTGCATATAAATGCACATGTCTCCTTACTGACAAGCAGGAACGCTTCCTTCCTCTCCTGCTGAATCGGCCTGTATAAAGGGACCTTTAGTTGTCCCCTATGCTTTGCATCATTTCTTAAGTTAAATACCCATTTAAGGTTACCATGGGATAACAGATTACTTTTTAGGATACTTGTCTGTTTCAGACCTCGCTCAGCTGATGGTCATGCGTACTGTCAGAGGTGACAGTGGAGGAAAATGCGGTAGGGTGTCTTTAACGCTGAAAAGTAAATGAAGGGCATTTAGAATTCAATTCTGATTTCTGACATCAACTCACTCGGTGTTCTTTGCTGCTAAGAACCAGAAGAATTGTTGGATTTGTTATTACAGGGTACAATGCATCTTTGTAATAAACAGTGAAATTGGTTACATGTTGAGACAATGGTCTTTTCAGAAGACACTGATGTAATGAAAGTTGAGGTCCTATCTAATGATTTAGCACAATGTACATCTTCTGTTTATAAAGGCACACTGTGCTACCATGGATCCTAATCCAGGCTAAACGTGTAGAATTGTGGGCCCACCCCCAGGACATAGATAATTGTATAGGGAAGAGTTACTAATACTATCAGAATTGCTACTGTTTAAGGCCTCTTGCACACGACCGTATGGCTTTTTCAGTATTGTGTTTCCATTTTGGTTCAGTTTTTCCGTTCCGTTTTTCCATATGGCATATACAGTATACAGTAATTCCATAATAAAAATTCCTTTCCGTATGCTTTCCGTTTTTTTGCGGACCCATTGACTTGAATGGAGCCACTGAACGTGATTTGTGGACAAGAATAGGACATGGTCTATATTTAAACGGAACAGAAAAACGGAAAAACTGAAGGCATACGGAGAAACTTCAGTATTTTTTGAAGACCCATTGAAGTGAATGGTTCAGTATACTGTCAGTATACTGAACTGAAAAGACTGCCAGTATACGGTCCGCAAAATACTGTCATGTGCAAGAGGCCTAAGAATACGAATCCCAGTCTTAATATTAGATACATTTACAATAGAGGTGCACAGATCTTTGTAAATTTGGCGTGTCGTAAATCCCATGTCAGATTTACACCTGGATTTTGTCTGTGCGCCAGAAATTTTTCTGTGGGCCTGAATTCTGGGCTGAAAAGTTGCCTGTGCTTCAATATTTTGTCCAAATTTTAGAACTGTAGTATTTTTGTCACTAATTAAGAAGAGACGGTGGTGAGGTTTGCATGGTAAATACTAACACTGTCTAAAAGTAAGACAGTGTACACTTAGACTAGACCGTTTAAACTCAGTCACATTTAGTTGTCTAAATTTATTATACCTAAGTTGGCTTAGTTATACTCCAAATATGTGACGAAATTTTGGTGCATTTTTTGACACAGAGACATATTTAAAGGGAGCCTGTCACCATGAAAATGCAGAGTAATCTGTCGGCATCATGTTATAGAGCAGGAGCAGCTGAGCAGATTAATATAGTTTTATGAGAAAAAATTCAGTAAAACTCGTAATTCATTCATTTATATTCCTGCTCATTCTGGGCTTTGAAGTCAGGTAGATGGTTCTATCATATATTATTACTGATTATCTACCCTCTGGATAGGTCATCAGAATCTGATCTTTGGGGGTCCGACACCCAGGACCCCTGCCAATCAGCTGTTTCAGAAGCCACCGGTGCTTACAGTTGCGCCGCGGCTTTCACTTATCTCACCAAGCACAGCGCTGTTCGTTTGCTAGCGGCAGTGCTTGGTATCACAGCTCAGCCCCATTCACTTCAATGAGGCTGAGCTGTGCCTCAGCCATGTGACCAATGAATCTGAGATGACAATGAACGTGACATCAGGGAAAGCTGCAAGAAGGCCACTGCGCTACTGTGAGCGCCGGTGCCTTCTCAAACAGCTGATCAATGTGGGGTCCAGGGTGTCGGACCCCCACCAATCAGATACTGTAAAATTTTATCAGATCAGTAAAAATATCTCAGAAAACCCCTTTAAGCCATCCCATTTTCCTGTGAAGCCACACTTCTTACAAATGAGGGAGGTCATGATGCGGTTAGGGTCCTTTTACACTTGCGTTCTGAGGATCCGTCAGAACGCAAGTCGCCTGAAGCATTAGAAGACTGATCAGCTTTCAGGTTACTATGGCAGCCAGGACGCTATTAAAGTCCTGGTTGCCATAGTAGTAGTGGGGAGCGGGGGAGCGGTATACTTACAGTCCGTGCGGCTCCCGGGGCGCTCCAGAATGACATCAGAGCGCCCCATGCGCATGGATCACGTGATCCATGCGATCACGTGATCCATGCGTGTAGGGCGCCCTGTCGTCACTCTGGGCGCCCGGGAGCCGCCGCGGATGGTAAGTATACTGCTCCCCGCTCCCCACTACATTTTACCATAGCAGCAGGACTTTAGCGTCCTGGCTGCCATGGTAACCATTGATAAAAAGCTAAACGTCGGATCCCGCGATGCGCGGAAACGACGTTTAGCTTAAGGCCGGATCCGGATTAATGCCTTTCAATGGACATTAATTCCGGATCCGGCCTTGCGGCAAGTGTTCCGGATTTTTGGACGCAACAAAAAGCGCAGCATGCTGCGGTATTTGCTGCGTCCAAAAAACGTTCCGGTCCTGAACTGAAGACATCCTGATGCATCCTGAACGGATTTCTCTCCATTCAGAATGCATGGGGATGATCCTGATCAGGATTTTTCCGGCATAGAGACCCGACGAAGGAACTCTATGCCAGAAAACAAAAACGCCAGTGTGAAAGGACCCCTAGGAACCCCAGCATTTCCCAATAGAAATAAGTGAGAAAATAGGGTTCTGAGACAGACCTGAGACGACCGCACATAAAACATGTCCTGCTGCTTGCGCTGACTGCATGACATATACAGCTGAGTAGCTGCTTGCAGTATATATTTTACTACTGTCACTACTTGAAGTTAATGAGAAAACTAAAGAACCAGGAAAACAGATACGGAGAAAAAAAACAACACCCTAAACACATGATTATGCATGCGATCCCTAATCTCATCATGACCGAATCAATGTCAATTTTTTGGTGCAAATTGCATCAGAAGTATGCTGCATTTTCATTAGCAAATCTGCCCAATGTACTTATAATGCACCATGTTGATAAATCTGTTGTGCACTGCACTAGTGGAGAGACTAGCACACTTGTATTCGCCTACATTGTGTCAGTACTAATGCTGTAATCACTATATGAATAAACGTGAGGTTCTTAGTAAATATATTTTAATCAAAATCATTAGTGCACATCCACCATGGTAAGGTGACCTCTTTTGAAGTAAAAAATATATATTTGATGAAGAGGCACAAGTAGTCTAGAAAGCTTGCAATTTTGTCATCATCTTTTCAGTTGGCCATTAAAAGGTATCAACCCCTGAGGAATATCAAAATTTTTTCATCTCTTTTGAACGGAAACCTACTCTAAATGCTACTTAGGGTCCTTTCACACTGGCGTTTTTGTTTTCCGGCATAGAGATCCGTCGTCGGGTCTCTATGCCGGAAAAATCCTGATCAGGATCATCCCCATGCATTCTGAATGGAGAGAAATCCGTTCAGGATGCATCAGGATGTCTTCAGTTCAGGACCGGAACGTTTTTTGGACGCAGCAAATACCGCAGCATGCTGCGCTTTTTGTTCCGTCCAAGAAATACGGAACACTTGCCAAAGGCCGGATCCGGAATTAATGCCCATTGAAAGGCATTAATCCGGATCGGCCTTAAGCTAAGCGTCGTTTCGGCGCATCGCCGGATCCGACGTTTAGCTTTTTCTCAATTGTTACCATGGCAGCCAGGACGCTAAAGTCCTGGTTGCCATGGTAAAGTGTAGTGGGGAGCGGGGAAGCAGTATACTTACCATCCGTGCGGCTCCCGGGGCTCTCCAGAGTGACGTCAGGGCGCCCCAGACGCATGGATCACGTGATCGCATGGATCACGTGATCCATGGGCATGGGGCGCTCTGACATCATTCAGGAGCACCCCTGGAGCCACACGGACTGTAAGTATACCGCTCCCCCGCTCCCCGCTCCTACTATGGCAACCAGGACTTTAATAGCGTCCTGGCTGCCATAGTAACCTCAAAGCATTTCGAAGACTGATCAGGATCCTGATCAGTCTTCTAATGCTTCAGGCGGCTTGCGTTCTGACGGATCCGGCGGGACGGAAGTGCCTACCGGATCCTCAGAACGCAAGTGTGAAAGGACCCTTATTTTGGTGCCAACTGGATTCCAAGGTAGCATTCAAAGTGGGTTCCATATAAATAGGAAGCCTGCCTTCCCTAAATGTATTGGAGGCTGGTTGGCACCAAAAGAGGTAGCATTTAGCATAGGTTCCCATCCAAAAGTAGTCACCTTGCTATGGTGGATGGGCACATATGATTTTGATCAAAATGTATTTGTTAAGAACCTCATGTTTATTCAAATAGAAGCATGGCATTAGTTCATATATTTTTTGCAGTGAGTGCTGTTGCATTGTGTTTGATTTAGTATTTTCAGCCATGGAAAGGTGCACCTGCGCATTATTATGTGCTGACTAACTTTGGGTTTTGTCTGACATGTGTCATTACTGAAGCTTTTTATTTGACATCATGATTGTGAAAAATAGGATACAAAATGTATGCACCTGACACCACATCACTTCATTATCTTTTGTGCTTAGACTGGTACAATTTAATATTAACATAATAGTCATGAAGTCACACAGCAGGGCTTTCAACCAGTTCATTTCAACACAAAAATCTATTATACTCTCCTCTGGTTATTGGTATAGTATACAAATTATGTTTTTTGCAGCTCTGAAACCCATATTGAGTTCTTCGTACATTTATCGCAGCATGAGGCAGTTACAGAACATAAATGAGTTCTTCACAACTCCTGTTTGTGTTGCTAAACTGGGACAGTTGGAAGTTCCCTCTAGGAGGAGGCTGTATTGGAGGAGAGTGAATGACTACTAGACATTCACAGGATGTGCTAAACAGTATGATGCTTCTCAGCTACACATCCTATGTTTCCCCATAATAGAGTATAACCACGCAGTGAGAATATTAATAACAGGGGATGCCGCAGTTGTATACTTGACTTTGTAGAACCATAAGATCCAAAACACTGTATGAATAGGTTATAAAGGCCTTGTTCTTTTCCTTATAATAATTTGTCTTCAAGACTGCTTCTTTGTTAGAGCAACACCTTAGAAACAGGACAATTGCAGGTAGCTTTGTTTTGTGACCGCTCAGGAGAGTCATGTGTGCCTTTTCATGACATGTAGTACTACAGGAGTCATATACTACATAAAAGGCCCCTGCCAAAAAATGTATGTAGGGAGAACAAAAAGACAGTTAAAAATTAGAATCCGGGAGCACATCAACAACATAAATAAAAAATTTGAGGGACACCCACTATCCCGCCACTATGCCCAATTCCATACTGGCAACTTTGCGGGATCCACATTTGGAGGCATTGAGAAAGTTCCCATCAATATAAGAGGGGGTAATTACATTAAGGAAATGTCACGGAAAGAAAGTAAGTGGATGTTCAAATTAAACAGCCTTGCCCCGTATGGCTTAAATCAAGAAATCGAACTATTTGCATTTGATTAATGTACATTATTAACTTAAAGACTAATCGGGATCAAACACTCCTTGTCACTTTAAACCAGTTGTTGTCATGGGAACGAGTGCCTATTTATCCCCAGGACTGACAAATCTTACCATCCCTGATGAAGGAGCCCGATTGGCTCAGAAACGCGTCGGATAATTTTTGTCCCCTGGAGGCATCCATACCAAGCGCGGTGACGTCACACGCCGAAAATCCCGGACTTCAAACTGGTGGTTCCCTCGCACGAGTGGTTTGCTGCCGGCCGGAGCACCACCCATGCTAGTAGGTTGAACCCGAAGCCATCCGGACATCTGCTTCCCTACTATAACAAGGAGAACTACTTGCGCGTACATCGATCTTCCGCGCACACATCGATTTTACTGTAAGGTACCGATCTATCCATTTCTACATTAGCGCACATGTTTGTGGGTTTCTAAGCCCTTGAACTATCTGTAGACCTTTGTGTGGACATCGATTCTATTATAAGGCCCTGTTCTATCCCACCTTATACTAGTGCACGTGTTGGCGAGTACTTTAAGCCCTTAACTATCCCATAATCAGCGCAGAGTCCCACCCTGGTTATTATAGACCAGACTTGACTTATTCATGTGTGCCTATGTCAGTCTTGAAGGCTATGGACACCTTTGATATTGGAAATGTGTTTTGCATTCTTAGTGGTTACCGTGAGTGGAAAAAGGTACACTGACTTTCAGTCTGCAACCTTCATTCCTTTATTTATTTTCCGACCCATTGATATTCAGAACCTGCTCCTAATTTCAGACTTTTTTCCATTGGGTCTTGTCCCTCCCAGTAATACACGCTAGATGCGAGTCTCTCCATGATGTTGTGACTTTCACTAGCTCTGATATAGCAAAGCAGCTTCATTTCTGGACTCGTTTCCTTTTTTACATCTCATGAGGGGCTGACAGACATTGATGCGCAAGTGTGCGTGAATCCCCTCTTTCTGCAGGGTTTTACACACTCTAGTTTCTCTGTACAATTGTACATCACATATGTGATTCTGCCCCTGGAAAACTGCCTTGTGTGTGCTTGCCTTCCTATCTACAGTCTGTAAGGGTCTGCATTCTTTCAAAGCTTTCCCACTCTCTGAACTGTGATCTACCATATACAACCTCCTCCCCCTCCCTGCTGCTATCTCTAGAGAACACAGAAAGACATCAAAAACAGGAGCAGAACTCTGATGGATTTCTGTCAGATTCAGCAGCACCACGACAATTATGTCAGAAGTAGAATGGTAGGTTGCTTAATTTTTATTCAGGAACTAAAAATGATCAATAAAAATGTATCATTGCAAATGCTTCCAAAAACCCGAAGGCTGATTAGTGTCTTCTTAATGCACAGTGGCCTGCCCTGGTGAATGGCTCCCTTCGGTGTCTTTCAAGTTGTTGCTGAAATGTCTATGTTCTACTGAATCCTTATACAACAAAGTAAACTGAAGACAAGAAGAAATATTTCATAACAGTATGCACAAGTGTCATTACCAACATAGCATATGCACGAAATTGTCAAATCAGTAGCATTGCATAGCTGAAGCTGGGCGCAATAGCATGTAATAAAGTCTCTTTATGGTGCCTAGAGTTATGAAAGTCTAATGAATGACTAAGATAGTTGTTTGCAGAGTTCTGCAGAGAAGATACCATGGTCATCCATGGTTGCTAGACAAAGGGCATGGAAAAAAAGAGAGATGACACCTACCTACCTCAATGACAGGTTTCCCAATACAAGAAAAATATTTGGGCTGTGGAAAGTATTCGGCTTCAATTTAAAGAGGTTTTCCCACGAAAAATATTCTACATTTTGTAAACCAGCACCTGGATCTGAATACTTTTATAATTGCATGTAATAAAAAATGTTTATAGCCACTGAGCTACTCACAGAAATCTGTTTGTATAGCGCCACCTGCTGTTTGCCCTTTTTCTAAATTCTCTGTCCTGCTCACTGAGGTCCACATACGTGCTTAGTCCCATCCTTCAACTGCAGCAGAAAGTGCATGCCCCCTGAGAAAATGCGCATCCCCTTTGCTGCCAGCCTGAAATGAATTTAGCAGAGCAACTGGAGCAATGAATGGGCACATTGTTGTATCCATGTGAGGTACAGGGCTGGTTTTAAGTTTTTAGAAAGAGCTTGGCATGTAGAATATAGTATCTGCTTTTCATTTATTTATTTTTTGCATTACTCATGTGATAACCCCTTTAATTTTAAAAAAAACAACAACAATGGGCAGCAGCACAGACAGATTTTTTACTTACTATATTGGTGCCTTGGATGATGTGATGGTGGATTATTTTTGGATTCCTTAATAGAAGTCAATTGGAAACTGCTTCATGTAGGGTATGTATTGCTTGCCTTCTTCTGAATTGTAGGGTAATAGGTTGAACTTGATGGACTTCTTTTTCAATCTTACAAACTATGATACAAATATAATGAATTAAATATGGGTAGAGAACAAGGAAGACAGAACATTTATTTTTACTGTTTTACCGTAGTGTTACAATGAAATCTGTATATGGTTTGACTCTGAGAATTCCCAGTGGGGTGATTTCCTGACACATACAGTAGATTGTCTATTCATTATTACTGCTGAGTAGGTGAGACTTATTCTACACATCACACATACTGGTCTCCAGGGTCTGATACTCATCAAGTTTCTCCTCAATGTCATCACATATTGCATATTATGCTCCTCTGACTAGGTCAGGCCCTCGAAGGGCAGACACAAGGATATGGACTAAATGCCAACTAAGTAAATATAATAAGAAAACAACTGGCACTGTGAATTATTTTGTTTGTGTATAGTTGAGGGCAAATAATCTAATTGTATATATGATTTATTTATAAAGCACCAGCACTGCTTCTACAGCCAGCAACCACTATAGACACCTTCCTAGCTGATCAACATAGGCGGATGCATACCAGCTGGTTCAAGTGAATTCCAACTTTATTTGGTTTATGTGTTTCATGGTCTCTTGGGTGATTTATATGTAAAACAATTACCATATTTTTCTGACTATATGACTCACCGGACTATAAGACGCACCTAGGATTTGGAGGAGGAAAACAAGAAAAATAATTTTTTTTCATCAAACCTCAGAGGAGACCCCCAATCCTCATAAGACCCCCAAATCAGACCCCTATTCCACATCAGACCTCAGATCAGACCCCAAAATCAGACCCTTAAGCTCCATCAGACCTCAAAATCAGACCCTCATCAGACCCCCTAGCTCCATCAGCCTCAGATCAGACCCTCAGACCCCCAAGCTTCATCAGCCTCAGATCAGACCCTCAGACCCCCAAGCTCCATCAGCCTCAGATCAGACCCTCAGACCCCCAAGCTCCATCAGCCTCAGATCAGACCCTCAGACCCCCAAGCTCCATCAGCCTCAGATCAGACCCTCAGACCCCCAAGCTCCATCAGCCTCAGATCAGACCCCCAAGCTCCATCAGCCTCAGATCAGACCCCCCTGCCCCCCATTAGCCTCAGATAAGACCCCTATCAGACCTCATATCGGATGTTAAAAAATAAATAAATAAACTAACCTTGCTTGCTCCGGACAGCACATCTGCTCACTCACCACTCCCTGGTGTTCTTCTGACCCGCGCTGTAGTACGTGCACTATGTCCTGATACTGTGCACCATCGGGACACAGTGCAGAGCAGGGCCCAGAAAAAGACCAGGGAGGGTAAGCAGAGCCATCGCAGCACTTCCCTCATTGCTTCCCGTGCGTTGATGTTTTTGTGACTTTTTAAATGGCATTGCAAATTTTTAAGTCAGATCTAGCATGTTTACACCATCCTAGGCAGTTTCCAAAAAGTCGGCATGTCAGGGGTGAAATTTAAGTTTGACCATGGCACATTTATTATTTACACCAGAAACTGGCTGCTGTAGATTAGACTGATGCACAGACTGCCGGAGGAGGCATACAATTTATACATTTATAAATTACATGCCTCCTCTAGCAGCACAGGCCCCAAGATGGGCGTAACACATGCTAGTCTTGATAAATCAGGGCCTTAGTGTCTAATGCATATCCCTTTATACAATGATTCGGTTATACTGAATACTAGAGTTGCATACTTTAGCACAGTGGTCCCCCAACCTTTTTTTATACTAGGGGATCGGTTTCACGCAAAATAATTTTCCCGGTGTGGGGTGGGAAATGGCGCAGGCACCTCTATCAGCGGGTTATCTCCCTAAAATAAAAAGATTCGGGCATGTTAATGTCGAACAGCCTGCTCCTCCATCTGCCATCAGGGGACACCCCCAGTAGATCGACTGGTGCAGCAGAAATTAGTAGGCTCGGCTGATATTTTTGTAATGTGTATGGCCAGCTTAAATCTCTCTCAGTCACCACTTACTAATCATTTGTAGAGAAGGCATTAGATGTGTGGCAATCCCCAAAATTAGTATTTTGAATGATTACAATGATTTTTCACAGTGAAAATAATTCTGATCCTTTAGAGATATATTGCAATTCATGACAGTGGTGTCCCAATAGTGCAATGTACAAATGATGGGAACACTAGTTGTTTTGAAAGCAGAGCAGCAGGTGAGTGGCCAGCAGAAGACCTTGGCCTCATGAGACAGCTGGTTATACTGTATACCAAGTCCCTGAAAGTCTCCCCCTAGTTTCCCTGAGTGAAGCAGGTATTCAGATTTCTAGGAGCTTATCTTGAGCAGAGTATGAAGACACAATTATCACGTACATAATAATTATAATTACTGTGACTTTCTATTACTACCAGGCAGGCATGAATCACTCCCCAGATCCAATCCATTACATTTCACCTCCTGCCCTTTCTCATCCAGAACATTGCTCTGATAGTGTGGAGTTTGTTGTACACACATCATAGTATTTTCACATTCCTAACCTTGACTACAGAGGTATAATCTGTAACAGTGTTATGCCGTGGTGTTGGCTAAGCTATGTGTGGAATTTACCCGCAGTTAGAAGAGATTATGTACAGTATGACCATACTGCGGCATATTAATCAGTGCACATCTTTCCTGCTGGACTACAGCCTATGCATTTTTAGAAGTATGACTCTTAGGAAATGCTGAAAACCTCCTCAGGCCATACCAATATCATGTACTAGAGAAGTAAAAATAGGACTGGGTATTTTACAAATCATATTCTGACTTTCGTGTAATTGGAAAGTAACTGTACTGATTATCACATTTAATAAAAATGTATTGATAACGGATCCTCTCTGTTTAAAGGGGTTTTCCTGGCTTTTAATATTGATGACATTGCACGGCGCATGCCTTCTCTTCATACAGCCGATCCTGAGGATAGGTCATCAATATTAAAAGCTTGAAAAACCCCTTTAAATAAATGTAAGTAAATTGGGCTACTTATACTCATGGGAAGGGAAAATATGAGTCACCAATACATACTGTACTAAGCATGAACACACTGGGTAATATTGACATGGAAAATAACTTTTAGTGGACAGCAAACTGAACTGACAAAACCAGTGTCAGGCAGCTGCTGCCAAGGCCAATAAGATAATGGGTTGCATAAAAAGGGGCATAGATGCCCGTGATGAGAAGATAGTCCTACCACTTTACAAATCACTAGTCAGACCACACATGGAGTACAGTGTACAGTTCTGGGCTCCTGCGAACAAGGCAGACATAGCAGAGCTGGAGAGGGTTCAGAAGAGGACAACTAAAGTAATAACTACAGTACCCTGAAAGACTATCAAAAATAGGGTTATTCACGTTAGAAAAAAGACGACTGAGGGGAGATCTAATAACTATGTATAAATATATGAGGGGTCAGTACAGAGATCTCTCCCATCATCTATTTATCCCCAGGACTGTGACTGTGACAAGGGGACATCCTCTGCGTCTGGAGGAAAGAAGGTTTATACACAAACATAGAAGAGGATTCTTTACGGTAAGAGCAGTGAGACTATGGAACTCTCTGCCTGAGGAGGTGGTGATGGCGTGTTCACTAAAAGAGTTCAAGAGGGGACTGGATGTATTTCTGGAGTGTAATAATATTACAGGCTATAGCTGACTAGAGATGGGTCGTTGATCCAGGGAGTTATTCTGATTGCCTAAAATATTGTCTTCTACTTCATGAAGGTTTTTTGCCTTCCTCTGGATCGAGCTTGCAGGATAACAGGCTGACCTGGATGTCGTTTTTCATCCTTATAAACAATGGGGAACATTTATTAAGACCGAGTTTTCAGACGCTGGTCTTAGTCAGCCCCTGCGCTGGCGGTGGATCCGCTGGAGTTATGAAGATGCGCCGGCCTCTACATAATGTCGGCGTATCCAGCACCCATTCAAAGTATAAGACAGCTTCCCAGCTGTCTTATATTTAGACCTTTTTTCTACACCTGAAACAGTCATAGAAAATGATAAATGACGGGCCTGCCGTCCTCTTCCGCGCCCACACCGCACCCACTTTTTTACACCTGGCGTGATCGGGAAGAAGTCACAGATTGCGGCACAACTAATCATTGCTGTATTGTATGTCAAGTGCATACATTTGTAAACAGAAAAAACATGGAGAAACGTATGGCTTGATGTACCCATAGTGTAACTATATTATACTATAATTGGGAAAACGTTTAGCCGACCAATGGTCTGTCGTTGGTCGGCTAAAACCTTTGGAGAAGTGACAGTTTTGCAGAAATCCTAGTTATGATAGGGTGAGAATTAGAAGGGAAGAGTCTTTGTAGGGATTTTATAGTTCTGATTGAGTAGGGAGATGGGGCTGTAGGACTTTCCTAAGGTTGGGTCTTTCCCTGGTTTTGGGATAAGGATTGTGTGAGCTTCATGAAAGAGTGGAATGGAGACGTTATCTATGTAAATGAGGTTATACAGTATAAGCATCTGAGTGAAAAGTTTGTAATATTTTCCATTTAGTTCATCTAGACTAGGATTTTGGGGGTTTAGTAATTGAGTTATCACTTGTTCAATTTCTTCACTGGAGATAGGTTGGGATAGTATAATTTGCTGTTCTGAAGATAATTTGGGAAGTGCAGTGACTAAGTAAGTGATTAAGTAATTTCTGCTGTTTCTAGTCATCATGCACAGGGGCTTTGTCTGAAAATATATAACAAATTCTTATTGAATAAGCAAAGGGTTGTCTAGGTGTTAGGTGCTGCTTGTCTTGGTTTGGTTAAGGTTGCAAGTAATTTGCCAATTTTGTTGCCTTATCTGTAGAACTTGTTTTTAGTGGAATCACAAGATGACTGGCTATCTGTATATCTATCTATCTATCTATCTATCTATCTATCTATCTATCTATCTATCCCATATCTATCTATCTGTCACGCCCGTGTGTCTGAGGGAGACACCACACCTGACAAAGAAGGAGAAGGGAATAAGGAAAAAGACCTGAAAGCAAGGGAAGAAAGAAGGACACCTCCTAGTCCAATCTCTAGTCACAGTCCTGACTTGCTGTCAGTATGAACTGACCCCAAAGGTAGGTGAGTTCATACGCAGGAGTACCTAGAGATAGGACCCCCAGAAAGGAAGGACGAACAGGTGTCTCCCTCAGGCCTCCAACAAAGGGCAGGGGAAAAACAACACACAGATAAACCAAAACAAAAGGGAAAGGAAACACTTAACTTTCCAGTAGCTATGGCAGCAACAGGAACTCAGCCGAGAACCAAACACCAGCAGACCACAGATACCACTGAAGCTATAAACTGCACAGCATTGTGGGAGAAGCAACTATAAATAAGGAAAGTAATATGACCACAATAGCAACACCTGGAGGTTAGCGGTGTGGCCAGTACCGGAAACAACACAGACGTCTATTGATCCACAAGAAAACCTTTCAGATCAAAGCACATGTTGCCAGTCTCACAGATCTTCTGTAACCCACTGTCAGGGTGATGTCCGTATGTCTTGGTACGTCTGTGATGCTATCTCTCTATCCCATATCTATCTATCTATCTATCTATCTACTCATATCTACCTATTATTGTATCTATCTGTATGTATATTTGTAAAATCCTCTGGGATATCACCTACAAGTTAGTATTAACAAGGCTCCCTGTGGTGAGTATAGAAAACATGTTCCCATGCTCCAGTAGTTTTGCCTTGATTAAGCCTCTAATGTACAAATCCCACTCTCAGCTCCAAACAATACGGCCGATCATGTGCAAATATTTGTCAGGTTCCAGGGAGTGGTGAATTACTGTAGTGTGGTGCAGCACACCGCTCTAACGTTCATATGCCAGCTGGCTAAAAACATGGTAAACATTAGTGATATTTAGTGGAAAGACTTGTACTGATTGGAAAGTAAAGCGGATATGTGTCTGCTCATGTATCTGCATTAGAGTTCAGAGCCCAATGTCCTAATAGAAAGGTGGGAGAAAGACATTGGAAATATTCCGATATAATAACCACACACTTTGTCATCTGCGTATTTTTGTCAGTCTGTAAAAGTGGCAGTCAGTCTGAAAAATCGCATATTTCCTATGAAGCCTATTACAGGCAAGGCTCCATAGGAAATGCTATACAGCAGCCTGGGTTTCATACACAGAAACCCAGGCTACTACAGGCGCGCTCCGGCTCCTCTGATCGCCACACAGGGGAGACGGAGCACAACCGAAAGTTTTACTTTCAGTTTGGATCGCGCGCAGATGCAATCCTGACCACGGCATCTGAGTGGTTAAATGTTTGCGATCGGATTGCTGCCGGTCGCAGACATTAGCCGCGGGTGTCTGCTAATCATGCGGACACCCGCGGCTAAGGCGCCCGCATGAAGCAGGAGCGGGCGCCATCTTTAGGGACAGGAGACAGGACGTACGGGTACATTCTGTGTGCTTAAGAGGTTAAGTAATATCCAGTGTATTTTGGTTTTGTACAATTTTAGAGTGAAAAAAGAAGGACCTTGCAAAATTATGGGAACCCAAAGAGATTTGAGCGCTCAGATAACTTTGACTGAGGTCTCAGACATTAAATTGCCTGTTAGGGTTAAGGCTTGTTCACAATCATTGTTAGGAAAGGTTTTACCATGGCCCTCACAGTCCCCTGATCTAAACATCATTGAAAATCTATGGATAGACCTTAAGAGAGCAGTGCATGCAAGATGGCCCAGGAATGTCACAGAACTGCAGGACTTTTGAAAGGAAGAATGGATGAAAATGACTCAAACATGAATTGAAAGACTCTTGGCTAGCTACAAAAAGTGTTTATAAGCTGTAATACTTGCCAAATCGGGTTGTGCTAAGAACCTAGGGTACTTTTATACTTGCGGCAGCCTGCCGGATCCGTCCTGCCGCAAGTGCCCGTGCACAGCCGGAGATCGCCGGACTAAAAATCCTGCATGTCCGACTTTTCAGTCCTGCAATCTTTGCTGTGCACTGCCGTGCTGCGCCATAGCTCCGCCCCCCGCCCCATTATAGTTAATGGGGACAGAGCGGCAGCACGGCAGTGCACGGACACTTGCGGCAGGACGGATTCGGCAGGCTGAATAGCCTGCCGGATCCGTCCTGCCGCAAGTGTAAAAGTACCCTAACCATACAGGGTACCCACACTTTTACTTCGGGCCCTTTTCTTTTTTGTTATTTTGAAAATGTAAAAGATGAAAATAAAAAATAGTTTTTGCTTAAAATACAAAGAGAATCTGTCAACTTTATGCCTTTTGGAGATCATTTCTTCTTCAACTTGCTTAACTGTTCACAGTAACAGTATTTTTGACCAGGGGTGCCAATACTTATGCATGCCAATGTATACTGTACACTAAATATATATTTTTGAATGAAGGTAATGAACGCAATCTAGTTTTTTACATACAGGTTTAAAAAAAAAAAATGATTCCTTTACTGAACGGCAATTTTTTTTGCGTTTGGGAACATAAATCCACAGAAAAATAAGACAAAGACACACAGTAGCGATAACATTAATTATAGTACGGAAGAGCAGTTCACATTCTTATGGTTAATTAGAAAGTCAGATTACCGTTGAGACCAAATAAGCACTACTTAATGTGCAATGAATTTTAAAAAGACTGTAGTGGGGATTTGGGTGAGAATGTAAATTCCTCCACTAATGCCCAAAATTAGAACTCCCAGAAAGCACTATGATTTACTGTGTTGTCCAAAGTGATGAGACTGGAAAAGACCCCGAGCATTATGAAGACAGTGAACAATGGAATCAAGCTTCAGATATGGGTCCTTGTGTGTCTCAAAACTGTTTGGTGTAAATATATATATATATATCTATATATATATATAGACATCAATGGGACTTGATATGTCTGGCCTATGTTGCCTAAAAATGGTTAGATTATTTAGAAACTATGCAGTTTATTGCAGATGCATCAGGAGGCTGAGAAGACTTTAGGTACAGACCTCCAGACCTGACTCAAAGTCACTGCAGGGACCCCATCATCCGTCATCTCTTAGCCTCTCTCTGCTGCCTGCCACTATGTGAACACGTAATATTTGCATGTAGCTTTACAGTGGGGGCCCCCAGAATGAATTTAACTGGTGGGCCCTAGGCATCCAAATCAGACACTGTGTGTATACTGGATGATATTTGTTTAAATCTCATCCACTTTGCTGCTACTGTAAAATGCTGCAAATGTTCAACAGTGTATCTGTCCTGTGTTGAGATATGCTTATGGTTCCATTACATTGAAGAGGATAGCTCTAATTAATAACATTTTTTAGCTAACATACACTGCTATTTCAGGCCTTTGGTCCAGCAGGAGTTTCAAAAAATGAAGTGTTTTCAGAAGTTTTAAGGCCCCTTTAGGCCTCTTTAACACGGGCGTCACATTTGACGCCCGGATAGGATGCGGGTGCGTTGCAGGAATATGCGCGATTTTTCCACGCATGTGCAAACTTTCGTTATGCGTTTTGCACGCGCGTGGGAAAAATCGCCATGTTTGGTACCTAGACCCGAAGCCGGACTTCATCACTGAAGTCCGGTTTCGGGTTGAGTATTCTGGAGATTTTATTATTTTCCCTTATAACATGATTATAAGGGAAAATAATAGCATTCTCAATAAAGAATGCTTTGTAGAATGTTGATTACGTAGTGGTTAAAATAACTAACTACTTAGTCACTTGATCGCGTAGTTGGCGATCTCTCTTCTTCTTCAAGCATTAGCTGCAGTCTAGGACCTGTGATGACGTCACATCACATGGTCCAATCACATGTTCCGTGATGGACCATGTGATTGGACCATGTGATGTGACGTCATCACAGGTCCTTTAGACTACAGCTAATGCTTGAAGAGAGAGGAGAGATCGCCAACTACGCGATCAAGTGGCTAAGGTAAGTTACGTTTTTTATGTTTAACCCCTTAATCCTAATTCTACAAATCATTCTTTATTAAGAATGCTATTATTTTCCCTTATAACCATGTTATAAGGGAGAATAATGAAGATCGGGTCCCGTCGCTTAGCAACCATGCGGGAAAATCGCACTGCATCCGCACTTGCTTGCGGATGCTTGCGATTTTCCCGCAGCCCCATTCACTTCTATGGGGCCTGCATTGCATGAAAAACGCAGAAACTGGAGCATGCTGCGATTTTCACGCAACGCAGAAGTGATGCGTGAAAATCACCGCTCATGTGCACAGCCCCATAGAAATGAATGGGTCCGGATTCAGTGTGGGTGCAATGCGTCCACCTCACGCATTGCACCCGTGCGGAAATCACGCCCATGTGAAAGGGGCCTTAGACAGTCCAGCCAAGCAGGCAGTTATCAGGAGCGTTCCTCCCTGATAATTGCCTGTACGTGAGAGGAGGTGAAGCCTGCATTAACATGGGCCATTATAGGGTTGTGCTGGCGTGAGGGGTTCACTCTTGATTATTTGTGATTCCTAAGAATGACATTTGTGGTTTTAAAATGTTTTTAGCCAATACATTTTTATTTTCGTTTATTATGTGATTCATTAAATATTATTTCATTATATTTTTGGGTGTGCATGTTCTATTATATTTATACTCTTCTTTGTTGTACAATTGATTTCTTTGCATGTATGTGGAACCCCATTTAATATAATATTTGTCTTACGCGGTGCCCGCCATGTTTGTATTGTTGTATTTACATGTAGAAATCACCCTCTCTGTATGGGGTCTTCATACAGTTTCATTGTTTTGGGCAGCAGATCGCCGTTTACACAGAACAATTTGCTGGTGATTTAGGGCGGGTTTAGATTGCACAATGTAGCAGCCAATTGTTGGGAAGGAAGCGTTCCTTCCTGACAGTTGGGTGCTGGTTAAGTGAAGGAGACCACTGCAGTGATCTCCTTCACAGTATGAAGATGAGGAATCGCTATTGTGATCGCTCGTTCCCATACAGAATCATTGTTTTTGGGCTGTTTAGACAGCATAGTCTGCTGCCCAGAAATGATGATTGGTGTGTCTGCACGAGTGACAGGATCACCTCGATGAATGAGCATTCGCTCGTTCATCCGGTGTTCAGTGGCACATTTAGATGGACAGAATGTCGGGAACAAGCGTTCGCAAGAACAGTTGTGCCCGATAATTGGCCTCGTGTAGATCCACCTTTACATGTCTGCATTAGCAATGTTTTTGTCCCATGAACGAGTTTGTTCATTGGGTGATCAGTGGCACCTTTACATGGGCTAATTATCCAGAAGAAACGATTTTTTGCTCTTGGAAAGGTGCCTTTAGTAAAAAAAAGTGATAATTCAGGTTGAGCACAAAGTCACTGCACATCTATGCTGCATGTGACACCCTTTTATCAAGGGTCGTGGTATAGCAACCACTACCATTCCATCATTCATTTTAGCACTGCAGGTATGAAATGAAATAGCTTGAGCTATAATCAGTTTGTCAGGTTGATGTTGCCAATTGAGGCTTATTTGAGCATATTTTTAGTAGAATTTGGTTTTCTGCCCATTAAAATAACCAGAGGTGAAAGGTGCTATCATTTTTAACTGAGATGCATTACATTGTGTTTTCTATGATTATACATTGATATCCTTCTCTTAGAATAGGTCATCAGTGTGTGAATGGTGTGAACCCATCTACAAGACCTCTACCATCAGAAAAAGTAAAAAAACTAAACAGCATTGACCCTCCACATCAGGGATTGAGTGGCCAGACTAGGAAGCAGAGAGCAGCAGAGTACCCAAACAGCCTCTGAACAGGAACAGCGGAGGATTGCTGAGTGGGTATATACAGTGCCTAGATGCCAAATAATACGCTGTTCACATCAGGTTTTGGAGCCTCTGGCACAGATTATATCAGCTTTGTCAGTTTTTCTTGACTTTGTTGATGTAATTTGCCCCAAATGTATCAAATGGCGCACACGTTACAGATAACACTTTTGTCTACAGATGTCACTCCATTTTTGGGATAACTTTTTTTGTTTTGTTTGAGAGCTGCGGTTGATAAATCCGGTTTACACCTAATTAACAAAGCTAAGCATGTTTCAAAAGTCATAAGTTTATTATATTCTAATATTTACTGATTGACACTGGTGAGGTCCTTAAATGTAGGTCACAACAGTATAAACACTAACCATTATCTCTGTACAGATGATCTGTACTGTACATCACACAGAGCAGCATGTTCACTATATATATATATATATATATATATATATATATAGTGAATGGTAGGCACTCCTCTAACTGGTCTTGCGGTCTTGCATGGAAATAAATTAATTTATTTGATCTAATTTAATAAAAATGAAAATCAACATAAAAAATGAATAAAACATCAATAAAAAAATCAATAAAAACATCCCAAAGGTTCATTTATATATGCAGCCCTATAAAATGAACACTCCAAAGATCATATGTAATTAAAAAAGGTTCAGCAATATTGGTGAAGAATGATCAATAAAAAATTAGTCGGTATAAAAATAGTCATTTATATATGATTTATATTTCTAATCCAACCATAGTCCAGATGATGATTCACAAATATATTTGAAGAGCTCTGTTGAAATATATGGCTAGCCAAAAAAATTGATTTGGAATAGAGCGCTATTTTCTCCAAATAGATAGTGATATTTATTCCGGATTGATAATGAGTAATTTCGGGGTTGATTAATAATAGACCAAGACTTTCTCCAGATAGGTAATAGTTACAGTCCACCTTTAGTTATCTGTACATTGAAATGTACCATTATAGATATTATAAAAAAGTGGTAAAGAAAATCTGTGTTTTCTAATGTCAGTAAAGAAATCCATACCGATACGATAACGATTTAGAATGCAAGTCTTTAGGGCTCTTCCCACAGTGTACGGGTTTTAGTTTGTGTCATACTTGTTCTTAAAAGGTACGTCAACAAAAAGGCAATGCACCAAAATTTCCAACTTTTTAGTCAGAAAACTGCCGCATAACAAATGATAAATTCCTCTTTGGGTTAATAAATCATTACCCAAAATCTTACTTTGCTTTACTGGCATGAGGATATATCCAAGGAGAGCCCAGACCTTCTCCCTGGGACTGTTACTTGGAGACCTCACCATGGTGCAGTGGAATGAATCCAGAGCTTCTAGGTAAGGTTCTATAGTTACAGTGAAATTCATTTTATTAAATCAGTTAAAAGAGTGAAGTGCTCTCCTGAATGATGTCAAAAAAAGGTAAGATGTTTGATGCAATGATGTACATAATGTGTTTTCCACATTGTCACTAACAACAGGGATTTGCCTGTTTCTTTACGTTCACCTACGTACTACCATTGTTGAGTAGTTGACATAGGTATGTTATCGCCTAGTTAAGCCCTGGTTGCTTTAGGTTGGAGCTGTTGATTGTTTAGCCAGACCTTATTTCATTCTGATTGCTGGGGATGGCATATGCAATGTGCATTTTATCCCCAGATTCTTATCATCTTGTTCTAGTCTCCTTAATTATTTGTGTATTTGTCCTTAGTTCTATAGTATTTCATTGCCTTATTTTGAAATTTGTATGGGCTGGCTTTCTAGGTTGTATGCCATACCATCTCTCATCCACTCCATTGGTGGGCTCCCATCTCCTCCATCTGTGACTATCATTATTCGTTTCCTGTCATCTATCATTAGTACCTTGGCTACACATAGACGTAGACTGTTTGTCGAGACTTGTTTCTTGCAACATTCAAGTTGTTGTGCAGTTCAGCCCTTCTTTAAGTCCTGGGTGTATCCGAGTACCAAGAGACAAAGTTGAATGCTTGGGAAACAAAACTGCTCTAGGTGAACACACATGTACCATAAACTTTTATTATTTGACCAGCTTTGAATGGAAATGGCATTTACATTTTATATCCGTATAATGTCCCATTAAACTATAATTGCAGTTTTCACCATAGTACATACGATAAGTAATAAAATATGTCCCCAATAGCAAGTATCAGGACAGAATTCTGCATTGTAACTGGAGCTTCTAGTCTGGCTCAAACCCAGGTCACTGAAACTATCACGAGAGTGACCGAATCATATGAGCAGGTTTTCTGCATGAAACACAACTGCCTGAACTACAAAGAGGGTCTCAATTTGTTTCAGATGAGTGGCAGTGTGGTATTTGTTTTCAGCTCTCATAATTAACATTTTCAGTGCCAATGGAATTATGAAACAATAAAAATGTAGGAGAATAAATCCTGAGGCATTTATTCCAACCAAATAGTTTGGATGGGTTTCATCTTTCATCCCAGATTTTAAAAATCATACTTCATGGGGTTGTTCATATTAAAAATATTAATTGTATAAACCATGGGAAGGGATTAAAATAAAAATAATATAAAGTTGTACTGCCATATACCACTGAGGTCTATGCAGTCAAATACATAATGTCATGGTTGCAACGGCAGGGAAGATTGGCATGGCCATGGGTTTGGAATGGTGAGTATAACTTTTTAGTTATTTAAAGTCCTTTCCTGCTGTTAATATTTTAGCTTATTTTAGCTCAAACTTCCAGTTTAAGGATTCTTCTCTCACATACACACAATCATTTCTGCATTGGTTTTACTTTCAACAGTGCATGATGTTTAAAAATGTCACTGACCCAAAAAAAACGCAATAAAAGGCTAGAAAAATGCCACCAACAAAACTCCATTGTCCGTAGAGCGAAAGCATTTTTGGCCAAAAAAATGCAGGAGAAAGTTATCAAAAACTGAAAAATGCTGTGTGTATGAAACCAAGCCTGTATAAGGGAAATGTGGTATAACAAATATGTTCCAATAGGAAGCCTTATTTCTTCACATCTGCATATTCTGTGATTTACAAGCTCCTCTGACTGGCTTGCTTGGACACTCATGACATTTTAGAAGACTAGGCCACATGAACGACCTAGGCTGAAAGTATTCTCTTCTAAAACACTCATCTCTTGTATCTAATTTACTATATAATGAGAAACACTTGGAACACTGTTTCATGTAGGGTTTGTATCCCATTTTTAACAAATCCTGAAGCATAATTTTATGTAGCTAATGGTAAGAAGGAATTCTATATTTTTCATCATTTTTATCATAGGCTTTTGGAGTATTTTTAGAATTCAGGTATTGTGTATTAGGTAGACTAGGATTTATAAGTAGAGATGACTCATATGGATTATCACATATTTTCTGGCAGAAGGTTTAATCAGTGATTGATGGCTATATCCATCACTGCTGAGGCCTGATTTAGTCACAGGGAATGCATGCTCACATTCAGAGAAGGCGGTTAGGTCAGGGTTTGTCCAATACTGAATGTCTTATGTGTTCCACACAGGAAACATATATTTAAAAGAGAGTCTCGATGGCGAAGCTCATAATAAGCTCTAAAATAATTCACATAAAAATCCATAGAAAACATGTGAAAACAAATATGTAGCACGTTTGCCTATTTTTATGCTATTAAAAACTTTCTGGGATTGTTATGTACAGTGGTAGACTTTTTCATATCTTCTCATAATGGCAGATTCTTTTTGCCAAATATGTTCTTTGCATGCATTAAATGGGTCAATATGTTACAGCACACATTCTCTAGCACTACACAAGTGCTTCCACAGAAGAGGACAAATCTCAGGAACCAGTGCCTGGCACCTGACCTTTCAGTTGTTCCATTTATGTCTGGTCGACCAAAAAAAAGTAACAGGACTTAAGTCAAAGGATCTTGCTTTTATTCAGCAGTGTAAGGAGCAACGCATTTTGGGACTTGACTAGTCCCTTTATCAGGCATTACATGTAATGCCTGTAGAGGCTGTTGGAAATTGGCCACAGCAACACAAAACTTCTTAAGACGACTTCTTCTTGAGATAAGAGCAGCAAGACAGCATTGAAATAAATATGTCAGGCAGAATATGGCATGATGTAGATGGAGGTGTGAAGCAGCAGTAGAAAAAAGGCAGCGCTGAGTGTGTTTATGTCCCCAAATATGCTTTTTTATATCCCAGAGAACAAAGGAATAATAAGTATTATAATATAGCTTTGCCGCAGTGTACCGCAATCCATAGGAGTGAATGGTGACACATCTAAGTGATATCATTACATTATTATTATACATAACATGTGACCTCACAGATACTTTACTATCCATAACCATTGATGTACCTAAGTTGCACCTCCAACATCAATATGCATAAGGAAGACTTACACCTCCCATGATAGCTAATTGGCTACATTTTTTCTAATACGTATGGGAATGAATACTAAAGCATTTTTAACCTTTGAACCATTGTCCTCTGATTCCATTATCCTTGAAAGTGTTTGTTTGCCATAAACTAAAGTAGGCAAACAAAGTAAAGTAAAGTAGGATAAATGAAAATAACATGTGCTGGATTTGGCAAATAACTGACAAGAACGGAGCCAAACAGATCCTTTCGGTTTCCGTTTGGGAACCTGCAAAAGGACCTTCGATGATGTCATCACGCTCACCACGCGGTGAGCGTGGTGACGTCAACGCAGGTCCTGCTGAATGAAGGAATTTTGGTGCAGACAGCTGAGCCAACATTTTGCAGAAAACCCGCCCCTCTGCCTCCCATACATCTCAAAGCCACCACCGCCGCGCTGAGAAAGGACATGTCCCTTCTTGGTGCAGCTGTGGATTTAAGCTGTCGCGCTGCGATCCTCAGCGCTGCCTCCCATTGGGATGTATGTGAGGCAGAGAGGACATGGGGGACCCATGCAGAGTAAAAAAACGGCGGCCCAGCCTAAGGCCCCTTAGTGACCGTCGTAAAAACACTTATGGGTGGTCACTAAGGGGTTAATATATGCAAATGAGCCTCTAGGAGCAATAGGGGTGTTGCTGTTACACCTAGAGACTCGACTCTCTCTGCTACTGCCGTGCCCTCTGTACTTCGATTGACAGGGCCAGGCAGTGAAAACATTATGACGCCTAACTGGCCCTGTCAATCAAAGTGCAGAGGGCGCAGCAGTTGCAGAAAAAGTGGAGCTTCTAGGAGTAACAGCAACACCCCTGTTGCTCCTAAAGACTCATTTGCATATGTTAAAACTTCATTTTTCTCAGCAATGCGGACACATATGAACATGGGACCAACACAGATGTCTTCAGCTGCCAAGTGCACATATAACAGGTCAGCTAGTATCAGATCTGCTGCTGCCAGATGTCCTTTAAGATACCATATAAAGTTTAAAAAATTGAATAAGCCAAATTTCTTCCAGGAATTTTTTTAAAGTCAAGTGTCATTTGAAATTAGAATTACACTCAGAATTATGCTGAGGCAATCAAAAACTAAATAAAAAAAGATTTACAAAGATATATACGCGTACATCATATAGACTGACAATCTCAGCATCAGTGTCAGAGGGAAGAGCAGCTAGGGACTACTGTGACAACGCAAGGTTACATAGGCCGTGAAAAAAAGTCACTCCGTGTTCTTATGTCCCATTCTTACCATGTTATCAGTGAAGCTGTGTAGGTGCAGCACCAGCTGATGGATTTATTCATTTAATAATAAAAATGATGCTAATAGACATATAATCTTAAAGGGTATGTGTCATCTATTGTTTATGTGTAATGTGTTTTTATTGAAATGATAAATATATAACTAAATGTGACATCTTTATACAATCCAATAAAACATACAAAAGAATACATTGAGTCAGTGAGCGAAGGATTATGAGAGGGGGAACTATTTGCATAGTGCTTTAGGCCTTAGGCTTCATGACTACAGGCATGTCTATATTTCTGTCTGCAATCCACGGATCCACAAAATATGGATGCTTTCGATGTGCACTCCACATTTTTCTCACTCCTTTCAATAGAAATTACTATTCTTATCCAAAATGCCGAACGGCCACACGGCCCCGCAAAAGAATAGAAATAAATGAATCAGTGTCCTATCCACAAAAAACAGCACACCGATGAAAAATAAGGTTGTGTGAATGAGACATCAGACTTAGGGCTTATTCAGGCGGCCATATGAATGAGTTTGCATCCGTTCCACAATTTTATGGGTGCAGACCCTTTCATTTCAATGGGGCCGCAAAAGATGTGGACAGCACACGTTGTGCTGTCTGCATCCGCACTTCCGCTCCGCGGCCCCTTTAAAAAGATAGAATATGTCCTATATTTGTTCGCAGCCATGGATAAGAATATAATCAAAATGCGGAACTCACATGGCTGGTGTCTATGTTTTTGCAATTTGCGTACCACAAAACACTTGCGGATGTGTGAGTGGACTCTAGAAGATGCAAAAAAGTTATGAAACATTGTGCGACATTTGACAGAAATTACAGCATTTCAGACTCCTGCAAAACAGACTTTATAAAATTTCCCTCATGATAAATCTTCCGCTATATGATTTTTTGTATGCTTTAGATTTTTGGATGTGGTTGAATGTATATAGCATCCATTAAGTCACCTATCATTTATAACACCTGCTCAGGGAACAGCTGCATGTAAAGTAAACGCTTCATTTACGGTAGCAGTGAGGCAGATGAGATTTACGAAACCGTGTATACGCACATAGCTTGATATTCCGTGTGGATTTAAATCCTAAGCATGTGATGGATATCTGCAGTTTGTTCTCCCTTTGTCTCAGTAAAAAAGCATAATAAAAGCCAGATAGTAAAAACCGTTTTCACCACGACTGCTGTGATTTTGTGATGTGGTAATGACCCACACAGTCTCTACAGGAGAAACACGTGTTTTTTTACAGTGCATTCTTTTGTTGTGTTTATTTAGGCCTCTTGCACACGACCGGCTTTTTCAGTATTTTGTGGTCCGCAAAAAATACGGATGACGTCCATGTGCATTCCGTTTTTTGCAGGACGGAACAGCTGGCCCCTGATAGAACAGTACTATCCTTGTCCGTTATGCGGACCATAATAGGACATGTTCTATCTGTGAACAGAACGGAAATACGGATCCATTGAAATGAATGTTTCCGTATACGGTCCGTATATGGAATGCAAAAAACAGAACGTAAATGAAAAAAAAAACCTTTGTGTGCAAGAAGCCTTACTGCGACAAAAACTGAATGTGTACACCCAGCCTAAAGAGTTTCTCTAACGTCCTTCCGCTAGAGCTGGAATATGTGTATGCAGCCATTAATACATTGTAATATATATAATATATATAAATAAATCTATATATACACTATATAATTAATGTTGTAAATAGATTGTATTTTTTATCTTATTGGAGAGTTCCCAGCTGCATGACTCCTAAAGCTAGCCATACACATGAGATAACTGTTGACCAACAGCGGTCTCTCCCAATTTGACCATACATATTCATGCCTAGCTCAGCCGAGCATGCCTATGTCTTGAATGGGTTTTTTCTCAATAGGGATCACAGCACTCGCTCCTTTCTCTGACTTAATGGGTGCACGTCAGGGGTAATGTCCAATGCTCCACCACAAGGACTATTCACTGTATATAAGTATCAGACAGCACTCCAATGACATTTTTTGATGCTTTTTGAGTTTTATTTCAGCCGGACATAGTTACAGGCAACGTTTCGGGTTTGGGAACAAACCCTTCATCAGGCCATTAGGCTGCTATGGAGGATTGATCCGGCGTGTCACGAAGGGTTTGTTTCCAAACCCGAAACGTTGCCTGTAACTATGTCCGGCTGAAATAAAACTCAAAAAGCATCAAAAAATTTCATTGGAGTGCTGTCTGATACTTATGTCTTGAATGGGGAGAGGGAGAGAGCCGCTGCCAGACACCCCTGGAAGTGACTTATCTTCACAAGAACAAAAGGATTGGGCATTTCCAATCCTATTTCCCAACTTTAAAGTTGGGAGGCCCCATATACATTAGATGATTGGACAAACCTGCAGATCTAGTGTAACGTGTATGGACAGAGGATTTATGTAAAGGATGTGGACCAAAGGCTATCTGGTAGAGCTGTGTTTTTTGTTTTCAGTCCTTAGGTTTGTCTTTGTTAGTACTTCATAGTTGGAGGTCAGCTACAGTATATGCATGTGCTCCGTTTACAGTCCTCGGACAGCATCACTTCCGGTTTGGAGACTCCTTTTGCTCAGTGTTTGGTTTGTGACCTTGCCGTCTGGATATGGTTACCTGATCTCTTGGTTCAGACCTTTGTCTAGTCAGCGGACTGTGCATCCGCTGAGCCATCTGATCTTTATGTCCTGCACTAATGAGCACAACACACATGATATGGTCCCTGACTCCTTCTAGAAAGCTCTTGGCTTTTGCCATAGTTACTCTTTAATGCATTCTGCTAATTGGTTTATACGTCTCGGCTCATGTTTGTTTTCTTAGTTTTCCTGTTGTTTATTCATTTATAGACAATGAAACTTTTTTGCACTTGAAGCTGAAGGTGCAATGAACCAAGCTGATGGCTGCTGCTACTTGTCATCTCAGAATGCTGCTCCTTTGTGCCAAAAGTTGGCAGTTTCTAACATTTGGTTTTGAGAACTCTTCCCTGCTGCTTGATGAACAATTGGCACAATGCATTGCCTACTTACGGCAGCCTGGCAGAATAAAAGACGCCTTTCTTTGCAGTTTACACTGGTAAAGTGTGAATAACTCCTCTTGCACACGACCGTATGGCTTTTTCAGTGTTTTGCAGTCCGTTTTAAACAGATCCATTTTTCCTTTTTTTTTTGTTTTTTTGGTTTCAGTAGTGTTTCCGTTCCGTTTTTACATTTGGTTTCCATTTGTGATTCGTTTTTTGCAGATTGCAAACGAAAACGGAAGCAAACAATAATGTTCAAACAGTAAGTACATAAAAAAATTGGGCTAGGCATAACATTTTCAATAGATGGTTCCGCAAAAACGGAACGTATACGGAAGACATACGGATGAATTCCGTTTTTTTTTTTTTTTTTGCTTAACCATTGACTTGAATGGAGCCACGGAACTTGATTTGCGGGCAATAATAGGACATGTTCTATCTTTGAACGGAACAGAAATACGGAAACGGAATGCATACGGAGTACCTTCCACTGGTTTTGCGTACCCATTGAAGTGAATGGTTCCGCATACGGACCGCAAACGGAATCCGCAAAAACGGAACGGAAAAAAAAAAAACCTGTGTGTGGAAGCGGCCTAACCTTGATCTTAGAGAGCCATCGTCAGTAGAAAGTTGTATCACATTTCAGGTTAGCTACTGGTGTAGGATGATGGGATACATGTGTAACTATAGCTGGAATAATAAAGGATTTACTAATATTCTACTGTAATAAACAATCATGGCTGCACTAGAGTCACGACCCCTAGAGAAATCTGCAGTGGAGGTCTGCAGCATAAATAGACATGCTGCAAATTTCTCTCCGCAGGTCAGTTTACACTGCAGATTTTTTTTTTCACAGCTGCTGGATGAGATTTATTAGAATCTCATCCATTTTGGTGGTATTGTAAAATGCTGCAGATTTGTCACATGCAATCTTCACCAGAATCAATAAAAAGAAGCATAGTAGTACAAATCCAAGGGCAGGGTCTGGCAGAATTCACGCAGTGTAAGGCCTCTTGCACACGAACGTATTTTTTTTTCAGTGTTTTGCTGTCCGTTTGTAACGGATCCGTTTTTCCGTTTTTTGCTTCCGTTTTGTTTCCGTTTCGGTTCCGTTGTTCCGTTCCGTTTTTACGTTTGGCATATACAGTATACAGTAATAACATAGAGAAAATTGGGCTGGTCTTAAACTTTTCAATAGATGGTTCCTCAAAAAACGGAACGGATACGGAAGACATACGGATGCACTTCAGTATGCTTTCCGTTTTTTTTGCAGACCCATTGACTTGAATGGAGCCACTGAACGTGATTTGCGGACAAGAATAGGACATGGTCTATATTTAAACGGAACAGAAAAAACGGAAAAACGGAAACGGAAGGCATACGGAGACACTTCAGTATTTTTTGAAGACCCATTGAAGTGAATGGTTCAGTATACTGTCAGTATACTGAACTGAAAAAACTGCCAGTATACGGTCCGTAAAATACTGTCGTGTGCAAGGGGCCTAAGGGTACGACCACACGGTCAGGTTTCCAGATTAAGTTTTTGAGGCCAAAACCAGGAGTGAATTCAAAAAGTGGTATATGCCCTTAAGGCCTCATGCACACGAACGTTGTTTGGGTTCATATCCGAGCCACATTTTTTGTGGATGCGGATCCATTCACTTCACTCTGTGTGCTGTCCGCATCTGTAACTATGTTCTGCGGCCCTGCAAAAAAACAGAACATGTCCATATTGTCCTTATTGTCCATATCACAGACAAGGATAGGACTGGTCTATTGAGGGCCAGACCTTCCGTTCTGCAAAATGCCGAATGCACATGGCTGGTATCCATGATTTGCCGCAAATCACAGTACGGCTGTGTGCATGAGGCCTAACACTTTCTCTTCTTTTATGATCCACTTCTGATTTTGGCATCCAAAACCACGTTAGGTACACATTAGGAAACCTGAACGTGTGGTCGTACCCTACTAATGGAGATACAGGGCAGGCAGCAATCCAAAGGGTAGTTTCATAGCAGCTTTCTGCACTAAAGCCTGAAGTGGATCCAGGAGAAAGTCCTTTCTTTATATTTTCTATTCCCTTGGAATCCAGGTCTAGCTTTGGCGCAAAAACAAAATGCCACAAAAACTGTATGTGTAATTGCGGCTTCGAGATGTAACAGAGCATGCAACACTTAAGCTGGAATCATGCTTGCAGTTTTTGGCACATTTTTGGAGACAAGACAGGAGTGGATTCAGATGAAATGGGAATTGTAAAGAAAGTTCTGGCTCGGAAACTGCCCGTGTGTTTGGCAGTAGTGATGCAGGGAGAGGGACATCTGGCATGCAGATATGCCCAGTGTCTGGCTTTCCTTTTTACAAATACAGTGATTTATCAAAATACAATATACCGGTATATACGGTATATAAAGCTTACAATCAAGAACATCGCCAATAGTATAGAATATGCTGAACCAACTTTGTAAACCTAGTTTGTCATTTTTAATAATTCTAATATAATTTTAATTTGTGTTTATCAACAAATGTTCAGGGAAAAAGACAGCAGTGGACAATCCGCATGCACAGACTGCATGCAGATGGCGGCTTGTTTGGATACAACATAGGTTCTTGTGAGGTTTTCCTTATGTATTCTTGCGGCCTGGGAATACACTTCCGTAATAAAAGGTGACTTATGTCAGAGCCTGTGAGAGCCTGAAATATCGCCCCTGTCACATTGTCACATAGTGAGAATATGGTGATGAGTGACCAGTGATTGTTGTGTCACTCTACTGGGGGACGCATTTCTTCTGTTCAGTGATATGTTATGAGGGTGATAGTGAAGACGAGCTTTCTCAATACATGGTGCTGAAAAGAGGAGCGTTTATCACTGTCACTTAACGCTGCAAGATTCATTATATTGATTCAAGGTTAACATTTACAATATATACTGTATTCACTGGAGTAAAATGCACCCAAAGTGCACAAGAGCATCAAATCTGCAATGTTGTCTAGAAGTCAACATGCACACGACCGAAGCTGTTTTGAAGTGAATGGGTCCGCGTCCGAGCCGCATTTTTTTTTTGCATGGGAATACGTTTGTGTGCATGAGGCCTAATACAGCACCAGCAAAACGTATGAGATTAGACAAATCTCTTGTACACTTTGCTTTTTCGTGCAGAAATTGCCGTGTGGATTTTAAAATCTGCAGTATGTCAATTATTTGTGCTGTTCTTTTTTGCAGATTTCACCCTTTTCAATGCAAGAGTGAGATCGGTGGCTAAACCATATCAAAAACCACAAGTAACACATGCAGATTTTGGTGCAGAAATGCACTGAAATCTATACCCGTGTGCAGGTAGCTTTAAGTGTATTCTATATCCATGGGATCTTTTGGATCAGTGGGGGTTTGATCGCTGGGACCCCCACCAATCACAAGAATGGGTATTCTATGTCTCACTGTAAGGCCTCATGCACACGACCGTTGGTGTTTTGCGATCCGCAAACCGCGTAAGCTGCTTCGCGTTCCGTTCCGCAATTTACGGAACGGAACGCGGCCCATTATAGAAATTCCTATTCTTGTCCGCAAAATGGACAAGAATAGGACATGCTCTATTTTTTTTGCAGGGGTACAGAACGGAGCAACAGATGCGGAAAGCACACGGAGTGCTGTCCACATCTTTTGCGGCCCTGTTGAAGTGAATGGGTCCGCGCCCGAGCCGCAAAATATGCGGCTCGAACGTGGACCACAACAACGGTCGTGTGTATGAGGCCTAAGAATGAAGCAGCGGTTCAGCATTTGTATTATTGCTTCTTCCATCTCTATGGGAATGTTGAAAAGACGCCAAGTACATCGCTTTGCAATTTCCAGCATTCCTATATCAAAGGAATGCACCATGGGAGACACGGGACCCCCATTCTCATGATCGGCGGGTGGTACATAAATGTTTCTAAATCCTGGCTAAATAGCAAGCCACACTAAATGTTTACTCCACTTGCACAAAATGATGTGCATTGCAGAAATAGCTCTAAATTCTGGTTAATGAAATGGTTAGCAAACCCGTTTCCACAGTAAGACACTATTGTGCAGTAAAATTTGCCCGAAAAAGGCACAAATGCATTAATAAAGGTGGGTATATATTCACACCAGGTTAGGAGTTTTGACTCTGCATATGCGCCGACCCGCACTTTGAGCATACCCCATAGAGCCCTATAGAGTTTATTCTGATTGAATTGCTAGATGGCTGCACCCTACAGATAGAGACAGAATTATTGATCCATTAGAGAACAGCTATTAAAAGTGCGAAAAAATGGTTTGTACCAAGATAAAAATGTATCCCCGTCCTCAAGAGAGGGGATAAGGATGTGACTGGTGGATGTCCAAATGCTGGGCCGTCTCTGATCAGGAAAACAGAGGTCCCGAATGAATGGAGCTCTGTACCCACTGTTCAGATGCTTATTCACTATCCTGTGCACAGAGGATACGTTTATATCTTAGCACAAATCCTTTCCAGACAAACCATGAACTTCCAAATCTGTCTGCAGAGATTGGGATGAATACAAAGAGAGAATGCCTGTGTCATACACGACGGGCGCAGTTTACACGATACGACGATACGTACTGTATGCACAGAGCACAGAAAAGTGCATGGAAGAAGCAATGACATAATGAGAAAACTTGAACTGGCAATATGGTAGAGATGTAGCTACAAGTCATTCTGGAAGTAAGCTGTCCTATGTAAGGGCAGCAAATAAGGCTGCATCCAAATGGGCGATGTTTCCCTCCGGGTGCTGCCCGAATTTAGAACAGACTGAACCCTGACTGCTTCAACTGAAAGTATGCATTCATATGGGTGATTTTCAGAATGGACCATCACAGTTTGTTCCATTTTTCCAATAGGACATATTTATTCCAATAAATGGAACTGTGGCAAAACAAAAATGCACACAAATTGTGAGGGCCTTATAGCTACAGGTCTGTACTACTGGTAATCAAAATGCCCAAAAACATAGCAGTTTCTGTAATTGGAACGGTTAAAGAAGACAGTGGTATAGATTTAATAATGTGACTGTGCCAAAAATCTGTCTAATAAGTGGTACAATTTGGCGATTTGGCCCATCTAGGGTTTCCACACTTTTCCAACAGGCTCAACAGGGCGGTAAAGGGGACAGACCTAAGATCATGGGCGTAGCTATAGGGGGTGCAGAGGTAGCAGTCGCTCCCGGGCCCAGGAGCCTGAGGGGGCCCAAATACCCTTGTGCCGCATAAGAAGACACACAAAGCACTGAGGGAAGGGGGGCCCAAGCTGAACTCTTGCACCAGGGCCCATGAGCCGTTAGCTACGCCCCTGCCTAAGATGCTCCATTTTTCGCCAACATTGTTCCACAATTGTGGAGTAAAAATCCATCTCAAAGTAAGCCAACCAATAGTATAGTCAGAAAAAGTGTCTATCCCTGCACCACATTTATCACATTTGAGCCCCTGTGATAAATCTGGGGCAGGTCTGGACAGCCTGACTAAGCGTACGCCATCTTAAGGGTGCATTCACATGACCGTATAAATGGATCCGCATTTGTTATGCAATTTCGCTAAACGGGTGCGGACCCATTCATTTCAATGGGGCCGCAAAAGATGCAGACAGCACACCGTGTGCTGTCCGCATCCGTTGTTCCGTTCTGCGGCCCCGCAAAAAATATGGATCATGTCCTATTCTTGTCCGCGGTTGCGGATAAGAGTAAGCATTTTCTATATAGTGCCGGCCATGTGCGGTCTGCAAAATGCGGAATGCACGCGGCCGGTGTCTGTGTTTTGCGGTCTGCAAACACTTACGTTTGTGTGAATGCACCCTTAGGATTAGTACATCTAGGCATAGTTTGTATTTATAAGGGGAGCACTCTCTCTGTCCCCTCCTTACAAGGGGGTAATTGACAGGCTGCTGTGTATGCATCTCCATAAGTATATTCCGGACATTTGCATCTGTGCGTTTCATTACAGCTTCTTTTACATTCTCGCCTTTTTTGTCCTGTATGTCGCCTGTTGTAAGAAATCTGGTCAGCACAAATTGTAATGCTGAGCAAACAAACTGTTAAATAAGCAGAGAAAATAAAAAGAGCAACATTGTGCTAGTGAGTGCAGAGGTTGTATGAGGACAGCATTATGGTTAGAGAAAAGATTTCTAGAGGATCTGAATAAGGTAGCAGCACCCTTCAGCTTGGGTTACACACTGGGTGTCATGAAGAAAGCGCAGCGTGTATCACTTCATGTTACCATGTGCAGCTACAGTTTAAAGAGTAACTACACTTTTTTCAATTTTTTATGTCATCAGAAGTGTTGATTGACGGTGGTCCCAGCTCTGAGACCCCCACTGATCACAAAGTGTACGACCACATGTAGCAGGTCTAATGAAATGGCCTGAAATCCACTATGGGTGCCCATAACCTTAAAATACATTGTGTTGAAGAACTCTTTGTAAGGCCTCATGCACACGACCGTAGGTGTTTTGCAGTCCGCATCCCGCGGATCCGCAAAACACGGAAGCTGTTCCGCGTTCCGTTACGCAATTTGCGGAATGGAATGCGGCCCATTGTAGAAATGCCTATTCTTGTCCGCAAAACGGACAAGAATAGGACATGCTCTGTTTTTCTTGCGGGGCCACGGAACGGAGCAAAGGACACGGACAGCACACGGAGTGCTGTCCGCATCTTTTGCGACCCCATTGAAGTAAATGGGTCCGCACCCGAGCCGCAAAATATGGGGCTCGGACGCTGACCCAAAATACGTTTGTGTGCATGAGGCCTAAAAGAGAGCTGTACTCCTAGGAATGGCGACTCTCCAATGACAATTATAGTTGAAGCTATTGTGCTACCAATATCCATGTCTAGCTCCTGCAAAATGCTGAAATGTGAAATCTGATTGATTGCTGTGGACTGCACGTGCAGAACATATGCAGCAGCTACTGACAGTCATATATTTCTTTCACTGACATGGGCCCAGAGACATGTCGTGTGTTTTTTTGATCATTTTGCACAATGACCTGATACATTTGTGATATAGTTGGTTACATTTCATCCAGTTGGCAGAAATGTCAGGAAATAGGAGGAATCTAGTTAAGTGACATGAAAAAAAGAGAATGAATCCCTCATTTGATATTCTGCTCTTGATGGCGATCGGTGGAGCTGTGATTCAGCGCCGGAGCCTGCACAGCTGCTGCTTTTACCATAACTTGTCAATGGGATTTTTCCCAGCGACTGCACCTGTTCCTTGCATGGACGTGCTGCAGCCATTTGTTTTGTCTTTTACAGTGTTCATGAAGCTGAAGACTAAATATAACTGACCAGAGACTACAAATTATCCATAAAATGCCAGGCGTGAAACCTAGTATGGAAGTGTACAATATATTAGTCTTTAGTGTAAACTCCCCATACAATAAGGCACCAAGGTCACATGAAATATTATGTATCTCTACTATATACAGTACAAAGACTCACTGTGTAATGCACTATGCAGGATTGAACTGGTAAGGCTACGTTCACCCGACGGAACAACCTGTCGGATCCGCCCTCCCTCTAGTGAACGTGTGCCCCCAGACTACCCCTCCGGCCCCGTTGACTATAATGGGGGCGGGGTGAAGTTCCGGTGGAGGCACGGCAGCGCATGCCGAGAGGCTGGCGGAATAAAACTACGACATGTCCAACATTTATTCCGGTAGCCTCTCGCCGTGCACTTCTGTGCCTCCGCCAGAACTCCACCCCGCCCCCATTATAGTCAATAGGGTCCGTCGGGTGAACAGCCTGTCGGATCCGTCCTGCCGCTAGTATGAAAGTAGCCTAAGAAGGTGCATCATGTATAGTGTAAATGTCATATACATAGTGTCCGGTGTGATTCCACCAGGAGCCTCCACTGACTCACTTCTACCATCACAGTACTGCGTCTGAATTTCCGCTGTAAGTACCACTTTCACACAGTCAGTATTTTCCATCAGTATTTGAAAGCCAAAACCAAGAGTGGAAGCCACAGATTACACTGGAAATATTTGTGCCTCTTCTATATTCTGGACCACTCCTGGTTTTGGCTTACAAATGCTGATCAAAAATACCAACCAAATACTGATCATGTGAAAGTAGCCTTTGGCCTCCTTCGTAGGAGTGTTACGGATTATCTCAGGGTCTGTTGAGGAAAAAACTGAAGGTTTTGTACGCGAGTTTCGTCGCGTGTGAAAAAACCCTGAAGAATAACAATCTACATCTCCTAGCAACCATCAGTGAAAAACGCATTGCATCCGGATGCCTACCATTTTTTACTGAAGACCTATTCACTTCTATGGAACCAGAGCTGCGTGAAAAACGTAGAAGATCGAACAGGCTGGGATTTTTCTTGAACGCGGAAACGATGCGTGAAAAACAGACCCATTAAAATGAATGGGTTAGAATTCAGTCCGGATGCACCCTGATGGAAAACTCGCTTGTGTGATAGAGGCCTTAGGGAACATTTAGGAAGTTTTCCAAGTGAACTTGGCTGCAAATTCATATCCTTTTGTAGAGAAATCCAGTGGGGGAGATTTATCAAAACTGGTGTAAAGAAAACCTGGCTGTGCAAAAAGTACAGGTGCAAAAAACACAACTAAAAATACAAAAGTGCAGAAAAATGCCATTAAAAACCTATGTGTGACACCACCACCCTGATATGTACCCACTTGTGACTGCTGCAGTTCATACCTATTATGGTAGCATGATACCGTTGTAGGCTACACTGCAACATGTCTGATGCAGCAACACTTCCAAACAGGTCACGTAACATTTGTGCGACTTGCTATGACACAAACATTTTAGATTTGCAATTTGGCTGTAAAACCCCCCCAAAAATAGCCAAATTACAGACATGCGACTTGCAATGTCTATGCTAATGCAAATTGTGACCAAAAATCCAAGTGTTGGATTTTTTTGTTGCGGCCAGATAAGGTCACGTGTCGCAATGTGACCCCATTGACAATCATCAGTGTTGCAGTGTGACATGACTGTCTCCTTGTCGCCGTGCAGGTCAGTCTTCATGACTCCTGTGTAATTGATCTGCCATACACTGCACATATAATATATTCATTCTTTATGAAACATATGTACAGTTTTTCAATCTATTTTCTGTATCAGTTCCCTGCAGTCTTCTAGATCTCTGCTTGCTGTCATTCAATAGGAACTTTTGTTGGAAAATTGTATAATATTATCTCATAATAATATCTCATGATACTGCGGAATGGTTTTCCTGGATGTCGTCATGTGACTCTTTCCAGAGGGGTTAATGATGAGGTTCCTGGCCGAGATTACCAGGAGAAGGTGGAGTTACAAAGTAAACATCTGCAAGAGGAAGGAGAGGCTGTTTATTCTCATTGAAACCAGGATGACTAATTCTATGCAAGCATTCCTGTTCTCCAAGCCATGCTCTGCAAGGCAGCAGCTTTCTGCCTCTCACCTGACTCTGTGCTCACCTACAATATAGACAAGGTTTTGTACATGCAGCAGAAGTGACTGGCCAGACAGTAAATCAGAGCTCAGTGATGGTATCTGACAGCCTGATGCATTATGATTACCAGTGTGATAATAAATGACGCTTATGAATGCTACTATATGTCATGATGTGATCCATCTGTATTGTCTAGAGCAGTGGTTCTCAACTTTTTCACGACAAGTCCCCCATACTGACAAGAAGTTCCAACCGGGTACCCCCAAGGAAGTGAGCAGTGATAAATGTTAACAAAATAAGTAGGGAAACATCCGAAGTCGATTCGCATAAAACTTTGTTCTAATACGGTACAGAGCAGGAGCTCCGTACAGTATTAGTATGTATTGACTCCGATGAGACTTTGCGCAATAACTTCATAAATTAATTTGTACTGTAAAAAAACATTTCCCGAACTCGGGTTCGGCTCCAAGGTACTACATTCAATACTGTGCGGAGCTTTAGGCGAATCAACTTCAGATGTTTCATTGATTCACTCATCCCTAAAAATAAGGCCACTGTCATGGACTCTGTTCTAAGCCTCTGTCAGCAATTCCTTCAGTTTCGACTAAAAGAATAGCACAGCATGCAGCACTGATCTTCCTGCCATAATGGCAGACACCCATTATGGATGACTATTACTATTTTAAATACACTGAGTGGTACCAAACATACATGAGAATACAGCATTACATACCTCTTACATCCCTCACCTCTTACATACCTCATACCTCTTACATCCGGCGATGTCTCCTCTGATATACATGTTCTCTTTCTGCATCTTCCCCATTCGGACCAGAACACCATGATGACTTCTTTCAACCATGTTCATTGCTGCAGAGTTTATCACACAGACTTTTTAGATTCCTACTTTTCAATTCTCCTCCCCACCTTTTGAACACCCCATCCTGCCACCCCAATACATGCCCGCTGTGCTTCCCTATACTGTACTGCCAAAACAGGTAGTTCACCTGAAAGTACCAGTTCTATACAGAGAGTGTCCTCAAAAATAATTGTCCCAATAAAAAGTGACTTTGACAGTTAGGCCTCTTTCAGACGGGCGTTGCGGGTGCACTCCGTCAAACAGTGCGGGTGCGTTGCGGGAATTGCCGCGATTTTTCCCTGCGAGTGCAAAGCGCTGTCATGCGTTTTGCACGCGCGGGAGAAAAATCGGCACTTTTGGTACCCAGACCCGAACCTGCACTTCTTCACAGAAGTGCATGTTTGGGTCAGAAATTGTCCCGCTGGTATTATTTCACATTATAACATAGTTATAATGTAAAATAATACCCTTGGCCATCTCCCTAATGTTGAACCCGGTGCAGAATGGGTTAAAAATAATAAACTAATCATAACTTACCTGGTCCATTTGATCGCGAAGCCCGGCATCCTCTCCGTTAGCTTGAAAGATGTAAAGGACCTGTGATGATGTCACAGCATCACATGGCTCAATCACCTGCTCCATCACTATGGTGATGGAGCATGTGATTGGTCCATGTGACCACGTGACATCATCCAAGGTCCTTAAGCACTATCCACAGCCTGAGGATAGTGATTAGGACCTTGGATGATGTCACATGGTCACATGGACCAATCACATGCTCCATCACCATAGTGATGGAGCAGGTGATTGGGCCATGTGATGACGTCATCACAGGTCCTTTAGATCATCGATGCTGCAGGGAAGAGGACAGATCGCGACTACGCGATCAAGTGGCTAAGGTAAGTTAACTTTTATTATTTTTAACCCCTTCCTCATCATTTAACAATGCATTCTTTATTAAGAATGCTATTATTTCCCTTATAACCATGTTATAAGGGGAAATAATAGAGATTGGGTCCCGTTGCTAAGCAACAATGCGGGAAAATCGCAACGCATCCGCACTTGGTTGCGGATGCTTGCGATTTTCCCGCATCCCCATTCACTTCTATGGGGCCTGCGTTGCGTGAAAAACGCAGAATATAGAACATGCTGCGATTTTCACGCAACGCAGAAGTGATGCGTGAAAATCACCGCTCATGTGCACAGCCCCATAGAAATGAATGGGTCCGGATTCAGTGCGGGTGCAATGCGTCCTCCTCACGCATTGCACCCGCGCGGAAAACTCGCCCGTGTGAAAGGGGCCTAATAGTGCCGTAAACCTAGTGTCCCCCCCCACCAAAATAATTGAGATTAACTTATATTGTGCCCTCTTAAGTAATAATGCTGCCTATAGTATCCTCAGTAGTACTAATGCCCCTATAATGCCCCAAAAGTAATAAAGCTCACCATAGTGCCCCATTAGTAATCAAACCCATCATGATGCCCTTCAGTAGTTAGCCTACCACAATGCCCCCAGTAGTAATAAAGCCCCCATAATGTACCTCCAAGAGTGCATCCTAAGTAATAAAGGCCACTGTAGTGCCCGCCAATAGTAAAGAAGCCCCATAGTGTGCTCCGGTAGCAAAAATGCCTTCTATAGTGCCCTCAGTAGTACTAACGCCCCACTTCTGGTAAAGCGCACCATACTGCACCCAGAATCATGACCCCCTACAGGAGCCCCAGAAATAGTAAAGCCCACCATACTGCCCTCTAGTAATAATGACCCCCTATAGTGGCCCCAGAAGTACTAAATAACAGTGGCCCAACAGTATGCCAAACTAGCCTTAATTCTGTATATTGCCTGTTGTGTATGACTGTGTCACCAAATGATTGTTTGCCACATGATCATCCATTCAAGCAACTAATTCCAGTGGTGATTGGGCATAGAGACAGGGGTGTAGCTAACGGCTCATGGGCCCTGGCGCAAGAGTTCAGCTTGGGCCCCCCTTCCCTCAGTGCTTTGTGTGTCTTCTTATGTGGCACAACGGTCTTTGGGCCCCCTCAGGCTCCTGGGCCTGGTAGCGACTGCTACCTTTGCACCCCCTATAGCTACGCCCATGCATAGAGATGATGCAGCCATTCGGTTGTGTCACATCAATCGGGGATAGGCATGTTGTCACTCGGACATCACCACTATATTGTATATACTTGAGCTGCTGCACAACTTTAACTGACTCCATATTGGTATCTATTTAAGATACTTCATGAAAAGTACATTTTTGCTGTCCTGGAAATATTTTTGATCAGTCTTCTTACCATCTGGGTATAAAGGAAGAATAAAATGTCATCATAAAGTAGAATAAAAAACCAACTGCTGTCACCTTTCTTCAACTGAGAGCGTTTATTAGTGCTTTTTTATTAATAGTTCCCTCTTTTATTTATATGGCTTCCTATCCCGGAACCCTTGCCAAGGAAAGATATAACCGATCATCTGTTGAAAGCTTCACTTTGGCAAAGCCAAAGCTCAGATGCCCATCTTATGGCCTCACTCTGCCTGTGGACTTCTGTGTCAGCAGAATGATGTCATCCTTCATGCGGCCTCGGTACATTTGTCTTCCTTATGATCTCAAACCTGCAGTTCCAGCAGACTACTGGTACAATCGATTTCTCACCGCCTGCTGCAGGGTTTCATTGTTCAATACACATGAGATTTACGGAGGAGGGACATGCCTTTAGACGCCAGGCACATGTATAGGTCAGAACACAATGCAGGCACCTTTGTGTACCCTTCTGGCTTCCTAATCAAATAGAAGATATGACAGCCCGTTGCCATTATGCTAATATCATGAGTGTTTTAACAGATCTGTAAAACCGGCCTAAAAAAAGGAATCATTTTGGCCAAGCATCAGCCATTATATGCATGGCGCCATGTAAAATCCAAATGTGTCCAGTTCATACTTGCGAGGTGCTATAAGATTGGTTATGGATTATGCCGAAACCTCATTCAAATTTTGTATTTGAAAACCACACATTCTTTGTCAGAGAGATGGTCGACATTAGCTGTATGATGTGGCTCCAAGTTGTGTGATGGAGATATACTGTAGACAGGTCCTGGCAATTCATTTCTAACCAAGGAGACGTCTTAGTATTAGATACTGTACAGAAACTGGAAAGGAATGAGCCAGGTCAGTATGCAGACATGGAAAACACTGTACCGCTACCTGCAAAGTTACGGATGTATGGTAATTTGGTTGGAGTGCTGTCCGCATCTTTTGCAGCCCCATTGATGTGAATGGATCCGCATCCGACTCGCAAAAAATGTGGCTCGGATGCGGACAATGGTCGTGTGCATGAGGCCTTACATGTTTGTGATAGCGTTTTTCTGTGACACTTTTATTCACATGCGTGAAACGCTTTTTCTTTTCCATATAGAGAAGGTATGGGGAAATGGCTGAAAATGTCACTGCTACAATATGGACACAAAAAACACTGTGGACACAAAAAATGCACCACGACTGGAAAAATTGCACTGCTTTTCATAATTCCCATAAACTTTCTGCTGCACATGTTCACACGGTGGACTTCACGGCCTTTCAGCTTAAGGCCTCATGCACACGACCGTTGTTTGTTTCCGCGTCCGTTCCGTATTGTTTCACGGATAGGATGCTTCCCCATTCATTTCAATTGGTCCGTCAAAAAATGTGGATGGTCAACCATTTTTGTTCCGCATCTGTGGTCCGTGTTTACATTCCGTCAAAAAAATAGAGCATGTCCTATTTTTTTCACATTTGCGGACAAGGGTAGGCATTATTACAATGAATCTTCCAAAAAAACGGACCCGTCAAAAAAAACGGTCCGGCATCCGTTCTTTTTGACGGACGCAAAATTTGCGGACGGAGCGGACGCGGAGCCAGGCAATGGTCCTGTGCATGTAGCCTAAGGCCTCGTGCACACGCCCGCTGTTGTGGTCCGCGCCCGAGACGCAAAATATGGGGCCGCAAAAGATGCGGACAGCACTCCGTGTGCCGACTGCATCGTTGCTCCGTTCCGTGCCCCCGCAAAAAAAATAGAACATGTCCTATTCTTGTCCGTTTTGCGGACAAGAATAGGCATTTCTATAATGGGCCGTGTTCCGTTCGGAATTGCGGAACGGAACGCAGAGCAGCTTCCGTGTTTTGCGGATCCGTGTTTTGCCCCATTGAGTAGAGCCAAAACCATGAGTGGACACCTGCCATGTCTTCCAGAGGCATCTGTCCGGATACCGCACTAAAAAGTCACATGTCCCTTTGGCTTTAAACTGCTGCAGCCATCATTTTGGTGTTGAATTCACGGCAAAATTCTTCCTACAGAAGACGCCGTGTGAATGGGCCCTGACTGTGTATGGCAGCTCCACTCATGTATATGACATTCCATGGTACAGAAAATACCAGCAACATCAGAAACATGCCTAATGCGGACAGGCTGGAGTTAGACTTTCGCCGCTGCAGCAACTTGTCCTTAGATTGCCGCAGTGTTATTTTATCAGCCCCTGATGGTGCGGTGTCATTGAGGTGAAATGCTAAAGATAGAAAGATTTTCTAGTAAAACACCATATGCATTAATTATGGAAGGGGAAAGACCTAGGAAGTGATGGAGGCTGGAAACGGTTACTCGGAGCACAGTGCTGCCAGAAATGCTAATTTGTTTGTGTGAGAGGCTGAGCAGAAATGACAGCTTTTGCTGGTGAGTAAATAGGTTCCCACACACATTCCATGCTTTGCATTATGTGGGGGTCACTTCAATAAGGAATGGAATAATGTTTTCCTTTCTGGGCTCAGGCATCCGGATTTCGCCTGGCACCTTGATAAGGGCTGCTTTTGTTACGGACGCTGCGATGACTGCTGACTTCTAATTTTACATTGAGCGTGCTTACACCCAGCCGCATAACGCAACAAATTGCAGGAGCAGAGAAATGTACTGGATGGCATTAGCTGGAGGATAAAGCTGTAAACCAATTACTAGATGGCATGCTAGGGAATGTCAGTATTGGATTTTATTGCTGAGAACTGGTGAGTCGGAGCAAATTAAGCCACTTACTGCAGAAGTAAGGAAATACTCTGCCATTTCATAGAAAAGGACATTTATGAGAATATTGGAAGATGTATACTGGCTTGAACAGTGGTTACTCAGTGTGGGCATCAGGTCAAGCTAAATGGGAGTCTATCTATCTATCTATTGAGGCTGAGATTGTTACTGTGGGCATGGTAGGCATATCCTCTGCGTAATGGCTTGTTCACACAACCGTATGGTTTTGCGGTCCGTTTTTCACAGAACCGTTGTTCCATTTTTTGGATCCGTTGTGTTTCCGTTCCTTTTTTCCGCAAAAACAGGAACTTTGTAATCATTGCAAACACATGTGCAAATGGGCTGGGCATAGCATTTCGACAGCATGGATCCGCAAAAAACGGATGACATATGGACATGTGTTCCGTATGCATTCCGTTTTTATACAGACCCATTGACTTGAATGGAGCCACTGAACGTGATTTGCGGACAATAATGGGACCTGTCTCAAAATGTTGCGGAATGGAAATATGGAAAAGGAATGCATATGGAGTACATTCCGTTTTTTTGCGGACCCATTCAAATAAATAATTCCGTATACGGACCGTATACGGAAGCCAAAAAAAGGTTTGTGTGAACGAGCCCTAACGCTGGGTCTACACGTTGCACTGTTTGTCAAGGTACTAAATGCAACAAAAAGACATTGGAAAGGTCTCATGCGATTTTACTGCAATTGTGGTTTTTATGAGTAAATCAATGTGTTTAACCTGTAAATTAATTACCACAAAATAGCAGCAATCACAGTAAACACACATGTTTTTAAAATGCTTTTTTTTTTTTACCCTAAGGCTGGGTTCACACGGGCGTCATGTTTGACGCCCGGATTGGATGTGGGTGGGTTGCGGGAATATGCGCGATTTTTCCACGCGTGTGCAAACTGTTGTAATGCGTTTTGCATGTGCGTGTGAAAAATTGCGATGTTTGGTACCCAGACCCGAAGCCGGACTTCATCACTGAAGGCCGGTTTCGGGTTGAGTATTCTGGAGATTTTATTATTTTCCCTTATAACATGGTTATAAGGGGAAATAATAGCATTCTTAATAAAGAATGCTTTGTAGAATGCGAATTAAGGGGTTAAACATAAAAAACTTAACTTACCTTAGCCACTTGATCGTGTAGTTGGCGATCTCTCTTCCCTCTTCAAGCTTTAGCTGCAGTCTAAAGGACCTGTGATGACGTCACATCACATGGTCCATCACGGACCATGTGATTGGACCATGTGATGTAACGTCATCACAGGTCCTTTAGACTGCAGCTAAAGCTTGAAGAGGGAAGAGAGATCGCCAACTACACGATCAAGTGGCTAAGGTAAGTTAAGTTTTTTATGTTTAACCCCTTAATCCGCATTCTACAAAGCATTCTTTATTAAGAATCCTATTATTTTCACTTATAACCATGTAATAAGGGAAAATAATGAAGATCGGGTCCTGTCTCTTAGCAACCATGCGGGAAAATCGCACTGCATCCGCACTTGTTTGCGGATGCTTGCGATTTTCCCGCAGCCCCATTCACCTCTATGGGGCCTGTGTTGCGTGAAAAACGCAGAATATAGAGCATGCTGCGATTTTCACGCAACGCAGAAGTGATGCGTGAAAATCACCGCTCATGTGCACAGCCCCATAGAAATGAATGGGTCCGGATTCAGTGCGGGTGCAATGCGTCCTCCTCACGCATTGCACCCGCGCGGAAAACTCGCCCGTGTGAATGCAGCCTAACAACCACTCAAAGTTAAACCCAGCCTTTGTGATTACTTCTATTACTCATTATTATAACATGAAGCAATCAATGCCTTTTACATACAGCAGGTGGCCCAAGCCCCTAGGTTGTCATAATGGAGACCCAGGCCAAAAGAACTACTATCAAAACCCTGTGGAAATGAGATTTTGGGGAGCATCAGAAAGGGATCCCACTTAGGGCTCATGCACACGAGCCGCCCGCATTGGGGACTGCAATTCAAACCGCATTCAAACTTGAATGGATCGGTAATCCATCCGCACAGCATAAAAAAAAGAACAAGTTCTGTTTCTGGCAGTGCGGAGGCACGGGCCAAAATGCCACAGAAGCATCCCATAGTGTTTTCCTGTGGCCTTCCGCTTCGTGCCTACGCACCGTATCTTCCGGATTGCGGACCCATTCAAGTGTGCACTGAATTTGAATTATTGTTTCCAGTTACATTTTTCTTTTAGGATTTATACTACATAGAATATTATCTTTTTCAATATTTGCATACTAACCTTACTTAATGCTTTTCATACCCTGCTAGGTAGCTTCACATTTTCAGTCATCCAATGTCAATGCTTCTGCCTCACAAGAATATATATTATCTGCTGCTGGCCAGGTGGTAATCTGGGAATTCTGATACCTGTGTACATTGTATATAAATCCAGCCTACTACTTACCTCATCATACAGGCTGATCTCTTTAGGTTTGTGTGACAAGCCCTTTATCGAGTCACAGTACATGAATGGCTGTGAACCTGTGTGTAGGTAGCCGATATTCATGTTGAGCTACACCTTCTTTAACTGGCTGAATTGTCTGCTATTTACATACGGTATCTAAAGTATTCAAGTCAACACTTATCTCAGCTCGAAACCACATTCTGAAAGGCCCTTTACATGGGCTGAGAATCTAAAAAATAATCGGTAATGAGTGTTCATAGGATCCGGTACACAAATATTGTTGTTTGCTGGCAGCAGATCATGCTGTAATTCTCTCACTTCAACACACAACGGCTAATAAACCCTTTTTCTTTTTCCCCCACTAATACTCGCCAAAAAGGGCTTTAGAACATATCAGCTGAACGGCAAATATAAGGGAAAATAAAACGTAGAAATATTTCCTTTTAATAAACCCTGTAAATGCCTGTATCAAACAGCACTTGCACCCTAATGTAGTGGCTTGAGAGCATGCTGTAGATTTTCAAACTGGTCTACAGCATCTCCTATGTACCGAATTTAGATTTATGGCCCAGATTTCAATCTTTGCCGCTCTGCAGGAAAATCCATGTTACAAATATAGATTATGCTGTGAATTTATCATGGCTCTGCTGTGGATTTTCTAGCCTGTTCCACACCAGAACTGTCCGCTACATGTGAACTGGTGGAAAATGTCTCATAAAGAAGGTTTGTTAACATTCGATCCAGTCTAAACAGTCCTCTGTGGACTCCACATGGAGTCCAGGCTTATTCTTCCTTCACTGATACATGGTAGCAAATTCAATCAGGCTGGGAATGAGATTAGTGCAATGTATTTCTATAATAGATAATCTAGACTGGTTACAGTTGTAATACATCGTATCTAATAGTATCTGTGTGATAAATTTTACGATAAAATATTGTTTACAGTGTCCGTGTTCACCCTGTTTTTGGCTAGAACTAGGGGAGGGAGGTTTGACGAGCTGGAGCCCCTACCGATTGTAAGTTTTAAATGTTAAATGCCCAGTATGGCTCTTGATCCCAGAGAGCCATCAGCTATATTTTTATGTTGCACATACTCTTTACGAAGGCCTATTTTCAAATCTGTACCGTAATTATCACATTATTACATTATTTAATTAATTATTACATTATTCTCTAAATAATGTTGCTAGTTTGTATCTCTTAGGTCTCTAGTTATCAGTAGGCGTTACTGTTTATCTGCGGTTCCTTGCAGGCCCGGCGCTACCATAAGGCAGACCAAGCGGCCGCCTTAGGGCGCACACGACGCAGAGAAGAAGTGGGCGGAAAAATGAACCTTTTTTTTAAATGAATCAATTCGCTTGCGTGCGAGTACTCCTAGTCCGAGTAGTTCTTGCGCTGCATGTGTGTGTGCCATGGGTGCAGCCCTGGCGGTAGCTCTCACTCACAGAGCAGCACATGAGTGAGCACGGCCGGTCACAGGGTCAGAGGGTGTGACCGGCGTGGCCAGTGGCGCCGCAGTCTGCCGCGGCGGGCAGCAGCAGGGACTGGAGGGAGCTGGTGGTGTCTCATGCTGTGAGTCTGTGTCACACACAGCCAGACTGCCGACTGGAATAGTAGGTAAGCGCACGCACGCAGAGCAGAGTGCATAATGGTTATTAACTTACTTTAACTTACACAACATAAATGGGGGGGGGATTGTCTTTAGTCTGTGCCAGTGGCAGTGCCATGGAGAGGGAGAAATGTGCCATGGGGGGGGGGGGGGGAGAAATGTGACACACTAGGGGGTCATGGGGGTGATGTAGAAAGGAGGGGGAGAAATGTGACATGGGGGGCATGATGGTTTACATGGGGGGCATGATGGCTGACATGGTGGCATGATGACTGACATGGGGGGCTGACATGGGGGGGCTGATGGCTGACATGGCGGGCTGATGGATGGGGGCTGGGTGGTAGGGGGGTGCCAAATGTAGCTTTGCTTGTGTTGGCAAAAATCCTTGCACCGGCCCTGGTTCCTTGGATACAGTTCTTCTGCATTGGATACACTGTTATCTAGAGACTAGACATTTGTCATTCTAGGGCATCTACAGAACAAGAATCTACACGGTAGATTATCCGTCTACATGCAGAATTAATCTACAAAGTCAAATATGCATTTATGTCAGAATAACTGGTTAACACTATAATAAATTAAAATCATCTGAACAGTGACCCGCCTTTGAAGTATGGAATTTATCACTTAACCTCCATATCCATTGCCACCTGCCACATATATCTTCCAAGTAAGTCATTCTGGTCTCATATAAGATCACCTTCTCACCTTATGTTCCTTCACAAGCTTTATCCATATACTGACCTGACGGCTAGATATTGATTCCCGGAGTAAAGTAGAAGGTCTTATGCCGCAAGGTCAGGCTAATAAATCTATAGGATTGGGATACATCCATTTATTGAACCTTTGTGGAAGTGATTCATGGCATATTGTTTTTCATGGATGTTGAAACAAGCTCACAGGTTTCTTATGGACTTGGAGAACGGCAATACCAAAAATGCAGGATTCTGAAGTGATTGTGTGTAAACAGTCAACTATGAAGGTGAATTTGTAGCAATTTGTATAACGTGAACTCCCATTTTAGGCCTCATTCACATGACTGTATTTTTGGTCCACATCTGATCTGCATTTTTTGCATATCGCACGCAGACCCATTAATTTGTATGGGGCTGCAAAAAATGCGGGCAGCACACGGATGTCATCTGCGTGCTGTCTGCATCTGTAGAGCTGTGACGCAAATTAGAGAACATGTCCCGTTCTTGCCCGTTTTGCAGACATTTCTACAATGGGGGCTGAGAAGAGTGTGGGATGCACACGTCTGGTATCTGTACTTTGCAAATCCGTGGTTTGTGGATACGGGTGTGTTAGTAACATAACATCTTTGTGAAATGACCAGAATTATTTTCAGGCTTCACTTTTCCAGCTAGCAGAGAACACACAGCTCAGCAGAGTGCAGGATGCCAATATTATTGGGAGTTAGTTAACTGGAAAAGGTAGAGGCGATATTAATGCGAAATGGATTTACTGGAACTGATTTCAGCCCAGAATGAGCTTGCAGTAGAGCAGATTTATGTTCCTCCTTGTTCACAACTGTCCTCTGCAGTTATTATTTAGAATGGATCTCTAAAATTATTTATGGAATTAATTATTATTTATGACATAAATAACCAGGACTGGTACTAGAAATATAGGCACAATCTAAAATGACCATTTGGTAGTTTACAGCCATGAGATGAGGAGAAGCTGAGTCATAAAAGAAGGAGCTGATTTCTATGAGCGGTCAACAAATAAATCCGTGTTAAAGTGAATGTGTGTGTATATGTAAATGTATATTTCTCATTATTTGTATTGCAATCAGAGAATGCACTCACATCATTGCTGCTCCCAGTGGGGCTTTCATTCAGTCTCTCTACCTCTAAAGCACAAACATATCCTCCGGCCAGTTTTATAGGAAGCCAATTAAATGGAAATCTGTCACCAGTAGAGACCTGGTAAAAAGAACACTAAACAGAAAACACACACAAAAAATAAAATGCATAAAAAATAATCCCAGCAAGTCCCTCCTTTATCTCCCACTTTCATTTTTGTCCTATTTTGTTAAATACTATAATGTAATGGAAAATGGAAGAGCTCGGAAGAAAATTAACACTTGGGATCCCTGTGAGATTTCTACAAGACAGGAACATGAAGAAAACCCTGCAGCTAGGCAAGGTGTAGGTGACATCTCTAGTTGTATCACAAAATTCTAGGCTTAGTTTACTAAGGCTACTTTCACACTTGCGTTTTTGCCTGATCCGGCAGGGTTCAGCAAAAACGCTTCCGTTACTGATAATACAACCGTCTGCATCCGTTATGAACGGATCCGATTGTATTATCTTTAACATAGCAAGGCCTCATCCGTCATGAACTCCATTGAAAGTCAATGGGGGACGGATCTGTTTTCTATTGTGTCAGATTGTGACAGATCAGCCCCATTGACTTGCATTGTCTTGCTCTGCAGCACATGACGGTGAGGTTTGCTCTCCGGTCTGGGAACACAACCAAACGGAATGTAATGCATTTTGGAGCAATCCGTTCTGTTCAGTTATATTTTGTCCCCATTAACAATGAATGGGGACAAAATGGAAGAAGCGTTTTTCTCCAGTATTGAGACCCTATGACAGATCTCAATACCGGAAAATAGAAACGATAGTGTTAAAGTAGCCTTATAAAGGGACACTTCAATTAACATAATTAATGACATATTAATCTATATGTGAATATTCAATGTATTTATATATTTATTTTTTTAAAACTGATTGTTTTTTGGATATTATTTTTTGAAGGCACTCTATATAAACTACTTCCTATTCAGAGTTATTTGGCCAGTTATTTCCACTATGTCTTGTGAGCCAAAACAAGGAGTGGAGGCTACACAGAGATAAGGTATAATGAAAAGATTTACAACTGTTCTGTTTTCGACCCACACCTAGTTTTGGCTCACACGGACTGATGGAAATAACTCATCAAATAACTGACGTGTGAACAAGGCCTAAGGCATGACAAAGAGGCTCACTTAACGTTCTCACTTGTCAGACCATCAGTCAGATCAGGAAGAAGTGAGGGGTGATGACTCAAATAGAGCACCACACCTCCCCTATATCCCCAGTGGATAGTCAGGACTTCTCACCTTATAATAATCAATGCAGTGCTCTTTTTTCAGTGACATAGTACTGCTGAAAGGAAAAAAAGACAAAACATAAAATAAATTCTTTGAATATGCCCCTGTGTGATGGAAGTATTCCTTTCAGGTGCATATAGTAGATGCTGTTATATGAAAAAATCAGCCACAGAATTGTGCCCTGAATATTTTCAATTTGGCACTATAGAGGCACTATAATTTACATGCATTTTGAATAGCAAGTGCTGTACTGTAGAGGCTGTAAAAGAAACTCTCGCTTTCACTTCGGTATTTTTAAAGAATATAGTGTGAAACTTAAGTGCCTAGTTCCAGGGTCAGCAGCCTCCAGCATGCTCCATTCACATCTATAAGGGTACTTTCACATTTGCAGCATAGCTATCCGGCAGGCTGTTTTGGCGGGTGAACAGCCTGCCGGATCCGCCATGCCACAAGTACCTGTGTGCTGGACTAAAAAGTCGGACCTGCAGCACTTTTAGTCCGGCGACCTCCGGCCGTGCACTGCCGTGCTGCGCCGTAGCTCCGGCCCCCGCCCCATTATAGTCAATTGGGACGGAGCGGCAGCACACAGGTACTTGCGGCATGGCGGATCCGGCAGGCTGTTCACCCTCTGGAACAGCCTGCCGGATAGCTATGCCGCTAGTGTGAAAGTACCCTAAGGCCTCTTTCACACGAGCGTGGTGGATTAGGTCCGGATGCGTTCAGGGTGCGTTCAGTGAAACTCGCAACATTTTGCAAGCAAGTTCAGTCAGTTTTGGCTGCGATTGCGTTCAGTTGTTCAGTTTTTTCCGCGCGGGTACAATGCGTTTTGATGCGTTTTTCACGCGTGTGATAAAAAACTGAAGGTTTACAAACAACATCTCTTAGCAACCCTCAGTGAAAAACGCATTGCATCCGCAGAACATGCTGCGATTTTCACGCAACGCAGAAGTGATACGTGAAAAACAACGCTTATGTACACAGACCCATTGAAATAAATGGGTCAAGATGCAGTGCGGGTGCTATGCGTTCACGTCACGCATTGCACCCGCGTGGAAAACTCGCTCGTGTGAAAGGGGTCTAAGAGTTAGCCTCATGCACACGACCATTGTTCTGGTCCGCATCCGAGACGTTTTTGCGGCTCGGTTGCGGACCCATTCATTTCAATGGGGCCGCAAAAGATGCAGACAGCACACGTAGCCCCGCAAAAAAAATATAACATGTCCTATTCTTGTCCGTTTTGCGGACAAGAATAGGCATCTCTATAATGGGCCACCCGGTCCGTTCCGCAAATTGCGGAACGCACCCGGATGCCATCCGTGCTTTGCGGATCCGCAATTTGCAGACCGCAAAACACACAATGGTCATGTGTATGTAGCCTTAAGAGAACAACTGAGTGTAGATGCTGAGAGTTGTAGCTTCACAACAGCTGGAGTGCCATAAGTTGCTGACCCCTGGCCTAGCGAAACCTCCCATAAACAGATGCATATTTAATACTATATATTGTTACGTTGGTAAGTGTGTAATATATGATGAAATGCTGATGTAGCACATCTCATTTAATGACCGCATTGCCAGAAGAAACAAGCCCCTTTTCATTATTCTCTCTGTATATATTTGCATGTTGCATGTGACCCCTAAATGCCTCTAAGGCACTTGGCTTCAAGCCATCAATAGAAATCCATAAGGCTCCCTTATTTTTCTATTGACAGATTGTTACTCTCCACTTTCTCCGCAGTAATGAGTATAAACATTTGGCATGTCGACTGCAAACAGCTGATGGTGGAGCTCACTGCAGAGTCACCCACCCTGTCTGCTCTGCATTGGAGGGCATTTTGTTTCTAAAGGATAGGTATAGCCTCTATAATGAATGGTAGGAACTGATCGATAAATTGTACAAAACATTTTATTTCAATTTCCCTTGATTTCATTATAATTAAAGGGGTAAGTTCTGAATCTGGACATAAACCCTTCTTAACTCATTTAGCATGAATGGTTGGGGCATCGGAGCGCTCGCCCTTGCCGTGCGCTGGATCGCGCAGGGCAAGGGCTTTTTCTTCACTAGCTGTGACGTACAGGGCCTTTGTATTGGATTTCTAGGCAGAGACTTCCGGTAAGCAGTGAGCCCGGTGACGTCACCAGCACTAGTGGGTGGGCTTGTGCAGCGCTGTAGACCACCCATTAGTGCTGGTGACGTCATCAGGGTCACTGCTATGCAGAAGTCTCCGCCTAGCAGTGTAAAAATGTAAACATCACAGCCTTTGCCTTGTGCGATGCAGCACAGGGCAAGGGGGGGCATCGGAGCATGAAATGGCTGTATGGGTGAAAAAGAGGCCATGTCCGGGTTCAGCTTTGAACCTGGAAACCCCCTTTAAAATGGAGGGGAACACTGATAAATAAAAATAGCAAGTTAGACGTACTTCCAATAGCACTGTAAATGCTTACTCCATATTCTTCAGAGACTTTGTTTTTTCTATATGATCTTGTTCCACTTTGGAATTTGACTTTCTACCTTATGGAGCTATGTACGGTACCTCTGGCATGGATTAAAAATTCCTGTGAAAATTCCATTAGGTCACTTACACACAGCAGTGTTTTGGTCAGTATTGTCCAGTATTTGTAAAACTAGGAGTGGGTTGAGAACATGGAACAGGTATAAATCTTTCCTTTAACTCTACCAATTTTGGCTTACAAATACTGATGTAAAATACTGACCATAATACTGCCATGTGAAAGTGGCTTTAAAGGGGTTGAACTGAGAAGGGAAGCACACTTACCTGCTGCTCGGTTCCGGCTGATATGGTCACTGCACTTAAAACTTCCAGCATGGACAGGGTCAGCATGACTGGACTCAGCGGGGACATGTCCCCAAGCAGCACATCACTTCTGGGTCACATGCTACTTGGGTGCACCCAAGTCCTGGGCTAGGCAAGCACCATGGCACTAAACCAAAGCCATTACCTAGGGGGTGTTACAGGTGATATTATGTCATCCAGTTTGGTCTTTTCTGGGTATCACAGGAACCAGATTGTGACACCTAAAAACAGATACTATTTAACCCCTTATGGGAATGGTATTTTTTATCAAATGTGGAGACACTGGTGTTCACTACTGCTGCTCTCATGTATACCAGTGAGGATTGCTAAGTAGGTAAAATGGCTACAGTTGAATAATAAAGTATACCGTCTGCGAGTTCCTCAACCAGTAAAACCAGAAAAATTGTAAGGCCTAGGGAAAAATTCATCTACCCATCAAGTCTGTAAACTAAGGTTGGCCATACACTTTAGATAGCTGCCCTTCTTTATTGCCTGCCACTTGCTGTTGTGCGACTATTTTAGAGCTGTCATTTGGCTTTTAAAACACAGCTAAGGCCTTTTTCACACAGGCGTCATGAGCGATTTTTCTGCGCGAGTGCAAACGTTTGTAATGCGTTTTGCACGCGCGTGTGAAAAATCGTCATGTTTGGTACCCAGACCTGAAGCCGGACTTCATCACTGAAGTCCAGTTTCGGGTAGAGTACTCTGGAGAATTTATTATTTTCCCTTATAACATGGGAAAATTGGACCATGTGATGTGACGTCATCACAGGTCCTTAAGCTGTTAGTTAAAGCATGAAGAGAGATGACAGATGGCAACTACGTGATCAAGTGGCTAAGGTAAGTAAAGTTTTATTATTTTTAACCCCTTCATCTTCATTTTACTAAGCATTCTTTATTAAGAATGCTATTATTTCCCCTTATAACCATGTTATAAGGGAAAATAATAAAGATCTGGTCCCGTTGCTAAGCAACCATGCGGGAAAATCGCACTGCATCCACACTTGCTTGCGGATGCTTGTGATTTTCCCGCAGCCCCATTCACTTCTATAGGGCCTGCGTTGCGTCAATATAGAGCATGCTGCAATTTTCATGCAACGCAGAAGTGATGCGTGAAAATCACCGCTCATGTGCACAGCCCCATAGAAAGGAATGGGTCCGGATTCAGTGCGGGTGCAATGCGTCCTCCTCACGCATTGCACCCGCGCGGAAAACTCGCCCGTGTGAAAGGGGCCTAAGTTTCAGGTGAGTCGCATGTGGCGCGCGACTTACATTAAAAGAGTTTTCCGGGATTTTGATACTGATGACCTATTGCTGAGGATACACCCGACACCCGGGCCCCCGGCAACCAGCGGTTTGAGAAGGCATCTGTGCTCCTTTGAGTGCCGCGGCCATCTCCGTGATCACCAAGAACAGCAACGTACATTGTATAGTGGCTTTGCTTAAAATTGCGCTCAGTCCCATGGAAGTGAATGGAGCTAGGCTGCGGTACCAAGCACAGCTGCTATACAATGTATGACGCTGTGCTTGATAAGCACGGAGTAAGCTGCATTGCTCACAGGAGCGCCACTGCGTTCTCAAACAGCTGATCAGCGGGACGGACACGGGTGGCAGACCCCCACCAATCACATACTGATGACCTATCCAAAGCATAGGTCATCATTATCAAAATCCCAGAAAACCTCTTTAAAGTTAATGGAGTAAAAGTCGTGTGCAACCTGCAACACTAAACTCATCATGTCTGGATCTTCTGCGACTTGCAGTTGCAACAGGTTGCATGTTGCATTGCGACACAATTGACAATCATTAGACCCAGTGTTGCATGACACGTTACCGTATAGCCGTAACCTAAAAATGTCCAAAGTAAGGTCTCATGCACATGACTGTTGTTGTTTTGTGGTCCGTTTTTCACGGATCCACTGTTCAGCATCTGAGTTTTTTTTTTCTCTGATTTAAGTCATCTTCCGTTCCGTTATTTCACAAAACATAGCCGTATGGTTTCCGTATTTGATCTGTTTTTTGCAGATTGGAAACGGAGACAGTAACTTATTAATCACCAAACACATCAGCAATATGGGCTGGGCATAATATTTCTACAGTATGGATCCGCAAAATACGGAAAAATGTGGATGACTTACGGGTGTGTTCCGTGTGTATTCCGTATTTTTTGCGGACCCGTTGACTTGAATGGAGCCACGGACCATGATTTGCGGACAGTAATAAGACTTTTTTGCGGAACTGCCATGCAGACAAACGGAAACGGAAATCACACGGAGAACCTTCCGTTGTTTTTGCAGACCCATTGAAATGAATGGTGCCGCATATGGTCCGCAAACAAAACGGAATGGACACGGAAGGAAAATACGTTCATGTGCATGAGCCCTAAAAATGATGAGCAAGTCAGGTGTTATTTTGAGGCTTAAAAAAATGCACAGCACAAAACTGTTTGTGGCAGTGCCCTAAAGGGGTGTCCCTTTATAGTAAGAGATAGCATATTGCAAGAATGTGCCATCACTTCCTCACCAGCGAGGGTCTCTTTCATACGACCCTTGCGATTCTCAGAATAACAGGAACTACTTAAAAGATGCAGCTCCTTTATTGATTTTCCCTGCACAGCTGGGAGCGTCGCAGTGCAGGGAAAATCAGTAAAGAAGCCGAACTACAACATACAGCCCCATGTAAATTAATGCTGCTGTGTTGCAGTTCCAGGCATGACTGTTAACCCCTGTCTCTTCTTTCTTGGAATCAGATGGGCTCCTAGAGGTTGAAACCAGTGGCGTAACTAGAAATGACTGAGCCCCACAGCAAATTTTTGAATGGGGCCCCCTCCCCCAGTAATTTTTTCACAACCCCTTCCTTTCATGCCGCCCCCTTTCCTGTGGCTAGTAAAGATCGCTCTCTCAGACCAGGCCCGGCAGCTGTTCCATCCGTTTTTTACACTGTCTATACTGTCACTGTATATCATTTCATTGTGTAATACTGTTGAGGGGCCCTGACAAAATCTTTTAGTACTTCTCCTCCTCTTGGATGGGCCCCTTCTGGGTCAGGGCCCCAAAGCAGCCGCTTCCCCTGCTTCCCCTATAGTTACGCCCCTGGTTGCAACGCTTTTGGAAGAATAAAGATAACGCACTGGACAAATGACAATTTGATAGTTCCCTTCAGTCTAGCTTTGCATATTACACACTTTTAGTTTTATCATTGCATTTCGGTTCTACTGTTATGCCTAATTCACACGTCCGCAATCTACGTCCGCACCCGTTCCGCAAATTTGCGGAACGGGTGCGGACCCATTCATTTTGAATGGGGACGTGATGGATGCGGAGAGCACACACTGTGCTCTCCGCATCCGAATTTGCGGAGCGCGCTGCTGATCTTCCGGACGGTGGCTCCGCAAAAATAAAGAGCATGTCCTATTCTTGCCCGCAATTGCAGAAAAGTAAAGGTATCTCTATAGGGCTGGTGGCAAGGTGTTTTGCGGATCCGCAAAACACTACGGATGTGTGAATAAGGCCTTAGTAGCAAGGAACTGCAGTAGTAGCACTGGAGCTAACGAATAAGGCCACAAGTAACAAAGTGTAATAAAGTCTTTTTTTCTTGAACATATTGGGAATTTTCCCTGTGCCCTCGCCATATCCGTGAGCTCTTGAGATGGTTTCACGTGAAGAGTCAATGACCTGTGGTCTCTCTGAGAAGTATTGTGTGCAATATTATACTTACACATAAAAGAGAGGATATCCCACTGCTGCGCAGTATAACAACAAGTTCATGCTTCATCTTTGGCTCTGCTTTTCAGCATTCCTTGCTTACTGACTTTTCAGATCTGTTTTAACTTTAAACACACTCCTCTTTTTTTAACCTCTGTGGTATGCAATCTCTGTATGCTCCAGTCTCACAAGGATGTGAGGGATGAGGCAGACATATTGCACTCACTTAGCACAGAAACGGCGAGCATGATGAAAGGGAAAAGAGACTCGGTTCCCCGTCCTGCTGCTTCCCAATCAGCAGTGAAGCCTGTTCGTGTAAGTACTTGGTTTTTCTTTATATTTCATACTTCCATCCACTCTGTAGACATCCACTTCTGGTATCAGATGCCACTTTCTACCATGACGGAGACATTTCATCCCCTCAGCTGCCTGTTTCTTAAGAAATCCTTGCCTCTGCTAAGAGTAACAAGGTCACATAGATTTAAAGTGAATCCGTCTCAGTGGAATTGGGTTCTCTATGTACTCATGATGTCGCAACGTACACCGTTCAAGGTGGAATTGTCAGCTCAAGACCTGATACAATTATCATAGAATTCTATGAAAATACCATGTACCTTTGGCTGCAGCAGTCATGTTTTTGACGTGACATCAGCACTGCAGCCATGCAAAGAAAGACTGGCAGGGAGGACCAAATGGCAGAGGTGGAGTGGTGGACCATTCACCAGGTAAGTTACGCATATTTTGTGATTTTACGCTATCCCCTGCCTGTACCCCACTTTTTTTTGCTAACGTTGGACAACCCGGATTTCACACAGAGCGCCAGGTTTTTTTGTGATGTTTTTGCAGGTGTTGTTGAGCTGCAGTCTACTCTGGTCATGTCTATTATCATGTTTTTTTCCGATAGGCTTCTTTATAAGTATGGAAAGAAGCATAAAACGTGAAAATAAATAAAATAAATGTGCATGCAAAGGAATCCGAACTGGGATAGTGTAATGACTCAAAACTGAGAAATAATAGCCAGTTATATTCAGCTCCAGATTCTGAGATGTCGTATGGGTCTGGGATTAGTTCTTTTCAGCATAATTCCTTCTTAGTTTGCAGCTTTTTATTGAAAAAAAAATAAAAGCTTAAAATGGATTTGGATGGGTTCATATTGGGTGATTTGCTTTGTGTATTACACAAATAGCTAAAAAAGAAGACACAAACCGTCCTGTAGTGAGCACTTTGCCTTGCTGCAGCTATATCCATTGAAGGAACTGCATGGTTGTTATAGCAAACACACTTGGCTGCTCCTCAGTCACGTAAGCATTACCGGTATGCCCGATCCTGGTCATTCAGTTTTCTGCGCATTTCTACAGCAGCTGGCACCTGTGATCAACCGACGTGTTCAGGGAAATTGCTCTCTCACAGAAAAGAAAAAGTTGTAGGAGTTCTTTTTTGCTTGATATATAGTGCCTGTATCTAAAGCAAATATAAGAAAAACCTTTAGACTGGTTCTCTTTAAATATCAGTCAGACTGGAACCATATGGTAATTATGTATACATCTCGTCGCACTGTGGCTTGATTTTCACACTTGATGTTGCTTTCCATTACTAGAAATATAACCATTTCCATTACTAGAAATATAACCTTTAGGGTCCCTACATACATGAATTGTTACTGGCAATGTCTTCTGACTAAAAAATAGTCATAGAAACCGCTTGCATGTTTTTCTTATACTGGGCTGCTAGGGCTGGGCGATATGGCCTAAAATCTATATCGCGATATAATTTGAAGCATGTGTGATATAACGATATATTGCGATATATATTCATTTCCCCCAGCCAGCACCATTAGCCCCTTTCCATTGCCACCATCATCATGTCCCCCAGGCAGCGCCATCAGCCCCATGCCATTGCCACCATCATCATGTCCCCCCGCCAGCGCTATTAGCCCCATGCCATTGCCACCATCATCATGTCCCCAGCCAGCGTCATCAACCCCATGCCATTGCCACCATCATCATGTCCCCCAGCCAGCGCCATCAGCCCCATGCCATTGCCACCATCATCATGTCCCCCAACCAGCATCATCAACCCCATGCCATTGCCACCATCATCATGTCCCCCAGCCAGCATCATCAACCCCATGCCATTGCCACCATCATCATGTCCCCCAGCCAGCACCATCAGCCCCATGCCATTGCCTCTGTCACCATCATCATGTCCCCCTGCCAGCGCCATCAGCCCCATGCCATTGTCACCATCATCATGTCCTCCAGCCAGCGCCATCAGCCCCATGCCATTGTCACCATCATCATGTCCCCCAGCCAGCGCCATCAGCCCCATGCCATTGCCACCATCATCATGTCCCCCAGCCAGCGCCATCAGCCCCATGCCTTTGCCACCATCATCATGTCCCCCAGACAGCGCCATCAGCCCCATGCCATTGTTATCCACCTGATCAACTTGGGCTAATTTCCAAATAAACACTACACAAGCAGTACAGAAATACACCCAATAGTAGTAGTAACATACATATAAAATAAATCAAATCCTCGCCTTGTATAGTTTTTTCTGGCTTTTCTATGTCTTATTAGGTGGACCATAATAAAACATGTATTGCTTACCATGTCTCAGTTCCCAACTTCATTTGTTAGTTAGGTAAACCCCTCAAAGGACCCCTGAAATGAATGGGTCAGCATCCGACCCACGAAAAATACAGCTCGGATACCGACCCAAACCACGGTCATGTGCATAAGGCCTAACTGTGGAAGTTTGAAACATGACAATGGCAGACTCCATTTGATCAACTAGCATGCATGCAATGATCTCACAACTGGGAACAGATTTATACACTTTTCTAATGGAATATTGGAACCAGTACTGTAGAAGTGCCCTATGCAGGTGCTGCACTGACTTTATGTATGCAAGGATGTTGCATTGGGTTGTTGAACACGAGAAATCATTTAAGGATCAATTGTAACATATTATAGTTTATAAAGGTACAGTATACTTAAAGGGGTATTTCTATCTCAGACAATGGGGGCATATTGCTAGAATATGCCCCCATTGTCTCACAGCTGTGGATGGCAACCCGCTTCTATCTCGTAAACACAGCCTGCAAATTGAAGGAGGGCGCACCGTGCGTGCCCGGCGGCCCTCCATTCATTTCTATATGGCCTCTGATAATAGCCGAGCACTGGCTCGGCTATATCCGTAGGCTATATAGAAGTGAATAGAAGCGGTGGCCGCTAAAGCACTGTGTGCTCCCATTAATTTCTATGGGAATTCTGAATGTAGCCGAGACTGCCGCTCGGCTATTTTCAGCGGGCCAATAGGAACACTTGGTGGTGGCCAGATCCAGCACTGCCGGGTTTCTTTTTGGTTGCAAGATAGGTGCATGTCCCAAAGGATCTGCTAGGATATGTCTCCATTGTCTGAAAGGTGCGGGTCCCAGCTCTGGGACCTGCACCTATCTCGTAAACCCATGATTTTTGTTCCTGTTGGATTCATATGGAACAGCTGTAGTTCTGCTGTTACGTCAGGCCTCATGGCCCACTTGAATGGGTCCGCAATCCGGAGCTGCGGTTTGGACGGATCACAGACCCATTCAAGCCATGTGCATGAGGCCTTAGTTTGTTATTGGGGAGGTTGCTGGGCAGTGTCTCACAGCTGAGACATCATTGAGGCCACATGATAGCTAATGGTAGTCACTGACTCATTTACAGAGAATTATGTGATTCATTCTCTTTTGAATCCTGGGGTTTCTTGTAAGTTTCTGCTGGCGACACTGTATGATATGTGTGTTTAATCCAGTAATTCTCTACTGTTACCAATCTAGATTGAATTCCTGGTGCAGTGGTGTGTGATTCCAGTGGTTTGTTCTAATTCCATTTACATTTTCTTGTACACAGTTTGCTTTATTCTAGTTTACCTTTGAGTCTCTTCTTGGCCTCTTGCTGGTGTTCAGGTCTGATTAGCTTGATCTTCTTATCCATGGGTGCTAGGGTTCTCCATTTTTTTGTGTTAGAGTTAGGGCTCATTTACATGACCGTATGGTTACCATACCCATGCTGCGGACCGCAACTAGCGATCCTCAATGCATGGGCACCAGCCATGGGAACTCCGTGCTGTGGTGTGGACTCATTGACTTGAATGGATCCACAAGATACAGCAAAAGATAGGATATGTCCTCTTTTTTACGGTGCATAGACATGGAGCCGAAAGACCATGGAAGGGTGTCTGAGTGTTTCTGCGGGCTTCCGATCCATGCCTCCGCACTGCAAAGGATAGGAAATATCCTGTCATTTGCCGTATTTTGCGGATTGCTGACCCATTCAAGTCAGTGGGTCCGCTCTGCTGCACAGGCTTCTCACAGCTGGTGAAGTCCATTTGGTCATGTGAATGAGCCCTTAGTATTGCAGATTGGGGTTTCCATTATGGAAATCTTTAGGGAAAGTGAGGGTCAGTGGTGTTAGGGTCACCATGTAGGGAGAGATCTAGGGGATTCATCTGTCCTGCATATCATTCCCAACATCAGTTTGTCCCATCATTTGACTAACATGACCATCTTGTTCCAGTCATTAGTCATTAGTAAGTTACTATTTCCGTGCCTTCTTGCTATCTGCTAGTGCGGTGATACATCTTATTTGACTGTCCAGTTCTTGCATAATCTGGCCCTACTCTAAGTCCTGGGGATCACTGAGGTATCAGGAGACACAATTAGGTCCCTCTGTGCTGCCTGAGGAAGCACCAACGTCTTGTACTCTACATAAGTTTGGTGCTTCGTTTGTCAGGCCGTGCGACAGACAACTCTACGCTAGCTCTGTTCCTGTTTTAATTTTTTTAGTACTCATTTTCAGCTAAAATCATTTCTTTAGTTGGTCTTTATTAAAAATGTGGAGCCATTTTTTGTGTACAGCATTGAGATTCTCTAGTAGCAAGCTGTGGGGTACTCTGTGCAGTCAGGCAGCTCAGCTGATCTCCTAAACACTCTTCATAGCTCAAGTTCTCTCTTACTGATAAGAATGTGGCTTAAATAAGTGTTTATGACCATTTAGACATGAGGATTATTAGATGACCGGCACAAAGTGAAAGTGAAAATACAATTCACATAGCTAGACAAACAGTTAAACCTTTGTGACGGAATGGCTGAATATTTTTAATTACCAACTGAAAACATTATTTTTAGCCCTAAATAAGTAAAGTGCAATCATAAAAAAATTGCCTCCGAAGGTTTAGATAGCCTTAAAGCCATTTTTCTGTCAAAAACCTGTGTGGAAAATGAGTCAAGCCTGACGACTACATCGTTTCCCAGCCCACACCACGCTCCCTTTTCTCACCTCTTCAGAAAAGTGTCCCTCATTATTTTTCTTCTACAGACTTAGGCCTCTTGCACACGAACGTGTGCTCCCCGTGCCTGTATTGCAGACCGCATTTGCGGATCCGCAATACACGGGCACCATTCCGTGGCCATTCCGCATCCCAGATGCGGACCCATTCATTTCAATGGGTCCGCAAATCCGGAGATGCAGAACGGTGCAGAACGGAATGACGGAACGGAACACTACGGAAGCAGTACGGAGAGAACATGTCCTATCTTTTTGCGGAACTGGCAGATCACGGACCCATTCAAGTGAATAGGTCCGCGATCCGCTGCGGCTGCCCCACAGTCGGTGCCCGTGCATTGCGGACCGCATTTGCGGCCCGCAGCACGGGCACGGGCGCACATGTTCGTGTGCAAGAGGCCTTATATTTAAGAGGCTTTTCTGAGATTTTACTATTGATGACCTATCCTCAAGCTAGGTCATCAGTATCTGATCAGTCTGAGTCCGACACCCAGAACCCCCGCCAATCAGCTGTTTGAGAAGGAAGTGGTGCTCCTGCGAGTGCCCTGGCCTTCTCTGGGCTTACAAAGCACAGCACCGTACATTGTGTAGCGGCAGTGCTTGGTATTGCACATTGACAGATGAACGTTTCGTCACTGGCCTAGGAAAAGTTGTGAGAAGGCTGGTGCCTTCTCAAACAGCTGATCGGCAGAGATCCCAGGTGTTGGACCCCCACTTACCAGATACTGATGACCTATCCTGAGGAGCAGTAGTAAAATCTTGGAATACCCTTTACTTTTTAGGCTGTAAGTGCATGTGGCCTTCGAGAGGAATTGTTTTATCAGGAAACTTGTATTTTTCAGGAACATAAACAATATTAAGTCCATGTTTACTCAGTCTTTTTGATCATTAGAAAATGAAAACTTCAAAGAAGTGAACTACTAAACATTGCTTTTTCCCACACTGAAATATAGTTTACAATCTTATTACCAACATGTATTTAATGTTTTCCTGTTGTATTTTAGTTAATGCTTTTCCCATTTCTTAATAGTTAAACGTGTTGTCTGGTACCAAAGCCAGTTTTATTTATGGCCGTGAAAGTGTGTAAATGAAAGAAAAAATGGCCCTCAGATGTTCACTGCCACTCCGTTCTTCCATCCCTTCTGGTCCCTGGCAGACCGGAAGTGTGATATTCCTTTCAAGACCATGTATTGCTTGGACACACGTCACAGCTGAGGACACTGAATGGCTGCAGTGGTGCATCTGATGGAAGGTCACACTGAAGGACAGGGTTCGTAGGAATGTTTGTACCAATCAGCTGACAAATGGAGTTTATTGGTTGTTAAGATCTTTTATGCAGCTGCAAAAATAACCACCTCCATGGGTAAACTAACGATTGTTCGTCCACCATTCAATTTACATTTTAAATGAGTGCTGATAATCTTGTTATATTGTTGTTCCACACTCGCATTGGCTGTGTAAAAGGACCCATATAGAAAACGCCCAATCATTGATTGATCTTTCTTTCGAAACATTTTCTTTTAAAAACGCTTCTTTCGGTCAAACAAGCCCAAAATGTTACATCTTCAAGTGGGAGTTGGTAACCAGTGGACTGGATATGAATATCCAACTTATGAAAGTAATTTCGTGGCTGGGAAAGGATACCTATTGGTATGTGGTGCAAGTCTGATAAGAGACAATTTGTGTCGGTATGTAAAGCTTCCCTGCTAAGTGTATAATCTGATTGTTCACATTCTTGTGTGCATCTTGGGTGTTTCAGAAAAATGATATTTTTATGTCAGGTTTTGTGCTCTTGTTATCACTTACATTTACTTTGTCCTTTCGCAGTGTGATTCCATGAGTCAAACTGTTTTCTAAAGACAAGTTACCAGCAATCGATATCTTCAATCATTGACATACAGAGATACACATATCTAGCTTAATTGTTGGCCTGTAGGCTACATGCTGTCCTAGGGAGAAATTAATCATTGTCAATTAGTGAAAGAAGATGGAAAAGGAATCAATGAATGCACAATACAATCATGAGGTAGAAGCTAAAGGTTCTGTAGGCACTAGAGCTGTGAGGCAGGGATGCCCAACCTGCGGCCCTCCAGCTGTTATAAAGCTACAACTCCCAGTATGCCTGGACAGCCTACAGTTTATTAGGGCATGCTGGGAATTGTATTTTTGTAACAGCTGGAGGGCCGCAAGTTGAACATCCCTGTCTTAGGGGACTTTCACACATGCGTTGCTGGATTCCGGCAGGCAGTTCCGTTGCCGGAACTGCCTACCGGATTCGGCAATCTGTATGCAAACAGATACCATTTGTAGCCGGATCCAGATACGGATCCGTCTCACAAATGCATTGCAATACAGGATCCGTCTCTCCGGTTGTCATCTGGAAAAACGGATCGGGTATTTCTCTTTTTCACATTTTTGGGCAGACCGGAAGACCGGATCCGTCAATGCTGTAATTTTAATGCCGGATCTGGCACTAATACATTTCAATGGAAATTAATGCCGCATGCTGCAGTATTTTTTCCGGACAAAAAACGTAAGAGGGACTGAACTCATGCATCCTGAACGGAATGCTCTCCATTCAGAATGCATTAGGATTAAACTGAATCGTTTTTCGGTATTGAGCCCTTAGGACGGAACTCAATACCAGAAAAGAATAATGCTAGTGTGAGAGTACCCTTAGACTATGTTTACACTTGCCATTTTTATGTTTTTATAGTTTTTTGGCCATGTTTTGTCATAAAAATGACAAGAAAATATATTTCATGTCATTTGTTTTAAATGTTAAAATAACTCATGTGTACCTATGTACTAAGTGCAAAAATCTACTTTTTAAGGCTACATGCACACGACCGTTGCCTGCCTCCGCGTCCGCTCCTCCTGCAAATTTTGCGTCCGTCAAAAAAAACGGATGACGGACCTTTTTTTTGACGGATCCGATTTTTATTGCAGATCCATTGTAAAAATGCCTATCCTTGTCCGCAAACGTGAAAAAAATAGGACATGCACTATTTTTTTGACGGAATGAAAACACGGATCACGGATGCGGAACAAAAACGGTTAAACATCTGCATTTTTTGACGGACCCATTGAAATGAATGGGGAAGCATCCTATCCTTGAAAAAAAACGGAACGGACGCGGAAACAAACAACGGTCGTGTGCATGGGGCCTAACTTTGTTATTCAGAGATATACATTTGTGGAAATGTTATTTTGGTAGTTATATGTATATGTAAAACCAAATAAAAAGATATTTCACAGAGATTTAAAAATGCTATGTGTGAGCATACCCTAAGGCCCCTTTCACACGAGCGAGTTTTCCGCGCAGGTGCAATGCGTGATGTGAACGCATATCACCCGCACTGAATCCGGACCCATTCATTTCAATGTGTCTGTGTACAAGAGCGTTTTCTTTCACGCATCATTTCTGCTTTGCATGCAAATCGCAGCATGTTCTATATTCAGCATTTATTTTTCTTTTTTTAAAATTTATTAATTCTTTTATTAGAAAATTACAAAAAAATAACATAAAAATAACAATACATTTTACACTTACATAGTAAAAGCATCAAGCATTAACCAGAGAAGGATGAGAGTGATAAAGACAAATACATGAATAGGGGTGGTAGGGCATCCTTTTCCCCTCCTACTTAAATACCCTCTACATGGAAATACTTGACTTATCCAGTACATGACAATAAATATCACATTGCTTATCTTACCTTTAACCCTTTATTCCTTCTAATCCCCCTCCCATCCGCACCCTTCCCCACCCACCCTTCCCCACCCCTTATCCCCCTACCCTATACCCACAACTACCCCATCCACCTCAGGTAGATGGAAGAAGGGGGGGGGGGGGGTCAGGACAAAGTGTGAGAGAGAGAAAAAATAAAAAAATAATAATATTTATTTGTTTATATATTTTATCCACTGAATCCAAATTTTCTTGTGTTTATAGCCTCTATTTCTCTTAATATATCCTCCTCTTTCTATTATACAATTGGAATTCATCACATTTTCCCATTCTTTTATTGTTGGTTACTCGGGCGCATCCATCTTCTTGCTATCAGTAGACGAGCTATAAGGGTACGTTCACACGACGACATTTGCCGCGCGAAAATAAGTCGTGCGACAAAAAGGGCACAACTTCACTGCAATATTTGTCGCGTGACATTTTGTCTATGCTGTCGCGTGACAATTTTTATAATGGGAGTCTATGGTGTTGCATTGTGACATGTGACATGCCACGACTGCGACGCGACAGTTGCAGAAAAATCCATCTTGAATAGATTTTTCTGCGACTGTCGCGTCGCAGTCCCAGCATGTCGCAATGCGACACCATAGACTCCCATTATAAAAATTGTTGCGCGACAATAGTGCGACTTATTGTCGCGCGACAAATGTCGTTGTGTGGACGTACCGTAAAACACGATTTATATGGCATAATTTCATTCTCTTTTGATAGATCATGAGGAATTTCACCCAAAATACATATAGAAGCTGTCCAATGAATTTTAAGACTAAAAATATCCCCAATTAATTCAGTCAGACTACACCAGACTGGTTGTATCTTTGGACATCTCCACCACATATGAATAATGTCCGCTTTATCATTCATACATCTAGGACATAGTCCTGACGTTTTAGCTGAAACTTTTTTAAGCCATTTTGGTGTCACATATAGAGGATGTAGTATAAATTGAGTTACCCTGTGAGAGGGGTTCCTCAGATATGATTTAAAACACCAAAGTTTTCCCCACTGATCATCTGTTATTATCCCTATATCATTCTCCCATTTTTTTTTACTGTTACAAATAAATCCCTCATTTCTAATTTCGCGCATCTTTTTATACAAACTTGACACCAATTTGTGCTTACCTTTCCAACCTAATATGTAATTCATCACCTCGTGTGATTTTATCACTATATCTTCCTTTTTTATAACCGTTTTAACAATATCCACCAACTGAATATATCTAAAATAACTCTGTCTATCTTCCCTGTTACATTCAATAATAATGTCTCCCTATCCTTAAGTGTTTCATTTAGAAAATATTGTCAAATATACAATAATCCTTTATCAACCCAATATTTGGCCTCTTTCAAAAAAGTTACATTACCTAACCTCCTATTATACCATAAAGGTGTGACTTTAATCTGCCCCTCTAAATTCAATATTTTTTTAACTTTACCCCATAACCCCACCAGTGACTTTACCAATGGAATTTTATGTAAGTGCCTACTTTCCAATTGTCCTGATTCGAGTAATGTAAATATGTCCGGTAAACCACCCTCACTCTTATGTACCAAATGGCTAAAAAAATCCACCTGTGTCCAATTCATCATTATTGCGATATTAGCTACCATATAGTACAATCTAATATCTGGGACCTCTAATCCTCCTTGTTCCTAAGATCTTGTGAGCCAGTGTATCTTTTTCCTTAGGTCTCATGCACACGAACGTATTTTGGGTCCACGTCCGAGCCGCGTATTTTGCGGCTCGGACCCATTTACTTCAATGGGGCCGCAAAAGATGCGGACAGCACTCCGTGTGGACAAGAATAGGCATTTCTACAATGGGCCGCGTTCTATAAATTGCGGGACGGAACGCGGAACAGCTTTCATGTTTTGCGGATTGCAGGCCGCAAAACACCTACGGTCGTGTGCATGAGGCCTTACTCCTGCGTATTTTACACACCCCTGGCCCCATAGAAGTGAATGGAATGGAATGTTTTTGGAAGTCTTATAGCAGTTAATGGAGGGGTGGTCCTGCCTGCCCGAGATAAGGTGGGTTTACATAGCCCGAGCTAAAGCCGATTGCCAGGAAGGAAGCATTCAGCTGCTCCTTCATTGAAGTAGACCGCCATATTTACATGCAGCGATCTCCTCCACAGTATGAGCACGACAGTTCATACAGCTGCATTGTTTCTGAGCAGCAGATTGTTGTTTAAACCGCACGATCTGCTGCCCAGAAGCAATCATTTATGTGCCTGCACAAACGACAGGATCACCCGATGAACAAGCATTTTGTGCGCTTATCGGGTGATCGGTGGCACATTTAGACATGAGCGTTCCTGATAATCTGCCCGATAGGCCGTGTAAATCCACCTATACTATCTATTCGCTATTATGGGACTAATAAAAATAGGCAAGTATGCACACTCAGATATTTTCAGAAGTCCCATAGTAGGGATTGGAGAAAGCCACACCTGCACGGCGTATCTCCATTCACACAGGGTGCCTTTCTTGGGAAACACATGTTCATACCCTATTGAAGTATGGAAGTCATAAATTATATGGACAGTCGACTAGCATGTACTGCTTCATTTTTCCAGCAGACTAGATTTCCGCTGGGGGTAACAGTGAAATTATAGAAGCCAGTTCCTAAAAAAAGGGATGTCTTTATGAGAACCCTACAATATTGTAGAACTCTTATTGTTCTTTAAAATTCCAACATATTCTGACACAATACCCTTTATGTCATTGTAGATGGTTTAGTTTCAAGGGGACCTGTCACTTGTGTTGTGATTTTCTTTGCAGATCTACTAGATTTTATGTGTCCCATTTATATAAAAAATCATGTTCAATCACACACGTCTGTGTGTACAGTTATGAATAGTTCTGTATAGTTTGTATTTGCTTCCTTCCAAAATAGATCTGCTGCCATTAACTACAGAGGAGGTCTCATTTGCACTCTAAATATGTCCTACATCTGATTTGTTCCGTTGTTGCAGCACATTACAATTTTCAGAAATGAGTTTGCCCTGCAGCATGAAAACAGAATCGGACATGGCTTCCCCGGAAGGGTTGCCGTGGCCCGTCACTTTCAGTGTGTACTGAGGCATGCCTCTCATTCTCATTCCCAACCAGATTTCTTAGGCTTCCTCAGGTCCCACAGCTCATTATCTTGCTGGGCTTGATGTTGGTGGCTGGAATAGGAAATCTTAGAAACAACAGGGGTCATTGGAAGCTTGTTAGCGATTTGAACTCCGTGCAGTCATCTGATATGAGGATGTTATGTAACAATGCTTGCTTTACATATGAGAGAACAGAGTTGCCGCACTTTTCTAAATGATCGCAACACAGAAGCATTGAGCAGTATGTTTCATGGGGATACAGTGAAGCAGAGCTTCATTCAGTCTCATCATTCAGTGTTTATTGACTTTACATTAGGGTCCATTAACACGTCCGTTGTGTTTTATGGATCCACGGATCCGCGGATCCGCAAAACACGGACATCGGCGATGTGCGTTCCGCAATTTGCGGACCGCACATCGCCGCACTCTCATAGAAAATGCCTTTTCTTGTCCGCAATGCGGACAAGAATAGGACATGTTCTATATTTTTCGAACGCAATTGCGGACTCGGAAGTGCGGATCCGCAATTGCGGACCCGGCCGGGACATCGTCTGTCCCCATTGAAACTAATGGGTCCGCAATTCCGTTCCGCAAAATGCGGAATGGAATTGCGGACGTGTGAATGGACCCTTAAGCATACATTTGTGTCAATGGGATTATAACTAGTAGAGTTATTTTATTTTGATCATTTAATGTACTTTATACTAAATACTGATTTAGTGGCTTCTGCTACCTTGCAATTTGGGGTCGGTTCACATCAGCGTTATGGATTCCGTTATGGCTTTCCGTTATAATATGGTTATAACAGAAAATAAAAGAATCCATAGGACGGTATTTTTATGGGCATTCAGTTTTGATCCTTCATAATACAAGTCTATGGGCAGCATAACGGATCCATTATGCAGGAGTCCAGTCCTGCATAACAGAAACCTGGACGGTTTCTGCCCATAGACTTGTATTATGACGGAATCCTTTAAAAGGCATTCTGTTTTGCTTTCCGTTATAATAGGAGTCTATGGGAATCATAACGAATCCCTCTGGTTCCCGTTATGCAGAACGGACAAAAAAGTCCTGTCGACAGGACTTTGTTTTCCGTCTTGCATAACGGGAACCAGACCGATCCGTTATGCTTTCCCATAGACTTCTATTATGACAGATCAAAACAGAATGCCTCTTTTGACTTCCTTCTTACCCTCAGTTCACACTTGCGCGTTTTAGAGCGCGTTCCTACGCGCTGTAAAACGCTCAACAGGAGAAAACTCATTTTTCCCTATGGGCATGGTTCTCACCTGAGCATTTTACAGCGTGTTTTAACGCGCTGTAAAACGCCCTACGCTCAAAGAAGTTCTTGAGCTTCTTTGGGGCGTTTTGTCGCGCGTTTGCAACCATAGACTTCAATGGGAACGCACGTAAAACGCGCCTTTAACACGCGTTATAGTGTAGATATGCCTTTTTCAATTGGTCTCCAGAGTCACGAGAGTTTCCTATTTGCAAAAACGCGCTGTAATACGCGCGACAAAAAGGTGTGTAAAACGCGCGTCTCAGAAACGCTTAGGTGTGAACCCAGGGTTATGGATTCCCTTATTTTCCGTTATAACCATGTTATAACGGAAAGCCATAACGGAATACTTAACGCTGATGTGAACCCACCCTTAGTGGCTCTATTTGACATTCTCCAACTATGACTATCCTTCTAAATTGCTAGGAAGTGCTGTTACTGTGAAGAAGAAATGTGTAGGACCAATAAACTGCAGTCTACACAGGCAATGAATGGACAAAAGGACAGCTGATCCTGAAATATATACCATGTAAAAATAACTCCTAAACTGCAAATAAACCCATTAACTGCCCTAGACCACCAGGGCTATTACCATTAAATGTTACAGTGCCACAGACCATTGAGGAAAAATATATTAACCACTAAGCCACCCCATAAGGCAATTTTCACCAGTGAACCTCAAGCCACCAGTGACCACCAGCAGTTAGTATTAACCTTTTAGCTACCCTTCAGCTGTCAGGAAATGCATGTTAACCCGTAAAGGCTATACACATTAAGTAGCTGTCAGTCAAATGCTCGCTTGCCTAACATCTTTACCTCTCAAGCTCCCCATACACATGCACACTCTGTTCTGCCAAGCTTGCATGTGTTCTGAATGTGGAGAGGGAGTTAGCCACTGTCAGACACATGTATATTGAAATTCCACATGCATGATCTTTTCCCCCCCGACACAGTCCAAACATTGGTTTAACATCCCATGCACACTGGTTGACAGGTTTGGCCGATTTTTAATCTAATTGTATTACCATCAGAACTCAGATGAATTTATTATAGAGGGTGTCATTAAAGGATGCATCTTGCATACTGACCCCGCTAATGCAGGGGCTGCTCCCTGCGTGCACCTCCACAAAATGGGTCTGCATATGTTCCGCAATTTTGCGGCACGGGTGCGGACCCATTCCTTTCCAATGGGGACGGAAAAGATGCGGATAGCACACTATGTGCTTTCCGCATCCGCATTTACGGATCCGCACTTCCGTTTCCGCATTTACGGATCCGCACTTCCATTTCCGCCAAAAAATAGAACATGTCCTATTCTTGTCCGCATTTGCGGACAAGATTAGGCATTTTCGATTATATTGCCGGGAATGTTCGGTCCGCTAATTGCGGAACGCGCATTGCCGGTGTCCGTGTTTTGCGGATCCGCAAAACACTTGTGTACGTGTGAATGGACCCAAAGTGCACATCTGTGGTACAGGTTCCAGCAAAAGCTTCCCTCTCAGATTCCAGCAAAAATAAAGGATGAAATACTGCTGCATGCTGTGGTATTTCATCTGGCAAAATGCTGGTATTCATGCCGGAAACTCGACGGACCCCATTATAAGGAATGGGATCCGGGCAGGTGCCAACAGTGTCCAGCATATGATGGATCATAGACTGTAGTTGCTAAAAGATATACGGCTCTTAGTCTGCTTTAATTGCCTTTTTTATGTTTTCTCCAGAACATCACCACCTGCTGAACACATGGACAGACATATGCCTTTTGCATACAGTAGCACTATATTGAAAAGTCGACTGCACTTCTCAATACAGTTGGAGTAGTGGGATCCTGACATATCCTGGTTTACTCCATTCCAACTGGACACCTTGGGTATACACTGCAAAAACGGCAGCAATGGGTCTCCATGGGTTTATGGAAAACCACATCATGGCACCACAATGCAAAATAAACCTAAAATGCCTCTAATAGGTTATGGCGTGTACAGCTTACTCACACCGATTCCTATCAGTACTCTAATTACTGATAGAATCCACTGACATTCCAATGGCAATGCAAGTGAATGAGTGTTTCTTACCACAGTCATGTGCTCCAGATAAAACAATCTGCTCTGAATAAGGAACTCTCCAATTTGCTCCATCGAATGAAAGTGGTACTTATCCATTGCAGAAGTCCAAGTTTCAGCTTTGCTTTTCCGCTGCAGATTTTCCAGAAGATGCACGGCAGATTTGCCTGAGGGCTCATGCACACGAACAAATAATCTTTACGTGTCCGTTCCGTTTTTTTCCAGACCATTTGTAGAACCATTCATTTCAATGGGTCCGCAAAAAAACCAGAAGTTACTCCGTTTGCATTCAGTTTCCGTATGTCCGATCAGCAAAAAAATGGAATACAGAATCCACATGGACATCATCCGTTTTATTGGTGAATCCGTGTTATGTGGACCTCAAATTACATACGGTTGTGCGCATGAGCCCTAAGGCAGATCTGTCCCATGTAAACATACCCTAAAAAAACACTATGTGAATGGGATTTCATAACAAGAATTAGGCTTGAATAAAGATTTGCTATTAACGATTCACCTTTTATTCCCATCATCTGAGTAATTTTAGAAATGCCACTGGAAATGGCATATTGCCGTAAGACTGTTACCAAAAAACATGTTCTGGTGCATTACTTGACAGAATCTGAATAAAGAATGCCTTAGCAATAAACATCGTTAAGAAAAATTTTAAATGTGCATCTTCAATGGTGTTGCAGGATTTTTTTTTCGTGTTTGATAAATTGATTTTCAGGTTCTTAAAGACAGCTATGAATAATAAGCAAACAGCCTATGCAAGTGACATTGTGAGGTCACCTTGGAAATAGTCAAGCATACTACCTGATTTTCTGGAGAGAAAAAAGCTTTCATGTGTTTAAATAAAAATAAGGAAAACTAACTGGTTATATAATGCTTGGCATCCTGACTTCTGAGTTTTCATCAACGGAAATTGGCCACAGACATTAGATCTATGTTGGCTGAACCTTCCAATTTCTGCAAGTTCGGCCAACCATCTAATTTGTATAGACCCAATGGATTTTAACTGTCTGATCCACTGCCAGGGGTGTCTGGCAAAGGCTGTCTCCAGGGGTGTCTGGCAGAGGCTGTCTCCAGGGGTGTCTGGCAGAGGCTGTCTCCAGGGCACTGGCGGATCCAGAGCCTGGTCTCGGGAGGGGCACTTTGGGCGATTGATACGCCCCAGCTCCCATCACTACAGAAATACAGCCCCACTTACCTCTTCCATCCAGTGACGTCTCCTGTGATGTAGATGTTCTCTTTCCTCATCTTCTCCTTTCAGACCTTCAGACCAGACCGACAGGTTTCGTCTCTGCAGTTTGACAACAAAATAAATCTACTTTTCCATCATCCTCCCATATTCTGGACAAATTATCCTACTACCCCCATATAAAATACATCAGTAATGTCCCCATAGTGCCCCCCGATCATGTGCTAGTGAAAAACGCCAGTCTCCTCTCTCCCCCATCATGTCCCCCCCAATCATGTGCAGGCTCCTTTCCCCACCCATCCTCCTTCCCCCAAAATTATTTGCAGGCTCCTTTCCCCAGCCCCCCCAAATCATGTGCAGGCTCCTCCCCCCCCTCCCCCCAATATTGTGCAGGCATCTTTCCCCCTTCCCCCCCCCCCAATATTGTGCAGGCTTCTTTTCCCCTTCCCCCAATATTGTGCAGGCTTCTTTTCCCCTCCCCCATATTGTGCAGGCTTCTTTCCCTTCCCCCAATATTGTGCAGGCTTCTTTTCCCCTTCCCCCAATATTGTGCAGGCTTCTTTCCCCTTCCCCCAATATTGTGCAGGCTTCTTTCCCCTTCCCCCCAATATTGTGCAGGTTTTCTTTTCCCCTCCCTCCCTACTTACCTCCTTGCAGCGCTGGATGCAGGCCTCTTCCGGCCTGTGTCCCGTTCTGTCCTCTGCTCAGGCGGCGCGATGACGTCATCGCGCCGCCTGAACCGCTCTGATAGGCTGTCGGCACGACGCCTCTCCCTCCCCTGCCGCACTGAACAGCGATCTGTATCGCTGTCCAGAGGACGGCGACACAGATCGCTATGGAGATGAACGCTCACAGTGGAAGCGTTCATCTCCTGTCACTGCTGCCGGTGCTGCCACAATATCGGGGGGGGGGCAATTGCCCCATTGCCCCCCCCCCCTGGATCCGCCACTGCTCCAGGGGTGTCTGGCAGAGGCTGTCTCCAGGGGTGTCTGGCAGAGGCTGTCTCCAGGGGTGTCTGGCAGAGGCTGTCTCCAGGGGTGTCTGGCAGAGGCTGTCTCCAGGGGTGTCTTGCAGAGGCTATCTCCAGGGGTGTGTGGCAGAGGTTATCACCAGGGGTGTCTGGCGGAGGCTAGCTCCAGAGGTGTCTGGCCGAGGGTATCTCCAGTGGTGTCTCGCAGAAGTTATCTTCAGGGATGTCTTGCAGAGGCTATCTTCAATGGTGTCTGCCAGAGGCTATCTCCAGGGGTGTCTGGCAGAGATTATCTCCAGGGATGTTTTGCAGAGGCTATCTCCAGGGGTGTCTGGCAGAGATTATCTCCAGGGATGTCTTGCGGAGGCTATCTCCAGGGATGTCTTGCGGAGGCTATCTCCAGGAATGTCTTGCGGAGGCTATCTCCAGGGATGTCTTGCGGAGGCTATCTCCAGGGATGTCTTGCGGAGGCTATCTCCAGGGATGTCTTGCGGAGGCTATTTCCAGGGATGTCTGGCAGAGGCTATCTCCCCATTCACTACATATGCATGCTTGCCTGGGCCAAGTATGCATATGTCTGGGAGGATCAGGAGAGATAGTTGTTGAACTTGAATAAGTCCTGTCGACAGGACTTTGTTTTCCATCTTGCATAACGGGACCCAGACGGATCCGTTATGCTTTCCCATAGACTTCTATTAGGACAGAAAGCCAATGGAATGCCTTTTACAGGCTTCTGTTTTGCATTCTGTCTTAATACAAGTCTATAGGCAGAAGAACGGATCCGTCTTATGGATTACATTATTTTCCATTATAACCATGTTATAACGGAAAGCCATAATGGAATCCCTAACACTAGTGTGAACCCACCCTCAGACTGTTGATTGAAGCCAGGTAAGAGAGAGTCCCATAGTCCTGTGTTCTATAATAGTCCACCATAATTTTGGAATAGACCTACCTTAGGGAGCAAAGCCCAGTACTAACATGTTGGCAAAATAATGTGACATATGATGAAACATAGCTTATTCCTTAGTATAAAAATCTGTGCAGCAGATAGACAACGGTTAATCACATCTTTCCCATTATTGTTTGGCATTTCTCCAGAATAATTGGCACTTGAAGATTCTGGAAGCTAAATGTGTGATCTCGGCAGAAAAGCCAAACGGTCATTTTATTGCAGGGTGTTATCTCATTGTTAACATTGTGCTGTTTGACAGCCTCACTTCACCCCTTAATATATTTAATAAAAAAAATCTCTCAAAACATGGGCCGTCCAGTCACTTTCAATTAATATGAATGAAAGCTTTTTTGTCAATGCAGTCTTCTGATTCCTTGAGGTACTTGCCTCTAGCTATGTGTTGACCTCAAACTGCCAAGATCATGCACACCAAGCTTTAAGATAGGGGGATCAATGTTTATGCACCCCCATGACAAGCAGAAGAATACATTGCAGAAAGCTGCAATATAAGAATGATATGTGAGCTTTTTCTAGACAGTCTGGTCTATTAGGTCAATTTTAAAGAGGAGATTTCACCTCCTAATATAGTTATTACTAGGACATTTTCTGGTCAGCTGATGTTTTGGCCATAACTATGCCAATGCAATGCTAATGAAATGTTTTTTTCTATATTATGAAATGATATGCTTAGTTAAAATAATTCTTACCATTTTTCCTTGTAGGAAAAGGTGAAGTGATATAATAGTCTTGTGAGAAACAGAACAGAAGTCTGACAGTGAGTGGCAGGAGATCTGTGAGACTGGCAACACGTGGTTTGATCTGACAGGTTTTCCTTCTGAATCAATAGGTGCCTGTGTTGTTTCTGGTAATGGCCACACCCCTTGCCTCCAGGTGTTGCTATTGTGGTCATTTAACCTTCCTTATTTATAGTTGCTTCTCCCACTATGGTGTGTGGTTTATAGCTTCTGTGCCTGTGGATTGTTTGTGGTTGGATCTCGGCTTCTCGGAGTTCCTGGTGCTTCCAAAGCCTATTTGAAGTTGTCTTTCCTTTCCCTTTTGTATTTTGTTTGGGTTTTGTGTGTTGCATTTCCCTATTGTTTGTATTAGGCCTGAAGTAGACTCTTGTTTGTCCTTCCTTTTGGAGGAACAGGTAGTCTCGTCCCTGCCATTAGTACCAGGGTCCTATAGGGCTAGATAGGACTCTAGGTCTTCCTGTGTATGAACTCACCTACCTGGGGTGGTCTGTTCATACTGGTACAGCGTTTTTTCGTTCATCATGATTTGTTGTATCGGGTCACCCAACTACGGGGTTAGTATGTTGAACAGTTGCTGGGGCCCAAGGCATATCGTAAGCTGGTATTAGATCTGGTCCACCAACATGTTCTCGGTGGCCACATGGGGTTACAGAAAACTCAGGAACGGATACTGCAGAGGTTTTACTGGCCCAGTGTGTTCAGAGATGTGAAAGAATTTTGTAGGTCTTCCCCGACCTGTCAGATAACTAGCCCCAAGTCATACTTCCGTAGTCCCCTAGTACTTCTCCCAATTATCAAGGTACCCTTCGAGAGAGTCACCATAGACCTCATAGGACCAGTACCTAAGTCCGCTAGGGGTCACCAACACATCTTAGTGGCCCTTGACTACGCCACCCGGTACCCGAAGGCAGTGCCACTGCGTCATACATCTGCCAAACTCATAGTTAAGGAGTTAATGGAGATGTTTTCCTGAGTAGGAATATCTAAAGAGGTTCTGACAGACCGGGGACACCTTTCATGTCGAAGGTTATGAGGGAACTGTGTAAATTGCTGCACATAAAAACAGTTACGGACATCCATTTACCATCTACAAACTGACGGTCTGGTAGAGAGATTTAACCAAATGTTAAAAAATATGCTAAAAAGAGTGGTGTCTAAAGATGGATGGGACTGGGACCTCCTTCTGCTCTATCTAATGTTCGCAGTGCGTGAAGTGCCCCAGGCCTGTATGGCAGACCTCCCTGGGGGCTGTTGAACGTAGCCAAGGAGGCATGGGAACAACATTCTACTCTGCATAAAAGTGTCATTGAATATGTCACCAAAATGCAAGAACGGATAGAGACAGTGTCTCCACTTGTTAGGGAGCATATGGAGGCAGCTCAGGGAGCCCAGAGTCGGGTCTATAATGAGAGGCTCGGGTCCGGAACTTTGACCCGGGAGATCGGGTCTTGGTTCTTGTACCGACCGTGGACAGTAAGTTCCTGGCTAGGTGGCAGGGGCCCTACGAGGTACTAGAGAAAGTAGGTAACGTAAATTACAAGGTACACCAGCCATTTGGCTGAAGCTGGAGCAGGTCTACCATGTCAATTTACTGAAGCCTTGGAAGGATAGGGAGACCTGTACTGAAAACCTGTCTGTTGCAGGTGAAGCGGCTGCCACAGTATGAGGATAGGTCATCAATACAGGAAAAGTGGAGAACCCCTTTAATTGCTGTAACAGAGGTGACTTTCTATAGAACTGTGTAAGTTTAATTCCAAGCAGATTCCTTTTTCTTTTTACTGTACTGTACAATAGAGGCCTGTGGTCCAGAGTTTTTTTTTTTTTTTTTGTCGTGCTCCATAACAATAATCAAAGCTGGAGAATAGGGATGCAGCGAGTACATAGAAATGATTGTACTGCTCTGTTCTGGATCGATAGACTTGCTGTGTATTATTTGTGGTTCATGACTCTTGTGTTGTTTAAATATGAAGAAGGAAAAAAGTCCTTAAAACAATAAATATTTGGAATTTCTATGATGAAATCGATAATGAATACGAGCTTACATTCGTCCCTGACAATCAGTTGCTTCGGTTCTTTTCTACGGGACAGAAAATCCCTGCAGCTGCATTTATTTTATTTTTTTTACTTCCCCTGCTTTGTTTTATACTCAGGAAATTATGCTCCGTTAAAACAATCCTTTATCCTGCCACAGCGTAATTTCAATGCTCAGGTTCCTCAGAGAAGAACGCCCTTTGGGACCAGAGTAACAAAAATGTTTATAGAACAGGAAAAGATCTGTTAGGATTTATAATAATGAAATGTTCTTAAGAAGGGCATTTAACTATTCGGTGCCCTATTGAGCAAGCAATGAGGCCTGGAATTTCAAGGAACAATGATGACTTCCACTTACTTCCTGTAGGATCAATTCGCCTGTATGACGTGGATACATGAGATATGCACATGGTTCTATTTGTATCCATACCAAATAGATGCACAATATGGGAAAAAGTATGTAAGTTTAGGTTCAGCCACACCCATAACATTAAGCATACAGCCATGCAGTCTCCATAGAGAAACATTGGAAATGGTAAGGCTGAGTTCACACCCCATTTATTTGGTCAGTTATTTCAATCAGTTATTGTGAGCAAAAACCAGGACTAAAGACTACTCAGAGATCAGGTGAAATTATTTGATTGACCTGTTAAGGAGACGCATACCACTTAATAAATTTGGCACGTCTTGGGCTATCCTTGTGACAGAAATTGTGCCATAGGTTTTCACTGTAATTTGTACTCTTTTCTTGAGTAAGGGCTCTTTCACACTTGCATATTCCTTTTCCGGCATAGAGTTCCGTCGTCCGGGCTCTATGCCGGAAAAATCCTGATTAGGATTATCCCAATGCATTCTGAATGGAGAGAAATCCGTTCAGGATGCATCAGGATGTCCAAAAATCCTGAATACTTGCCGCAAGGCCGGATCTGGAATTACTGCCCATTAAAAGGCATTAATCCGGATCTGGCCTTAAGCTAAACGTTGTTTCGGCGCATCGCCGGATCCGACGTTTAGCTTTTTCTGAATGGTTACCATGGCAGCCAGGACACTAAAGTCTTGGTTGCCATGGTAAAGTGTAGTGGGGAGCGGGGGAGCCGTATACTTACTTACCATCCGTGCGGCTCCCGGGGCGCTCCAGAGTGACGTCAGGGCGCCCCACGCACATGGATCACGTGATTGCATGGATCACGTGATCCATGCGCATGGGGCTCTCTGACGTCATTCTGGAGCGCCCTGGGAGCCGCACGGGCGGTAAATATACAGCTCCCCTGCTCCCCACTACTACTATGGTAACCAGGACTTTAGTAGCGCCCTGGCTGCCATAGTAACACTGAAAGCATTTTGAAGACTGATCAGTCTTCAAATGCTTTCAGTTGTCTTGCGTTGTGCCGGATTCGGCAGGCTTTTCCGGCGATGGAAGCGCATGCCGGATCCTAACAACACAAGTGTGAGAGAGGCCTAAGTAAATACTTTTGGCTTGTATAAAGGTATGTATACCAGCACCATATATCGGAAAACCCACATTATAGCAAAAAGACATTATATTGTTATTCCCCACAAAAAGCTACAATGTTCTTGTACCTGACCCCCGCCCAACCACTGGCTCCCATAGAAAGTGCTATGGCTGCTACGGGCTAAAGTTACGCCCATGGCGCTGCCCACTGCTGAAAAAGCTTGCCGACTTTCAGCAAAACCTCACTCTCTTTTCTTGCACTTTTTAGTGAAAATATGGTCTGCAAAAAGTCTCTTTAATTCCCAAAACCTGCTGCAAATAGCTTGATAAAGTCACCCCAGAGTTCTAAGAAAAAGCCAGAGAAAAGATGCTCCAGTCTCTTTGGAGGACGTTGCTAAAACAAACATGCCAGGAGCGGTGACAGGTCCTCTTTAAAGCTTGTTGTCATTATGAATGACCAGATGTAAGTGCCATTTAGAAACTTGTGGACACACACCTTAGAGGATTACACTTTTGTAAGGCTAAAATTCCGGATCAGATGGATGTGAATACACTTATTAGCCAACTTTCTCTGTCGCCCTTTAAGGGTTGACTGCTTTCTTTTTGTTGCAGATAGAGCTGTTTAGTTGGAAGTGGAAGAGAAGTAACTTCACAAAATGATCCTTTTTGTTTCCCAGTTCCGTGAATGCAGGAAACAATGTAAACAATTCTGGTTGTCATGGTTACATCTAGCGACATGTACGCTTCTATACTGTAATTGTCTTTCTTTTGCTTCTACTTTGTGTTTTACTAGATTTACTAGATCATAATTTCACTAGATTGGTATTTTAGTATTACAGAACAGTCTTAGGCATTTTGCACACGAACGTGTGCTGGCCGGGCCCGTGCTGCGGTCCGCAATGCACGGGCACTGACCGCGGGGCAGCCGCATGCGGATCGCGGACCCGTTCCGCAAAAAGATAGAGCAAGTTCTATTTTTTTGCGGAACGGAAACACGGAATGGAACCCCACGGAAGCACTCCATAGTGCTTCCGTTGGGTTCCGTTCCGTGCTTCAGCACCGCATCTCCGGATTTGCGGACCCATTCAAGTGTCCGTGCTCAAATCCGTGAGCAGGTGGTCAGTGATGCATCCGTGAAGCTGCCCGTGACGGATCCGTGTTGGGTCCGTGTGTCCGTGTGCCATCCGTGTTTCACTGACACGGAGCATCTGAAAAATAATTTTCAAAGCATCTCTTCTTAATGATCCGTGAAACACGGATGCAACATGGATGGCATTCGTGGTTTTCACGGACCCATAGACTATAATGGGCGTGAGGGATCCGGGAACACGGACCAGGATAGGACATGCATCCGTGCTGAAAACACGGACCCACGGACCGTGCTAAAAAACTGATGTGTGAATACACACATTCAAATGAATGGGGACGTGTGCTGTCCGCGGAGAACACGTACAGCACGCGTCCGGGAAACATTGACGTGTGAATGAGGCTTTACTCTGTCTCCTGCTGGTGTCAGATGCACCACAGTTATTCAGAGGCGCAGATATCTAAATCAGGCCTAATACAGTACATGTCTGTGGATATAGAAGCCGCTCAATATTAATGTTTATCTCATTGACAACCAGAATGACCAGGCCTGTTTGGGGTTTACATTTTTTTTATTTTCATGGTTGCCTTCCAAAACTATAACTATTTTTATTTTTATTTTGAGTTGTCTTTTTCCATGGTACTATTTTGGGTTACAGTACAAACAATTTATTATTCAGCTTTTATTACATTTTTTGGAAGAGAATACAAAAACACCAACATGTTCCCTCTTCTTACTGTACAAACAAACAAACATGTCAACTATTCTATGTGTCAGTACAAATGTGACTATACCACATATGTAGGGTATATTTTATGTTTTAGGGTAGAAAAATCCATCTTGAATGGATTTTTTGCGACTGTCGCATCGCAGTCGCAGCATGTCACATGTCGCAATGCGACACCATAGACTTCCATTATAAAAATTGTCGCGCAACAATAGTGCGACTTATTGTCGCGCGACAAATGTCGTCGTGTGAACCTAGCCTACTTTTGCACAAATGTGTTTAGGAAAAAGTAATTTTTGTGGTTTGCATACAAAGAATCGTAACTTTTTTTTGTATGAGGGTTTGTTTTTTGTGGGATGAGTTGTAGTACATTTACCTTTTTTTTTTTTTATGTCGGGTTGGGGAATGGAAAAAAATAGCAAATAATTAAGGGTACTTTCACACTTGTGTTAAACTTTTCTGGTATTGAGTTCCATCCTAGGGGCTCAATACCGGAAAAAAACTGATCAGTTTTATCCTAATGCATTATTTTTTCCGTCCAAAATTCCGGAAAACACTTTCCGGAATGCCGGATCCGGCATTATTTGCCATTGAAATGCATTAATGCCGGATCCGGTCCCAAGGGTCCTGGAAAAACAGATCCAGTTTTGCGGTCTGCACATGCGCAGACCTTGACAACATTTTCCAAATGCATGAAAATGTGAAAGAGATAAATACCGGATCTGTTTTTCCAGATGACAACTGGAGAGAAGGATCTGGTATTGCAATGCATTTGTGAGACGGATCCGCATCCGGAACCTGTCTACAAATGGTATCCGTTTGCATACAGATTGTCCCCTAATAAGTTACCATTATACTATGGGCTGTTACAATGGTACTAGTGCCAAATATGTATACTGTATATGGTGAACAATGAAAAAAAAAATGTTTAAAAAAAATGTTTAATAATGAAACTTTTTACTTTTTTGGAGGACTTTTTATGAATTTTATGGAACATAATTCCTACTTTTTGTGTCCCACTCAAGGACTTGAGGCAGCAATACATAGTATTATATAGTCTGGCAGTAGTACACTGATGGGCAACATGTTAGGCCATGCCTCCGAAATGTCCTAATAGGCAGATATTGATGGCATGTTTTCTGTTTTCTAGTTTCAAATAAGCAATTGTTCTCTTTAATTGCAATTGCTCTTCTTTGTCAATTACAGTTGCAGCAAAGTGGATGAGGTGGTGTCATTTTCAAATCTGCAGCATGTCAATTCTTTCTGTGCTTCTTCAGCAGTTCAGCAGAAAAATCCATGACAAGTCCACATGTAACAAATACAGATTTTGCTGTGAACTCGACGCAAATTTTCACGCAAATTTGCAGGGGAAAATTATTTGTATCTGCAGACAAACCCTTAAAGGAGTTTTCAGGGAGTTTCACACTTATGACCGATCCTCTGTCAGTGGGGGTCCAACACCCGGGACCCCTGCCGATCAGCTGTTTGAGAAGGCATGGAGCTCGCGTTAACTTTTTCTAGGCCGTATGACTTCACCTTCATCGGTCACATGGCCTAAGCTCATCCCCAAGTGGATGGGGCTGAGCTGAGATACCTGTGCTTGGTTTGCTACTGCAAGCACAGATGCCTTCTCAAACAACTGATCAGTGGGGGTCCCGTGTGTGAGACCCCCACGAATCAGATACTGATGACTATCCAGGGTATAGGTCATCAGTATAAAACTCCTGTACATTAGATGGCCCCCATCAGCTGACTTAGTTATCCTGCTTTCCTAGTGCATAGACCACACACACACAGGAGTTAATGGCAGCTGCTTCTCAACTGTTTTTACCAACATTTCTATAAATAATCCAGTCCACAAATGTTCTTACATGCCGCCTATAGGCTAGCAACTGCAACAATGTATTGCAACTTGCAAAACATATTATTACACAATCTATCTTGCTGCTGGCTTAAAGGCGTTGTTTGCCTTTCTGCTACAAAACCCATTCCATGTTGTTGGATCTCCAGGAGGAAGAATACTTACCTGCTCCCTGTCGCTGAGTTCTGGCCCCTTTGGTCCCCTGCAGCTGACTACGTGATGCATTGTTTTTTCTTTCGCAAGCCATGCAATTTACAGAATAGCATGTACCCCGTTTCTTTGCAGATCTCTGTCAATAAGTGCAACTATTGAAGAAAAAACAATTAAATGCCATAAAAAACACACATGCTGGACCCGGGGCTGTCTACCCAACTTGGGCCCTTCCCTCAATTTTAGTTTAGTTTTTTTTCTATATGAAGAGGCTGCATTGCTTTGTGAGCAGCACAGTCTCTTCCTAGGCCATATGACATCACATTCATTGTTCACGTGGCCTAAATGCAGCTCTGTTCCATCTGAGTGATTGGGGCTGAGCTGCAATACCAAGCGCATACATTATAATAAAAATACACTTGGAAGAGAAGATGAGATGCAAGTCACAGTAGTAAGACAGCACTATATATAGGAGAATATAGCACCACATACCTCTTACATCCAGGGACATCTCCTGTCATGTAGACCTTTTTTTTCCTCTTCTCTGTTTGACCCAGACCACCATGACTAATTCTTTCAGCAGCATCTCGTCTCTGCAGGGTTTGTTACAGACACGTTAGATTTCTCATAATTGGGGTCATTTATCAAACTGGTTTAATGTAGAACTAGCTTAGTTGCCCATAGCAAGCAATCATATTACACCTTTTATTTTCCAAAGGAGCTGTCAAAAATTCAAGGTTGAATCTGGTTGCTATGGGCAACTAAGCCAGTTTTCCTTTACACCAGTTTGATAAATGACCCCCAAATGTCCCTATAGTGTCTACATCAGTTATAATGTCCTCTAGAGTGCCCCAAGTAATAATAACATCCTATATGGTGCTCCAGGTAATAATGCCTGTATAGTGTCCCTAAAAAATAATGTCCCCTAATATGTCTGTGTAATAGAAATGACCCTACAGTTCCTCCCTAATAGAAATGTCACCCACACTACCCCCATATAGTAGTTTGCCCCCACAGTAGTAATTTTGCCCCCACAGTAGTAATTTCCCCCCCACACTGCCCCCACAATATTACCCCCCACTGTCCCTTCAGTAATATCCTCCTGTTCCCCCCAGTATTGTCCCCCAAAGTTGGCACACAAAATAAAAAAAGCTAATGCTTACCTGTGTCCCAGACTCCTGGTGCTCGCTCGTAGATGGTACGGGTTGGAATGAGGCAGGCGCGCATATGTCACTTTTTTGCATCCCAGCACAGGCGTGCGATGATGTAATCACACCTGCCTGCGCCAGGATTTTGCTACCTCATATGCTTCAGGCCTACTAGGCCTGAAGCCTATAGCGGTGATCGGTGGGGCAGGAAACTAAGTGCTCTTGTGCCCCGCCGTAGTATGTGGTCGTTTGGGTCGCGTTGGGCCCCCCAGCGATGCCGGGCCAGGGGCTGCCGACCCAATAGAGCCATAGAGCCTAGAACACACACCCATAGAAGACAAGGGACCCTATAGTCTTTTGCCGGGTGTCTAACCCCCATTGGTCTGATATTCATGGCCTATCCTGGCACCGATCCTGAGGATAAGTCATCAATATCTAGAATCCTGACAACCACTTTAATGTACATGTAATTTTCTTGCATTTGGAAAATGTTGTCAGGGATAGAAAACATTGTAATAAAGTCATGTTACTGTTAGGTTAGGCTAGACCTGATTTTTCCTTAATATGTTGATAAAATGAACACAGTTTTTGTCATTAAATAATGATATATAACATGGTTTATCAGTAATATTTTCTACCCTGAATATATAAATACTAGCAGCCATTGAAGTGATATACTGTATCAGCTACAAAGAAGAGGATTTATCATGTAAGTAAGGAGAAGCTGACTCCTTCAGGGTAGGCCCAAGAGCACACAGCAGACGAACAATGGGCCATTGTGCACACAACTAATAGTTTATTTGTACAAGTAATTTGTATGACAGGAAGACAACCAAGATTAACTGTTCAGGGAGCAAGGTTTGGCGGTAATATTTTTACCTATTTTCCATATCTATCTGTCCATCCCATGTTTTCTGTATTCATTTTTGGATCTCAGTACATACAATTGTTCTGGACCTTGTTATATATTTCAGTGGCTTAGGTCTCCTTTCTGTGGATTCCATCTCACGTTTCTGTCCTCATTTCTAGATTGCAGTAAATACAAATGTTTTATATAATGTTATATATTTCAATGGTTCAGGTCTCTTTTCTGTGGATTGTCCCTATTATGCGGAGTATGTGTGTGTGTGGTATTGTAGGCCAGACGATGCCCCATCATTTGCATATATTTTACCCCGAAATCAATAGGAACATCGTCTAGCCTACAGTAGTGTAGCCAACAATAGTCTCGTCATGACATATATGACCTGGTCCGAGAGAGAGAGACTCTCTATGTTAATCTGCAAGGATGTATCTATTTATCTATCTATGTAGCTATCTTTCTCTGTCTGTCTGTCTATTTAAAGAGGACCTTTCACTGGTCCACAGTTTATTAGTCAAAGGTATCTACATGCAGAGCCGCACCCAGGGATGACCCTGCACTTACTTGTATCCCTGGGTGCCGCTCCGTTCGTCCTCTGTAGCCCCCGGTACCGGCGCTCGTGCTTCTGATAATTTTGCTTGGGGCGGAGACCTCTTCTTTTGCCCTGCGCGTCTCCTTCTCCCAAGGCTGGAGCGCTTTTTCGCCCAGGGCAAAAGAAGATGTCTCCGCCCCAGGCAAAATTATCAGAAGCACGAGCGCCGGTACCGGGGCTACAGTGGACAAACGGAGCGGCACCCAGGGATACAAGTAAGTGCAGGAACATCCCTGGGTGCCGCTCTGCATGTATATACATTTGCCTAATAAACTGTGGACCAGTGAAAGGTCCTCTTTAAAGTTGTAACTATATTACATAGCTCTTGTGTAATTTCTTATACAGGCCAGTGTTAGGTTGAATGGTTGCATTTGCATTCAAGGCTATACTATATGTGGGCAGCAATCCCCAGCGATCTACATTTGCTGTAGTACATAGCAGATTATGGAATCAGTTCACTGTGCATGATTTACTTGTCTTCCTTGAATAATCACAGCCTGAAGTGCAAATTGTTATCTGTTACATTGGATGCATTACTTAAAGGGAACCTGTCACCTGGATTTTGGGTTTAGAGCCGAGGACGTGGGCTGCTAAATCGCCTCTAGCATGTCTGCAATATCTATTCCCCGTAGCTCTCTGTGCTTTTACTGTGTCAAAAAGTCTTTAGCTGACACTCTAGGTTTCTTCTTCACCTCATTGAGCAGTCTGCGCTGTGCTCTTGCAGCCATCTTTACAGGATGGCCACTCCTAATGAGAGTAGCAGCAGTGCTGAACTTTCTCCATTTATAGACAATTTATCTTATTGTGGACTGATGAACATTAAGGCTTTTGGGGATACTTTTATAACCCTTTCCAGCTTTATGCAAGTCAACAATTCTTAATCGTAGGTCTTCGGAGAGCTGTTTTGTGCGAGACATCATTAACATCAGACAATGCTTCTTGGGAAAAGCAAACCCAGAACTGGTGTGTGTTTTTATAGGGCAGGGCAGCTGTTACAAACACCTCCAATCTCATCTCATTGATTGGACTCCAGTTGGCTGACACCTCACTCCAATTAGCTCTTGGAGATGTCATTAGTCTAGGGGTTCACATACTTTTTCCACCTGCACTGTGAATGTTTACATGGTGTGTTAAATAAAAACTTGGTAACATTTAATTCTTTGTGTCTTATTAGTTTAAGCAGACTGTGATTGTCTATTGTTGTGATTTAGATGAAGATCAGATCACATTTTATTACCAATTTGTGAAGAAATCCATATCATTGCAAAGGGTTCACATACTTTTTCTTGCAACTGTATGTGACTGAAGCTGTACTGCATTAAGATTACCCTAATTTCATAAACATAAGGTGATTTCACATGACTGTAATATTTCCATTTTTCTGCCCCGTTATAGGAGCAGAACAACTTAAATAACAGAGGGCCCGGATGTGAGACATAACTAATACAAACAGAGTTTAATAGACTTCATTGACTATATGGAGTCCGTTTAGTCTCTGTTTGGATACCTGTTTTTTTACCAGACAAAAAAGTCCAGCATGCATGACTTTTTTGTCTGGTCTTTTTGGTGGATTCTGGTACGGAGTCCTTAAACAGAGGCTCCAACACAGATGTGAGCAAGTCCTAAGGCTGTACATATGTTCCCTTAAACTGGAGATGGACAACAACATGAAAGATGAATTCTCTCTACATGAACTGCGCCCAGGGACATCTCCTGTGCAGCTGGAGAATCAAATGGAGCGGAAACTGCTGGCATTACATCACATAGTAACAACATATGCAGTGCAATGTTCTAACCTGCTACACAGTGCTGTAAATATCAATAACTAATGGGATCTATTTTTTAAATCACGTTTTTATGTTAAAAGTATTTTTTAGAATTTTTGTTTTTGAGTTTATTTTATTTTTCCATATCACTATCTACTGTGTGTTTAAAAAATTTATATACCGGTAATCCTACAATTTTCACACTAGGCCTAAAGTATGTTAAAACTCCTTGTCTTTTGTGAGCAGCCACATGGGTAATAGACACAATGGACAGTAATGAACTCCATTGACTTCTATGGGAGAGGTTTCTAGGCATGCTCTGTGACCTGTGCAGAGGTCAGGTGGGAAAAGATAAGCTGTAATATCACCTATTGTGAATGGTAGATCCTGTGTTATCTAGATAGGTTTTACTTGTTATCCAGGTGTTACTTGTAATTGTAATTCTGCCTGTGGTGGTGATAAATGATAATAGCTACTGAAAAGTTACCTGTACAGAACAGGAAATCATGACCTGGTATTAGACCTAATGGTCAGTAAGAGTTGCAAGTTCATATATTATATATATACACATATATTAATCAGAAAATAACCTATTGTTGAAACCACATTTTTATGTTACACTTTTTTTTATACTTTCCGTAAAAAAAAATATATATATAAAGTGACATAGAAAAAAACTAAAAAAAAGTGTAACATAAAATCTGAAAATCTTTCTTGTGCTGATCTCTGATGAAAGATTCTCTTTTAATGGTGATAACACATTCCTACGTATTCTGCATAAAAGGTAACACCATGTACATCTATCCTTGTAAAGATAATATAGACATGTTATGATTGAAAATTGGCTGGATCGAATTAGTAAATAACATTATTTTGTAAGCTGGTTTCAAGGCAAAGCTTTGTCAGAAATGTGAAACGTCAGCTCTGTATAACGTGTATTTTTGCAGTGTTCACCTCTAGAGTCACTGCTTGATGTGTATATTTTTAATCCCCTGTAAGAGGCACAATTTCGGAATATATATGGTACGAGTACATGAAATAATAGTCACCCCCAGTGTCACACAGCTAGCACATTTGTTAAAACAAGCTGAATATGTTCCATGGAGCGCACTGCTTGTTATTAGAAACTGTGCTTGGGCTGAAAACTATTTGCTTAAATAATCACTTTTATCTGCTTCCAACCGTTCACAGAAAAGGAATTCACTCCTTATCTTTTGCAAAAACATTCTGTAGAGTAGAAGGAAAATGCAGAGAGGTAAAGTTACAACATTCATAGGAATCCAAGAAGGTATAAACATAAAGTTGGGGAAATAGATGGGATTCGGCTGAATGGCTACGTGCTGTGACCACAGCAAACAATTTGCCTTCAGCTCTAGGACTGCAGATCCCATATTATGCTGACTGTACCCACCCTTTCCTGAGTAGCACTGTGGTGTGGAACAGAAATAAGACTAGGGGAAATGGCTGCTGTGGATGGAACCCACCCTGGAGACATCAGGGCACTCTGAAACTCCCAAATAATATGTGCAGATAATGCTTGATGTGGTCATGTGGATGAGCATCTGATGTGGATGTCACTGCCAGGAACAAGACAGAAAATGTTCTTTTTCTAGATCGTATTAGAAATAAAATACAACATACTGGAGGGAGTTTATCAAGCCCTGCCATCCAGAATTTTGGCTTTAAAAAGTTGCAAAATAGGCTTTATGTGAAATGTTTTGTTACTTATGCAAACATTTTTGCAACTTTTTGCATATTAACACCATTCACTCTAGTTTTGAAAGGTGGGTAGGAAGGTGAGCATGGTTAGTTATGTTAGAGTTTCACTCCAGATTTATCACTGGGACTCTTTTTTTCTTAAAAAAAGTCACAAAAGTCCCAAAGTCAGAAAACTGCAGTAGCACATATGATAGTGGAATGAAGACATTGGCGCATATATGCATAACCATGTAATTAGGTGTCCTATGCACTGCAGGTACTGGGAGTACCAGCCCACTGTATCTCAAGGTACTGGGCATTAAAACCACCAGGACAGAAGACATTTAGCCACTAGGTCACCAAGGAGTAATGAGTAGAAGTTGTCACACCAGTTTACTAGGCAGTATACATTATTCCACTGGGTCACCAAAGAGAGAATGCTATCTAATGGCCGACTATCTGCCAAATGAAATGGTTGTAGCTGATCATTGGCCTGTGTAATAGGCGCATCAATCAGCTGATAAATGAAGAAATGCTTGTTTCTTGGCTGATCAGACAACCCAGTGGACTTGGGGGTCTCTTAAAAAAACAAAAAGCCTAGAGCTTATCTTATTATTCACAATAAAGATTTAAAAAAACCTCCTGTTATAAAAAATAAAATTGAAATTCTTACAAAATGTGTTCCCCCTATGTTCATACACCTGATATCCATACCTGGATGTTGGGCAAATAACAAGAGACGATCAACAATATACAATCAATCAGCGCCATAAAAGGTGCTCCTTTTATGGGCCCTTCCCACTGGCCAATGCAAAATGAATGGGGGACGAATGATCGTTGCTAAGGTCGTTCATCTCCCAATCACTTTGTATATTGTCAGCCGCATGTCCCTGTTTACACAGGGCACTGTGCTATAACAAAAAAAATGTATGTGCCGCAATAACGATGTGAAAATCCGAAAGACAATTGTTTTGCTCATTTGTCGGGTGAACAGTAGCACCTTTTATATGGGCCAGTTATCAAGAGCATTGATACGAAAGTTGGATCCTGATTATTGGCCCTATTTTCTGACAATGTAAAAGGGCCCTAAGTGTTAGGCTACTTTCACACTAGCGTTTTTGCTTGCTCTGGCAGGGCTCAGCAAAAGCGCTTCCGTAACTGATAATACAACCATCTGCATTCGTTCTGAACGGATCCGGTTGTATTATCTTTAACCTAGCCAAGACGGATCCGTCATGAACTCAACTGAAAGTCAATGGAGTACGGATCCATTTTCTATGGTGGCAGATAGTGTCAGATGCTCCGCATCCCAGGACGGAAAGCAAACTACTACTGAACGGAATGCATTTTGGAGAATTCCGTTCAGTTCAGTTTTTGGGGACAAAACTGAAGCAAATTTTTTCCGGTATTGAGCCCCTATGATGGATCTCAATACCGGAAAACTAAAACTCTAGTGTGAAAGTAGCCTTAAAGGGGTTCTCCAGGCCTGTACACAAAATGGCTCTTTTATCTAACCTGTGGAGATGACACATTATGTACACACAACGGAACAGGAAGAAAGAGGCGCACATCCAGTTGGAACGTCAGAGAGAGAGAGCCCACAGCCAATCTGGTGGTCACGTGACCACAGCTGGTTTTGTGGAATCGAGCTGAGCAATGGAAGGGATGTTTGAGATTTTCTGTTCCTTCCTTTCTTCTTCACATGTCGTGGTGTTATTCATAGCCGACAAGCCAAAAAAGCCACAGGAAGTCGTCTGCTAGTAATGGTTATTGTGGTTTTTAACTTCCTTTTTTCATGGGTACGATATACAGTAATATGAAACTAGTTCACCACAAGATGCCGAACTTTGTGTTCAGTTTAAAGGTTGATAAAGAGGAAAGATTTGGATTAATGAGCTTCACATATGTCTGGGCATTTGCAGTGTCTCTGTGTGGCCTTGTGTTGCTTTATTTGTTCATATTAGAAGAAAGTCTATGCCCTCATCATTCATCTTTTCTCGGTAAGACATTCTAATCCACTTAAAGTGTTCTTCGCCTTCCTTTATACTGTAATTATCTGTCTTCTCTTCTGTAATACTGTGAAAATTACAGTTTACTAGATAGTGTGATAAGTGCTGGTATAGTCTTTCGGAAGGATAATCATCTTCTGAGCGGAAACCTAACGGACCCCATTATAGTCTATGGGGTCCTTAGGTTACGTTTGGCTCAGTTATGTGCTGAATCCGTCCTTTCCGTTTTCCTGCTCCTAAACGGAGCAGAAAAACCTAAGGGCAGGACGGTGATGTGAACGAAGCCTTAGTTCGGTATAACTTTAAAACCATATTATACTAATATATCTCTCCCGACACTCTGTTTTGTTCTCAAAATCAAAGAAGATGAGTCTTTTATACATTGCCTCGCAGGTCGACACATTCCACATTGACAGGCATCAGTGCTGTTCATTAGGGTTTACAGGGATCAAAAGTTCCAGACTGAATTTCAGAGCAACTGTGAAAATGTCCTGGATTCTGATAATTTAAGTGTATTCAGTGAGTTTTGGAAAACTGTCTTTTAAAGGGGAGATTGGAACCACACACAACGGTTAAATCCATTTAGAACTGTTTGGGCTAGATCTTGGCTTTGGACTATGGAAAAGCTAGGGCTTGCGCATTCCACAGAGGAAATTCTTTTTAATTGGCGTCCTGCTCATATTATTACTACCTAACCTGCATCTTGTTGAAATCCAACATGCCAGATCCCTCTTTTCTGCCGTTGAGGGAGAATCAGGGCGCCTTCACACACAGCAGAAAATTCTTCCACTCAAAATCAGTCCCATTCATTTGAATGAAGCAGCATGGATTTCTGCAAGCTCCATTAAGGCGAATGGAACTGATTTTCAGCAGCAGAATTTTCTGCCACAAAATCTGCCACATGTGGACACCCTCAGAAGTCCTCCTCACACATAATTTTGTGAGCCAAATTGTAGAGTTTGACCTACCTTTATGTATATGGTCAGTTGTCCATAAGCAATAGATGAACATTAAGAGACCGATTTGACGGGATCAACAGATCATCTCATTTGTATAGTGTTCTTATGACTATTTACAGAAGCAGAAATTGATAGAAAGATCAAACATGCTGATCCTCTGTTCTCTGGGAGATAAGCCAACACCAGAGGTGCCTGGCAGCGTCCTATTCCCCCCTTCCCATTGAGAACAGTACAGGAGTATGTACATAGGAGTACATACTCCTGTACTGTTACAGGAGTAATATATATTTATATTAAATATATGTCAGCCGATCTTGTGCTTCTAATGTAGGGGTCTGTAACCTTCGGCACTCCAGCTGCCGGGAAACTACAACTCTCAGCATGCATGTTTAATCGGCTGTTCTGATAACTCCTACAGAAGTGAAAGGAGGATTCTGGGAGTTGTAGTTTCAGAACAGCTGGAGTGTCGGTGGTTGCTGATCCGTGTTCTAATGCTTATGGAGGTTTCCTGACTCTTCCCCGATGGCAGATGTTAGGCATATTGGATTCATTAAGCTCAATTCTCCGTTACCCATCTGGCAGCTGCCTATTTTTCTCTCTCCAATGAAATTATATGCTTTCTTGGCCATGTTTTTGTGGAGTTGGTAGGAATAGATGTCACCTGATATAATGTATACAGAGAGGAAAATGGAAGGATGAAAGAGAGAGTCTGGATACTGACAACTAGGCTGTGATGGAAGTCTCTAGTATTTATAATGGCTGACTGTAATTTCCACTCCTCAGTTACACTAGAATGGGCTTTTCTTTGACCCGGCTTTAACAAAACTAACATTCTGAGCAGACTAAAGACAAGGAACATTCATCAGCATATGTGAAATGTTTTTCATAGGCTCACGCTGCAGGTTTCCTCAAAATGTGTGTTCTTTCTTTTGAAACCTCTTGTCAACATGTTCCTTAGAACTTGGTTATATAATTATATTTCTTTTTCTCACTTCCCTTGTCTGTCGCTTGTTATGTTTTCCTGATCTTTCTTTTTGATATTGTTACACAATAGATTTTCCAGAGAACACTTGTGAAAATAAGATTATGTCCCTAAAATATATCGGAATATTGGGGCTGCTCCAAAATATGAAAAAGTGAGCCATGAAAAAATATTTGCATAGTGAGTGACTATAGGTGGCCATACACATTAGATGACATTGGTGGGACTGGATGACCTTGTCGGGGTGTCCTAACTCTCCCCCGAGGGCAGATGTGAAATCCATGCCCAATCTTTTCTTTTCAAGGGATAAATTGCTGCCACTGGCCTCTGATAACAGGATATTGCCCCTCTACCAATTAAAAACACATGCATGCTCTACCGAGTTGTAATGACTTGTTGCCGGTTGCCTTAAAGGGGTTTTACGGTATTACCCTGGTTTTTAACAGTTATGCTCATGTAGTTGCTTACCTCATGTACATCTTCCCCATGATTTTTTCTTTTTTGTTTAGACTCTCCTGACCCCTTTTTACCTTGTAAAAAAACCCTCTGTGGTTTGTTTCCATCCTGTATGTAGCACTTTCTGTTGCTGTATTCAACCAAACCCTTCTCCTTCCTCCCACCCAGCTAGTTACATACATACACACTCTCCTATCACTGCACCTATTGAACAGCTCCGGTAAACGGGGAAGGTATCAGTGACTGACACCTATCTCTGTATACACACTTGCACAGAGAAAGCTATCAATCACTGATAATACCTTCCCCCATGTACAACTATCAGAGACTGACATCTATCTATGTATACACACTTGCACAGAGAAAGCTATCAATCACCAATAACACCTCCCCCATGTACAGCTATCAGTGACTGACATCTATCTATGTATACACTCTTACACAGTGAATTCTATCAATCACAATCACTGATAACACCTCCCTTGCGTACAACTATTAGTGACTGACAACTATCTGTGTATACACTCTTACACAGAGAATGCTATCAATCACATTAACTGATAACACCTCTCCTGTGTACAACTATCAGTGACTGACATCTATATATGTATACACTCTTACACAGAGAATGCTATCAATCACATTAACTGATAACACCTCCCCCGTGTACAGCTATCAGTGACTGACAGCTATCTGTGTATACACTCTTACACAGAGAATTCTATCAATCACAATCACTGATAACACCTCCCTTGCGTACAACTATCAGTGACTGACAAATATCTATTTATATACTCTTGCACAGAGAATGCTATCAATCACATTGACTGATAACACCTCTCCTGTGTACAACTATCAGTGACTGACAGCTATTTATGTATACACACTTACACAGAGAATGCTATCAATCACAATCACTGATAACACCTCTCCTGTGTACAACTATCAGTGACTGACAGCTATCTATGTATACACAATTGCATAGAGAAAGCTATCAATCACCAATAACACCTCCCCCGTATACAGCTATCAGTGACTGACAGCTATCTGTGTATACACTCTTACACAGAGAATTCTATCAATCACAATCACTGATAACACCTCCCTTGCGTACAACTATCAGTGACTGACAGATATCTATTTATATACTCTTGCACAGAGAATGCTATCAATCACATTCACTGATAACACCTCTCCTGTGTACAACTATCAGTGACTGACAGCTATCTATGTATACACAATTGCACAGATAATGCTATCAATCACTGATAACACCTCCCTGTATACAACTATCAGTGACTGACAGCTATCTATGTATACACAATTGCACAGATAATGCTATCAATCACTGATAACACTTCCCCGTATACAACTATCAGTGACTGACAGCTATCTATGTATACACAATTGCACAGAGAATGCTATCAATCACTGATAACACCTCTCCTGTGTACAGTTATCAGTGACTGACAGCTATCTATGTATACACACTTACACAGAGAATGCTATCAATCACTGATAACACCTCCCTGTATACAATTATCAGTGACTGACAGCTATCTCTGTATACACACTTACACAGAGAATGTTGTCAATCACTGATAACACTTCCTTTGTCTACTGAAAGCTGTACATGGGGACAGTCTTACTTTAGAAAAAGCAGTGATATAAATGTATAAATTACAAGTTTTACTTAATCTTTTCAAACAAAACTGTATATCAATCTGCTCAGCTCCTCCTGCTTTATAACATGTTGCCTGCCGATTGCACTGGACTTTGATATGACAGGTTCCCTTTAAGACCACAGTTCAAGACGATCAGAGCACGATGTGCAGATGGTACTTACATGAGAAATGCTCAACTGCGATACACTCATAGAACTAAACTGTGGCTCTACATAGAAAACAGACAATGATAGAAGGCAATTTAAATACAATCGATGCAGCAGCTTTAATCATTGAGCAATGTCACATAAGTATGTGCTGCAGCGGACCTCTGTAAACTTAATGAGACATTAAATGGATTTAACTGCTCAGCTCCAAATAACGGCTTGAACTGCCTGCTTAGTATACAGCTGTATTGTGGAGTACTCTGTCTGGCCACTGCATTAAAATGTTACAATTGTCATGGTAATAAAATCTTATCTATACGTAAAGATGAGTTAATGTTATCTTAAAGGCGTTTGGCCAAGTTTGCAAGTTATAATGACCCGATCACTGGGGGTCCGACATCCCAGGATCCCCCACTGATCTCAGGGACAGGGATTCCCAAATACCCCCCCTTCCCCCCTGATCTGATGGAACGGCAGTTTGAGCATGCGCCTTGCCACACCATTTATTCTCTATGGTACCGCTGGAAATACCTGAGGGCAGCTGTCGCATAAATAATGAATGGATTGGCAGTGAACATGCCTGACCTACCGCTCCATCAGCTTGGGGGAATGAGACCCCTGTTCTTAGGATCAGTGGAGGTTCCAGCAGTTTGACCCCCACCAATCAGTTATGCTCTATCCTGTGGATAATGGATAACATGAAAACTTAGAACACCCCCTTTGAGAATATAAGTACACAATTTTATAAAGAAGTCATGTGGAAGCAATGCTTTGAGACAATAACTGGCCAATGGACCTTTGGGTGCGGTGCTTACATGGTACAGAATAAACGGCTATGATGACTGAAGGAACAGGGGTTCAAGCTTTTGGACCATGACGCCAGCAGTGTACCTGGCTATGGTTACATCGCTGCAAAATAATATGTCATTGCACTTCGTCACCACCCTCCCATAGCATTGCTTGTCTGATGCAGTATCTGAGGCAGGGGGCTTTCAGGAACAAGGGCCTGGTTGCATCTGGTAGAAAAGCCACAACATGACTAGAAATCATTTTAACAATTTTCCATGAAGATGCATTTTAACATCTTATACCTAAGATCTGACCTCATTTTAGGAGATTTGCTTCGAATCCCACACTGGAGAATCTGTTAGTCTAGTAATTTACTCTTTTAAATTCAGGACAAGCCTTTGCTAGCTCATGCACTACAAATCTTCTCAAGCTGATGTGTACATTAACTAATGGAGAAAGTTCATTTGTTAAACTTTGAGGATTTACATAGCAGTGCCTGCTATAAGAGAACCATGTGCCAAGAAATGTTATTTCATGGGCTATCGGCCAAAGCCTTCTATGGTTATAAAACCCACTTTCCTTACCTTGATATCAATATTAATGTCTACACTTGTAGTGTATCTGTACTACCATAGGGAAGGTGGCTATTGTGTGAACGGAAAATTAAACAGAACCTGTAATCTCTCCCGACTTCGGGTTCATCAGGTTCTGCTGACATTAACCTAATGTGAATGACCAGCTTAAAGAGGACCTGTCCCCTCGCCTGACATGTATGTTAGTTTGCATTCCCCATATAATAAAAATTCTGGAGCATCTATTCTTATGAGTCCATGTTGTGCCATTCCTTTATTATTCTAGCGGGAATAATAAAAGAATGACACCACATAGAGTTATAAGCATAAATACTCCAGAATCTTTATTAAAAGAGGATGCAAATAGTTACTAAAACAGACATGTCAGGAGAGGGCACAGGTCCTCTTTAACTTAGCTAGTATCTAAAAAACTAGAATTTGATAGGTGTGTATTTGATATTTCATCTTGTATCTTTATATATGAGATCACCATTAATGTCACTGTTGAAGGGTACTTTCACACTAGCGGCAGGGGAGTCCGTCAGGCTGTTCTGGCGGGTGAACAGATGTCGGATCCGTCCTGGCGCTAGTTTACGTGTTGCCCCCGGACTGCCGCTCCGTCCCCATTGAATATAATGGGGGCAGAGTTCCGGCGGCAGCACACGGCGAGAGGCCGCTGGACTAAAAGTACTGCATGTTCTACTTTTAGTCCAGCAGCCTCTCTCTGTGCGGCAGTCCAGGGGCACACGTGAACTAGTGGTAGGACGGATCCGACAGGCTGTTTACCCGCCAGGACAGCCTGACGGACTCCCCTGCCGCTAGTGTGAAAATAGCCTAAGGCTACATGCACACGACCGTATGTGTTTTGCGGTCCACAAATTGCGGATCCGCAAAAAAAACAGATGACATCCATATGCCATCCATTTTTTTTTTGCAGATCCATTGTAACAATGCCTAAAACGGACAAGAATAGGACATGTTATATTTTTTTTCAGGGGCTCCGGAACGGACATACGGATGCGGATAGCACACGGTGTGCTGTCCACATTTTTTGCAGACCTATTGGTTCTGCATCCTTTCCGCAAAAAAACTGGAACGGACACGGAAACAAAATACGTTCGTGTGCATGGGGCCTAAGTCGTAGTGTTTTTACATGTGTGGAAATGATGTTGGGGGAGATTGATTTTGCTGCTTCATAATCTGATCATAGTGGTTGTTGTAAGACCGTAGCTTTAAAGTGGTTACCCAGTAATGTATTTTTATTTTTTATTTTTTTTATATCTTTATAGAAAACAATGTAGTGAAGACTTACATCACATATCCAGGATCATAAGCTTGAGAAAGGGAACAGGGTTCCTCCAAGACATAGCTTCATGCAGCAGTGTGCTAATCCCCTCTGGACGCTGTGTCTCTAAAATCACCTGGGACTTTAAAATTACTTTTATGGGCATTATGCACTTTATGGACTAATCCTGGATATGTGATGTAAGTCTTCATTACTGTACATTGTTTTCTATGAAAATTAAAGTGAACATAATAAATGGTTGCGGTTTTGCTGCGTCTTTTTTGTGTATTAGATGGCTAAGCTGCAGTAAAAAAGCCCAGTGAATGCAGAGGCATCCTTATGATTAGCAGGGGTGTCAGGACTAGGACCCCTGATGAAGTGAAATGATGACCTATCCTGAGGATAAGTCATCATTCTCTTTACCTAGATAGCCCCTTTAAGGCTAAAGATTAATTGTGGTCATGGCTACGGCCGCGAGGCGCCTAGAAACCCTAGGGAGGTGACACCAAGACTAACCTAGCTGGACATGACTTGGTGACCTTAAGAATGGCTGATTTGTGCCCTTTGCCATTGCCATGGGTAGGCCTGAAAGAGGGCATACCCTATGGAAAATGAATTGAAAAAAGGGAAGGGAGGGAGGGGCGTCTGTGAATGCGTGTCAGGGGGTGAGGCCGTGCCTAGGTTATGAAGGCCTCCGCCCCTCCCACAAATACAGGCTGACTCATCAGCCTTATTATTGGTGGGTTTGGCTACGGCCGCAAGGCGCCTGGAAACCCTAGGGAGGTGACACCAAGACTAACTTAGCTGGACATGACTTGATGACCTGAAAAATGGCTGAATTGTGCCCTTTGCCATTGCCGTGGGTAGACCTAAAAGAGGGCAAAAGTGGGCCGTGTAGTGTAGGAAAAAACCTAATGGCTTCCACTAACGTACCGACCTGTGGTGATGGAGGACTGGAGCTACGTTGTGTAGCGGTCTTTGCACCATACTACCCGAACCTTGAATACGCTTGGACTCTGACAGCAGATCTAGTAAACTTCCCCAGGCCTCAAGAAACGAAGAACCGAGAAACATGGCCGTCTTGTAATTATGCTAGAATAGGGCCCAAAGGATTACTATCTAGGGAGGAAGGAAGACTCGTGGATAGTTGCCCTGATATCGCTGTCCTTCTGTATGCCCTAGAGGGATACTTTATTGCTTGGGACGACCGGACCCGCCTATGACCGTGAACAGGGACAGAAATGCTGGAGAGGCAGGCCCTACTTGTTCTGCCACTAGCCAGACCTGCAAAAAGCAAGAGAAATTAGATAATACAAGCGACTGCACAAAAAATGTTTTATTTTTTTTGTCCCTGAATGGAAGGCGACCGGGGCATGGAGATCTAAATGCTTGAAACAGGGAAGCGACGAACAATAGCGATTAACCACGTAAGCCTGAAAAGTAACATGCGACAGCCATTAGAGGTTAGAAAACGTGGGCCTGAAATGAAACAAGCGACATACATTGGAAAACAAGAACGTAAGCCTGAGACGTAGCAAGCGACAGACGTTAATGGTGATAGCGTGAACCTGATACGTGACAGGTGACAGACGTTAGTAGATAGAAACGGAGCAGGCGACAGATAACGTAGGACGCGAAGGCGTGCCGGAGAGACGGAGACAGACCGAGCCTAGGCGTACCAGGGAGACAGAGATAGACCAAGCCTGGGCAATCCAGGGAGACAGAGATAGACCGAGCCTGGGCGATCCAGGGAGACAGAGATAGACCGAGCCTGGGCATTCCAGCGAGACAGAGATAGGCAACTGTATGCTGCTATGGAAGAAACTAATATATTAACGCACTGTACACCAGATGATCTTGGTATATACGGTATATGTACTGCTAGCACTATGATCGCACTATGTACGTATACCGCCACAGTCTGATCGCACTGTAATATACAAAACTGGAGATCGCGCATGTGTATCTAAGAAAGAGGATGCACTGCCTTAAGGATAACCAGGGATCGCACAGTGTGCACGGTTAACTAGGGATCGCACAGTGCACGTTGTGTATATATACTATGCACTGTAACTAGTGATCGCTCGGTGTGCACTTGATAACTAGTAATCGCACAGAGTGCACTGGTAACTAGAAATCGCACGGCGTGCACTGTGTATATGCTCTGTGCACCCAGAGCGGAGGTGCGGAGTTACCCTCTGCATGAAGGGCTGATGACATGGGGTGGAGGCTGGGTGACCAGTTCATTCCTAGTCTGAACGTCTGTGCGGTGGTAGCAGCACCGCCGTGCTGTGAACACTGTGATGGTGGACTCCACACCCCCTGCAACTGGCGGAGGGAGCCGCTGAGCACCCATCCAGCGCCCCGCTGTAGAGCCTGGCCCCACGCTGAAGCGGTTCCGCAAGGTAACCGCACTGGGGCAGAGCCATGGTCACACACAGAAGGTAGTGCGGCACACAGATTATTACACGGGGGGAATTGGAGCTTCCGTTCGCCATACTCGGCGTGCGTTCCAAGCTGGAACGCACGCCATTGCTGCGCAAGAGGGGGCGCTGAAGCGGAAGCACCTAGACGGGGGTGCTTGCGGCAGAAAAAGCGGGGGAGGTTTCCCTTACCAGTCCTGCCGGCGGTATGGAAGGGCAGCGGGCGGTCGATGTGATGACGAAGAGCGGATGAAGTGAGGCAGGAAGGATGATCATGCACACCCTAACCCGGAAGTGATCGGAGGGACGCCGCTCCCTCGGTTTGCCGCCTACCTGATTCAGACTACGCAAATAAACATGAAATAAGATAAAACTTACATTTGAAACAAGAAACCGAGAAAGATTGGCGCCTCAAGCGGGAAGCGGCTGCCGGGTATGCGTTCCACGCTGGAACGCACGCCGTATCCCGCGAGGCTGCCACTGCTGACGGGATTCCTGCGCATTTAACCTGTGGAAGGAGGGAGCGCTGCTTGGGAGGACTGGAGGGACCGGACTGCAGAGCGAGTGCGCCGGGCGTCGGCCGAGGCAGGTACGATGAGCATGCGAACCCTGACCCGGAAGTGAGCACAGGAAGCGCCTGTGAATGCGTGTCAGGGGGTGAGGCCTTGCCTGGGTTATGAAGGCCTCCGCCCCTCCCACAAATACAGGCTGACTCATCAGCCTTATTACTTGACACCTGAAGTTACCATTCCACTTGTGAATTGGGTGTGTACCTGCAAAATCTGGCACTGGCAGCAATGATTGGACAGCATCAGACTATATAGGAACACACCCCCAACTGGTAACACTCAGTTTCCTTTTTTATTCAGACATTTCTAGGAGGAATATTTAATGAAAAATAGAAGTATTCATTAAAATAGGCATGTCAGGAGAGGTGAAAGGTCCTTTTAAATATGCATTTCAGTGGATTTATCAAAGAAAACATATAGCAATTCTGCAAAATGACCAGTTGCTTTCAGTAAAATAGAAAGCATAGAAAGAGAAATTGGACTTGAATGCGCATACCCTGATGAGATTGTTAGAATGCTGTGTGAGTGCTGGGAAGAAATGAACCATTTGAATTTTAATACAATATAGTGAGTAATAGCCATAAAGAATTAAATGGATTTCCTTGAGAGTTCATTTATTTCAGGAATATACAAACCACAAAACTGGTAGGCCTGACTTCCCTTGATATATGAAAATGTACTGTAAATGTGATGTGGAATTTTCTAGGTAATCCATAACTTCTAGGCCGATGTTAATATGGAAGGGGATTAAAACTGTGTTTTTTATCATGTGCTGGAACTGATGACATAGTAAAGAAGGAAGTAATATAAATTCCTGATGCGTACAGGAATATCTGTGTGGAAGGGAAGTGTGTCTGAAGGGTACAGCCGCCTTGTTTTAATGGGGGTTTTTGGAAAATAGGCCGATTTGACAGATATAGCTTATAGAACAAGTGTTATTATACTGTGGTACTATAATCTGGAAACACCCTGTATTCTCCCTATGAAATTAACAGAAATACACATAATCTAAGAAGCAGAGACTAAGCTTATAGTGAGCGATGGGCATGTCAAAATAGACCATGGGATATCTATGAACTGCTGAGGATTTGGCATTGGTCTATATACAATGGGTCAGATTCAATCCTACTTTTTACAGTTTTTTAGAACAAATAAATAGAAAAATATAGGGGATGATTTATCAAGACCGGTGTGTGCCCTTCCAGTCTTCATGTCTCCTGCACACACCTCGTCATAAATTAAGCACCTCCTCCTCCGGCAGTCCGTGCACCCGATTGACATCAATGCCAGTGTAGTTGGCATAGATTTCAGTCATCATTTCCGCCAATTTTCTGATAATAAATCTGCTGAAGCCAATGGCCCTGCCCACCGCCTGCCTCTTTTGCAAAAGCAGTGAGGGCAGCATAAAAACAGCAATGGTGACTAAATTTAAAAGTTGCCAATCCACAATTTGGGACTTTTTAATCCAGAAAAGTATTATATGGAGCAAATAAATCTCCCTCATTTTGTCTAAATGTGACCGAAAAAAGCAGGAGAAGAACAGTAGCCTGTTAATAAATATTGTTAATGCTTCACAAGAAGAAAGGCATGTGACCGTATTAATAAATCTCCACATGTCATATGTGCTGGAGTTAAAAAAAAATCATAAATCACTTTCACGTATGATCCAGCCTGTGTCATGCTGTGTCAGTGCCCCATATCAATAGCTGCTATATCAATCTGGATAGAAAATCTTGAAATGGAAATTAAAAACAGATATCACAGCCCATAAAACAGTCTGGTGTGTACAGCATGTGATAAGAGATAATGGAATAATATGTGTTGTGTGAGCACAATTGTACAGTAATCCATTAGAGACTTTTACACTTTACAAGTTTACATTTATATAATTGTGATTTGTGATTAGCAGTAGAGAAGATACACATGCGTGTAAGTGCAGTGTTTTACAATCATCCTAATTTATTAACCATGAAAGCATACTTACATGACAAGGGCCTGAGCTTTTTCTCAAGGTGACCATAGACCATTGCCATTAACTATCAGACTGTAAATGACAATTGTTGCAATAATTCTACTAAAACTAGTGTTGAATGAACACTAAACACAGAAAGGGTACATAAACCTTTCCCAACATTTCCGCCCTTAGGGTGCTTTCGCACTAGCGTTTTTACTTTCCGGCGTAGAGATCCGTTGTCGGGTCTCTACACAGGAAAGATACTGATCAGGATTATCCTAATGCATTCTGAATGGAGAGCAATCCGTTCAGGATGCATCAGGATGTCTTCCATTCAGTATGTGAACGTTTTTTGGACATTGACAAAACTGCAGCATGCTGCGGATTTGTCTCCGTCCAAAAATCCGGAAAACTTGCCATAACACCGGATCCGGAATTAAGCTAAACGTCGTTGTGACGAGACCAATCTCGCCACATTGCATTGGAGAAACCTGGTTGCTCGCCTGCTGCCTTTGGACTATGGCCCCCTGTTAAAAGACATCTTTATTACCTGCAGAAAAGCTTAATTCGTGCTTTTCTGCCTGGGGTTCGGTAGTTTTGGTTGAATGTGTTATACCCCAGATAGGAATCCCATGGAGCCCATTCGTATGAAACTGACTGTAAAGACTTTGGCTCCATGGCGATTAAACTGGATTCGTGTGGTCTGAGCGCCCATTCACTTAATAATGTGCGCTCAGACCTGAGCTGTCTGGGGATATGTTAAATGTATAGTTTTAATGTAATGTGTCTTACCTGGTGTATTTTAACAGTAATGCTTGTTCTGTGTCCCCATGTGCATAATGGAGTCTTGTCTCTGAAATGTCTGTGTGTATTGTAAAGGGTGGGACATTGTGTATTGAATAGTGATGTCTGTCCTATTGTCCCCACATGTGTATTGGCGATTTCCCTTTGTCCTGAGAGATAATTGAATGACTCCTCAATTGTCTCCAGGACAGAAGACATTAGTGTACTCCTGCCTGTGGTGATTGCATTACCCATGTAGGGTGATTGTATCACAGGCAGAGGGAGGGATATGCTGGGGGTGTCTGTATTGTCCCAATGTGTGTGATTGGCTGCTGTATCCCGTGTCGCAGTCTTCCTTCTGGTCCTCTAGGGAGTGTCCACCAGGTGGGAGACCTGGATAAATACCAGGCAGGTAGCCGTTAATAAAGATAGAATTCCTGTTTACCATCAATACGGAGCCTCGTCTCGTTCTTGGGGGATTCACTGTATGCTGTTAGAGACTGATTGCCAGGAGTGTAAGCTGATTGTCTGCTTTTCCTGTTCGTCTGCTAGCAGCTATTTGGGAGGTTCCAGTACGGGAGTTGGAGTGCTATTTTGTATCCAGTTCGGGAGTTTGGTGTTCTGCAGTAGCTGTGCCTATATCTCTGTAAAGGGGCCGATCGCCTAAACGGTTTTTACCCTTGTCTGCAGCAGCGGTCTGTTACAATTGGTGGCGAGCAGCGGGATCGTTCCTACAGCCAGAAGGACAGCTACAGGAGACACCATTTCCTTGGATTTACAAGTGGGGCAACGCATGTCCCAGTACAGCGACCCTAAAAGCACCAGAATGGAACCAGCAGTGTCATACGAGGAGGAGGACCTGGATGGCCGGGATGCATTAAGGAAAGGCATCTGGTACCAGGCCCTGGACAATGTACAATACCAGCGGGGTGAGAGTCTCCCAGTGAAGAGCAGCGGTGGCAGAAGCAAGTGGCCCTGCGGATGCCCTTTCTGGGAGAGCAGCCCTTGATGAATGGGTGAAGGAACTAGAGCACCGGGTATGGCAGGAGCTATGGCTGGAGGATGCCTACCAGGCGCTCTGGTGGTATATGGCACAGTATATACCCTGGACAGCCGAGCATGACAAGCCAGAGGGAGAGGAGTTTGATGGTTCTGGCTTGTTATGGGAGTCCTTTGCAGAGCCTGACTTCGGGAGTCCTGCGCAGAACAGACTTCAGGACATTTTCTACGAGAGGGAGGCTAGGCATGACGGGGATGACCCCCATGAGGTAGAGCAAGACCTGGCTCACCTAGCAACCCTGGAGTGGGAACTGGAGCAGGACTACCGAGATCTCTTCCACTCCATTGGGAAGGCTCAGCAGGACAGCAAGGTGACAGATCCAGTTCCAGACCCATTCCGCTGGGAAGACATTATTGAAATTTACTGGGAGGAACCCCAGGCGGCAGGTGGAGATGGGACCGAGGTCTCTCCACCGATATTGCAGGGAATTGGGAGCCTGAGCTCCATTCCCCAGCGGGAGATATTGCAGGGAATTGGGAGCCTGAGCTCCATTCCCCAGCGGCAGGCTGAGCTACAGGGGGCAGAGGTAGTTGTTCCTGCCCCACATCAGCAGCGTGATTTTTCGGGAATTGGGAGCCCGGTCTCCATTCCCCAGCGGCAGAGTAACCAGCAGGGAATAGAGAGCCCAGTCTCCTTTCTCCAGCAGCAGGACTCTGTATTGGGAGGAGAGACAGTCGGTCTCCCTCCACTGAGGAGGAAGGTATGTATGGGAGAAGAGCTTACTACCACCTCTCCCCAGCGGCGGATCATTAATGGGCAGGGAATAGAGAGCTCAGTCTCCTTTCCCCAGCAGCAGAGCTGTGTAACCAAAGGGGAGACAGTCGGTCTCCAGCAGCAGGACTGTATATCTAAAGGGGAGACAGTCGGTCTCCTCCAACAACCAGGCTTCAACCAGGCTACCCTCCCAGTAGCGCTGGCAACAGGGCAGAGTGACGCGGTCTCTGCCCATGCAGCACCCCACCAAGTCAGCGCACCCGTACCCAGCACAGCCGTGGTGAGGCACCTGGACATGGACAAGCTTCTCCTCTACCCAGTTGCAGTAACTATTTATTGTGGGTGGGCTGTGCTGTTGATTGTGTTTTGTGGGTGGGCTGCTGGACTAACAAGGGCACTGACCGGCAGGAGGTCAGATACCCTGTTAGTCTGTTTGGAAAAGGGGAGAGATGTGACGAGACCAATCTCGCCACATTGCATTGGAGAAACCTGGTTGCTCGCCTGCTGCCTTTGGACTATGGCCCCTGTTAAAAGACATCTTTTTACCTGCAGAAAAGCTTAATTCGTGCTTTTCTGCCTGGGGTTCGGTAGTTTTGGTTGAATGTGTTATACCCCAGATAGGAATCCCATGGAGCCCATTCGTATGAAACTGACTGTAAAGACTTTGGCTCCATGGCGATTAAACTGTATTCGTGTGGTCTGAGCGCCATTCACTTAATAATGTGCGCTCAGACCTGAGCTATCTGGGGATATGTTAAATGTATAGTTTTAATGTAATGTGTCTTACCTGGTGTATTTTAACAGTAATGCTTGTTCTGTGTCCCCATGTGCATAATGGAGTCTTGTCTCTGAAATGTCTGTGTGTATTGTAAAGGGTGGGACATTGTGTATTGAATAGTGATGTCTGTCCTATTGTCCCCACATGTGTATTGGCGATTTCCCTTTGTCCTGAGAGATAATTGAATGACTCCTCAATTGTCTCCAGGACAGAAGACATTGTGTATACTCCTGCCTGTGGTGATTGCATTACCCATGTAGGGTGATTGTATCACAGGCAGAGGGGAGGGATATGCTGGGGGTGTCTGTATTGTCCCAATGTGTGTGATTGGCTGCTGTATCCCGTGTCGCAGTCTTCCTTCTGGTCCTCTAGGGAGTGTCCACCAGGTGGGAGACTCTGGATAAATACCAGGCAGGTAGCCGTTAATAAAAGATAGAATTCCTGTTTACCATCAATACGGAGCCTCGTCTCGTTCTTGGGGGATTCACTGTATGCTGTTAGAGACTGATTGCCAGGAGTGTAAGCTGATTGTCTGCTTTTCCTGTTCGTCTGCTAGCAGCTATTTGGGAGGTTCCAGTACGGGAGTTGGAGTGCTATTTTGTATCCAGTTCGGGAGTTTGGTGTTCTGCAGTAGCTGTGCCTATATCTCTGTAAAGGGGGCCGATCGCCTAAACGGTTTTTACCCCTTGTCTGCAGCAGCGGTCCGTTACAGTCGTTTTGGCACATCGCCGGATCCAACGTTTAGCTCTGCGCATGCGGAGCAGCAATTCCGATTGGGGCTCCGATCGGTTACCATGGCAGCCAGGACGCTACTGAAGTCCTGGCTGCCATGGTACTCCGCAGCAGTGTACTTACCTGCGCTGCGGCCTCCGGGCGCTCCTTCATGACGTCACAGGTCCGGGCGGCGCATTGATCTATGCGCCGCTGGGACCTGTGACGTCATGAAGGAGCACCTGGCGGCCGTAGCGCAGGTAAGTACACTGCTGCGGAGTACCATGGCAGCCAGGACTTCAGTAGCGTCCTGGCTGCCATGGTAACCTGAAAGCATTTCGAAGACTGATCAGGATCCTGATCAGTCTTCAAATGCTTTCAGAAAGCTTGTGTTCTGACAGATCCGGCGGGACGGAAGTGCCTGCCGGATGCTCAGAACGCAAGTGTGAAAGCACCCTTAATCTCCATTCTTTTGATCCTATTTTGTTTCATATTAGAATGAAGAAAATTAATGAAAAGTGTGTATATACAGAAATCATTTTTCTTTGCCAGAGAAGCTCAGCCATGTGGTCCATCTTATTCCTCATTATCATGTGCCTGGCTGTAAGACGACAGGCTGGAGAATCAGCCTCCTGTTTCAGCCCTGTCTGCTGTAGGACAAATTGTTAAGACCCACCCTGTTTGCTAAGTGCCACTTACTCAGCTGATCACCAGTCAAAAATAAAACAGAACCTGTGTTCTCTGCAGGATTTTTACAAGATTGCTTGATTCAAACTCATGCATCAAATGCTGCAGAATGACAAACAGTGAGGTTAACTATATTTCTTGTTGCAGAGTAGCTACAAAAAAATGTCTCTTGCTTTGGAGGATCCGCCATGTTTATGCAATACACCGACAGTTCATTGATTTCAGTGGGAACTATGGAATGCTTTATTTCCATATGGGGAAATTCAGCACTTTATCATCACAGGATATCTCTAGGCTACTTTCACTTGTGTTTTTGCTGGATCCGGCAGGGATCAGCAAAAACACTTTCGTTACTGATAATACAACCGTCTGCATCCGTTATGAAAGGATCCGGTTGTATTATCTTCAACATAGCATGGACGGATCCGCCATGAACTCCATTGAAAGTCAATGGGGGACGGATCCGTTTTCTATTGTCAGAGAAAACGGATCTGTCCCCATTGACTAGCATTGTGGGTCTGTTTTGCTCTGCATCCTATAACTGAAAGAAAACCGCAGCTTGCTGCTCTCCGGCATGGGAACACAACCAAATGGAATGGAATGCTTTTAGAGCATTCCGTTTTGTTCAGTTATATTTTGTCCCAATTGACAATGAATGGGGACAAAACGGAAGCGTTTTTCTACGGTATCGAGATCCTATGACGGATCTTAATACCGGAGAAAAGAAACACTTGTGTGAAAGTAGCCTAAAATATGTATTGTCCAATGTGTAAAATGAACCAGCATGGTTCAGGTCTCCTCCTGATAGAAGAGTGTTGTAGTTAAAGATACCAAAGAAGTAGTGTTCAAATAGAAATGGTATTTACTGAATTTATTAATTCTTAGTCCTTATTCATATATCAGTGTTTGGTCTACAGTGATTGTAAGCCAAAACCATGTGCAGATCTTTCCCTTATACGTTATGTCTGTGGAGACTCCACTCCTAGTTTTGGCTCACAAAATACGTGTGAATAAGACCTAAATAACGAATGTGATATCACAAGTGTGGAACCTGGGACTGCAATCTGCGGGGCCTCCTAGCCCTCCAGTAGTGATGAGCAAATTTCTGAAAATTCGATTCAGGTCCAATTCATCCGAATCAGGCATCTGATACAATTCAGACTCAAATTGATTTTACCCGAACTGAAAGTATTTCAATCTCCCTTAAAAGCTGTGCATGATATCCTGGTTTCTCTTTCTCTCTCATTCTCTCTCTCTCTCTCTCTCTCTCTCTCAAAGAATTCTCCTGCATTGAGTCACAGGAAATTCTGATTCTATAGAATCTGAATTTTTTGTAAAATGCAGGTCTAATTTGATTCAATAGAATCAATTTGCATTTACATCAACCTAAGGCTAGTTTCACACTGTTCCCTGCTAGAACTCAAGAATGCTACTGTGAAACTGGCCTAAATGTCACTTTCTGAAATGGACTCTTCAGAACTTAAATAAAGGTTTGATTTGATCCTATTTTAATGTCAGTTTTGCTGTGACCTTTGTATGAGCACAAATTTACAAGAGATGGTGATCACTCCTATTCATGGACTCCTCCATATGGTTTGTGCTGTAGATACTTTCTGTGAAGAGGGAAATCTGATGAGTTTGCACTCTGAGGTACATGAAGTACCTTTTAGAGAGCAGTGTTTTCTTGCCCACATACACTAATATTTCATTGTTTTACTTGTATTTCTCATGGGGTGAACACTCCTTTATGTCACATTTTTGAAAGCCTCTCCCAAAAGAGGCATTCAGTGTTATCAATGTGGTGTTTTCAGTAAAAGACATTTAGTTCCAGAAATATTTCCCACTAGCCGACACCTTCATATGGGAAAACAGATTACTGGAATCAATAACACCTATTCATTCTATAATTACAATTATTTTATGCCTGTACAGCAGAAAACCCGTTTTTTAAAGGTTTTGCAGCTCTGCAGAAAGTAATTGGTAATGATGTAGTGTTAACCTTCTGAGGCATCGGAAGTTCTTGACCCTTTGCATGTACATTACATGTTCAGTGCCAGATTGTTTTTTTCTAAATTCATTTTAAAAGGGTTTTCCCATATTTTAATACTGCTGATCTAGCCTCAGGATAAGTCATCACTATCTTATCGGTGGGTTTCCGACTCCTAGGACCCCCACCCATCAGCTGTTTGAGAAGGCACCAATGCTCCTGTGAATGCCGTGGCCTTGCAGCTTTCCCTAGGTCGAATGATGACACGTTCATCGTTCACATGGCCTAGACCTAGCTCAGCCCCCTAAAAGTCAATGGGCTCAGTGCGTTACCAAGCACAGCCGCTATACAATGTACGTATGAAGAAATCCCAGCAACCGTGTCTTGCTTCAAGGTATATTCTTTTATTTCATTATCATTCAGTATATAAGAAAGACGCGTTTCAGCATAAAGCTTTTCTCAGTCAGAGCTGAGAAAGGCTTTGTATTGAAACACGTCTTTATTATATATTGAAAGATAATGAAATAAAAAAAATATACCTTGAAGCAAGACACGGTTGCTGGGATTTCTTCATACGTTCCACGTGGAGTTTGCTCCTTTCCACTGCAATGTGAACGCGGGATTGAGTGCCGACTGGATTTTGTTTAGCTATACAATGTACGGCGCTGTGCTTGGTAAGCTGCAGGAAGTCCATGGTGCTCACAGGAGCGCTGGTGTCTTTTCAAAACAGCTGATTGGCGGGGGTCCCAGGTGTTGGACCCCCACCAATCAGATACTGATGACATATGCTGAGGATAGCGAAAAATAAATCAGTGTGGGACAGCACCATCGGCGGCCAGATGGCCGGTAGTCTAGGATGTGGCGGTGCCCGCGATGTCAGGTCCTGACCTGAAGAACCTTGATAAAAACCCCCCTGGGTCGAAACGTCGCATTTCACGTGGTGGAATAAACTTTGAAAATTAGAAGACCTTGGAGTGCTGCGATCTTCTTTCATATGCTGAGGATAGGTCATCAGAATTTTAAAAAAATCTTAGAAAATCTCTTAAATTCCTACTTTACATCAAAAGCTGCCAGAAGTATACCCCATAATACATACTACGATATAATATCATTTACTGTCCTTCACCTGCTGGTGTTCCAGTTGAATTAAACAATTGATCTTTCTTGTTAATTCTGCACAAATTGAAACTAATGGTAAACTTAGAGCAGGACATTATGTGAAAGGTCAAATGGGTCATGAATGAAGCTATGCATAATGGAGGAAGGATGCATTCTTTCAACGTGCCAACAAGATCATCAGCTGCTCATTGCTACAAATTGGTGCAACATCGACATGATTAGACCTGGCTGTCACCAAGTGGTAACATGAGGAAGAAGAAAAATCTTTAGTGCCATTGTCTAGTACCTAGGTTCTCAACAGGTGGTTCTTGCCATGTCTCCATGGGCTAAAATAGGCATCACCCTGTGTATGGTCAGAGCGCTTTGATGTAATCTGTTTGAGTAGGGGTTACTTGGATTCGGAACATTGAGAAACACAGTTCTAGTACATTCACAAGATGAAATATTCATGTTCAAGCAGCAAATATGGAGAGTTGGGTTAGGTGGGAAGGTATCTCCTGAACTGTGGAGCATCCAAACATGTAGAAATAAAAGAAAGTGTCTAGAATAGAACAGTTTATAAATAGCCATCTTATGTTGTCCTGATGACAGATGGGCGCATGCTGCTTGGGGCTGGTGTGGTGGGTAGTTTTACTTCCGTTATGTTTGTTTCTCTGTCACTTTGCTCATAGGTGGACTTCATTCTTCCATTTATATCCATTGTCCCCGAGATTTATAGGTTTACAGAACTATAAGGAACAGAATGTAGTTCCCTGTCGTCTCCTTTAAGCCAGACATGCCAAGCTGCAGTTTTAGAGTAACTTGTATCATATTAATTTCCATTATACTGCTGGCTCATGTAAAGCTATCACTTTTGAGTCTCCAATAAATTTATTCGCTGTATCCATTTGGTCTTTTTTATTACAATGTATAAGGAAAGTGAGTGAGCAGCAGAATTGCTAATTGGAAAAGATTTAGCTCCTGAGCTCACTCCATCACTGTGTTAATCAGGGCCAAGAAGATGACACCTTTGCCTCACGCGACTATATTGCTAATGTAAACTTCATCTTTTTAATGAACGGCAGCATGTCAATAAAAGAGGGGGATAGTTTCGGAATCTGTATTTTAATGCACAGCTGTGAATTAAATCAGCCATCCGAAAAACAGCTGAGTTGTAGAATGAAAGCTATATAATGCTTTATGTTCCCGGATAAAAACAAGACTTTCTTCTCTGGAGACCTGTCCATTTCGATCATGTCTGCTTGCGCTGTAAACTGTTGACCTGCAACATCCGAGTATCCTACTGTTACTGAACTCGCTCAAATATCACAAATGCTTTCACTCCCCAGATGTTTCATACATTGGCTGTAGGAATTAGTTTCCTTATTTCATTATAACTGGAGAGTTGCAGTACTGCTTAGTGCATGAGAGTCTCTGTTACCACCGCAAGTACATCAATATCTGTATTACCTGTATTCGGCCAGAACCCCCCCTCACTGGATATGCAGCGGGAAGCATACTTACTACCTGCTGCTGGGTTGCATCTCCTTCGGTTCCCGCTGACAAGCTCTGGTCTAGCTGGTCAACATTCAGTTTGACAGTGGTTACATGTGTGGCTGCAGCTCATGACTGTCCACAGCAGTGACGTGTCCTCTATGCGTCATGTGAGCCAGTAACACAAGGCCCCCATCAAACTGGATCTTGATGAGCAGGACTAGAGTGCGGCAGTGGCAGCTGGGGATCGAAGGAGCTAGAACCTTGCGTCAGGGAGCAGGTAAGTATGCTTCCCTCCGCAGGTCTGGTGATTGGGGGAAGTCTGAACCATTTTTACAGATAATGTGCTCCTTTTGCATTGATTGCATCACATTGATCAACAATCGATGGTCTATCCCAGGGATGGGCAAATTGCGGCTCTCCAGCTGTTGTAAAACTACAATTCCCACCATGCCCTGCTGTAGGCTGATAGCTGTAAGCAGTCTTTGCATGCTGGGAGTTGTAGTTTTGCAACAGCTGGAAAGCCGCAGTTTTCCCATCCCTGGTCTATCCGAAGGACAGGCCTTCCATAAGTCCCAAAGAACCTTGTAAACCATTTAAGGCTGATGTCACACATTGGTTTTTGTTTTTAGTTTTTGAGTTCTTCAGTTTTTTATTTTATTTTGCTAGCATTTATAGGCAATATAATGCCAGATCCAGACATTTTTTTTTTTTGTAGTGATGTTTTTTCACCTTTTGAAGTGCAGTTTTTGGGTCAATTATGTCTTTTTCAAACTGCAGCAGCCACTGAGTCTGGTGTGGGTGGGACGGCTATGTTTCCTCATTGCCTGGCATTTTCTTCTATAACCTCCGTTGTGTTTCTTTTTTCTGCTTAAAAAAAATTAGTGTACAGTGTATGTTTGTGGCATGAGTGATATGAATGGCATTTTTCCCCTGCTTTTTTCCCATATAGATCTCCAGAGAAAGTGACATCAAAGGGCACATATACTCTAAAATTATATTAGTGAGGTGCTAAAACTATATGAGCAGAAATGCCTCAAACGCTGCAGAACTGGAGATCAAGTCAGTCGTTTTTGAACCATTTTTTGGCCACCCAAAAAACATCTTGAAGAAAAGTGAATGTGAAGGAACCCTAGGATATCCATAAATCTTTTTAGAAAAGAGGCAGAATGAGTCAAAAAATAAAAGTAGTTTAATTCTATTACATTGTCCAATGTTTTTAGCAGTGCAAACACGATGGATGATGATGTTTCCATTGATAGTTTGTGCCGGCCTGATTACACAGGCCAATGCTGGCTGAATGTGGGATGAATGATTACTACTACAGTCACCCCTCCATCATTTTGTTCTATTAAATATCAGCAGCACATCTTGATTACACATGGAGATGTGCTGCCGATAATCGAAGAAAGATGCTAATCAGCTTACAAACAAGAGTTTGCTCGTTCATTCACTAGTTATCATGGGCGAGCATTCCTATGAACCCTTGTTCCCGATGATTGACCCGAAAATCATGTGATCTAGTAGGGCGGGCCCTAACTAACTGATCCCCGCCGCCGTTAATCTAACACTTATCAGGTCCTTTTCAGTCTCTAGTCTTGACAAATGTTAGGATTTGCCTGCTCTGCTAATCAGTGGGCCCATTGGCAGCCCACCTCTGCCAGTAATTGCCATTTCCTGTATGTGGAAACTAGACCATAAAGTTGGGACCACCAATGAAAGTGGCCAGAAAGGCCACAGACGGATCAGCGAGGTGAATAATGCATCTCTTATTTTGTTCTGCCCCTTATCTAAACTAAAACAACCCTTTTAAAGGGGTTTTCCCATTATAATTATTCACCTGCTTACTGAAAAAGAAGATTCATACTTACCTGCTCCATGCCACACCAGTCCTCTGTGCTACTTATTTTCCAGTCCCGCTATTGTTTACTGGTTATGCGCATGGTCACATGCCCTGCTCCAGTCAATGACTGCTGGATGTGCTGCTTGTGGCCATGTCACCGCTATAGCCAGTCATTGACGGGAGCAATGCATATGACCATGCCCATGCACTGCCTGAAGAAAAGAGTGCGGAGACCGCAAGATGGAGGCAGGGCTGAGCAGGTAGATATGAGTCTTCTGTTTCACGGGGAAGGCTGGAGGCATTATTTAAAATATAATTATAACTGGAAAACTCCATTAAGCCTTAGGTTATGGCTTATCATTGAGCAAATATACCAATACATTACATAGTAACATAGTATATAAGGCCGCAAAAAGACATTTGTCCATCGAGTTAGACCTGTTATCCTGCAAGTTGATCCAGAGGAAGGGGAAAAAAACTGTAAGGTAGGAAGCCAATTTTCCCCACTTAAGTGTGGGGAAAAATTCATTCCCGACTCCAAGCAGGTAATCGGATAACTCCCTGGATCAACGACCCCTCTCTAGTCACTATAGCCTGTAATATTTTTACACTCCAGAAATACATCCAGTCCCTCTTGAATTCCTTTATTGTACTTACCATCACCACCTCCTCAGGCAGAGAGTTCTATAGTCTCACTGCTCTTACCGTAAAGAATCCTCTTCTATGTTTGTGTACAAATCTTCTTTCCTCCAGACGCAGAGGATGTCCCCTTGTCACAGTCACAGTCCTGGGTTAAATAGATGATGGGAGAGATCTCTGTACTGACCCCTGATATATTTGTACATAGTAATTAAATCTCCCCTAAGTCATTTTTTTTTAAATAAATAACCCTAATTTTGATAATCTTTCAGGGTACTGTAGTTGCCCCATTCCAGTTATTACTTTAGTTGCCCTCCTTTGAACCCTCTCCAGCTCTGCTATGTCTGCCTTGCTCACAGGAGCCCAGAACTGTACACAGTACTCCATGTGTGGTCTGACTAGTGATTTGTAAAGTGGTAGGACTATGTTCTCATCACGGGCATCTATGCCCCTTTTGTAGCAACCCATTATCTTATTGGCCTTGGCGGCAGCTGCATAACACTGGTTTTTACAGCTTAGTTTGCTGTTCACTAAAATTCCTAGGTCCTTTTCCATGTCAGTGTTACCCAGTGTTTTACCATTTAGTATGTACAGGTGACTTGCATTATTCCAGGGCTTGACAAATTTCCTTGGAATCTAGGAGCCAGCTAAAAAAGTTAGGAGCCAGGCGGAGCCGCGTCATAAAGCCCCCAGTAGATGCCCCCATAGTGCTTCTCCTCCCCCCCACTTCTCCATAGAGCCAACCAATGATGCATGCCAGTACATAGGGCCCCCATAGTGGTCCTTCCTCTCTTCTCCATAGTGCCCCCCATAATGTGCGAGTATATAGGGCCCCCCATAATGTGCCAGTATATAGGGCCCTCATAGTGCTTCCCCTCTTCAATTGGTTATATGACACGTCAGACACTGCCAGCATCCAAGTGATCGCCCCTGGCGGCCGCCATGACATGTGGAAACCCTTTCAAGGATTACAGGGTCTGGAGGGGAGGGCAGAGGGGTCCGGAGGGGAGGACAGAGGGGTCTGGAGTGGAGGGCAGAGGGGTCCGGAGGGAAGGGCAGAGGGGTCCGGAGGGGAGGGCAGATAGGTCTGGAGGAGAGGGCAGAGGGGTCCGGAGGGGAGGGCAGAGGGGTCCGGAGGAGAGGGCAGAGGGGTCTGGAGGGCATAAACACAGCGGGCACCATGACACTTTACTGAGCACTACAACCCCCAGCTGGCGCTCAGCCTCTGCAGTTCCCACATCACTACAACTCCCACCTAGGGCTCAGCCTCTGCAGGCTCTGTATCGCTACAACCCCCAGCTGGGGCTCAGCCTCTGCAGTCCCCACATCACTACAACCCCCAACTGGGGCTCAGCCTCTGCAGTCCCCGAATCACTACAACCCCCAGCTCTTTTCCCCTCTTGTCATTCTCTTTCCCCCTCTTGTCATTCTCTTTCCCCCTCTTGTCATCCCCTTGTCATTCTCTTTCCCCCTGTTGTGATTCTCTTTCCCCCTCTTGTCATTTCCCCCATGGCATTCTCTTTCCCCATCTTGTCATTCTCCTTCCCCCTCTTGTCATTCCCTTTCCCCTCTTGTCATTCCCCCCATGGCATTCTCTTTCCCCATCTTGTCATTCCCTTTCCCCCTCTTGTCATTCCCTTTCCCCCTTGTCATTCCCTTTCCCCCCTAGTCATTCCCTTTCCTCCCTTGTCGTTCCCTTTCCCCCCTTGTCATTCACTTTCTCCCCTTGTCATTCACTTTCCCCCCTTGTTATTCTCTTTCCCCCCTTTTCATTCCCCCCCCCCTCCCATCGCTACCTCTAGTGTAGCATAGCCGAGCTCTGTATGGTCCACGGGTACAGGAGCTTTAGTTTTCTGTATCCGGGCGGACTGACAGGAAGTGCACACTGTCAATTACTTTACACAGTTTAGTGTCATCTGCAAAAATAGATATTTTACTGTGCAAGCCTTCTACAAGATCATTAATAAATATTTTGAAGAGAATAGGGCCCAGTACTGACCCCTGAGGTACTTCAATAGTGACAGTGACCCAATTAATGTGTACCATTAATACCCACCCTCTGTTTTCTATTACTTAGCCAGTTATTTACCCACATTCAGACATTTTCTCCCAGTCCGAGCATCCTCATTTTATATACTAACCTTTTATGTGGTACAGTGTCAAAGGCTTTGGAGAAGTCCAGATATACGACCTTCATTGATTCACCGCTGTCAAGTCTAGAACTTACCTCCTCATAGAAACTGATTAGTTTGACATGACAGATCTCTCATAAAGCCATGCTGATATGGCGTTATTTGCTTATTTTCATTGAGGTGCTCCAAGATAGCATCTCTTAGAAAACCTTCAAACAGTTTACCCACGACCGATGTTAAACTTAACGGTCTATAGTTTCCAGGATCTGTTTTCGGACCCTCTTTGAATATTGGCACCACATTTTCTATGCGCCAATCCTGTGTAACACTCCCTGTCAGTATAGAGTCCTAAAGAGGACCTTTCGCCGGTCCAAAGTTTGTTAGTCAAAGGTATGTACATGCAGAGCGCCACGGCACCCAGGGATGTCCCTGCACTTACTTGTATCCCTGGGGGCCGCTCCGTTCGTCCGCTGTAGCCCCCGGTACCGGCGCACGTGCTGCTGCTCATATCCTGGGAGGTTGCAGGATATGAGCTGAGCGCTGCGATTGGCCAGCGCTCCAGCCTGGGAGAAGGAGACGCCCAGGGCAAAAGAGGATGTCTCCGCCCAAGGCAAAACTAGCAGCAGCGCGTGCTCCGGTACCGGGGGCTACAGAGGGCGAACGGAGCGGCACCCAGGGATACAAGTAAGTGCAGGGACATCCCTGGGTGGTGCTCTGCATGTACATACCTTTGACTAACAAACTTTGGACCGGTGGAAGGTCCTCTTTAAATTTCAGAAATAAGGATCTGGCTATGACATTACTTAATTCTCTTAGGATACGGGAGTGTATATCATCTGGTCCTGGCAATTTGTCTGTTTTAATCTTTTTAAGATGCCGATGTACTTCTTCTTGGGTCAGACAGGGAACTTTTAATGGGGAATTTACTTTTACATTCTGCATTTCATCTGACAGTTTATTTTCTTCAGTGAATACAGTGGAGAAAAAAATATTTAATAGCTTTTGCTTTCTCCTCATCGCTCTCTGCAACTCCCCCCTTATCACTCTGTAAAGGGTCGACACCTTCAGATTTATACTTTTTACTATTTATATAATTGAAGAACATTTTAGGGTTAGTTTTGCACTCTTTGACAATTTAATCTCTCAGTCTCTAGTTTGGCCGCTTTTATTTGTTTTTTACATGTTCTATTTTTTTCCTTAAAGTTTTTCAGTGCTTCCTCGCTACCCTCCTGTTTTTAGTGATTTAAATGCTTTCTTTTTGTCATTTATTGCTTTCTTTACAGTTCTATTTATCCACATTGTTTTTTTCTTGTTCCTTAACCTTTTATTCCCATAAGGTATGTACCTCTCACAATTAGATTTTAGGACGCTTTTAAAAATATCTAATTTTGTGGCTGTATTTTTATTTTTGAGGACTTTGTCCCAGTTAGTTTAGGCCTATGTCCTCTCTTAGTTGGCTAAATTTAGCTTTTTTAAAGTTTGTTATTTTTGGTACTCCCTGAAGAATACTCTTTTGAATGATAATTGGAAGGTTATTACTTTATGGTCACTATTTCCCAGGTGTCCCCCAACCTGCACATCTGTTTTGTCAGGTCTATTGGTTAATACTAAGTCCAGTATGGCCGTCCCTCTAGTCGGGTCCTGAACCAGTTGGGAAAGGTAATTGTCTTTGGTTATTGCCAAGAACCTGTTTCCTTTGAGATGTACAGCTTTTAGTTTCCCAGTCTATATCTGGGTAGTTGAAGTCCCCCATAATAACAACCTCATTATGATTTGCCGCCTCGTCTATCTTGTTTAGTAATAGATTTTCTGTGGACTCTGGTATATTAGGTGGTTTATAATAAACTCCTATTAGTAATTTATTATTGTTTTTGCCTCCATGTATTTCTACCCACAGTGACTCCACATGTTCATGTCCCTCACTTATATCTTCTCGGACTGTGGGCTTTAGACAGGACTTTACATAAAGGCAGACCCCTCCCCCTCTCCGGTTTTGGCGATCCTTTCTAAACAGACTGTAACCTTTTATATTAACCTGCCCAGTCATAGCTATCATCCAACCATGTCTCAGTTATTCCCACTATGTCAGGCTTCTGGCATTAGTATACATACATTTAGGGTTTATGAATATTTTTTACCCTACTCCTTTCCTTCTGAACTGCTCTAGTCCCTCCTTTCATTCCTCTTCCAGTTACACTACCTCGCCCCCGGTCTCTATCTGCACGATCTTCCCCTCCTGTAATGTAATCCCCCCCCAGTCCCTAGTTTAAACACTCCTCCAACCTTCTAGCCATCTTCTCCCCCAACACAGCTGCCCCTTCCCCATTGAGGTGCAGCCCGTCCCTACGATAGAGCCTGTAGCCTACAGAGAAGTCATCCCAGTTCTCCAGAAACCCAAACCCCTCCTTACTACACCAATTCTTGTGCCACTTGCTAACCTCCATAATCTGCCGTTGCCTTTCTTGTGTGGCTCTTGGTACAGGCAGTATCTCGGAAGATACTACCTTTGAGGACCTTGCCCTAAGCTTTTGACCTAAATCCCTAAAATCATTTTTAAGGACGCTCCACCTTCCTCTAACTTTGTCATTGGTACCGATATGGACCATGACTGCTGGATCTTCTTCTGCCCCTCCCAGTAATTTGTCAACCCGATCCGCGATGTGTCAAACTCGAGCGCCATGAAGATAACACACTGTTCGTCAATCCCGGTCTTTGTGACAGATCGCCCTATATCTGTACCCCTAATAATTGAGTCTCCCACTACCAGCACCTGTCTGGCCTGCCCTGCTCTTCTGGTCCCCTGCTTACTGGAGCTGACATTCCCCTGACTGGCAGAGGAAGTGTCCGGCTGCAGCAGTGCCGTCCCTGAACTGAGATCCCCCTCATCTGCCAAACGTGCAAGCTTGTTGGGGTGTGTCAGATCAGGGCTAATCTCCCTGGCACTCTTCCCTCTACCCCGCTTTCTAACTGTTACCCAGCTAGTTACCTCACTTTCCTGATCTTCCATGCTACCACCCTCCCCCACATCTACCCCATAGAGTGCATGCTCAGTGAGCAGCAAACTCTTTTCCAAATTGTCAACGCTGCTCAGTATTGAAACTCGCCCGGTTAGATACTCGATGTGCGATTCCAAATGGGCAATTTGCTCACATTTTGAACAAAGATATGCACCCTCAAAAGGCTGTTCCAGGACTGCATACATTAGACAAGATGTTCACTGGACTGTGCTGACAATAATGGAACTCATACTAAATGGGGATTACTCAAGAAAAGAGATAAATACAATATAATGCAGTGATAAGAAACTGATTTACTGCAGTCCCCCACTAAAGTCCCTGAATCTGAAGTTACACACTTAATACAAACACACACTTAAAAATCAAACACGCGAACGCTCACGAACTCGCGTTATTTGCCTGCTTGTATAATGGGAGCTCTCAAAACAGCCTGCTTTTTTCCCTCTGGATTCTTTTAATAAAATGCAGCAATCTGCTTTACAACTTGTGTGTGTAGTGGTAGCCTGATTTCATTAACATCTCTACCAGCACATATGAAGCTGGTTCCATTAGTGATAAACCCATGACTGGTGTCAATTGGAGTAAAGTTATGTTATGAATTAGAGTTTTTAATTATAGAAAAATATTTTTGCGGTTACCGAAGCAATCTTGTGCTGTGAAGAACCTTCCAGACACATGGGATGCCATGCCATATGGACTGATAACATTTTGTATTTGTTGATAGAACACCACAGTTTGTAATGGGGAATTTACACTTTATGTAGGGTGCTAATTCATTCAAGACCCTTCTAACCCACAGACCTTCTCGACTAGTTGACTGAGTGGTTTAAAAATATGATTAATATATGCTTATGCTATATTCTTTCGAACAGCAGATATGCAATAATAGGTTTCTAATCTATTAGATTCTTCTCTACTTCATAGTCTATTCATTTTAGATCGGGTTTCAATGAATAATGATCTGCAATGTGGCAGCAGATGCACATACTAAGGCTATGGAGATCTGAGGAGTGTGGGTGTGGGAGAGATCTCATTTTTCTTTACATTTTTGTTGTATGTTTTTATTTGATGATCATTCTCTTTCCCTAATACATACTGAAAATTCATGCATGTGTTCTGAATGCAGTCTTCAAGGGATCATCTCCAAAAAATGATTTATTGCCTATCTCTGCCAGCATCCTCCTGCTCTTTCCAGCAAGTATGATTGCTTGAGTAGGACTGCCTAGCTTCGCCCTAACTGGTGTTCCCCTGCGTTCATCCTGCTGCCTGTAGGCTACATGCATGCGACCAATGAGTATTTAAACACTAGAACTAAGTTCTAGTTAGCTTGTTTCCTGCCACGGTGCAGTTTTTCTCTTGTTTGCCTGCTCTTCTACCGAAATCTGCTTGTTTCTGGATTTGACCCATGGCTGCCTGACCTCTGCCTGTTCCTTGTTCTGACCTTGTGCTGCCTGCCCTGACCATTAGACTGTTTACTGGATTGCTCTTACGCTGCCTGCCCTGATCTCTCCTTCTTTCCTGTTATTCAGTTGCTCACCCCTCTAGGTCTATGGATTCACAGGGGGTGCTCCACTATCTGGCAACCCACTGCCAGAAATATAAGACGTAATAAATAAGTAAAAATAAGTGGGCACACCTCCACCTGGATATTTTTGACCAGACAATTTATTAGTTATGCATAATAGCCCATTAGATAACACCTTTAGGAGTAGTCCCAACCCAAATCAGTTCCGTGGCACAGTGGATTCACATTTGCTTCTATACAGTGATTATAATGGTCCGTTAACATCTCATATTTTATTGTCTAGGTAAAATTACTGATAAAAGAAACATCTAATTAAGTACATCAGTATTCTTGAGTTTAATTTATATATTTCTTAAAAACACAATCCCCACTATCACTTAACCTCTTGGCATCTTTTAATATAAGAAGTACATACAACTGCATTGTACTAAATGGCAGGGAAGGAGTATAGCATTGCACAGTATTAGAAGATAATGCACAGGTATCCGAATACAGAATGGAAAGCTTTGCTTGGCGCGTAGCTGTACTATTAAGTAGAAATGGTGTTCCATAATAACTATTACTTGTTCTCCTGGCTCCCTGCCCTGCTACATGTCCTTTATCTTGTACACCTTTTAATGTTTAATGTATGTTCTTTTAGAATACACGATGGACAGATGTCTTTTTTCGCCCTTATAAACTATGTTACTTTACACAAAGAATAATTCCTAAAACTGTGTGAAGACTGGAAGCTAAGAAAAACGTCTGATAAAGAGAGGTGGAAAGACTCTGTGGCCTCTCTTAAGTTTCCCCGGAGGAATTTTAAGTGTTTTTCTTTGCACACCACCACTTTACATTCCTGGAGTAGCTTAGGAGGAGGGCACCTGTCAGTGGGTGCGTGGGGGAGTTTCACACTGCTACGGCTATAACTCAGACGTGGATTGGGTGACGTCAAGAGCATTCTTCATTCTTGAGGCTACAACATGGGAGGATCATTCTTTCACTAATGAAAATGCAAAGCTTTATAAGTGATGAACTGATGATGAACATTGCACAGCATGTGTTTCTGTAGGTGATCTAATTCTGAAGTAATTCCTTGTGAACGCCTCCTTTCATAAGATAAAGCAGCTAAGTATTTTAGCAGCTATCACATGCAAATTTAGCTAAGTATTTTCAAGATACTATGTTTTATTATAGAAACACATAAGAAAGGAAGTATACAGCGAATAACACCCTAGGAGCCTGAGATTTTTTTCCCAAGACAGATTTTTAATGTATTATTTATTTATTTATTTTTATTTCTCTTATTAGAAAACTAAAAAAATAAAAAATAAAGATAGCAATACATTTTACACTTACATAGTAAAAAAATCAAGCATCAACCAGAGAAGGATGAGAGTAATACAGACAAATACATGAATAGGGGTGGTAGGGCATCCATTCCCCTCCCACTTAAATACCCTCTACATGGAAATACTTGACTTATCCAGTACATGACAATAAATATCACATTGCTTAGGCCTCTTTCACACTAGCGTTGTTAGGATCCGGCGTGCACTTCCGTCGCCGGAATGCACGCCGGATCCTGCACAACGCAAGTGAACTGAAAGCATTTGAAGACTGATCAGTCTTCAAAATGCTTTCAGTGTTACTATGGCAGCCAGGACGCTACTAGCATCCTGGTTGCCATAGTAGCAGTGGGGAGCGGGGGAGCGGCATACTTACATTCCGTGCGGCTCCCCAGGCGCTCCTGAATGACGTCAGAGCGCCCCGCGCGCATGGATCACGTGATCCGTGCGATCACGTGATCTATGCACTGGGACGCCCTGACGTCATACTAGAGCGTCCCGGGAGCCGCACGGAATGTTAGTATGCTGCTCCCCGCTCCCCCTACTCTTTACTATGGCAACCAGGACTTTAGCGTCCTGGCTGCCATAGTAACCATTGACAAAAAGCTAAACGTCGGTTCCCGCAATGCGCGGAAACGACGTTTAGCTAAAGGCCGGATCCAGACTAATGCCCTTCAATGGGCATTAATTCCGGATCCGGCGTTGCGGCATGTCTTCCGGATTTTTGGACGGAAACAAATCCGCAGCATGCTGCGCTTTTGTCAATGTCCAAAAAACGTTGACATACTGAACGGAAGACATCCTGATGCATCCTGAACGGATTTCTCTCCATTCAGGATGCATTAGGATAATCCTGATCAGTAGCTTTCCGTCCTAGAGACCCGAGGACGGATCTCTAGGACGGAAAGCTAAAACGCTAGTGTGAAAGACGCCTTATCTTACCTTTAACCCTTTATTCCTTCTAATCCCCCTCCCATCCGCACCCCCACCCCTTATCCCCCTACCCTATACCCACAACTACCCCATCCACCTTAGGTTTCTTAATATCTAATATATAAAGTAGAACCCCCCTTATTCACTGGGATCGGTTCCAAAACCCTTCATGGATACCTGAAACTGTGGATATGTGAAACTGTGGATATGTGCTATATACTGTACATGCTGTTTGTACCTAAGATAAAAGAAGCACTTTACAACATCACATCCGATTTCTTGGCATCAATACTCTTGCACTTTTGGGCCATTATTAAGCAAAATAAGGGTAACTAGAACACAAGTACTACCGTTGATCTAATAACTCAGATGCTACAAGAATGGTACAGAGTTGAAATCATGAATATAGTCAAATATGGATAAGTGCATCTTTGGTTACTAAAACAGGGGTAACTACAGGGGTTTTACTATACCGTCCCTCTTTTTTAAGGGGGTTGTCTCACTTCAGCAAATGGCATTTCTCATACAGAGAAAGTTGGTACAAGGCACTTACTAATGTAATTTGATTTGCTGGCTTGATTAATTTTTCTGTCACATTATACACTGCTCATTTCCAGGGGTTACAACCACCTTGTAATCCAGCAGTGGTGGTCGTGCTTACACGCTATAGAAAAAGACGCTGGTCTCTCTGGTGGCCTGGACTGTGGAAGTGAACATAGGTTGGCGCTTTTTCCTATAGTGTACTAGCACGATCACCACTGCTGAATTGCAGGGTGGTCATAAACCTTGGATAGAAGTAGTGTATAATGTGATGAAAAAATGAATGATTCCAGCAAAGGAAACAATATGGACAATCACAATACATTAGTAAGTGCCTTGTATTAACTTTGTCTACGTAATAAATGCCATTTGCTGAATTGAGACAAACCCTTTAATAAAAATCAACAGCAATCAGGTTCTAAAAGCATGGTGATGATGGAAATCGAACCTGTTGGTCCTCCACTGAGAATGAGCCACCCCAAATCCCTGTTCTTTGCTGGAAAGTTAGCTACATAATTATACAATGTCCTCATCAATTGGAAAAAGCTGAAAGCAAGTTTAGTTGTTTCCAACTTTCCAGGGATTTAGAGTCCCTTGTTCTCGGCAAGGATTGGGATCCTAAAGGTCAGACCCCGACATAAAGCCTTTAAGCAGTCCAGCATTTCCCGGTACAGATGTTGTATCGTGCATACTGTGTATGTATGGCTCATCATGTTGAGTGAACATGCATGGTCCAATGTTCACAATGAATGTCCATTTAACGATTCTTGTTTTTGTAGAATCATATGCTGACCTGGGCAATCATTCCTAAAACAATTAGTTCTTTCGATTGTAAGTTAGAATGGTTTGAGCATTAGGGGTAATTCCTTCAATTTCATTGTCAATAAATGTGTAGTTGTTTTTCAGTATTGCACATTTCGCTTAGAGGTTATTATGATCATCATTCATATTAGTTTCAGGTTATTAAATGGCTTGTGGCATAATACTGATTAAATATGATAATTCAGAAGGGATGGGGAACTAGTTATTGTGGAAAAGCTGCGCTTCTTAATATTCGTCTTTTACCATCTACATTTTCTTTGTGTATTTTCCCCCTGACAGCTCAGTTCTTTTGACACAATGATGCTTGTTTTGTGGCTCACAAATGTGCCCTGAAAGACTTGTTAGCCAGTGGTATAAGCCGCATATCAATAATGAATGAACAGATGCTATTTGAAGGGTGGACATTGTTGTTGTTCATAGTCCCAGGCTCGATTGTATATTCTAATCCGGTGCTGTAAAACCATTACAAGAATAGGTCTGGGTTTCTTAGTCCTATTAGAATGGATGGGGTACAAAAATGGGATGCACTGTAGTCAGTGACTGTCTGAAATATTGGAAGTCTGGTTGAATGGTTTGGTCTATCTATTGCATAGTAATAGCTATATGGCGGAATATGTATTGCTCTCTAGAGGCTCACTGCACACAATATCTTATTAACCCTTTCAGGCCCGGAGGTGTTTTTTTTTTTTTTTGTGTTTTCGTTTTGCACTTCCTGCCTTCTAAGAGCCATAACTTTTTTTTATTTATCGGTTCACATAGCCATATAAGTTTTTTTTTTGTGGGACAGGTTGTACTTTCGAAACGCCACCATTTAATATTGCATATGATGTAGTAGGAAGCGGGGGAAAAAAATTCCAAATGAAGTAAAATTGCAAAATAAAAGCAATGCCACCACAGTTTTACGGGTTTTTAAATTACGACATTCGATGTGCGATAAAAGTGACAAGTTAGTTTTATTCTAAAGATCATTACGAATCCGGCGATACCTAATATGTATAGTTTTTCTTGTGTTTTGATAGTGATTAAAAATTCAAAAGTGGAAAAAAATAAGTTTTATTTTATTGTTGCCATATTTTGACCCTAATAACTTTTTTGTAGTTATGTGTACGGAGCTCTGTGGGGGCTCATTTTTTGTGGCGCAATCTGAGCTTTTCATTAATACCATTCTGGGGTGTGTATGACTTTTTGATCACTTTTTATTTCCTTTTTTGTAGAAAATGAAGTGACCAAAAATGGCGAATTGGCTATTTGGACGCTTTTTTCTGTTTGCCGTATGGGGAATATATTTTAATACTATGGGCATTTTCACACATTGCGACACCCATGATGTGTATTTTTTTAATTTTTTTAGTTCTAGTTCTGCTGGTCATGGACATTAGCAACGGGTGTCTGCTACAAGAAGCAGGCGGCCATCCGCAGCTATGGCGCCCACATCGGGCAGGAGCGGGCGCCATGTTTAAACACCGCTCCAATGGCGTACAGCTATGTCATGGGGCGGGAAGGGGTTAAATGAGTTATCCCCTAAGCTAGGAGATGCAATCTCTTACTGATCATGGGGGTCTGTGCAGGTGCCTCTTTATATTTTTTTACTGTACAGAAAACCTCCAAACCACATGTTGAGGAACCACAACACGGCTATAGTCAGACCCCACCCATCAGAATATTCTAGAGATATGCCAAAATATGGTTGCATTAAAGGGGTTGTCCGGGATCTAATTTTTAAAACCAGTTAAATCACTATTAATAGCGGTTTGAAGGTCCCCCCAGATGTTTTTAGGTATTTTTACACTTCTGTAGGGCTCCTACAGTCCCCCACTGTTTGTTTACCTCTATGTTTGTGTGCGGCAACTTCCTGCCACACAGATTTGTGGGTCCCAGCGCAGCATCGTGTTGTTTCAGGTGTGTGCCTGCTCCTCCATGCAGCCGCTCCCCTAATTCATATGCCGCCTCCTGACGCAACTATTCCCCCTCCTTAGTCACTCCCCTAAGCGCCTCCTGGCTCCGTCCCTCCTTGTAACGTGCGCTCTGTGTTTGCATTACACAGAGGCGAAGGAGGCAGCCAGAGAGCGATCAGACAGGGGGCGGCTTCATCTATTCACATAGCATGGCCATGTAGTCATATGTAACGTTGTCCATTTCTCCAGCCTGCTGCCCCATTTGCCTGTATTTTACACAGGAGGTGTTTACTATGCTAAGTAGCATAGTGCTCTGCCTCCTTCATTGCTAAGAAAGCGCCCTGCCCGGTGACGTCACCGGATCAGAGGGGCGTGGCTTAGCGCGGTGTGTTGCCTGGTTACCGCCCCTCCCTGCTCTCTGAATACGGTAATTACTGAGGCCGACGGTGACGTCACCGGGCTCCTTACACACACACCAATGTCCCCAATACCGGACAACCTCTTTAAATGGGATTTCTGTAAATAAATGTAATTAATTGTATAATTAAAAAATGTATATATATATTTATATATATATATATATATACACAATATTAGGACACACCTCTTAATCATTGAATTAGTGTTTCCTTTAGTGCCATTGCCACAGGTGTATAAAATCCAGCCCCTAGCCATGCAGTCTGCCCTTACGAACATTTGTGAAAGAACGGATGATTCTACAACTTCTTACCCCTAGATATTCCATGATCAAATGTAAGTGGTATTACTGTAAAGTGGAGCTCTTCCAGAAAGTGGCAGTCCATGTTCAGTTACAAAGCAATGTTACTGAGTCCTCGGCACTGCTCTGTAACTTTACGTGGTCTGCCACTTCGTGGCTAAGTTGCTTGAGTGCATAAAAGTCATCAAAGCTCTGGTGACTCAATAACTGCAGAGTCCTAACCTCCTCTGGCATTAAAATCAGCATAAAAACTGCCCTGTAGTGGGATCTTCATAGCATGGGTTTCTATGGGTGAGCAGTGGCATGCAAACCTTACATCACCAAGCACAATAACAAGCCTACGATGGAGTGGTGTAAAACACATTGCCACTGGTCTGAAGCATGTGTCACCTTTACCTATCTGGCAATCTAATGGATGAGTCTGGTTTTGGTGTATGCCAGGAGAATGTTATCTGCCTGACGTCATTGTGCCACCTGTAAGGTCTGGAGGAGGAATAATTCTATGGGGTTGTTTTTCAGGGGTTGGCCTAGGCACCCTAGTTCCAGTGAAGGGAAGTCTTACAGAGAGATTTTGGACAATTGTATGCTTCCAACTTTGTGCGAACAGTTTGGTGAAGACCCTTTTTTCCAGTATGACTAGTGCACAAAGCATGGTCTATAAAGGTATTGTTGGGTGAGAGTTTAGTGTTGACTGGCCCACACAGAGTCCTGACCTGAACCCCATCGAACATCTTGGGATGAACTGGAATGGAGTTCTTGTCCAAAATTGGTGTCTGTTCTCACAAATGTTCTTCTAGATGCATTGACAAACATGCTCACCAACAGTCCAAAATCTTATAGAAAGTCTTCCTGGAAGAGTGGAAGCTGTTTTACCTCTTTTGTCCATATAGTGTATATATAAGAAATAAACGTTTTTGGTCATTTTATTCTTACAAGAAAGCAAGCAATGGTTGAACTTGACAAAGCAGCGCTCCCAACTGCTCATCAGTTTCCTGACCCATGACACGGAGAACAAATACTTGCAGTAGTTCTGTATTGGATTCTTCATTGCTACCAGCCTGAGCAACTCCTCAGAATGAGCATGTAAGTGTGCAGCCCGAAGACAGATCCTGAATTTCATTTCATGCTTTGTCAAACAACAGATTCAGTCTTCACTTATGCACAAAAATAGAAAAAGGATCTAGGCAGATGTGAAACAAACATAGCAGCAAAAAGCAGTAATACATGTGCTTTACCAAATCAATTATCTAGATGGAAGACATATTCATGTGCTGAAAAAAGTAATAATGAAATGGAATACATTACGTGTTTGGCTGAATCACGGACCTTGCAATAGACTACTTTATATAAAAGCAAAATTTAATATAAATGCTCAAAAATCGTAATGTAGTAGAATAGAGTAATCCTTGATTTCCCAGTACCTGATTGGTAGATCTCATCAAAATACACCAATTAACTTAAAGAGTAACTAAACTTTTACACTAACTTTTAATATGTTGAAACTAACCACCTAAAAAAATCATTTTCTAATATACTTTATTAATTTTCTATTTTTACCGTACTTTTTCATCCCTAAAGCGCACCATTCACTGGTGCGCTAAAACTCAGTTCTCCGTACACCGCTGAGCTATCAGCGGTGTACGGAGTAATTATTTTATGAATGGGGCCGCAGCAGCACTGAGTACAGGCAGGAGCGCACATTGCTGGCTGGACAATTACTAACTCTTGGCATAGTACATGTGTGCCCTGTACCCATCTACTACGCCAGGATTAGCTGAGCAGAGCGGACTTCTGCTTTTGTCTGCTCCGCTCAGCTAAGAGAGCTGACATGCAGTGAACGGTGAGCTTTAGGGGTAAAAAAGTATGGTAGAATTGGAAGACTAATAAATAAAGTATATTAGAAAAAGATTTTTTAGGGTGTTAGGGACAACATATTAAAAGTTACTGTAAAAGTTTAGCTACTCTTTAAGGGTACTTTCACACTTGTGTTAGGCCTCTTTCACATTCGCGTTGTGAAGATCCGGCGTACACTTCCGTCGCCGGAATGCACGCCGGATCCGGCAAAACGCAAGTGAACTGAAAGCATTTGAAGACTGATCAGTCTTCAAAATGCTTTCAGTGTTACTATGGCAGCCAGGACGCTACTAGCGTCCTGGTTGCCATAGTAGCAGTGGGGAGCGGGGGAGCGGCATACTTACATTCCGTGCGGCTCCCGGGGCGCTCCTGAATGATGTCAGAGCGCCCCGCGCGCATGGATCACGTGATCCATGCGATCACGTGATCTATGCACTGGGGCGCCCTGACGTCATCCTGGAGCGTCCCGGGAGCCGCACGGAATGTAAGTATGCCGCTCCCCCTACTCTTTACTATGGCAACCAGGACTTTAGCGTCCTGGCTGCCATAGTAACCATTGACAAAAAGCTAAACGTCGGATCCGGCGATGCGCGGAAACAACGTTTAGCTAAAGGCCGGATCCGGACTAATGCCCTTCAATGGGCATTAATTCCGGATCCGGCATTACGGCATGTCTTCCGGATTTTTGGACAGAGACAAATCCGCAGCATGCTGCGCTTTTGTCAACGTCCAAAAACGTTGACACACTGAACGGAAGACATCCTGATGCATCCTGAACGGATTTCTCTCCATTCAGGATGCATGGGGATAATCCTGATCAGTAGCTTTCCGTCCTAGAGACCCGAGGACGGATCTCTAGGACGGAAAGCTAAAACGCTAGTGTGAAAGAGGCCTTAAACTTTTCCGGTATTGAGTTCCGTCCTAGGAAAAAAACTGATCAGTTTTATCCTAATGCATTCTGAATGGAGAGAAATCTGTTCAGTATGCATCAGGATGTCTTCAGTTCAGTCTCTGTACGGTTTTTGGACGGAGATAATACCGCAGCATGCTGCAGTTTTGTCTCCGTCCAAAATTCCGGAACACTTGCAGGAATGCTGGATCCGGCATTAATTTCCATTAAAATGTATTAGTGCCGGATCCGGCATTAAAATTACTGCATTGACGGATCCAGTCTTCCGGTCTGCGCATGCGCAGACCTTTACAAATGTGAAAAAAAAATAAAAATACCGGATCCGTTTTTCCGGATGACAACTGGAGAGACAGATCCGGTATTGCAATGCATTTGTAAGACGGATCCGCATCCAGATCCGTCTACAAATGCTGTCCATTTGCATACAGATTGCCGGATCCGGCAGGCAGTTCCGGAATCCAGCAACGCAAGTGTGAAAGTCCCCTAAGTCTATGATGGCTGCCAGACAGTTCTCTTGCCATATACAGGTATTGGACAGGGTCGATTTTTTTTTTTTTTTTTTAATCTATCTGTTCTCCCATTAGAAGGCCCAGAGGATTTCCAAACCAACCAAATTCTGCTGTTTGCTTACACAAAATTGTGTCACTCTATAGACTTCCAGAAACATCCATTTATAGCTAAAATATATTGCTAAGCTGAAGTGACATTTGTCCCAAGGGTATATAGAATTTAATATAGAACACTTGCACACATCTTCTTTTGCCTGCAGGAAACAACCAAGCAGCATTAAGATAGCCAGAGCTTCCCTCAGCTGGAGATAACTAGTAAAGTAAATAAATGTGCGCCACCATCCCAGTGGTAATCTGCGTTCATGTTGCTATGAATACAATTCAGCTGAGAGTCTTCATGGAATTGTACACGTAGAGAGGAGCGAGAAGCTACTGCCAGAAAAACACTGCAGATCACGCCATTCTATGGCCGAGCAAGTGTCCTGAGTCTGACTGCCTGTGCCACCGCCTGGTACAGAGCAAAGCTTGGCCCTTCCAAGTATTATAACCATTACAGTTATAATTCGCCGTATTCTTCCTTTGGGGCCTGTTATCATTTATAGACTAACAAGCTTTATCATAAGGTAAATTGCTCATTGTATTTCTTAAAGACCTGTGACCTCTCCTGACATGTTCGTTTTAGCAACTACTTGCATTCCCCATGTAATAACAATTCTGGAGCATCTACTCTTATGACACTATGATGTGCCATTCCTTTATTATTTCTGCTAGAAGTTATGAATGATTTTCTGACAGTTTGCAATGAAGGTCGAGATGGGTGTTAGCAGTTGGGAGGGTGTCCCTGCAGAGTGTGACATTATCTAGTCAGTGGACTGTGCAGCGACCCCTCCCCAACTGGTAGCGCCCAGCTGGACCTTAATTGCAAACTGTTAGCAATTCATTCAATTCTAGCAGGAATAATAAAGCAATGGCACAACATAGAGCCATAAGAATAGATGCTCCAGAATTGTTATTACATGGGGAATGCAAGTAATTGGTAAAGCGTACATGTCAGGAGAGGCACATGTAACAGGTCAGCCAGTGTCATAGGGACAAATCTGCTGACAGATGCCCTTTAATGTCAGCAGGACCTGACAATTTCAGTGGGGCCGACCATCTAATCTGGTTTGGGCCTTTCTGCAGATTGAGTCAGGGTACAGAAGGATTGGGCAGTGGGATCTCAGCATGTTCGATCGTTTTGTTCGGGGGGACATAAAACATCATTTTGTTGTCTTGCAGGACACATACACCTTCATCCAAACAAAGTGCGAATGTGTTTTGGGGTTGGGGGGAGAGTCAGGAGATATAGCTGTCAGCAGAAGATACAGCCATTTTTCATTGATTCCATGGATATTTCGGATTGTTAGCTGTAATCTATGCCATCGTTGGATGACACTGATGTGTGTAATGAGAGTACAGTTAGAACATCTTGATGTTCTGCTACAATAGGCAAAATGCATTGCTCCAGGAAATCTGTGTCAGTTCCTTTGAGGAATGTTTCATGTGTGTTTAGTAGAAAGCTTTTCTATAATTAAGGATAGAAATCCAGTATAAATTAGGAGAGCATTTAATTCCTTCCCCTGTCACTGCTGTGGTTATGTATTAACTTTTCTGGCAAAGCATACCCATGAGGGCTCCTATATACACACAGCTATCATTAGATGCAATGATAATACATTTACTGGATTTGCTATTAGTGCTCCCTGATCCATCTAATGGCCATGCTGATTCTCCTCCCCTTACCCCCAATGACGGCAGTGGATTCATTTGGGATAGTTTTTTTTCTTCTAGCATTATTTAGTACAGACATGTGCTATTGCTAGTAGATGCTACATATTGCGGTCATCCTGGTCCCAAGACCTCAAATCCCATTTTAGCTTTTGGATCTGCTGTGACATAGGACATAACACTCACTGGCTAGTGATCTAGCAAGTAGGTTTGATTAAATGTGGATACCATTAACAGTGTATGTTAGGGTATAATGTAGAATTGGCAGCTAAATTCCAATACCCATTGGCTCTATCTGCTGCTTTAGGATCTTGGGTCGTTATTGTGCTTTACATTCAGCATTTCCAGCAGAATCAAAGTGACTTAGGTAGATTGTTAAAACCATAAAAAACGGCGGGCAACTCTTTTTTTTGAGCACCACTCCAGCAACACCCCTTGTGCTGACAGCACACTCCTCCCATGCTCTAACCTCCCCTCCCCCTTAGATAGATGGCGCTAAACTGCACACCTAGCGCTGAGTTCTCACACCTGGGAAGATGGTAGCAGACATGCGTGTTCGCTAAACATCTTCGCATGCGCGAGAACCACAGTGCTAGATGTGAATTCTAGTGGTGTCAACACACACTGCACACTGTATAATAGAGGCAGTGGATACAGATATATAATATATCCAGCAGTGTACTGATATGTGAGGTACGAGGTATAATAGATGCCGTGTGTATAGATAAATGGTATATACAGCAGTGTACTGATATGTGAGGTATAATAGATGCAGTGGATACAGTTTTATATAGTATATCCAGCAGTGTACTGAAATGTGAGGTATAATAGATGCAGTGTGTACAGATATATAGTATATCCAGCAGTGTACTGATATGTGATGTATGAGGTATAATAGATGCAGTTGATACAGTTTTCTATAGTATATCCAGCAGTGTACTGACATGTGAGGTACGAGGTATAATAGATGCCGTGTGTATAGATAAATGGTATATACAGCAGTGTACTGACATGTGAAGTACGAGGTATAATAGATGCAGTGGATACAGATATATAGTATATCCAGCAGTATACTGACATGTGAGGTACGAGGTATAATAGATGCAGTTGATACAGTTTTCTATAGTATATCCAGCAGTGTACTGACATGTGAGGTACGAGGTATAATAGATGCCGTGTGTATAGATAAATGGTATATACAGCAGTGTACTGACATGTGAAGTACGAGGTATAATAGATGCTGTATGTACAGATATATAGTATATCCAGCAGTGTACTGATATGTGATGTATGAGGTATAATAGACGGCGTGTGTATAGATAAACGGTATATAAAGCGACCTCCACAGCATTCCACCTCTTTATTAATGACCTCCACAGTACTCCATCTCCTTAAGGGCTCAACCGTGGTTGTAGTCCGCATCCGAGCTGCATTTTTTGCGGCTCAGGTGCGGACCTATTCACCTCTATGGGGCCGCAAAAGATGCGGACAGCACTCCGTGTGCTGTCCGCATCTGTTGCGCTGTTCCGTGGCCCCGTAAAAGTTATGAGTCATGTCCTATTCTTGTCCGTTTTGCAGACAAGAATAGGCATTTCTAAAAGGGCCATCCATTCCGTTCCATAAATTTCGGAAGGCACACGTGCGGCATCTGTGTTCTGCGGATCCGCAATTTGCAGACCGCAAAACACAGCACGGTTGTGTGAACGAGTGCAAACAGTGATTTCCACAAGACCCCGCCCCCCTTAACAGTGTCCTCTACAGCAAATTGCCCCTTAACACTGACCTCCATATTGGACCGTCCCCTTAACAATGACCTCCACAGCAGCCTGCCCCCTAACTGTGACCTCCAAACCACTCCGCTCCCTTAACAGTGTCATCCACAGTGCCCTGCCCCTTTAAAGCTGACCTACGGCAGTGAAATAAAATGGCTGGGTTGTTATGGAAACCTGGTATAAAACTTTGTGTATATGGAGACTAAAGGCCTGCGAGCTTCTATTGGCTGATAAGGGTGATGTGACTGTGTATGGCAGTTGGGATATGAGGAAAAAGACCAGCAGGCTTCTATTGGCTAACGTAGGTCATGTGATGGTGCCATATTTGCATTTTTTTTGGGGGAATATCTCAGGAACGGTACATGCTAGAGAGCTGAGAGCCGGTTTAAAACCTTCCCGGACACCTGATGTACCTGTGTGCAAAATTTCGTGATTGTAAATGCGACGGTGCAGATTCCTTTAGTGGACATATATACATGCATACATACATATACAATAATGTACAGATATGTAAGGTACGAGGTATAATACATGCAGTGTGTACAGATATATAGTATATGCAGCAGTGGACTATGGGAGGTATGAGGTGTAATTTATACATTATACCTCACAGATCAGTACACTGCTGTATATACTATATATCTGTATACACGGCATCTATTATACCTCTGACTATATGACCGTCATCAACATGTGAGCTGTGACGTTACACCTCCTTTTACTCCCTCCATTCTACCTTCCACCAGAAGGCTCTTTCCCTCCAGCTCCAGCTTTACTGCTCCTGTCCTGCAAGTTCCAAACAGAGTTGAGACATTTAAATGGGGGGAATTGCTGCCGCCAGTGGGTTGAGGGTATCGGGGACAATAATGCTGGGTATTCTGTACTTCATGGTAGTATGTATTTGGCGCTGTTGGAATGTTGTATTTATGTGGCGAGGCTGGTAATTTACACGCTGGTATCAGGTGCTGATGTGGAGGTATTTTGAGCTTTATCATGGGAAGGGTAATGTATGTTCCTGACCATGTGATTAGGCATTTTTATGTTCCACTCTTATTTATTTTTCTTTTTTTCTGGTATTAATGGTTTACATAGGGTCCTGACGAAGTGAAGTAAAATTCACTTCCGCAGTGTGCATTATTTTTATGCAATATCGTTTATGGGCTGGTGGGGTTTGTATGCTAGGGCTGCTTTGTAATCCCAGTCTAGCCCTGATGGCACACTGTGTAATACGCATGGAGCAAGGGAAGGGGCCAGGAATGGTAGTGGGAGGGGGTATGGATGGGGAATAGGGTCTCAATTTAAATTCTTGCTATGAGGCCTTATGATTTCTATGTACATCCCTGGCTGTAACATATCTATAGCCGTGGGCCCTATGGGTTATTTAAAGGGGTTGTCCAAGTTATATTTATTGATGACCTATCCTCAGGATAGGTGATCAATATCAGATCGGCGGGGGTCCGACACCCGGCACTCCCGCCGATTAGCTGTTTGAAGAGAAGGCGCGTGCCGTGCCAGCGCTGCCTCCTCTTCATTGTTTACCTGCTGGCCGTTGCATCTGCAGCAGTGAGCAGGTGTAATTATACCCAAGCCGTTCCATTCATTTCAATGGGACGGCTTGTTCATATACAAGTGTATACTACAGAGTCGTTCCATTGAAATGAATGGAACAGCTTGAGTATAATTACACCTGCTTACTGCTGCAGATGCAACGGCCAGCAGGTAAACAATGAAGAGGAGGCAGCGCTGGCACGGCGTGCGCCTTCTCTCCAAACAGCTGATCGGCGGGGGTGGCGGCTGTCGGACCCCCACCGATCTGATATTGATCACCTATCCTGAGGATAGGTCATCAATAAATATAATTTGGACAACCCCTCTAATACTTGCATAAATAGCTAATTATTGCTGAATTGATTATTACTGATGGCCATTATTGGTACATTGAATACATTACAGCAGAGGAGGTCAAGAATGATGAGGTCTGTACAGCTGCAATTCAGTTTACATGGCAGTGCATACTGTGTACTAAAGACAAATAATAAGGAAAATTGCATTCTTACCTCTGGATCTTCAGAACACAGGCTCGTGCGGTATAAAAATCGCAGCAATTCATGAAAGGAGCACTGGGCAGCCTATATTCATTTCCTTGTGCCTAAAATAGACCCGAACAGAATTGCATTATTGCTGTATGGATGATAAGAGTGCTAAGTGTCAGCAGTGAAATATGAGGATAGATCCATTCCATGAGCCATAAAAGCCTTAGACTTCAATGAAATAACTGACATAGAGGGGGACTCCGCTCAGTAACAGTTCACTTCCAGGATTCACTCTCTGTAATAAGATCAAAGAGATGAGATAACCTGTGTCCCCAATTGTTGGGCAAATGATAGATTGTGTGGGCACCGGATTCCGTGACCTTGGTGATCTCTACATGCGTGATCACTACAGAGCTGTTTGTCTTCTTTGTGTAGCTCTGTTACATGAGGAGGTGAGGTACTAGCAACATGGGATCAAGACGGAAAAAGGAGTTTTATGATCTAATACCTATGCTATGTGCCTTGTGTGATCGCCAGACATTAATATATTGTTCTTGTGCCTAGCACAAACGGTTCACCGGGTTAATATTATTCTGTATGTTCTTTAGATGAAGATGCAGGCGTTAGTTACCTGGAGGATACTGGGTTATTGTATTTGCCTGATCTGATGATTTATCAATTATATCACCATGTAGCAGGTTCCTGAGGCTGGGTTTACATGTTTAGGTTTTCTGGTATGGGTTTTGGAGCAAAAAAAAAAAAAAACAGGACTGTATTAAAAAAAAAGAGGTTAGGAGGGATCTGTGCTTTATATTTATCCATTCATGGTTTTGGCTTCAAAAACTGCATCAGAAAACCTGAACATGGAAAGAAAGCCTAATGAGCAATAAGTACTACAGTACAAAAAGTAGTAACCAAAGTACTCCAATACTTATAGTTTAGGCTAGTTTCACACTAGCCAACAGGCTGTTCCCCTCCGGAATAACCTGCCAGATCCCTAGCGCTAGCGTTAAACTAGCCTTACAGCAGAGTTATGAACAATTTAAATGATCTTTCATAAAAATGGGAACAATCACCCCATACTCACCAGACCACACCAGGGACGCAGAGGGTGTGCATGCCACTCGGCCTCCTCCACTACGCCTTTTCCTGCGCTGTGTGAGTTACTACAGAGGAGAGTGACGACCGTATCTCGACACATGCCCCCTATCTTGAGCCATGTTATGGATGGGAATGCTGTCTAGATGGGACAGAAGGCTTTTTCAGCAAGGGGGCAGGACTTTGCTAATGTAGAAAATGGTGTAAAAGGTGAAAAAAATTGTATATTAGTAAAGGGAATACTGTATGACCAACATTAACATTCATTGTTTTACATTAGCAATTTCGTGCCCATTACACTGAGCTTCAATAACAGACCCAGTGCATGGACAAGTGTGGTGGTATTTTTGGAAACAGAGGGCCCCGATCTTGGACAAATTCCGGACAAGTGTCCGACAGGTGCATGCTGTTAGGTGTTGAAAGCCCTTAGAGCTATATTACACCAACAGATTATCTGACATAGTTTCTGAGTTTACGCCCACAGATCTTTTGGTATACACACCATCTATTGGTCCGATTGGACACACATTGGTCAGATAATCTGTTGGTGTAATACAGCCCTTATGCTTTATTATTGGAGTGTGGCACTAATGATAATTAGCGACATTGCTTGTCAATTTCTCCTTATTGAATTGGATATATCAGAAGCAGAGAATCATTTAAAAAAAACTGATTTGTATGAGGCTTTCGCTTTCATATGGAAGGTATCACCTAAACAAAAAAAGCCTAAAAAATGCTTGATTTGCTATAATTTTTTTTTTAGCCTTTTTGAGGCGATTTTCATGGCTTTTTATAGGAAAGTATGTATCACCTGTAACTTCACATCCTCTGTGGAGCAGTGTATTGAAAATACATTGGTAAAAAAAAAAACATTAAAAAGTGCATCACACACTGACACAGTATATTTCAAGCAGGGCAAAAAAACAACAATGGATTTCTATGGGCCAAAATGCCATGCAATAAGGGGGGAAAAAACTCAAGATTGAGAGAATGTTTAAAAAAAAAAAAAAAGCCACACCGCAAGGGTAAAGCAATGCCACTATCAAAAAATGTCCTGCCTTTAAGATTTCTCATAGATTTCCATTCAGCATCTGCCTAAACACCAGCCAAAGGCATGCACCAAAAACCTGCAAAACCCTCAAAATGCCAATAATAAAAAATAAACATTGTGTGACACCAGCCTTAAAGAGTAATAGCAAAACATGTAATTGTTCATGCAAATGTTTTCTTAGTAGGAGTAAACCACTGCACCTTGAAGAATGCCCTGGGCAGATTGACCTGGATCTACATTAGCATGCCTTTGTCAATATTTCCTTTTTAACTGCAGTGGTATATTCCGTTTGAATATGGTGTGCATTTTTATATTCATTGGGGCAGGTTGACTACTGTGAAGGCATCAGAATTTTGGCACACGTGCCTACGTCACAAACATTAACGGTCTGAGACACTTTTTTTGTCAGACAAGAGAGGAAACTAGGCATGGCTTAGCAGGAAGGGGAAGTGGTTTGATATGCAACAATGTCCGCAAAACTTAGCATTTTGTAGAATTCTGTTGTACAGTAAGCCAACTAATAGATGGCCTAAAAATGCACCAGATTTATCTTACAAAAACGCAACTTTTTGCACTCATGTTTTTGGAGTTGTATTTTGTGCCAAATTTTCAAAATGTTTCACACCATTGTTAAATTTGTTGCAAACTACTTATGGATTCTTCAGTTTAATGTCTAATAAAGGCTCTATCAGTTTGTATGCCCCAGGGGACAATGATAAATCTGACTAAAATGTAACCCCTACCCACAAAACATCTGTCTGCCCCATGTGGTTTGCACCATGCCCTATGTAATCTGATGGGCATGGTGCAAACTACATAAAACATGGCCCATACATGTCATACATTTTTTCTCAAATGCCTACTGCACTGCCAAAACAGCCCATTTTACTGCAGGAGCAGTACATTTCTTACAGAATTACTATATGGGCCCTATTAAATTTGTGTCTTTATGGAAAAATGTAGTTGTAGTCAAGAGATTTCTGGATTTTTATATTAGAGTGTCTCTGTAACGACTATAGGTAGGGACAGGCAAGGACAGTGAGCTCTAACCTAGAACCCAGCCCGCTTTCCCTACCTACTTGCAGTATAAGCCCTACTTGGCAGAACTGCAACTGGATGATGGTCCCTACTCAAAATAAGTGCAGAGACGGAAGAACACCAACAGAAAAACAAACACCAGAGCAGAGTCGTGCGGAAAAGGGTCAGAGCGAGACAGACTACGCAGTACCAAATTCTAGAGCAGGGGTGGTCAGAAGACAATCAGAGGTCAAAAGCACAGAAGAGTCGGTACACAAATGCAGGAACAGGGAAAGAGGAATCTAGCTAGTGAGCCAAACCAGACTAACACTGGCAATGGTGCATGGCAGGAGGGGATTTAAATAGAGCGCCAAGTCCCTGGATCAGAACCTGATAGCTCATGGCACTCCATTAGTCAGAAACATCAGCACACAGGAATAGAGGAACTCCGCTCTATTCCAGCACACGCCCGCTGCTGGAAGAAACAGAGCATTGCATCTCGTTACTATGGATCCGTTCGTTTCACCAGTGGGCCTGGCTCAGCAGCGCATCTCTCCCAGCGCGGCTGTGCCAAGGCTGAGGGTCGCGCCGCTGGAGCCTGGGCAGGTAAGTTTATTACATTCTCCTTTGCTGACCTGATCATATTAAATACTAAAAAGGTGAGAATTAGTGAACTCAGTTGGTGAAGTGCTTTAGTAAAGCACATACTTTATCACAGTGCGCCAATTTCCCATTTTTCGGTAATTTGTTTTTGTTGCATATTTTGGTCCTAATGTATGAAACAAAAGACCCAAAGCCCAAAGTAAAATTGTTGATCTCTATTCACCACTAAGCACACTGTAGAACAGTTTTCTTTATTTCCAAAATATGAATTTTATTCTCTTCAGCAAATTGTATTTTTTATGAAGTTTAGATGAGGAGATACTTGATTCAATAGTTCTCAGGATCTCAGATGTAGTAGTCCACTCTGTGTCCAGAAAAATCCTATGTTATCTGTTCAAATCACTTTTAATAACTAAAACAGGGAAAATAGTGGAGAGAAAATCAATAAACCCTCATCTCATTGATGGCGAGATTAAAGATAGGACAGAGCAGGAGGCAGGAAATAAGTTATGGGTCACTCATTTTAAGCTATGGGTCAGGGACTCTGAGAAGCTGGCGTGCTGCTGCTCTGTACATGGATCCCTTGGTTTCTGACCATGACCTGCTGTGTCTTTAGGGATGGTTTGAGCTTTTTACATTAGTGGCTTTATTTTCCCTTATTGATATATAACTGTTTATATGACTTATCAGGCCCTCTGCATGGAATCCACATACAGCAGAATACATCATTTTGATACCTTTGGAAACATTGTACAAATGAGATTGTAGAATTCCATAGCAATTCCCCAACAGAAAATCCCAAGAATCATCCAATAACAACTTGAAAGGATGAATGGCATTTCAGAACGCTTGCCTTGGAAATTCTTCTACAAACACAGGTTTGTGGCAGTCTTGGTTTGCAGTCCATTGACAGAATACAGTCCACTGTAAAAGGCAGCGTTCTAAAAGCATACAATTTATTATTTTTTCATAAAAAGGGGTGCACATACATACAACAAAACAAGTACAATAAGCATGAACAAGCATGCTGAGCGTTGGTTTTCACGCATCACTTGTGCGTTGCATGAAAATCGCAGCATGTTCTATATTCTGCGATTTTCACGCAACGCTGGCCCCATAGAAGTGAAAGGGGCTGCGTGAAAATCGCATCTGCAAGCAAGTGAGGATGCAGTGCGTTTTCACGGATGGTTGCTAAGAGATGTTTGTAAACATTCAGTTTTTTATCACGCGCGTGCAAAAAGCATTAAATCGCATTTGACCTGCGATAAAAACTGAACACTATCGCAAACAAAACTGATTGTACTTGCTTGCGAAAGTTCGTAGGCCTACATGTCAGTGTTTGGTCAGTGATTTCCATCACTGATTGTAATCCAAAACCACTCACCTGGTTTTGGCTCAGAATCACTGATAAAAATCACTGACCAAACACTTACAGTTGTGTTCAAAATTATTCAACCCCCACTGAAATTGAGTGTTTTGGCCAGTTTGACATTGATTTTGATCATTTCAGTCATCTTGTTTGCAATTAAATCAAAGAGGCTCTTGTAAGTCAGACAAATATAACATAACATTTATAATGAAATAACCACAAATGTCTTTTCTGTGCTCACATCATTATCAGTTTTATTCAACCCCCAAGTGACATTCAATCTTAGTACTTAGTACAACATCCTTTTCCAGTTATAACAGCTTTTAAACGTGAAGCATAGCTTGACACAAGTGTCTTGCAGCGATCTACGGGTATCTTCGCCCATTCTTCATGGGCAAAAGCCTCCAGTTCAGTCACATTCTTAGGCTTGCGCGCTGCAACTGCTTTCTTTAAGTCCCACCAGAGGTTCTCAATCGGATTTAAGTCTGGTGACTGCGATGGCCTTTTCAAAATGTTCCAGCCTTTAATCTGCAACCATGCTCTAGTGGACTTGGAGGTATGCTTGGGATCATTGTCCTGTTGAAAGGTCCAACATCTCCCAAGCCTCAGGTTTGTGACGGACTGCATCACATTTTCATCCAATATCTCCTGGTACTGAAGAGAATTCATGGTACCTTGCACACGCTGAAGCTTCCCTGTACCTGTAGAAGCAAAACAGCCCCAAAGCATGATTGACCCCCGCCATGCTTCACAGTAGGCAAGGTGTTCTTTTCTTCATAGGCCTCCTCCAAACATAGCGTTGATCCATGGACCCAAACAGTTCTAATTTTGTTTCATCAGTCCACAGAACACTATCCCAAAACTTTTGTGGTTTGTCCACATGACTTTTGGCATACTGCAGTCGACTCTTCTTATTCTTTGGAGACAGCAAGGGGGTGCGCCTGGGAGTTCTGGCATGGAGGCCTTCATTACGCAGTGTGCGCCTTATTGTCTGAGCTGAAACTCCAGTACCCGCATCTGACAAATCTTTTTTCAGTTCCTCAGCAGTCACACGGGGACTTTTCTCCACTTTGCGCTTCAGGTAGCGCACAGCAGTCGAAGTCAGCATCTTCTTTCTGCCACGACCAGGTAGCGTTTCAACAGTGCCCTTTGCCTTGAATTTGCGAATGATGCTTCCTATGGTGTCTCTTGGTATGTTTAACATCTTTGCAATCTTCTTATAGCCATTGCCCCTCCTGTGAAGAGAAATCACATCTTCTCTTGTCTTCCTGGACCATTCTCTTGACTTCACCATGTTTGTAAACACACCAGTAAATGTCTAGAAGGAGCTGAGTATCACAGTCATTTTACATCTGCCTAATTGGTGCTTATTATGCTTGATTGCTGCTCCTTGACATCCACAGGTGTTTTCTATACCTGATCGAAAACACTTGAATGAACCTCTGTTCCTAAGAGTGGTCATCTTTAAGGGGTTGAATAATTGTGTCAATGAAGAAATCACAAAAAAAACATTTAATACTGTATTACAAAAACAATTGATGTCATTTTAGTTGCATTTGGTTCTTTAAAAAGTCCTTGTAAGATTTCATTCTGTACACAATTACAAATGTACACTAAATTCCCTAAAACCCTTTACAGCATTGGGGGTTGAATAATTTTGAACACAACTGTACATGTAAATAAGGTCTCAGGAGGGAAGATAAAATAAATACCTCTCCCTCCCCCGGTATAATATAGGGGAATATTTTTATTCCCCTATATTGGGGAGTATAGAATCAAGGAAGAGCAGGACATAATAGTCCAGTTGGCAGGTTTTATAATTTTTTTTTTTAACATGTCTTTATTGATTTTACAGATATCAAAATAAACAGAAGTATAACATTATATGCGCACACCAAGGGGGAGATTTATTAAAACTGGTGTAAAGGAAAACTGGCTTAGTTGTGCCTATAGCAACCAATCGGAGTCCACCTTTTATTTTTCACAGCTCCTTTGGAAAATGAAAGGAGGTTTCCTTTACTCAGCTTTTGATAAATCTCCCCCCAAGTGTATATCATAAAATCTGGAACATTATCTTTACAGATAATATGCACAAGTAAGCATTATTAGTAAGGCTACATGCACACGACCATATGTGTTTTGCGGTCTGCAAATTGCGGATCTGTATGCCATCCTTTTTTTTGCAGATCCATTGTAACAATGCCTATCCTTGTCCGCAAAACGGACAAGAATAGGAAATGTTCTATTTTTTTTTTGTGGGGCCACAGAATGGACATATTGATGCGGACAGCACACCGTGTGCTGTCCAAATTTTTTGCGTAACCATTGAAATAAATGGGTCCACATCCTATCCGCAAAAAAACCTTTCACACTTGTGTTTCCGGCATAGAGTTCCGTCGTCGGGGCTCTATGCCGGAAAAGAACTGATCAGTCACATCCCCATGCATTCTGAATGGAGAGAAATCCGTTCAGGATGCATCAGTTCAGTCTTTTTGACATTTCAGGGCGGAGATAATACCGCACATTTTTCCCATTGGAATGTATTAGTGCCGGATCCAGCATTCAAAATACCGCAGGCACAGACCGGTAAGAATGTGAAAAAAATATATAACGGATACGTCTCTCCGCATGACAAGCGGAGAGACGGATCCGTTCTTCAAATGCATTTTCTTGCCGGATCACTCTGCCGCAAGTGTGAAAGTACCCTTAGCTCGATGAAATAAATAAAAAAATTGAAATAAAAAAAAGCAAAGAACAAAGTAATACACCCCAAAACAAACATGAAACAATCCCCCCTCTACCCTGTTAGCAGCCTCATCACCCCCTTTAGGCTAGGGCTAAATGGTGACTAAAAGGGTACAACTACATTCGTTCATTATAATAATATATTTATTGTGATTTGTCGTGTCGCAGTTAGCATTATAAAAAATTCCACCATGTAGTCCTCGCCTAACAGATCCATCTATGACGCAAGCATCGGGACTAAATTTAGGCTTGCACCCTAAGTCCTCCTAGAGTGCCCTTTAGATCTTTTAGCTTTTCTGCTGCCTGAGGTAAAAAATAAAATGGAGCCCCTCCTTTCCCCCTGCCTCAGTGCTTTGTAGCCAGTGGCAAGGGAGCACCTAGTCTTTCTGCTGCCTGAGGTAAAAATTGTAATGTCACCCACATGCCAAATTCTCAACCCATCCCATTCCCTCCAGATTGGTGGGGGGTCCGACACCCGGCACCCCTGCCGATCAGCTGTTTGAAGAGAAGGCAGCGCTACGAGACCTGTTTTCTCTGCTCTGTTTACCTGCTCACCGCAGCATTTGCAGTGGTGAGCAGGTAAACAGAGCAGAGAAGGCAACGCTCATACGGAAAAAAAAAAAAAAAAACGGACAACCCCTTTGAAGACATACTTGGAAACATTACATACAGTGCTACAGAACACACAGGGTAATACAGCGCTACATATGTACCACTTACATCCAGTGACGTCTCCTCTCTGATGTAGATGTTCTCTTTCCTCATCTTCTCCTTTCAGACCAGACCACCATGATGATTTATTTCAGCCATCTCTTCTCTCTGCAGAGTTTGACAAACAGACATCTTAGTTTCCTACTTTTCCACCATCTCCTCACTTTCTGAACACCCCATCCTGCCACTTCTTATACTGTGCTCGCTGTGCTTCCCAATACTATACTGCAAAAATAGTTCCCCTGAAAATACTGGTACCACACAGTGCGCCTGGTACCCTCTTATCTTTCAGATCACACCCACATATTAAACCTCAGATGAGACCCCCATCTCAGACCAGACCTTCTTTAGACCTCTATGTCAGACCCCATATCAGACCTCAGATCAAACCCCCATTAGACCTCCATGTCAGAAGCCCCCCATCTCAGACCTAACCCCCCCATGTATCAGACCTTAGACCAGACCCCATCAGACCTCTTAGACCCCCATTAGACCTCGAGACCCCTATATCAGACCTCAGACCAGACCCCCATATCAGACCCCCATTAGACCTCTAGGCCCCCAATAGACTTATAGACCCCCAATCAGACCCCCATTAAACTTACAAACCCCCATATCAGACCTCAGACCAAACCTCCAGACCCCCATTTCAGACCCCATTAGACCTCCAGACCCCCATTAGATTTCCAGACCCACATATCAGACCTCAAACCAGCATATAAGACCCCCATTAGACCTCAAGACCCCCATATCAGATCTTAGACCATTATTCCAGACCCCCATGTCAGATCTCAGACCAGAACTCCAGACCCCCATTAGACTTACAGACAGTGTCGGACTGGGGTATCTAGGGCCCACCAGTAAAATGTATTTTGGGGGCCCACCGTATGGATACATTCAAATATAATAAATAATCTAACAAGTTTTTATATGAACATAGGCTGATTGAGGAGCTGTACATTGAATATATGTATGTAGTGCAGTAAATCTACTGTGCCATGTGCCACTGGTGCAGGGAGTAGGAGACTAGGGGCCCACCTTGCTCAGGGGGATTCCCCTGTACCCCTGTGGGCCAGTCCGAGTCTGCTTACAGACCCTTAATCAGACCCCCATTAGACTTACAGACCCCCATATCAGACCTCAGATCCCGCATATCAGACTTCAGATCAGACTGTAAAATAAATAAATGAACTTGCCTCTCGTGCTCCGCTGCTCCTCTCCATGTCCGGTGTCGCCGGCTCTCATCTCTTCTCAGGGCCCGCGCTGCATAGTCACCTGACTGCCTGCAGTGTCAGGTCATAGTGCACTCTGATGCTGCAGGCAGCCAGGACACAGCAGCGCGGGACCTGAGAAGAACAAGCAGCGCTTCACTCTTCCGCCTCCTGCATACTAATCCATAATGGAAGAGCTCACTAGTATTCCCTTGCATTGCATCTCATAAAGGGAAAAGTAGGGCAAGGTGGGCATCGGTCACAGGCTATGCCGTCGCTGCCCCTTCAAAGCCAGCACAAGATGCCGCCTAAAGCGAGATTCTCATCTCTCTTCATGGCAAAAGGGGACCTGGGTGAGACAGAGAGGTCGCACAACCCATAAGAGCTCTGAAGAAGATGCCTAACAGTAAGGTGTCTCCACTATTTCTTCCTGTATGTATATTGAAGAGTTGGCCTCAGCTTTAGGTGCTAGTGTGTATTGATAGATATTTGCATGGAAATGTTATGCACTCCCCGTCCTTCAACTTGAGGTATGTGGCTTTCCTCCCACACATATACATGCGATCATTGTGGAGTGAACAGGGGCTGATGTGAGTGGTTGCTACAAAATATGTTCCAATGCCATATAATAAAATGGAATTCAATGAATGAGCAAACTTTGGGTTCATAGCAAGTCATTGTATGTTGTGCTGTCAGGTATTTATTCTCATCTCAAACCACAACACTTTAGATATTTCTCCTCTCTAGTACTTATAAGGCAGGTCTTAGGGTGTTTTCACGCATAGTTTTTTTCTGGCTTTTTTTTTTTGCACTTTTGCTGTTTTTTTATTACGGTAGCTACAGAATAGCTGCTGGTTGTCAGCTTGTGCCAAAATCCACAGAGGAAAAACCTGCTATGTTTTAACATACCCTAAAGGTTTTCAGCCTCTGAATGCAAACAAGAATATTTTCATTAACCAACGGCAAGCATGAAAATGATGAACACCTTGAAAATCAATCTTTATTAATTGCTGCAATCCATCTAAAATAAACTCCTGTTTCAAGCAGACCCTGGAGGTCTTTGATAGGCTCGACTAACCAAACAGCACAATACATTTTTGTGCATTTTTGAATAGTACAATAGATCTGTACATGTACTATGCTTCCATTAGGCTAGGTATACATGTGTGGCTCTGTTCTGGTGTAGGAACATTAAGGCTGGGTTCAGACTTGAGCGTTTTACAGCGCGTTCCTACGCGCTGTAAAACGCCCAACAGGCGAAAACCCATGTTTCCCTATGGGCATGGTTCTCACCTGAGCGTTTTACAGTGCGTACGAACGCGCTGTAAAACGCCCTACGCCCGAAGAAGTACAGGAGCTTCTTTGGAGCGTATTGTCGCGCGTCCCCCATAGGGATATATAGCGCAAAAGCGCGCACGACGCGCGATTTTTACTTTCATTTTCACGATGCGAAAATAAAAGTAAAGATACGGAGCATTGACATGATTGATAATGCTCTTTGCCTCTCTGTGATCTTTTTACTACAAAATCACAGTAAGATAAAGTTGTCACCGTGATTTTGTAGAAAAAAGATCACAGAGAGGCACGGAGCATTATCAATCATGTTAATGCTCCGTGTCTCCGCTGTCTGGAACAGGGCTTGGCTCTCTTTCATGCAGCGGATTACCCGCACGGCATCCGCTCATGTGAAAGAGCCCTAAGGGTATGGCCACACAGTCGGGTTTCCTGGTGCAGTTTTGGAAGCCGAACACAGGAGTGAACAAAAAAAGGGGAGACATTGTATCTGTCCTTTATACCTTCTTTGCTTTTATGATTCAATCCTAATTTTGGCTTTCAAAACTGCATCAGGAAACTCAACCGTTTGGCCGTACCCTAAAACATTTGCTGGACCCCAACATTGCTCACTGGATTCCATTAAAGGGGTTATCCAAATTCTAAAAGATCTCCTCCAATGACCAGGCCCATCGTATAAATTATACTTACCCGCTCCCCGGCACGCACCTCACTCCGGATCTCTGCACGGCCGCCACTGCGTCTCCCCATCATGCAGATCAAAACATCCGGTAATGGGAGGGAGCAGCCAATAGGCCGCGTCGGTGATGAGCCCCCTTGAGGCTGGTGACTGTCGTAATCTGCTTTTGGCTACTCCCCCCATCTTCAGATGTTTTGAGCTGTGCGACGGGGACATGCAGCGGCGGCTGTTCAGGGATCCGGAGCGATGCGGTTCCAGGGAGCAGGTAAGTATAATTTATATAAGGGGCCTGGGCATTGGAGGGGATCTTTTAGAATTTGGATAACCTCTTTAACTCATGTATAATGGTGTCTGCAGTTTTGCAATGCAGTTATTGGCTGTGTGTGTGTTTTTTTACAGGTGAAACACAGTACTATGATACTGATTTTTTATACAGTCAGTCTCTATCTGATTGAGGGGCTATTGCAGTGTACCCACATCATCATGTAAGTATACTGCAATAGCCCTGGAAATACAAATTGACTGTATCATAAATTACTATGATACTGTCAGTTAGGGTCAGGGGAGCCGCAGTCTGCCCGGGAGATGCAGCTGACACACAAACCATGTTTCCCGAGTGTGCATGAGCCCTTACATAGTACACTCCTCAGTGCCAATGTGTAGCTTCTCCCTAGAACGTTGCCCTATCTGCTAAAATTCAGAACACCCCCCAGTCACGGCTCCCCGGTGATCATTTACCGAATCTTCTTTCCATTGTAAAATGCTTCTCATTGCTGATATGTAGTTATATTAGACCAAGGCCTTCCTAAATGCCATTGGGCATCTATGTTCAGGAGCGCAGACTCTGCACATATAGTGTACTGCTCCTAGTCACCTCTATGTGCAGCAGCAACCAATGAGAGGGGGAGCCCGCACACCTATATATACCACCTAATCAAGACCGCCTGTTTGATAGGAAGGGCAAAAGTGCACAGGAATGCTACTCCCAAGATAAAATAGGAGCGCATTGAAGGTGCCACTCCCTCAGGCATTACTACATAATCACACTATGTAGCTGAAATACAAGGGAGTGGATGTGAACCTTTCAGTTTCCAAATGCTATCCAATCTACTTCATGTTAGAGAGCAGAAGAAGCTGAGCAGACTGACATCCAGTTTTCTGGGATAGGTGCAGTAGAATTTAGGATTTATTGATTGAAATCTCTGCTCTGTCTATTCCCAGGAGTCCAGTGGGCGGTCTCACGGAGTGATTCACAGCCTTTCTTATGAGTGCACATATAGAGATGGCTGTCAATCACTGATTAGGTCCACCTAGTAGTTTTAGGCCTCATGCACACGACCGTTGTTTGATTCCGTGTCCGTTGCTCCGTTTTTCGTGATTTTCTGCGGACCCATTGGTTTTCAATGGGTCCGTGGAAACCTCGGCAAATGCACCGTTTGTCCTCCGTGTCCGTGGTCCGTGATTCCAGTCCGTCAAAAAAATATAACCTGTCCTATTCTTGTCCGTGAAAAACGGTTCACGGACCCATTCAAGTCAATGGGTCCGTGAAAAATGCGGATGTCCATCCGTGTGTCATCCGCGTTCCGTGTCCGTTTTTTTTGCGGATCCCTTGGCAGGCACTTGGGAAACATCGTCAGCCTGTCTTTTGGTAAAATCTTTTGGGTCATGTCTGCTAAAAAAAACGGAAGACACACGGAAACACAACGGAAGGCAAAAACGGACACGGATCACTGAACAACGGAACCCCTTTTTGCGGACAGCATAAAAAAACGGTCGTGTGCATGAGGCCTTACAGTGATTTAAAGAGGACCTTTCATGTTTTTTTTACTCGTGAGAACAGCTCTTCCTGGCTGTGAAGCAGTCCGCTGCGACCCATAAAGGTCCTCTTTACATGAATCAAATCTTTACTGAACCTTTTCCCACAAAACTATATATCAATCTGCTCAGCTCCTCCTGCTCTATAACATGCTCCTTGCAGGTCAGAGATCATGTTCAGCATGAGAGCAGGTTCACTTTACTCTTCATTTTCAGAAAGTAGATTGGCACATTTAAATTGTACACGCCCCTGGCTACCTATGTTGGGGTGTTGCGCAGACAGGACCATTTATACATACTTGACGTACTGCATATTCATGAAGAGATGGGCCATTGTGAACTGATTGTTGTGAATTGCCTTTTTTCCCAATTTGGACATAGCTTCATCAGTCCTTTCCTGGTTCTCACAATAACGCACTGCAGGCTAAGGCCTCTTGCACACGAACGTTTTTTTTGCGAGTGTACGGGCCGTTTTTGTATGTTCCATATACGGTCCATATACGGACCCATTAATTTCAATGGGTCCACAAAAATCACGGACAATCACGGACAAGCATAGTACTGTTCTATTAGGGGCCAGATGTTCCGTTCTGCAAAATACGGAATGCACACGGATGTTAACCTTTTTTTTGCAGATCCGTTTTTTGCAGACTGCAAAACCATACGTTCGTGTGCAATAAGCCTAAGGAAAAATTCACCATCTGTGGCGCTTGGAAATTCTCTGGTCATCCGTATACATTTTGATGACATATATTTGGCCAACTGCACTTTTTAATACAACAGTGTACAAAAAAAGGTGTAGTGTGTGCACCATAAAAGAAGTCATTGGCAGACTGTGTTAGTATAGGGGTGCATATTGTTGGTCTTGTTATTCATCCTGATTCCCACAGTCACAGAATGTAAGCCCAGATTCACTGTGAATTTAATCCAAGAGATATAGAGTTGCATGGTGTATAGTCTGAAGAGAGATATTTTTTCATAATTCAACCATAAATCTGTCTTTTATATCTTTTATTTAAAAGGGTTGTGTCACTTCGCCAAATAGCATTTATCATTTAGAGAAAGTTAATACCAGGCACTTACTAATGTATTGTGATTCTCCATACTGCCTCCTTTGCTGGCTGGATTAATTATTCCATCACAGTATACACTGCTCGTATCCATGGTTATGACCACCCTGCAATCCAGCAGCAGTGGTCGTACTCATACACAATTGGAAAAAGCATATATTGTCCAAGGACGACCACGGCTGTGGATTGCAGGATGGTCATAACCCTTGAATGTGAGCATGAGTAATGTGATAGAAAAATGAATCAAGCCAGCAAAGGAAGCAATATGGACAATCACAATACATTAGTAAGTGTCTGGTATTAACCTTCTCTACATGATAAATGCTATTTGCTGAAGTGAGAAAACCCTTTAAGGATTTTGCTATTTCATTTAGTTTTTTTTAGTTTTTTTTTACCTGCCATTTTTCAAGTCCCATAGGGAAGCTATTCTACTTTCCCCTGGTTGTAGATGTTGAGGGAGATAAGGATCAGGTTGATAGATTTCAACATGCCCAATCCATTTGTTTGTGGCAGAGGTGTTTGCCAGCGGCTTTCTCCCCTTTTGCCATTCAGGACACATGCATGTGCAGCTGAGATCTGCATGCCTGCATATATGCGACGGCTGTCAGCCAGCCAAACAAGCGTTCAGTCAACATGTATCATGTACGGCCACCATAGACCTTTCATTCTCTGTAGATCTCACCGAATGTATCTCCATTGGTCAGCAGATAAATGTCTTGTGTATGGCCAACTTTACAATTAACAGCCACATGTGACAGATGTGACGTGGCGGAAGTACGGCCAAGAACCGTGCGACCTTCTACTACCTTGTTAGAACGGTGGATCATTTACTAACAGTTTTATTCCTTTTATGGTGTAAAATTGTTGCTTCACCTCTTTTTTGCGACGTTTTAAATGCCTATGGGACAATATTTGTTGCATGGGCGTTTTACGGTGCATTCGACACAAAGGAGTGTCGAGGGAGTAGCGGGTGCATGCACAAATTTACTAAATTACTGAAGTTGGTGAAAAGGGGATTGCACGGTTTTTCTAGCAGGCACATAGACTACCAAAGATGAGCCTAGTTTATGACGTGGTGCGCGTCCCATCATAAATTAGGCACATCTTACATGAGGCAGTGCCATAAATGGAATAAAAAAGGGCGTCAAAACTTGACAGTGTTAAGGCTACTTTCACACTCGCGTTTTGTGCGGATCCGTCATGGACGGATCTGTTCAGAAGGCAACCGTCTGCATCCGGTCAGAACGGATCCGTTTGTATTATCTTTAACATAGACAAGACGGATCCGTCTTGAACACCATTGAAAGTCAATGGAGGACGGATCAGTTTTGTGTTGTGACAGTGAAAACGCTCAGTTTCATCAGAAGGACACTAAAACGCTGCAAGCAGCGTTTTGTGTCCTTCTCCAAAGCGGAATTGAGACTGAACTGATGCAAACTGAGCGGATCCTTTAACATTCAGAATGCATTAGAATGCAAAGTGATCCGTTTTGGACCGCTTGTGAGAGCCCTGAACGGAAAGCCAAAACGCGTGTGTGAAAGTAGCCTAACAGATGACTTCCAGATTGTTTTAGTGTTCATTGCTGATGGCTATGTAGTAACCTGCACCCATTAACAATGATCTGTTTCTAACAAGTTAATAGAATATCCCTGCGTCACGGCCCCGTCCGGACAAACCTTTCTGAGTTTACTAGTTAGTAACCAGTAAGAGCTGAGAGCTACAATACCCCAAATACAATAAGGGTTTACCATATACCATAGTAAAAGAGCCCGGAGAGTAAGCTAGATTTTTGTGTAAAGTGTTCCTGTGTGTGTGTTTGGTTTTTACCTCAAAGTGATGTTATTCTTTGCAGAGTGAGGAGGTCCATGGTATGACCCTGGGCGCCCTATCTTTATTGTGGTTGCTTTCAGGGGGGTGGGGTGAGAATGGTCTGGGATCTCTGTTCTTTACCTCCTCCTGACATGAGTTTCAGAGGGACGGGAAGGGAGGAGACCATCCTGCTGAGAAGAATCGGCTGAGGAATTTGGGTTAATGATGCTATTTTTAAATTCCTCCACACTAGGGCCACTATAGCAGATATAGCACATGGGATTTGGCCAGACATTTACACCAGCACCTGCTCCTTACCCTGGACATACGTTTTAGTTTACTTTAGTATGGTTACTTTTACTTGCAGCCTTTTTGACAAGTTTTTATCCTGTTTTGAAAAAATTGTGCTCACACGTCATTCCACTGAGCTAAAACTACCAATGGTACAGTAAAAACAGGAGAAATGTTAATTTGTGAGCAATTTATTTAAAATGCTGAATATTTTTATTTATTTTTTAAAAGCTATAAGCACAGAATTTGAAAAAGCTAAAATAAGTTGACTATAAAATGTATTATTTAGTTGTTCCCAGTGTATAATAAATGCTGAGCTGAAGGAAACTACTGCACTGAATGCTTAATATGCAAACCTGTTCTTCTGCAGCAGCAGAATAGCAATTCGTCCCAGTGCCAACACTCGGCACAATATTTTTTGAATTCTGGATTTTGCCCACACTATCCAAATCAAGTCATTTTAATATCATTTTATTAAGTAGTATATTGTCCAGATGCTACATTCGCTTCTGTCAGGAGAAGACATTCCTTAGATTTACAAAGAAATATATTCTATGATAAAAGCTCCATAATCTGTGGGATATATCTCTTAAGGGCGCCTTCACACACGGCAGATTTTGTTGCAGAAATTTCTGCAAATCAGTTCCATTCACATAAATAGTGCTTGCCCCCAAAACAACCCTGTTTAAATGAATTAAACTGATTTTCATTGGCAGTATTTTCTGCAACAAAATCTGCCGCATGTGAAGGCACCATTATGGGCCCATTAATACACACAAATTTGTTCTTTTTTTTTTTTACTCAAAAATCACCATAGAAACCACTTGCATTTTTTTTCCTTACTGTTTTTTTTACAGAGTTTATTTTAGTGCGCTACTTTCTAAACTGTGTGAACCATGCTTTGGGGCTCTTTTCCCATTAGAGATGTCAAAACAGCCAAAAAAAAAAAGACAAAAAGTATCTACGTGGGTGGAAAAAACAATAGAGACCCCAAAATACCACCAACTAATTAACAAAACACCAGCAGCAGAAAAAAAAAGGCATACCGTATGTGTCCTACTCTTGATATTTGCCATAGACCTTCAGCTAACATCTGGAGCTGGCATTTTCACCATATAAAAACTCACAAAAAAACAGAGGTGCAAAAAACCCAATATATATTTTTACATTCAGCAAATTATGTTGCAGAAAAAAATGACTTTCAATCAGCTCCGTTCACCATGAGGTTGCCTCCAAAACAACCCTAATCAAATGAATGGAAGGGATTTTCAGTTGCAGAACTTTTCTACAACAAAATGGTAGGCATGTGAAGACACTTGAAAAACATCAAAAACCTACATAAATGACTGCTTTCTGCCAGAAAAGTATCGTATTCCTCTGGCACAAAGCTGCCATTTATGTTGAAAACCCGCCTGTTTAGATTATAGTTATTAGGGATCCGGCGATGTCCGACTATGCCACATATGGTAGCTCCAATAGTCTGCTCCTCAGGATATCGAATTTACCAAACCCTCCACAGAATAGGGGTAACTATTAGAGCAGTGGGGGTCCTACCACTGCCCCCCCCCCCACTGATCACGAGAACAGGGCCCCCTGAAATGAATGGAGTGGCTGGGTGAACATGTGCGTTGCTGCTCCATTAAATTTCTGAGGATAGGTCATCATTATCAAAATCCTGGAAAACCCCTTTAATTCACAACATCTACCGTTTTAAGGGCCCCCTTAGGCTCCATTCACACGACCGTTTTGCGGATTAGATGCTGTCCCATTTATTTCTATGTGGCCCTTTTCTTCCATTGCACAGCTCAGCAAAAAAAATGACACACGTCCTATACTTGTCAGTAAAAATCAGGACATGACCCTATTGTAGTCTATGGATCAGCAAAAAAACGGAATGCTATCTGTTTTTTTGCGGACATGCTGAACTGTCCGCAAAAAAACGGATCCGTTTTTTTGCGGACAACATACGGTTGTGTGAATGGAGCCTAAAACACATCTTTTTACGTTGGCCTATCACATCCCCTAATCGGACTCTTCTTCATTCACGCTCTTCTGAACTTGATCCATTGTCAAACATCCAGACCTCATGCACTGGAAACTGGAGACCCAAAGTCACTGACTAGCCCACAGACTGCTGGCGGTGCACCTAATTTATTCTAAAAGGCTGGATAACTTCTTTAACTGACATACAATGTATCTTTAATCAGAAGCCAGTAAGAACTATTTGGAAATCTGTTGTGTGTGCAATAAAACCATTTGAACAGAGGAGCAAGGATTGGCTGAAGAATAAAGGCAAATTTACACCACACAATTGTCGGATAGATTATCGGGAATAAAGATCAGTATAAAGGTGAAAAGTGCCCCAGATCAACTGATAAACAAGCACAACCCTTGTTCACTGGGTTCATCGTTCACCATGATGATCTTTCCTGCAGACATCGATCTGTAATCTGCCCATTGCGGAACAGATCCAGACCCATTCATTCTCTAAGGGGCAGGAATGGATGCGGACAGCACACAGTGTGCTGTCTGCATCCGCATTTCTGGAGCACGGCCCCAAACTTACATGTCCTATTCTTGTCCGCAATAGGCAGTTCTATGGGGGTGCCGGCCAGGTGTATTGCGGATCCGCAATATACTACGGACATGTGAATGGACCCTTAGGCCTATTGCACACGTGGCCGTGCTGCGGCCCGCATATGCGGATCCGCAATACACGGGGACCGTTCTGTGTGCATTCACTTCAAGGGGTCTGCAAATCCGGAGATGCAGAACGGGCTCACCGAATGGAACACTAGGAAAGCACTACGGAGTGCTTCCATGGGGTTTCGTCCCATACTTCCGTTCCGCAAAAAGATAGAACATGTCCTATCTTTTTGCGGAACGAGCAGATCGCGGAACCATTCAAGTGAATGGGTTTCGCGATCCGCTGCGGCTGCCCCACGGTCGTTGTTCGTGCATCGCGGCCCGCAGCATGCACAATACCGGTCTTTCCTCTACTAATGATCAGCCAGTTACTGGGAAGGAATGGTTCCTTGCTGATAATTGCCTGCTTAATCGTGCAGTCTGAATCCACCTTACATCGATCATACTGTAGTTGATCCAGAACGTATTGTTAGTGGGATCTGTCAACGTCCCAACACATTCGATTCTTGGCAGATCCAGCATTTCCTTGTGTCAGCTAAAAACTAATGTATGAACAGGATCCCAGCGTTTCAAGACAGCATTGCCCACTACTGTGCTGCATATACAGTACTAATAGGTAAAATCTTGAAAATATTTAAAAAAATCGTGCCTCCCTTTTTCCACTAAGGGTACTTTCACACTTAGTCAGAGCGGATCCGTCTGTTTATTTTCACAGACGGATCCGCACCTCTAATGCAAACGTTTGTATCCGTTCAGAACGGATCCGTTTGCATTAGGTTTAAAGAAAAATGACAAAGTCCAAAACGGATCCGTTTTGGATTACATTGAAAGTCAATGGGGAACGGATCCGTTTTCAAATGCACCATATTGTGTCACTGACAACGGATCCGTCCCCATTGACTTACATTGTAAAAAAAAACGGATCCGTTAGGCTCCGCCTCTTCAGACGGACACCAAAATGCTGCATGCTGCGTTTTGGTGTCCGCCTCCAAAACGTAATAGAGGCGGAACGGAGCCGAACTGATGCATTCTGAACGGATCCTTATCCATTCAGAATGCATTGGGGCTTAACTGATCCGTTTTGGAACGTTTGTGAGAGCCCTGAAACGGATCTCACAAACGGAATCCAAAACGCAAGTGTGAAAGTACCCTAAGCCATGAATACATCCAAATTCAAAGTAGCCAAAAGCATTGGAAATGTCAATAAAATATAATGTTTGCACTTGTCGATTCTTGCCCTTGAGTAAACTTCGGAATCTCTGGTGGCCTGGACTACTTTGATTTGTGATATTTCGTATCAGACGTATTGGTGTAAATATCTGGAGTATAGTAGGTACACTCATTTCTATTCCTATATTGATAGCTGGGTGGAAGCACATACTACTTGAGTTTCCTGAAATACAGGTGTGTGTATGTGGGTGGACTATGACCTGCTTCTCCGGAGCTGGGAGTAACTCTGATTACCTGAAGGTAGGGGAGGAGTAGAATCTGACAGGTTCGTATGTGTTCATTTGCTGACATTACTTGTACGTCTTGGCTGCCAGTTTCCTCCTGGAAGGATTCCTGCATTGCAGTGTAAGCTGGTGTGTGGAGTCTACACTATTACTGGATAGCTTGGCTTTCCTGTACAGAGTGAAACTATGCAGTTTCGATGTGAGGCCACGTACTGGTATGTACAGCTAGTAAACTTTGAGCGATAAGAGTGAACACTCCTTGCTTTCTGCCCTGCTGTTACACAACTTGTGTAGATCTCATCACACAGTCGGTACTGTCCGTGTGTATTAATAGAAAGTGGACAAAACGTCAGCCCATCTGTATCCACAAAGGAGGATTTTGGCCATAATTGTAGAGAAGACACAATGCTGTCATTTAGTTTAATATGAAATAAAATAGCTGTGCTTTATGCATTGCCGAAGAGTCACTTTTACAAATTCAAGATACCCTTAGGAGACAGATCTTGGGCAAGAATGTGAAAAATGTGTGCCTAGGCAATGGTTAATGTCACTGGCATCCAGAGATTCAAATATAGACTGGTGATAAGGGCTTTGGCGCCTGACAAATTCCACTGAAAAACCACATTCGTCTTTTGCTTAGATGTTGTCGGCTTCTGCCTTGTTCAGATTCCTGTGGTTGGTAAAATTTTTGCCTGAAAACAATTTTTTTTTTATAATACATAAAAAGGAAATCATTTTACAGGATGAAATGCCAGCACTGAAACAGTGACTTTCAAATACTGATGGAAATGTGTTGATAAAAATCCATTCTACAAACAAGTGTATGGTGAAAGCCTAAAATACATATTTCTCTAGCTTAGTCGGATATGAAACTTGGATGTGTTCAGTAGTACTTGGTCCCATTATCTAATATTTCCCATCCACGTTCTTCTTTTGACATGCTTGAATGTTGCTGGTAATAGAACTTCACAAGGACTGAATTATTAAAAAATGGAGCTACCCTGATGAGTACAGTTTGATTTGACCAGAGCTGTTTAGAGGTATATGTTGGTGTATGCTATATGTCCCCTGGAAATCTGAGATTCCTCGGAGTCTTGTCAGGGGCCTTCACCGAAGACAAGTAGCATGAAGTCCTGTCATCATCAGAGATACTTGGCCAGAAACTAGCCCTGAGCCAGAATGATAGAATGTTTTCGATACCCATAGACCAAGCTTCTTCAGAATAAAAATGGGGGGTCCCAGAGAGTGACAACATCTTGAGGGGCTCCTTCACGGTAATAGGTTTGGGAATTACCGCACTAGCACATCCCGGCATGAATTTCGCTACTTCCTTTTGGTATCGATGATATGCCAGGGAGTGGGGGGTTGTTCCAGACCCAGGGTTGTCACTGTGTTTCACTCCACTGCTTTATTTTTTATTTTATTTTTTACACATGCAGGTCAATTTATTTTAAATTTGGCCCCTGCCCTATTGTTAACATGCTGCAATTGTTCACATATGTCCAACACTCAAAAAAAAAAGTTGGATGGACAGATTGTATCCATCCAGCAAGACAGACTGCCGGACGTGCGCCCAGTTTATGACTAGGCGCCTGCGTCATAAATTAGGCGAATCCTCCAGCAGTGCAGCAGCGAAATAAAGATGTAAGAAGCCAATCTTTGTAAATGACCCCCATTATTACCAGGCATTAAAAAGAGACCCAGGAAGGTTGTTAGGGTGCTGTTACGCCTCCACCGCTAATAGCTGGCTGCACCTGTACTTGCCGTAGCTTCAAGTTGGCTCAGCCACACATGTAATATATTTTGCTTGCTTACCTTTAATTTTCACCAGTGGTTGCTTCAATATAGAGATGTAGCACCTTCTGCAGTTTGTGTGCTCATATAGCATTGACACTTGCTTTGTATGTTTCTGCATTGTACAACATACTATTACTTATGTCTGAGAAATCCGAAAGAAACCAGAACGCCTGCTTCATTAGAGAAGAGGGTCAAACGAATTGGATTACCAATTGTAGCCTGTCTGGTTGTAGGCTGTTCACTAATTGTCATCAGTGGTGCCTGAGTTATATTGGGCTGGTTTCCCTACAATTGGTAGTTGAGTATTTTTGGACTGCCGGCTAGACGAATGTTACTTTACCGTGACTTCAGCAGGGTGCTTTTTGCTATCCCCCATTTCTGGCTATCCTGGAAGGAATAAGATGAGAGTCAGCGTTGTCAGTTTTATAGAATACCCAGGGTTTTTTCAGGAAGGTGGTAGGTGTTTCTGAAGACGTTCTCAGCACAGTCACTGTGGGTGTTATGACTGCACTGAGTATCATGAGAAATTATAGTATAGAATGAAAGCTTTGTAGTTGACTAGGATTGATTAGTAGTGCAAATTTATGGTTTAGGCTGATGATTGCTTTATTATAGTTAGTATTACTTAATTATATTCCATTATATGAGTAGTCTCTATTTCTTGATTTAAGACTTTGACACTGAGCCCCTGTAGTCATTTCCTGTCAAGTGTCACTCAGCATAGGTGTAGCACAGCAGCCAAATCTGTAGTCATCAAGCAGAGGGATCCTCCTGAGACTTGTCATCACAAGTGTACATTACGTAATGTACTTGTTATTCCAGCACAGGCTTTGGTTTCATTCACTCTGACTCTTGTTACCATAGGATTTGTGATTAGGAGTTATATGAATGACGTCTGCTCCTACAGCCTGTCCTTATCTTATCGGATTGTTCGGCTAGAACTATAGTCTGGTCCCCGTGAAGGTATGCTGCAGATTTCGTGGATGTAAATCTGCCTGCTGGTTTAAGGGAATAACTATTAGATTGGTGGGGTCTTACCACAAGAGCATGTACTCCATACCCCTTGGAGCCCCCTCAAAATGAACAAGCAGGTCAAGCATGCACACTACCTCTCCATTCATCTCTATAGGACTTCGGGAGACAGCCGAATTCCGGGCTCAGTCTAACCAAACAGCGCAGTCTAACCAAACTCATAATATTTTTGTGTGAAATTCCCAGGCTTGTGTTAACCAATGATTGTGGAGTTTCTCTTACCTACAGAATGGAAATGAAAGAAACCTTAGAGTTCCGTAGTGGGAAAACTCTGCTTCGGAAATTTACACCATGTATTCCTATGGTGGTAATCTGCAAAATACAGTACTTGTTTAAAATTTCGGCACTGACTTTTCTAACATAACCGTACGTGAAGTTTTCTGGATATGGAATAGACTTCAATGTGAAATCCGCAACACAGATCCGTAGCAAATACGCCACTAAACTCCAGCTGGGGTGTTTGCTGTGGAATCACTTTATGGGGCGTTTTTACACCACAAGTAAAGCACCATTATGTTTGTTTTGCTGCACGGTGTTTGGCTAGTGAATGCTGTCATTCTTTGAATCGCTTCCATATTACTTAGCAACTGAAGGCTCAATGCCCAAATCCAAAGTCTCTGTATTCACTCCTCCACTTTCTATCGAATTAAAACAATTTATGGAGTTACTGAGGAGGTTTTAGGGTTGGATAACGTATAACGGGGTATATTTCTATAGTGTCATCATCTGCTGTGCTATAACAAACCTGCCATCAACAGCTTTGGTCCTTTACAATGATACTATAGATATTTGTACACATTTGTTACTATAATCAGTGTTTTTGTTAGATTACGCTGAGGCAGCAATATTGCGTGAACTGAAAATGCCTTCAATTGCTGCAGTCATGTCACATCTGCAGCAAAAGACTACACAGGACATTGCCCAAGTCCCAACTGCAAGGTTTCACACGTGACTACCGCACTTGTGTCACGTTGAAAACCACAGTTGGGTATTATGTCACCAAATCTTTATGCCATCCTCACCACTTGGGAGTGGCAGGGACCAGGAGCTCAGTCCTGATCATTTACTAAGGATGTGTTCGCACTAGCGCTATGGCATTGTGTTATAGGTTCCATTTATAATGGGAATTCCGTTATAAACGGAACCTATAACGAAATGCCATAACGTTAGTGCGAACCAACCCTAATGTTTACGCCTGGAAACAGGCGTAAAAGAGGAGCGAAAACTACTCCAGCAAGGGCTTGGCAGGCTGTTCTCTGCTGGAAAAGCCTGCCGGATCTCTTCAACGCTAGTGTGAACCTAGCCTTAAAAAGGCACTTCCCATATATTAACATCACCACTTTCTACACCCCGAATGATGAGGATTGGAAGCTCTGAATGTCTATCACAAGGCAGGCAGGGTGGATAAATGATTGGGTAGTGGGCTGATTTTTAGATATACTGTATTTGTATATGTTAGTGGGTTTTTCTTCTGATCGCTTCCCCCGAACATGCCAGGGCAGAGTAATCAGAGGATTTACAGGCTATCAGTATATTAATAATAAAGACCTGTTGCAGGGCACGTTCTATTGGCTCTGGTCTCCTTAAAGCAAACCTGTTAGGTGACTTCTGCCACCCTATCTGACAGCAGGATATGATAGAAAGAAGCTGAGCTTTGTGATATGTAGGTTTATATGTAAATGTATCAGTAAATCCTGACAGCACTCCTAGGAGAGACAGTGGGAGTCCTGATAAATACAGAAGACCGTCAATGACTGCGCATAGGCAGGACTCCCATTCTCTCTGCTAGGAGTCCTGTCAGAATTTACTCCAAAAGTTCAGCTTCTCTCCCCCTATCATATTCTACTCTCCCATAGGGCTCCAAAATCACTTGGCAGGCTCCCTTTAAATACTGATCCTCTATATCTTTGTTTGTACCCCTAGAAGAAGCAACGGCGAAACGTGCAGTGGGTCATGACTCCCTCCCTGGTCGGTATTTTCCATTTTTGTATGTGTCGGGTCGGTCGGGATATATTTTAAAGGGATTTTCTGGTAAAAAAAAATGATATTTCAACAAGTTCCTGCAGCATGACCCCTGAACCATAAGATTCACACTTGCCTGTTCCTTGCCACTCCAGTGGTCCGTGCTGCCTCCACTCTCTCCATCTTTAGCTACCTGTGCTGTTTTCATCCGGCTGGCCAGGGGCATGGTCACATATGCCACTCCAACCAATGACTGGCTTCAGCAGTAACATGCTGCTTGTGGCCACAGGGATCGGGAAGATGGAAAGAGCGGAGGCAGCACGGACCACCGGAGCAGCATGGAGCAGGTAGGTGTGTGTACAGGAATGCTGAAGGAACTTGTTAAAAAAAGATTTTTACCTTTAAACCCTTTTAAGTTGTTAGTGTGTACAGATTATTTGTGCTGCTTTATATGAAGAAATAGTGATTTCGAGAATTCTGTCCAGGCATTAATGTTATCTTTTATCTACTTTTCTTTTATTGATATCTTTTGGCACATTATGTTTAGGTAATGACTATATACCAGTAAGAACCTTTGTATTGGTGGGGGGGATCTCATTCAGTGTATGGAATACGCTACCTTTTTTATTAGAGGGTAATGGGTCCCATGCCACTTCCGGACCACTGTGCAAAAGTTTTGTACAGCCTTCATCCAATTCAAATCGAAATATGTGATTTCACTTAAAATTTTATGTATGCAAAGTGCATCCCGAAAGAGTCCAGGCAAGTAGCCAGTAAGAACAGTGTTGGCCGTATATCCACTTTCCAAACACCAGACTTGACAGTGTCTCTGGACCTCACTCAGGCTGGGTTCAGAGCAGCGTTATCATTTTCCATTGCTCTGCTCCTTTAATAGGTTCCGAAATATGAAAATAATGGAGGCATATTGACTACAGTGTGGTCCATTCAGCTTCTGTTCGGGATGCTTTTTTTTTTTACCAGACTTTATTGTCCAGTCTTTTTGATTGAATCTGCAATGGAGGCTGTGATGCAGATGTAAAGAAGCCCTCGAAGGTATACCTGTGGCTCATGTGGCTGCATGATAACCTAGATAGTTTCCCAGAAAAATCATGCAACTATTGAACAATTCATCTGAAAACTGCAGCAGCCGCAGTTTTTGGCTGCATCTCAGCCGCATTAGTGCCAACCCATGTGGCCATACCCAAATAGGTCCTCCTCTGGCACCAAACCAAAAAATGGCCGAGTGCAGGTCTCTTCTTTATCGTTTTATCCAGCAACAAATTGCTAACTAATGCACTAACATTAAAAGGGTTATCCAGGATTTTGATGGCCTCTCCCATCCTATCCGACTCCCGGGACCCCTGCCGATAAGCTGTCCAATGAGGCTGCAGTGCCCCGTAAGTACATTGGTCACGCGGCCTTGGCGCAGCTCAGTCCCAAGTGATTCAGTGGTTTTTCACAGACCACTGGTGGAAAATGCTGTGGAATTAATTTTTTAGCAGAGCAGTGTCTGGAATACACATGGAGGGCAACAAAACGGACACACTGACCAAGCACAGATTCTTCATGGGCATCTTCATGGATGGATTTTCTGCTGATGTCAAATAAACACAGAAATGTGAACAAGGCCTAGAAGCAAACTGGATGGGATGCAGGGGGAAAACATACATGTGAAATCTGCATGGAAATTGACCTGCGGTGCAGATTCATGTCAATTCATGTCAGATTTTTACAGCAGATTTTGCCCTTTGCAATGGATAGGGTGAAGTCCACGGAAAGTCTGCAACAAATCCGCTGGTAAGAAATTGCACCCATGTAGACCTACTCTTAGGGCTCATACACGCGAATGTATGCAGACCCATACACTTCAATAAGACGCAGACAGCACACCGTGTGTTGTCCGCATCCCCACAGAAAAATAGAACATGTCCTATTCTTATCCGTTTTACGGACAAGGATAAGACAGTTCTATAGAGGGCAGGATGTTCCGTTTTGCAAAACACACATACCAGTATCCGTCTGTTGTGGACTGCAAAAACTGCAACAGTCGTGTGCCTGAGCCTTAGAAGGTTTTAGTCCTGTGACTGAGGATGCTGGCACTGCACATACAGGACACCGGCAGGGAGCCATGAGAGAGCTGGAAACTGTTGTAGAATAGTGAAAGCTCTTGAGTAAAAAGCTTCTCCATAGGATTTCTGCGTTATTAAAGCTTCTTCTCCTGAGTGCTTCACAGCTGAAATATAGGGAGCTGTCAGATCATAAAAGTCACAACGCTTTATGTGCTGCTTTTAATCAGCGGAGATTAAACACTACTGAGCTGTTTACAGAGCTGAACATTTTGTACCGCCATCATTTTCATCTTGTAACAGACTACCTTAGGCAGAGCATTGATATTTCTAAGGATTATAATAAAGCCTGGAAAGCATCTGCTACAGGTGGAATTACTCGTCTCCGCTCACTTACTATAATGACATTGACATCATTGATCGCCGGTAATATCGCTCTTATCAATAAATACAACCGCACATGGCCGTCATCCGTGTGCTGTCCCGTAAATGATAGAGCGTGTCCTATTCTTGTCTGTTTGCAGACAAGAATAGGCATGCACACGGACCGCATCCGTATTTTGTGGATTCGCAATTTGCTGACGGTCGTGTGCAAGTCGGCGTAGGATGGTTTCACACATGGTGGATGTGCTGCAGATTCTTGTACGGCAGATTAGCAGTGTTGTACCAGAAAACTGGATGAGTTTTTAAGAAAGGCTGCGCGCGCTGCCTAAAGATCACATTTGGAATCTGCAGTATGTCCATTCATGCCGCGGATCTCCACCGTGGATTCCACCCTTTGCAATGGAGAGGATGAAACCATAGGCATTCCTGTGGCAAAAAAGGCACGTAATTCTGGCGTTTTGCTGTAAAATCTGAAGTGGACTTTTCCGCTCTACTTGAACTCCTGTGTGGATATACCCTAACAGCTTCCCTTCCTCCACAGTACCAGTGTGTGCCCGGCTGTCCAGCTGAAAGTTCTTCAAGGAACACTACTTTCTCTGATATTTGCATAGACATTTAGGGGGTTCTTTATGGCATAAAAGAGTCAGCCAGTTTGACGCAAATGGCCTCCTGTGCAAAAATGTTGTGACTTTTATGCTTTGCGCCACTCTTGCTAGATTTTAAAAAGTGGGTAGAGTCTATCAGAAGAGCGAGGGGCCATCACAGCCTGACAAAACCTGAGAAAAAAGGCAAAAATCACAACCGAAACCTACGCCAGCTCCTGTGAGGTCTGATGCGTGGACCTCACTGATGTGAAAAATATATTAAGATGCCAGCAGCTCTTAATAAATTGGTCAAATTTTTCATCAGTAGGCCTTTTACTAAGAGTGGAGTGTGAAACTCAAGCCTTCAGTAAAAGACCCCCAAGGGTGCAAAAGACACCCAATGCAAGGGTGCAAAGAGTCCGACCACCAGCAATCTAATATGGTAGGCCAACAAGGCTACAGACAGATGTTTTCCTTCAAAGTCTATATCTATAGTGAAATAAAGAAAGCATTACATACATACTGGTGAAATGCGTACATGTCGTACAATGGATAAGAATAGGACATGCTGGACGTTTGTTGTCCCATTGAAATGAATGGTTCCGCATCTGATCTGTAAAAAATGCGGATGCGGACAGAAACTACAGTTGTGTGCATGAGCCCTTAATCTGAAAAAAACATTTGAATGTGCATAGACAGTGGGAGAGATTTACTGTGCAAAACGGGCCAGACTTTGCCACAAATTACATCAAAAAGGTTGCTTGCATGCCATTCTCCAAAGGTATGATTTTAGGCTAGGGCTGGTGTGTTGTGGGACATAAAGGGTACAATTCTACATTGCGGCATGTGTCGGCATCTTATCTTTTACCATATCCTGCAGATTGCGGACCCATTCAGGTTAGTGGGTCCACATCCGCAGCCCAGCATGCACACGGCCAGTGCCCATGTATTGTGGTCCGCGGCACAGGCCCGGAGCCCTCACGTTTGTGTTAACGGGCCCTTACTGTGATAGATTTAGTGTCGTTTGTACTGGTCCAACTTTAGGACAAAAACATAGGGCAGAAAATTGTCACTGAAATGTGTGGAAATTGGACCGCAGTTACGTTCAAATATCACACAACTGATGTCTCATCTGACATTTTTGAGTCTGTAGAAAGCCAATTCCTCCATGTACACTTCTTGTGTAGAAAACGCTCCAGACATTATAAGGCCTCTTTCACAGGAGCCATACGGATTTTGTCGGGATCTTTTTAGGAAAAATCTGATGGTTTTGCACACAAGTTCGCTCAGTTTTGTCCATGATTGCATGCACTGTTTGCGTCTGTCCCTCTGGATTGCATCCGTTTTCCACACAGATGAAGAAACATTGAAGAATAACAATCTACACCTCTTAGGGTGGGTTCACACTAGCGTTAGGGATTCTGTTATAACGGAAAATAACGGACTCCATAAGACGGAAGGACGGATCCGTTCTTCTGCCCATAGACTTGTGTTATGACGGAATGCAAAGCGGAAGCCTTTAAAAGGCATTCCATTTGCTTTCCGTCCTAATAGAAGCCTATGGGAATCATAACGAATCCGTCAGGTTCCCGTTATGCAAGACGGAAAACAGAGTCCCAGGACTTTGTTTTCCGTCTTCCATACCGGGACCCAGACAGATCCGTTATGCTTTCCCATAGACTTGTATTAGGACGGAAAGCAAAGGGAATGCCTTTTAAAGGCTTCCGCTTTGCATTGTGTCTGGGCATTGAGTTATTTTCCATTATAAAAGCCATAATAACGGAATCCCTAACGCCAGGGGTGTAGCTATAGGGGGTGCAGAGGTAGAAGTCGCTACCGGGCCCAGAAGCCTGAGGGGGCCCAAAGAACCTTGTGCCACATTAGAAGACACTGGTATTATAGAAGGAGCATGCAGGTCAAGTTACATACTGTAAGTTACATCTCTGGCTGGAGGGAAGGGGTTAGGTCAGGAATTTGGTATGGGGGGGGGGGTGTGCCGTTTCAATTTTTGCCTCAGACAGGACGAAGGCTACGTGCTTCCCTGGCCACAAAGCACTGAGGAAGGGGGCCCAAGCTAAACAATTGCATTGGGGACCATGAGCCTTTAGCTACGCCCCTGCCTAACGCTAGTGTGAACCAACCCTCAGCAATCATCAGTGAAAAACGCATTACATCCAGACGCCTTCCGTTTTTCACACAAAACTTCTATAGAGCCAGAGCTGCACGAAAAACGCACAATTTAGAACATGCTGCGATTTTTTTCCCTGAATCCAACCATGTGTGTATTGAATAGGTCAGGGTTCACAAGAGGCCTAAATGTGACACATTTGCCACAAATTAAGACCACCGCAGATACTAAAAAGTGCTTCTGTTGTGGAGACTAGTGCCTTTTCGCTGCTTCTCTCCCTTTTGAGGGCTCCACAGCTCCCGGCCCTGCTGCTCCCTCACTCTGCAGGGAGGGGATGTGTGCGCGGTTCCAGCCCCGCTCCGTCCCACGTGCGGGCGGGAGGGAGGGCTGGGGGAGAGAGAGGGAGGGCTGCGGGCTGCAGCTCACTGAGGAAACAGGCGCAGTTTGAATCGGTCTCCCGGCCGCTCACAGGACTCTCCGGGTGTAATAGACGGGGTGGGTTATAGCGGGAGCACGCGGCAGTGTCCCGAGGAGCCGGCTGCCGGGAGGTATGCAGCACACAGCCCGGTCCCAGTGTCTAGACACAGCGCTGTGGTAACGCGACACGGAGGACACACTGCTCCCCGGCTGAGGTAAGCCACCCAGAAAGTTCCCATGGACTTTGTATCGGACGCCTGCACCTTGTGGATGGGAGATGCGGAGGAATGACAGGAGGACATTATGTGGTAATATGTGCGCCATGTCCTCCTGCCCGGACTCTGCCTCCTGTACTGCCCTCCATTCCAGGCTGTGTTCCTCACAGGGAGGGTTGGGATCTTTGCTCTCTGATCACTTTTATAGCTGGTGGACATCCTCAAACTTTCTACTCCATGATACTGGAGAGGGTAGCACCCACAAAACGAGCCCCCTCTGCTGGAAAGAGGGGGTGACAGGTCCCTCTCCTAGGGCTGGAAGTGGATCTGGTTCCTTTGACCCTCAATTGTAGGAGCTGTTTGGTGACTGACCCCCCTGTTGTCACGCCCCCCGGTTTATTTGCCATTGTGTTTTGGATCGGATTGTGATTCATGCAGTTATTACTAGCCTGTATTTATTCCGCCATCTGGTCACGCGGTATAAAATGATAGGTATTCCGCCAGTGTACTGTGTATGTACTGTGACACTACACAGATGCAGCAGAGCCACAGTGTGTCAGCTGGCAGCACATGGCACTGGTCACGTATGGTGCCAGAGAGATGACTCTTGGCTGGTGTCATTAATGTCTGGTGTCCTAGTATTTGGGTAAATCTAGGTTCAGAGGAATCCTCTACTTCTCGCCTAATATGGCAGCGTGGTCTAGTACGCAACATTTAGCGCCAGAATGATGCCATCATTTTTTGTTAGTAAAGTTCTGTCTCAAACGAAGTCGACCGACATCTGGTTGGCACGTTATACTGCTGACACTACACCGATGGCATCCGTCAACTGGTTTTCATGGACCGTTGTCCTATAGGAGATTCTAGCCTAGCAGTGCACCTGAAATACAGATGTCTCATGGAGGGCAAAAAACGGACACGTGGAGCATACACGGATTTTTCAAGGATGAACCACTGACCATCTTGTCCCGGATGTCATCACGGACACAGTGAAACCAGTCTATGGTCACGCCGCCTGTAGGATTAGTAAATCTGCCCCACTGTTGCAGTTAGACAATCTTGGTCAACAACGTAAAAATCGGACCCGCGCTGCTCTCCTCCGAAAGATCCGTTTTTCCGATACTTGCAGGTTTGTATTGTTTCTTCGCCACAGTCGATCAGATCATACTATTGCCAGTGGTAATGGCTATTCGCTTCACCGACATCGCCTGCAAGAGACCTGCGCCCCCAATAGTACAACAGGATAAATCGGAACTCTACGGAAAGGACAGGTATCAGGCCTCGTTCACACTTCCATTTTTCTCTGACGTGTGCTGTGTGCGTTTTCTGCGGACAGCTCACTTACCATTGATTTGAATGTGTCTGTTCACACATCAGTATTTTTTTTTACTGACCGCGGGTCAGTAAAAAAATAACGAAGACGCTCCGTGATGTGGACCAAACACGCCTATTGAAGTCTGTGGGACCGTGAAAATCACGGACACAACACGGATGGCGTCCTTGTTCCACTAGGAGATGCTTTTGAAATTTTCAGCTGAGCAGCGTCCATGGACTACGGGTGACACACGGAGGGTAAAAAAATGGATCCTTCAGATATCTTCACGTCACGTCAAACGAACACGGAGACGTGAACGAGACCTTGGCCTGGAAATGCAGCTCACACTGACGCTAGTAACACGTGGCTTCACAATCCTCCATCTTCCGGAACATTTAATTTGTGGTATTATCCACGCATTTTAACTTGGACGGACACAATGTGCTGATGCATTTTAGACTATCCATGGGCCTCAGACGTACGCAGCGTACATATAGCGTTCACTTTCTAAGCTGCCTTTAAAACTTGGTTCCGCTCTGGTTGCTATTGGCAACAGGGTAATCAATGAGGCCCTTTGTGCTAGTGATGTCTGTGAAGGTTAATGGGTTTATCCAGTCTTTCCAGAAACAGCCCCCACCTGCCCATAGTGTTGCAGCTCGGCTCCATTAAAGTCAATGGAACCCCTGACGCACCCATTAGAGGTCAGTGGGAGTTCCTTTGGTGCTGTTCAGACCTGTTATTCTATGGACTCGGCAAACCTATGACATCTGCTGTGAATGGAAGCCATATCACAGGTGACTAGCTACTTGGTACTAGGCTCTCATTAAAGGGGTTCTCTGGGGTTATCCTGAGGGTATGCCATCAATATGAGGTCCTGGCGCCCTGCTGATGAGCTGTATGAGGAGGCCGTGTGCTTGGACCTCCTCCTAGGCCATGTCATGCTGCGTTTATCAGTCACATGGCCTAGGCGCGGCTCAGCCTCATTCAGGTGAGGGGATACTGGGAGTCAGACCCCCGGCACTCTTATCGATGGCCTATCCTGAGGAGAGCTCAACAGTACGAAAATCCCAGAGAAGCACTTCACAGTGTCGCCAGTTTCAGAAAATGTTTCACTTGTCCGATTTGCTTTCTGGGGGTTTACATGTGGAAAGTGTAGACGTCTATACACGTTCTGCTCCCGTCTGAGGAGAGCCAAAGGGCCTGTGAGTTGGGGTTAGGGTACTTTCACACTAGCGTTTAAAGTTTTCCGGCATTGAGTTCCGTCCTAGAGGATCAATACCGGAAAAAAACTGATCAGTTTTATCTTGATGCTCTCCATTCAGAATGCAATCAGTTCAGTCACTTTTACGGTATTTGGCCGGAGAAAATACCGCAGCATGCAAAATTCCGGAACACTTGCCAATATTTTCCATTGAAATGCATTTAATGCCGGATCCAAGTGTTCCGGCAAAATGGATCTAGTTTTCCAGTCTGCGCATGTGCAGACTTTTAAAAATGCAAAAATAAATAAATACCGGATCCGTTTTTCCGGATGACACCGGAGAGACGGATCCGGTGTTTCAATTCATTAGACGGATCCGTATCCGTCTATAAATGCTTTCCTTCTGCACACAGATTTCCGGATCCGGCACGCAGTTCCGGCGACCGAGCTGCCTTCCGGATCCTCACAGCTCAAGTGTGAAAGTACCGTTAGTTGGCTTGCAGTTGAACAGGAGGGAGTAGTCTGTAATCAGAGCACATAGGATAGCTCTCCAGACACCAGCCTAGGGGGCAGTGTAGTTTATGTGGATTTTCGTGTGGTTTTTGCTGCCTTTCTGCATGTGTTCTGGCGGGATATGTTGTGGCTTTTGATGTGCATTGCCGGGCTGCAGTTGTATATGCAAACAAATAGTTGCCGCCCAGCGATCGGCAGTGATCCTCAAGCAGATCCCGCTGCCGGAGCGCATTGTGTACAGACAGACTTGAAGTTGCGACGAGTTTGTATCACTGCTCCTCTCCTGCCTTCCTGGCAAATGTCAATGATACAATATTGATGGCAAAACGCTGCTACAATCAGAAAAAGTGTTTTCTTTTTTGTCTGCCGGTTGCTATGGTGACGTGCTATTACCCAGTGCAGAGATCAAGCTTAAAATAGCAACATTGTGTTATATTTGTTAATTGCTGTCAGAATTAGCAGGATGTGAGGAGGCACTTCTGGGGAGAAGTTCAGGAGATCTTTCTGGCTGAAGACTTTAGTGATGTTTGTGGCATCTGTGCAATTTAATGTCTTAAAGCAGCTCTGTCACCAGGATCAACCCTATCTATCAACCCTTTTAAATGAATATGCAAATGAGCAAGTTCAAGCACCAGGAGGCAGGGTTGAATCCTTTGAGCACCGCTATGTTACACCCCCTGTGCTTTGTACATTCCTCCCTCTCCTTGGTTGACAGGGCTAGACAGCAGGCTGAGGACAGAGCTGTGTCTTAGCATCTACATATCATATACTCTGTGTACTATAGCTTCACCACACTGAGATCTGCTCAGAAAGCTAAACTCCATATTACTGCTTTATTCACAGGCACAATGTATGATTAGAAAGACGCCAGTCATATATGTTGGCTTCTACGTTTAGAAAAAACATGGTCTGTGTGGTGATACTATAGCTTAGTAATAAGTGATTGGTTTTGCATGTACCCCAGCTTTGAATCTTGGGAGAGACTTCAAGAGAGACTTTTTTTTATTTCCTCTAAAACAAACAAAAAAGTCTATATCCTTTATATTGAAAATGTTTTTATGCTTAAAAAGCTAATAAAGATTGCTGGTTTCTTCATAATCACTTATTGTGCCTGGGGATAAACCAGTAATAGGTTTTAGGTTTCTAAGCAAAAAAACAAAACAAAACACTACTCTAAAAATAGTAAGGCCTAGTAACAATACATCCCAAATAAACAGCACATCTGAATCAGAAGCCCCAAGGGCCTTTTACACAAACCAATAATTAGCTCAGTTATTGGGGATGAGTGTTTGTAGAAAAGCTTGTTCCCGATAAGGTGCCAGCGATCATCTGATGAACAAGCCATTCATCAAGTGATTGTGTCTTTCACTTGGCACGAAAAATGATCATTTCTGGGCGGTGGAAAGTCCTGTATAAACATGGATGTGCTGCCCAGAAACAATGAGTCTGTACGGGCATTGCGATCACTTGTCCCCATACAGAGGAGATGTAAATGAAGCTTCATCGTGCAGAAGATCAAGCAATTATCAGGAGTGTTGGGTTTGTTTGCAATAAGTGGCTGAAATGTCGGCCTGTGTAAAAGGTCTCTGTCGCAGAAACACGTGAAATGCCAGACTCCCTTACATAAACCCAGCAGGTCCAATTATAGTTGCTGAGGTCTGTCTGGTGCCATTAGTTTTTCTGCCGGATCTGTCACTTCCGTTACTTTCGTTGTTTTGCTGCTATAACGGAGGAACAATGCTGGTTCTCCCCAGTGAAATAACTGCACTGCTACAGGACTGATCTCTGGAACGACGTCTGTTCTGTGCAGAGATGCTGTCCATCTGTCTGACCGCATGTGCAAGCGATGTAATCAGCGAAGAGACCGCAGCGCTTGCACAAGTAATGTGCCCCTCAAACAGCTGATCCGCAGGAGTGCCAAGAGTCAGACCCCCGTCAACTATATTTTACAACGCTGGATAATGTTAGTTTTTATTTGGGGGGGGGGGAAATCTGTGGGTAACTGCACCTGTATTTCAGCAATGCTGGCTTACATTTACTATGTTTAAAGGGGTTTTCTGGGATTTATGTAGGATCTCAACATGCAAAGCTGAGCACTTCTCGCTAAGCTATAGCATTATCACATAGAGAAAGATGGTTTCTCTATTCTCAGAAAGCTACCTCGTATCGCCGGTGTCTTTATAGTCCTATATTGTGCCTGCGAATAAAGCAGAAAGGGCCTATCCTCGGGATAAGTGGTCAATATCTGATCGGTGGGGATCACACTCCCAGGACCCGCGCCTTAGGCCTCTTCCTAGGCCAGTCACATCACTCATTGGTCACATAGGCTAGGCTCAGCTTGGCCCCATTCAAGTGAAATGCGATGTGCTGCTAATGATAGACTTGATGAGCGCGGACATTTCATTGACCTAACTTCCAATTTGCCATTTGGTTGCTGCCTCCACCTTGTGCACATCATGGGATCAGAGGCGGTATCGGCTAACATTACTTCTGGAAAGTTGGAGTATTTGAAAGCCACGCTCTGGTTGCTGTGGACTACTGACTTTTGCTTTAGTTTTAGAAAATGTGAAAAAAGCATGGACTATACCCGATTGAGCTGCGTCAGTGGTTTTACGTGCTGGGTCCCCTCTCCCACCCGTACCTGCTACCCCATGTTACTATCTGATACTGTGTTATTGGAGGGGGGCTTGTATACCCTTATATAACTTTGCCTATGGTGTTACTATCTGATACTGTATTATTGGAGGGGGGCTTGTATACCCCTATATAACTGTGCCTATGGTGTTACTATCTGATACTGTATTATTGGAGGGGGGCTTGTATACCCTTATATAACTTTGCCTATGGTGTTACTATCTGACACTGTAATATTGGAGGGGGGCTTGTATACCCTTATATAACTTTGCCTATGGTGTTACTATCTGACACTGTATTATTGGAGGGGGGCTTGTATACCCTTATATAACTTTACCCATGTTACTATCTGATACTGTATTATTGGAGGGGGGCTTGTATACCCTTATATAACTGCCTATGGTGTTACTATCTGATACTGTATTATTGGAGGGGGGCTTGTATACCCCTATATAACTGTGCCTATGGTGTTACTATCTGATACTGTATTATTGGAGGGGGCTTGTATACCCTTATATAACTTTGCCTATGGTGTTACTATCTGATACTGTATTATTGGAGGGGGCTTGTATACCCTTATATAACTTTGCCTATGGTGTTACTATCTGATACTGTATTATTGGAGGGGGGCTTGTATACCCTTATAAAACTTTGCCCATGTTACTATCTGATACTGTATTATTGGAGGGGGGCTTGTATACCCCTATATAACTGTGCCTATGGTGTTACTATCTGATACTGTATTATTGGAGGGGGGCTTGTATACCCTTATAAAACTTTGCCCATGTTACTATCTGATACTGTGTTATTGGAGGGGGGCTTGTATACCCTTATATAACTGTGCCTATGGTGTTACTATCTGATACTGTATTATTGGAGGGGGGCTTGTATACCCTTATATAACTTTACCCATGTTACTATCTGATACTGTATTATTGGAGGGGGGCTTGTATACCCTTATATAACTTTGCCCATGTTACTATCTGATACTGTGTTATTGGAGGGGGGCTTGTATACCCTTACATAACTTTACCCATGTTACTATCTGATACTGTATTATTGGAGGGGGGCTTGTATACCCTTACATAACTTTACCCATGTTACTATCTGATACTGTATTATTGAGGGGGCTTGTATACCCTTATATAACTTTACCCATGTTACTATCTGATACTGTATTATTGGAGGGGGCTTGTATACCCTTATATAACTTTGCCCATGTTACTATCTGATACTGTATTATTGGAGGGGGCTTGTATACCCTTATATAACTTTGCCCATGTTACTATCTGATACTGTATTATTGGAGGGGGCTTGTATACCCTTATATAACTTTGCCTATGTGTTACTATCTGATACTGTATTATTGGAGGGGGCTTGTATACCCTTATATAACTTTGCCTATGGTGTTACTATCTGATACTGTATTATTGGAGGGGGCTTGTATACCCTTATATAACTTTGCCCATGTTACTATCTGATACTGTATTATTGGAGGGGGCTTGTATACCCTTATATAACTTTGCCCATGTTACTATCTGATACTGTATTATTGGAGGGGGCTTGTATACCCTTATATAACTTTACCCATGTTACTATCTGATACTGTATTATTGGAGGGGGCTTGTATACCCTTATATAACTTTGCCCATGTTACTATCTGATACTGTATTATTGGAGGGGGCTTGTATACCCTTATATAACTTTACCCATGTTACTATCTGATACTGTATTATTGGAGGGGGCTTGTATACCCTTATATAACTTTACCCATGTTACTATCTGATACTGTATTATTGGAGGGGGCTTGTATACCCTTATATAACTTTACCCATGTTACTATCTGATACTGTATTATTGAGGGGGCTTGTATACCCTTATATAACTTTGCCCATGTTACTATCTGATACTGTGTTATTGAGGGGGCTTGTATACCCTTATATAACTTTACCCATGTTACTATCTGATACTGTATTATTGGAGGGGGGCTTGTATACCCTTACATAACTTTACCCATGTTACTATCTGATACTGTATTATTGGAGGGGGGCTTGTATACCCTTATATAACTTTGCCCATGTTACTATCTGATACTGTATTATTGGAGGGGGGCTTGTATACCCTTACATAACTTTACCCATGTTACTATCTGATACTGTATTATTGGAGGGGGGCTTGTATACCCTTACATAACTTTACCCATGTTACTATCTGATACTGTATTATTGGAGGGGGGCTTGTATACCCTTATATAACTTTACCCATGTTACTATCTGATACTGTATTATTGGAGGGGGGCTTGTATACCCTTATATAACTTGGTCCTCATGGTTGTTGCCATTTCCCCTGACCTTATTGTTAATCTGGGACTGAATGAACAATTTTGTGTTGTTCCAGCATTCAGGGCTTTTAGCTCTGTGTTGGCTTTCTATTTTTGACAATTTTTAATAAAACTTGTATACACTTTCTGAATCTTAGGTTGCTGTCTGCTGTCTGTGCCTTGTTATTCCTGCCTCACGTATTGGTCAGCTTCTGATTGCTCTTTGGCAAAATAGACCCGGGCGTGCTGCGTCTGGTAAAATGCCGGGATTCCCGACGAATGACGTCACCCATTAAAGTCAATGGGGATCAGAAAATAGATCAGTCACTTCTGTAACAGATCAGAGCGACATAAATACCTATTGTGAATGTGAACGGAGCCTTCCTCCCTCAGACATGCGTTACTGAACCCGTTTCTGTTCTTTCACTGGAAATCTGATGATTTTCCCTCAGTTTTGCTTCATTTTAGTCGAGTTTTCTGTGAATGTGTTGAGTAACACTCAATGGTAAACGGACAGTCCTTCACCATGGTTCAGTTCACTGACCCATTGGAGCAGAGGTGTAAAGGAAAACTGGCTTAATCTCCATAGCAACCTAATCAGATTCCACATTTCACTTATCAAAGGAGCTCTGAAAAATGAAAAGTGAAATCTGATTGGTTGGTATAAGCAACTAAGGCCTCTTTCACACTTGCGTTCTAAGGATCCGGCAGGCACTTCCTTCCCGCCGGATCCGTCAGAACGCAAGTCGCCTGAAAGCATTTGAAGACTGATCAGGATCCTGATCAGTCTTCGAAATGCTTTCAGGTTACCATGGCAGCCAGGTTGCTACTGAAGTCCTGGCTGCCATGGTACACCGCAGCCGTGTACGTACATGTGCTGCGGCCGCCGGGCGCTCCTTCATGACGTCACAGGTCCCCCCGGCGCTAGATCAGTGCGCCGCGGGGACCTGTGACATCATGAAGGAGCGCCTGGAGGCCGCAGCGCAGGTAAGTACACTGCTGCGGAGTACTTACCATGGCAGCCAGGACTTCAGTAGCATCCTGGCTGCCATGGTAACCGATCGGAGCCCCAGCTTACACTGGGGCCCCGATCGGAACTGCTGCTGTGACGTTTAGCTTAATTCAGGATCCGGATAAATGCACTTCAATGGGTATTAATTCCGGATCTGGCGTTACGGCATGTCTTCCGGATTTTTGGACGGAGACAAATCCACAGCATGCTGCGCCTTTGTCAACGTCCAAAAAACGTTCACATACTGAACGGAAAACATCCTGATGCATCCTGAACGGATTGCTCTCCATTCAGGATGCATAAGGATAAATCCTGATCAGTATCTTTCCGTCCTAGAGCCCCGAGGACGGAACTCTAGGACGGAAAGCAAAAACGCAAGTGTGAAAGGGGCCTTAAGGCCTTATTCACACGTCCGCATATATGTCCGCATGTATTCCGCAATTCTGCGGAATACATGCAGACCCATTGACTGTGAATGGGGCACGAACGATGCGGAGAGCACACACTGTGCTCTCCGCATCAGTTTTTGCGGAGCGCGCCGCCGATCTTGCAGCTGCAGCTCCGCATAAAAGTAGAGCATGTCCTATTCTTGCCCGCAATTGCAGACAAGAATAGACATTTCTATGGGGCTGCCGGCCGGGTGTGTTTATGGATCCGCAATTTGCGGATCCATAAACCCTACGGACGTGTGAATAAGGCCTTATCCAGTTTTCTTTATACCACTTTTGATAAATCTGCCCCATTGACTTGAATAGACCAGTCCTGTGCGATTTTTCCTGAACAGACAGATGGTCAGTGAAAAACCCTGCACATACTTACCTAAATGAGTAGGTCAGTGTTCAGTCCGGATGCTAACCATTGTTTAAAAAAAAAAAGGACTGGATCCAGATGGCAACGTTGCTCTAATAAAATGAGCTTTAGGGCTCATGCTCACTACCGTGGTTTGGATCCACATTTTTTGCAGGTCGAGTGCGGACCCGTTCACTTCAGTGGGTCACAAAAGATGTGGACAGCACTCTGTGTGTGTGTGTGTGTGTCCGCTTTCGCACGTTCATTCCAGGCTGTCCGCAAAATTATAGAACATGTCCTATTCTTGTTCGCATTACGGACAAGGACTGTTCTATTAGGGGCCGGCTGTTCTGCAAACTGCGCAGTGCACACAGCTGGTATCCGTATTTTATGAATGCGTAATTTGCAGAGCGCAAAAACGGCTATGACTGTGTGCATGAGCCCTTAGGCTGGTTCACATAACACAGTTTAACATGTACAAAACATAATGTATGTATAAAAGTCTAAACGGATGCCTCTGACTGTTGTCACACAGTGGTTCCATTGTGAAGGAGCGTATATAATGTGTATGGAAAGTGGACTGCACGAAGGCCTTGAATCTTTTTTCCCACCGTATATGATAAAAGTAGGGCAAAAGCCTGATGTGAACCCGGCCTTAGACTGACTGACACTTTGTGACCTGTAATCGGATCCTGTTTGCTTCTCCTCTGTCGGCACGTTGCTTTTCTAGTTTCCACGCCACCTCTTCGGTAGTAAGTTATCGTTTTTGGATGGAAGGGGCTGTTTTTAGCGTGGTGTCACTGCAGGCTTGTAGTTTTAATCTTCTGCAGGAATGTGGGAGATGACCTTCATTGCTAGAAGAAGTGGAAAGACGAGGGACTGAGGCAGCGTGTCAGTTCTGACATCCAGTTACATGGCACGTCCAAAGAAATGCTGTATTATGTATATAGCCATAAGACGTCTGCTTGTCTGGAGAACTGCATTCATTAGATTTAGACCTCATACACGCGAACGTATATTTTTTTCCGTGTCCGTTCCGTTTTTTCTGTGGACCGTATACGGAACCATTCATTTCAATGGGTTCGCAAAAAAAAAACGGAAGTTACTCCGTGTACAGAGCCAGTCTAGTTATTGTGTCCTTGTTCCAGCAGCGCACATCTGTCGGTCTGAATTCAGGCCGTTTAGCTCCTAGACCGGATAGCGTTGTATCCTCTTCTCACTGTGGATAGCCACGCTTCCGTCATGATAATGCAACCATCTGCATCCATTATGAACGCATACGGTTGTATTATCTTTAAAATGGCCAGGACGGATCCGTCATGAACTCCACTGAAAGTCAATGGGAGACAGATCAGTTTTCTATTGTGTCCGAGAAAACGGATCCGTCCCCATGGACTTACATTGTGGATCCATCTTGCTCCGCATCCCAGGACGCATCCCTGCTTGCTGCACTTCAGCGTGGGAAGGCAATAAAACGGAACTGAATGCATTCTGGTGCGCCCCGTTCCCTTCAGTTCAGTTTTGCCCCCATTGACAATGAATGGGGACAAAACTGTAGCATCTTCCTCCGCTATTGAGATCCTATGACGGATCGCGATAGCGGAAAGGGAAAACGCTAGTGTGAAAGCAGCCTAAGCTGCATACAGCCAAACTCTCCTTCATGGTTCTGCACGTTTTAAGTCCACAAACAGGAGATCCTTGAAGAATTGATACTTTCCGTGTGGATTCTATTCCTGATGACGAGAATCGGACCTGCAGTGACATTCTTGCATAGGACACACAGGAAATACCAGAAATGTGCATGGCTCCATTGAATTGTATGGGTTAGTGTGCTGTTTGTGCACACGACTTTTTTTTGCGGAACGGAACAGCTGGCCCCTGATAGAACAGTACTATGCTTGTCCATTATGCGGACAATAATAGGACATGTTCTATCTTTGAATGGAAATATGGAAACAGAAGGCATACGGAGTACCTTCCGTGTTTTTTTTTTTTTTTTACGGATCCAGCGAAATGAATGGTTCCGTATACGGAACGCAAAAGCGGAACGTAAACGTGTGCAAGAGGCCTAAGTCAGTTTCATCAGTTCCCCTGGATGATAAGAGCATGTACCTGGAACACATAAATGTAGCAGAATAAAGGCTCTGCGTGGTCGGAGAAACGGGTTCAGCATGCAGCGCGCATTTCTTTTTAGATGAATAACAGTAATATGAGCAGGCAGCTCGGGAATGGATTACTGACAGGAAATAATTTATTTGGGATCTGTTAGATGAGTTACGTAACATGCTTCTGCATTCATCAGGAGAGACCTATTTACATACCGGTGTCCAGCTCGGGAATAAGCCTGCCCAGGGATCTGAGCACCTCTCCAGCTCCACGTATGTTTAGATGGCTTTTCCTGTTGGAAATCATTGCACGCTGTAACGAAGTTCCTGATACACTGCGCCTTAATTCCTTACCATTGTAAAAGCTGAAGGTCAGCCATGTAACGACTTCTCTGCTCTAGGGCTCGTGCACACTACCGCATCCGTTTTGTGGTTACCAGCCAGCAGTTAGGGCTCATGCACACAAATGTAGTTTGTGTCTGTTAGTTTTTTTTTTTGTTTGTTTTTTTTGCAGCCAGTATGTGGAACCCTTTACTTCAACGGGGCCACAAAAACAGAAATGACTTCATGTGCATTCCGCTTCCGTATGTCCGTTCTGCAAAAAAATAGAACGTCTGATTATCGTCCACATTACGACTGTTCTATTAGGGGCGAGCTGTTCCCTTCCGCAAAATACAAAATGCACACGGATGTCGTCCATATTTTTTGCGGATTCGTGTTCTGCGGACCTCAAAATACATACTGTGGTGTGCATGAGCCCTTACTCTGGATAGCTGATGGTCCTAATAATGTGACCCAACTGTGTACATTGTGTAAAATCTACGCTGCAAAAATGATTTGATGTCCGTGGCTTGCAGTGCAGACCTGTCTGGGAAGATCCATGGCATATGCTCAATCCCATACATTTATTTTATTTTTTTACCCCCAGACGCATGAGTGAGGTTTTCTTTAACCCTATTCGTATGAATTCTACTGTATTTTCATGCAGAATCTGCAAGAAATGTACCAAATCTGTGTGCCCGCGGATGTCTTTAGTATAGCACACAATGAAAATGCTGCATTATAATGTGTGACTGTTACATTGTGCCAGAACTGTGCTGTGACACTACTCGGAAGTCTGCTTGACTATATACCCATACACCATAGACTATGGGCACGTCTGCAGCTCTGCACGATCTAGTGATTCTGGTTTTCTTTTTCCTACGCCAGAACAGAATTTCGGACTTTAGATGCAAGTGTACACCTAGCTGTAGATGGATGTTCCATAAGACCGCCATTTCCCCCCGTGCACATGCTGGAAGGAAATAAACCGCTACCTTGGTGGTGGCGTATTTCCCTTGAGAACAAATGATTGACATCTGCCACTGACGAAGAGCCAGGTCACCTCACATCAGATGGTCTTGTGAAACTCGGTGGGTTCGGCCCACATTTGTCTAATGTTTATGGCCTCCTTCCTTTTGGCTGCGGTAATACCGCTGACAGAACATTTCAGGCCTCCTTTTAATTAGAATTTCGAACGTATTTGGTCTGCGCTTCTGCAACGTGTAGAAGCCCTGGTTAATGTAGTATTGTGTAAGGTTCTCCAGGGATCTTGTCCTGTAGGTTCTCTTTCACGTTACAAGTGAGCACATCTTTCTTTGTCATTCTGGTCTGTTCAGTGGTGTGTAGATGAAATATTAGGCAGGCTGCCAAGCAGAATTTCAGGTGGGAAAACAAGCAGACTCGGGAAATGGAATAAATGGCAGGCGTGGAAGGAGTTGGCATCATCCAGAAAGTACGTGTGGACATTATGATATACTGAATATAGTTATTTTGTCTACTGCTCCAGATCTTGACTCATAGGAAGCTGATGGCTGCACTTAAAGGGAACCTGTCATCAGCTTTATGCTGAGCTCACTGAGGGCAGCATACAATAGTGACAGAAATGCTGATCTCAGCGGTGGTCACTCCTGAGCTAATAATAAGTAGTTGTCGAGAACCAGCATTATAATCATTATAACCCAGGCCTTGAAAAGAGTCAAATCTACCTGAGAAGAGTCCTGGTTATTATAATCTCCTGCACATCTGCTGATGACTGGTAGTTCTCTCCTAGAGAGAAAGGGAGAAAACTAGGTAGAAGCAGGTGGGGGTGGGAGAGCAGGAATTCATGAATAACCAGGACTCTTTTCCAGGCCCAGTCTGCAATGATTGTGAAGTTGGTTCTCGGCAATCACTTATTATTAGCTCATTATTAGATTATTAACGGGTGCGGACGCATTCACGGACATGTGAATGGACCCTTATGCTGTCCTCAGTGAGGTCGGCATAAAGTTGATGACAGGTTCCCTTTAAGGGGAAACCCTTCTAATATCCTGCTTCAGGTCCTTCACACTGGGCCAGTCTTCGGTGACACGGCTAGAGTCCTTCCTGTTCCTGGAGTGTGATATTATCCCATTCTCATGTATCCTACACCAGGGGTGCACAGCCTTTTCTGATCTGAGGGACCATACTGTCAAACTGGACTAAAAAGGACATAATCATGTATAGCATATAAAAAACACGCGCCATAAATGTCTGATATGTGCAGGTTCCTCTTCTTGGTAGAATGAGCGTCCCCTTCTTTCCCACTCAGAAAGGGCACCATGCGTGAGGCTCTCTCCATTTATAGATTATGGGTGCTGTGATCACAGCCTAACATTTCACACATCCATTAACTAAAAATGTAACTTATGTGCCCCTCTTCTGGAGTGCGGAACAGGGAACCCATTCTCCTGACGTATGATGGCTACATAGTGGACTAACCGCACACAGACAGTTCTATGTTCGGATTGCTGGGGCCACACAGAATGGCATTGCGGGGTGCATGTGGCCCCTGGGACGCACACAGATGTAGGCAGGGCACTACTACTGACTGTCTCTGTAAGTTATCATGGAGTGCTTTGTGTGGCTCCAGCACCGTACACGGACGCTGATGAGGTGGAAACCTATGGCTAAGCACTTTTTGCGTCCATGCTCTCGGTGTAGGTTGGAGCTGCTCTGTGGGTTGTCATCTGGATGACGTTTTGATGTTCCTCCTCACCCTCTGGATAGCACGGAGCATATATGTTTTTAGACTTGACACTCCGCCTCGGTCAGTTGCTCTCCAGTGCTAGCGGCCCTGTCAGCTTTCATTGAGGTTGTTTTCATGAAGTCCGTGTTCAGCTTGAACTGCAAAAGTAACACATTGGAAATTATGCTAAAAACTTACTGCAACTGTGACCTGTCCGTCTAACAGTAGATCTTGTGTTGCTGGCTTTGGCTCCTGTATCCCTGGTCGGTATAGCTGGCGACTTCTGTTCTGTACCTGGGCTTCTATGAACAGAAGCGTGTACTTCACGTTCTGCGGTATAATGAGTACAGACTGGTAAACCCGCACTGATGATAACAGAATTCCTGGCTGGTCACATGCACCCACGATGCCAGTAACTTTGATAATTTCCCGGAAGATGAATCACTGAGAGAATCTTTGGGAGATGAAGCCTCTGCTTGTCACTGACCTGCCATGCTCCTAAAGCCTTTATAAGGATGAAATCACTTCAGTATTGTAGAAACCGACGCTGGTTATACCAGTTCGAGGTCATCGTGTGGTTTTCGCGCAGCCTTGGATAGAACCGACTTTCCTAATCTCAAGAGCTTTTATTTGTTTCCTCACTTGAATCCGTTCACAGCTGAGGTGACAAAGCAGTGCAGCAAAGTTCAAGGTGTGAATTGGGTTTTAGCGTGATTGTTGCAGTGGTGGAAAACGGAGGTGGCGAATGTTACATCTGTACTTCAGTGAGACTCCCAATCTCATAGCTAATGTCTCGCCTGCACAGTGCATTTTGTAAGGTTCAAGGCTGGTGATCCCCGTCACACAACCAAATATTGCTGGGTAATAGTACTGCACTGAACTGAATGGCTCCAAGAGTCGCAAAACAAAGGCAGCAGAGTTACAGTGCCTTGCAAAAGTATTCACTCCTTGACTTTTTTTCGTGTTTTGGTGCCTCACAACCTGGAATTAACATGGATTGTTTGAGGATTTGCATCATTTAGCTTACCGTACATGCCCACAACTTTTGAAGATGTGTTTTTTTTTTTTTATTGGGAAGCAAACAACAAATGGGACAAAATAACAGAAAAAGTCAATGTGCATAACTATTCACCCCCTAAAGCCAATACTTTGTAGAGTCACCTTTTGCGGCAATCACAGCTCCAAGTCACTTTGGATAAGTCTCTATGAGCTTGCCACATCTTACCACTGGGATTTTTGCCCATTCCTCCTTGCAAAACTGCTCCAGCTCCTTTAAGTTGGATAGTTTGCGCTTGTGAACAGTAATCTTTGAGTCTGACCACAGATATTTTCTATTGGATTGAGATCTGGGCTTTGACTAGGCCATTCCAACACATTCACATGTTTCCCCATAAACCACTCAAGTGTTGCTTTAGCAGTGTGTTTGGGGTCAGTCCTGCTGGAAGGTGAACCTCCGTCCTAGCCTCAAATCACGCACAGAGTGGTACAGGTTTTGCTCAAGAATATCCCTTTATTTAGCACCATCCATCTTACCCTCAACTCTGACCAGTTTCCCAGTCCCAGCTGCTGAAAACGGATGGTGTTCTTTGCGTGATGTGATGTGTTGGGTTTGCGCCAGACATAGCGTTTTCTTTGATGGCCAAAAAGTTCAATTTTAGTCTCATCAGACCAGATCACCTTCCTCCATACATTTTGGGAGTCTCCCACATGCCTTTTCGCAAACTCACAACGTGCCTTTTTGTTTTTTGCTGAAAGTAATGGCTTTCTTCTGGCCCCTCTGCCATAAAGCCCAACTCTATGGAGCGTACGGCTTATTGTCGTCCTATGTACAGATCCTCCAGTCTCTGCTGTGGAACTCTGCAGCTCCTCCAGGGTTCCCTTAGGTCTCTGTGCTGCCTCTCGGATTATTGCCCTCCTTACCCGGTCCTTGAGTTTTGGTGGCCGGCCGTCTCTTGGCAGGTTTGCTGTTGTGCCATGTTCTTTCCATTTGGTTATGATAGATTTGATGGTGCTCCTGGGGATCATCAAAGATTGGGATATTTTTTTATAACCTAACCCTGACTTGTACTTCTCAACAACATTGTCCCTTACTTGTTTGGAGAGTTCCTTGGTCTTCATGGCAGTGTTTGGTTAGTGATGCCTCTTGCTTAGGTGTTGCAGCCTCTGGGGCCTTTCAAAAAGGTGTGTATATGTAAGGACAGATCATGTGACACATAGATTGCACACAGGTGGACATCATTTCACTAATTATGTGACTTCTGAAGGTAATTGGTTGCACCAGAGCTTTTTATGGGCTTCCTAACAAATGGGGTGAATACATACGCACATGCCAATTTTCTGTTTTCTATTTCCAAACAATAGTTTTATTTATATATTTTTCTCACCAACTTAGGGTACTTTCACACTAGCGTTGGTGTGAACCGGCAGGCAGTCCTGTTGTCGGAGCTGCCAGCCGGATCCGCCGCTCAGTGTAACAACTGACAGCATTTGTAGATGTATCCGGGTGCGGATCCGTCTACAAATGCATTGCAAGAACCGTTCCGTCTCTCTGCTTGTCATGTGGATGGACGGATCCGTCTCTCTGCTTGTCATGTGGATGGACGGATCTGTCTTGCAGTCTTTTTCACAGTTTTAAAGGTCTGCACATGCGCGGACCGGAAGGACGGATCTGTCCTTCAGTTGTTTTACAATGCCGGATCCGGCACTAATACAAGTCAATGTAAATTAATGCCGGATCCGGTATTCCGGCGACTGATCAGGCATTTTTGCCGCACACAATACCGCAGCATGCTGCGGTATTATATCCGGCCAAAACGCCTGAGAGTGTCTGAACAGGAGGCATACTGATGCAAACTGAACGGATTTCTATCTATTCAGAATGCATGGGGATATGCCTGATCAGTTCTTTTCCGGCATAGAGCTCTTTTGCCGGAAAAGAATAACGCCCGTGTGAAAGAGGCCTTAGATTATTGTGTTATGATCCAGCACATAAAATTCAGATTAACAAAACATTGAAATTAAGGCTGTAATACTTTTGCAAGGCACTGTGTGTATTTAGATATATATTGAGATGAGGGAAAGATCATCGGCTCCTGTTCTGTGCCGCACCTGGTCTCAGAATCACTGGCCGTGTGAATAAGGCCTTAGGCTGGATGCACATGTATCACTTGTGTCCAGATTACACCAGTGGTTTATGAAGTGGTTTGGACCTTGCTTAGAATAATGATAATTTTTTTGCCTTTCCAAATAACTTCCACCATATACATTTCATACCCAGATTGATTGCATGCTGCTATATTGCCTTCAGATGCTTATGAAATAAGTAAGGTGAGCAGCCAAAAGTACAGTTACTGTACCCTGCACATATACTGCACCCCATAAAAAGAAGTCCTACTGTGGTGACCACGCAGATTCCTTCAGCAAGGCGCGACATCAGAGTCCAGTGCTAACTGGGGTGATGTATTCTAGGAGAGTACAGCAGTGGAGCAGGGGGGTCCGGAAAATGGCTGAATTATGACCATATAAAATGAAGTTTTGATTTCATAAAGTACAGTATGTGAGGTCTGAACCAGGCAGTCTACACAGAAGCTTGGTGTAACCCTGGAGTGACTTAGAAAACCGTATAAACCCTCAGACACATAAAACCTGATACCTACACTTGCAGTTTGACCACATGTGGCGTTTGCTAATAAAACTCCTCCAGCTTACGCTCTGACCTTGGTGTGTTGGCCTACTTTCATTAATGTGGATTACCAAACATTGGAGGAGAAGCCATAGATGTCTATTGGGAATTAATCCTGCTGTCAGGCTGATTTTCAGACCTTTATGAGCTTGTTAGCCATGTGTATCCGTAGAGGTCGCCTCCTGCGCAGGACTGTGTGCACTGTAGGCCAGCAGTACGTGAAAAGTACACAGCCATGATTTACTCCGTAATGCAGTCAGTATTGTGTACTGGGAGTCGCGTACCTTTCAGTAGAAGCCCTGAAATTGGGACATGTTCTTGTTCCCAGGGGAGATTATATTCACAACCAGCGCGTGTCTCATCTGTGAACTCCATTTCCATACTGGTGTTTGTAATGGTATTGTGTACATTACCAAAAACGAATCATTACTGGAGAAATCCACGTAGATACTGTGAACGTGGTCCTGTCCTGTTTGGCTTGTGAAGGTCCTTTTACACTCAGATAATCTGCCTGTAAATGAGTGGCGATCGAGTACATTTGCACATGGCAATCATCGTCTTGTATGCAGTTGCTCGTCCACAGGCATTCCTTCCAGATAAGTGGCTGCTCGTTAGTGGAGGTGAGAGCTGTATTCACATGCAGCGGTCTCCTCCACTGTATAGCGATGACTGCTGCCATCACTCGTCCCCATACAGAATCAATGGGGCTAATTTACCAAGCCCGTCTGTTTTTAGGAGTAAAATTAGACTGGCGTATTTCATTTGGCTGTCTTACCTTTGCTGAATGTTTATTAAAAGTCGCACAGCGGTTGATGAATTAGACTAGACGTAGTTATTAGCCTGACCTCTGGTGGTTGTTTTTCAGTGGCACAAGTTCATATTCACTTAGACTGGTCTAATTTATTTGTTCATGAAAAAAGTTGCATCTGTGTGGCGAAAAATCAAATGAGCCACATCAGCTCCCTAGACATCCATACTAACGTGCGGTGGGTTCCTCTGACCAGTTCATTATCTACTGACAGAGTTATCTTTTCATCATCCACATCTTATCCCACAAGCCATATGGGAGCTAAGTATTATCTTATATATCTTCCCTACGATGATCCCCCCTGATGATCTGCCAGGCGGGGGTGAAACACGTTTGAGTTTGTTAGACATTTACATATCCATGTTTTCTTCCGTGGGCTAATCTATATATCCCATGGGACATTATCTAGTAACTAAGTAGGGCATTATCAGGGATAAAAAAGACATAGGGACAGGGTACATTCACCATTCATGGGTATCCCTGGGCACAGGGTATGCTTGGTCATCGGGTGATCTGCGGCAACTTTACAGATTGTCTGGAATAGAGTTGTTTCGGTACCAAAATTTTGATTCGGTATCGATACCATAAAAAAGTATTGCGATACTCGATACCATTCGATACCACGCGAAAAAAATAAAAACGCCAAAAAAATCCGCGTGCATTCAACATTTTATGAAACCGCCGGCTCATAATACAACAGTCCTATCCTACTTTTTGTGGGGACAAGGCGACTAAAAGAAAATGGCGAATCGTGCATTTTTTATTTTCTTTTTTTCTTTTACGGCGTTCACCGCATAAAAGTGGATTTTTAATAGTTTGGACTTTTGAGACGCGCGATATGTAATATTTTATTTATGTATTGTTTATATATTTTATATGTAAAATTGGGAAAGGGGTGATTTATAATTACGGTAATATTTTGGTGTACTTTAACTTTTTTTTCTTTTTTTTTTACAGTTTATTTATTAACTATTTTCCCCTTAGGGGCTAGAACCTGGGATATTCTCATCCTATTCACCCTGATAGAGCTCTATCAGGGTGAATGAGATCTCACCCTCTTCCTGCTGCCCTGTGCTCTGTGCACACAGCAGCAGGGAGCAGACTAAGGCAGCCAGGACTTCAGAAGCGTCCTGGTTACCATGGTAACCGATCGGAGCCCCAGCATTACAGTGCTGGGGCTCCGATCCTACCACTGCCACCAATGAGGAGGAGGTGAGGGGACCCTGTGGCCACTGCCACCAATGATTTTATTACTGGGGAAGGGGGAGGACAGGGGGCACACTGCCCACTGCCCACCAATGTTTTAATACTGGGGGGCACACTGCCCACCAATGTTTTAATACTAGGGAGGAGGGGGCACACTGCCCACCAATGTTTTAATACTAGAGAGGGGGCGGAGCACTGGCCAGCAATGCCGAGTAGTTTCTTATATAAATGCAGGCAGAAGACACAGCCTGCCAGCACCTGCCTGTGACCGAGCGCTGCGATCAGAGGCTATTAACCCCTCAGGTGCCGCACAGGTCCCCCAGCTCCGCCCCTCCTCCCGCCCCGCTCCGCCCCTCTCCTCTATTGGTTGAAGCGGCAGCACAGGGGAGGAGAGACTGCCTCCTTCTCCCTGTGCTGCCGAGGAGAACATGGCCGCGCTGAGAGCGGCGCAGCCATGCTCTCCTATACTGGGCTGTGCAGTAGTGCAGCCCAGTATCGATAAAATACTTTTCCTGGTATCGAGTGCGATACCAGAGAAAAGTATCGATCGGGTATCGAAAGTTCGATACCCGAAACAACCCTAGTCTGGAACGAGCAGATTTGCTGTAAGAACTAAATAATAAGGTCACTTTCACGCAGTCAATGTTTGGTCAGTGATTTCCATCACTAATTGTGAGCCAAGACCAGGAGTGGAGGTTGCACAGAGATAAGGTATAAGGGCTTATTCAGACGGCCGTATACTGTTCACAAAAATTAGATGCAAACCCATTTACATCTGTGGGGCCCTTTTCTTCCTTTCTACGGCTCCGTGAAAATCAGGACGTGGCCCCATTGAAGTCTATGGGTCCGCAAAAATGCGGAATGTCATCCGTTCTGTTGCTGACATGCTGAACTGTCCGCAAAAAAAATGTATCTGCATTTTTGCGAACAGCATGCTGCCGTCTGAATGAGCCTTAAGGGAAAGATTTCCTCCTGTTCTGTGGTTTTGGCTCACAATCACTGACCGCACACTCCGTGCAGACTACCAATAGTCCCTCTTTCAGGGGGGGGAAATCTCTACTTTCTGTATTCCCTACTATTTAATTCTTTTCTTATATAGCGCTGACATATTCCACTGCATTTTTTTATAGAGCTTGTCACTCGCCGTCCCCAGTGGAGCTCACAATTAGGGATGAGCGAATCGACTTCGCATGAAACATCCAAAGTCGATTCGCATAAAACTTTGTTAGAATGGCTCGCTCCGTACACTATTCTGCACAGTATTAGAATGTATTGGCTCCTATGAGCCGACGTTATTACTTAGCGAAGTCTCACGAGACTTCAGGTAATGATTTCAGAAATGAATGTCTACTGTTAAAAACCTTTTACCGAACTCTGGTTCGGTTCCCTATCAGTATGAAAACAGAGTACCCGGGGCTAAGCCACGAACACAGGGAGAATATAAAGGCTTCCTGCACACATTCTGGATTACAGACAAACCTCCTGGTAATACGGCACCAGCAATGTGTATGAGGTTAGACACATCTCATGTAGACTTTACTTTTTCTTTCCATGCAATACCTGCCGTGTGAATGTTGAACTCCACAGCATGTCAATTCTTTGTGCTGATTTCACCTTTTTCAATGCAAAACCGCATCAAATCCACAAGTATCGTGGTTTTGGTGTGGAATTTGTGCAGAATTTCTGTAAGACAGCCCAGACCTGTGTGCAGATTGCCAAAAGCTCCATGCAGATGTTGCCCTTGGTTGGATGCAAACCCAGGGTGCTGTAAGGCACCAGTGCTAACCACTAAGTCGCCCTTTGTTATGACTGAGGTGCACTGTATTGTAGTACAATGTGTCTTCCAAAAAAAACAAAGCACTAAACCATCCACATGGCACCTAGCTGTAATACGAAACACCATGGACAGGGATGGTGCTGTTTTTGGAAGAGAGCAGCCATGTTCGTCTCAGTCTGGAGAAGCCCTTTAATTCTGTTAAAGGGGTTCTCCGGGAATTAGGAAAATGAAAATACCTAAATATTACTTTATTATAAATGTATTCCAAAAAATGTTTCATTATTTATAATAACTTGTTTTGTCTGGGGAGCAATCATTAGGAGAAATAAAATGGCCGCCGTCCCATTATTACACACAAAACCTGTCCTAATCACACAGCAGGACACAGTCACATCCCCACCTTCTCTCTGTACTTCATGTCTCCTCATGAACTCCATTCCTACAGAGATTCAGCTGAAGATCATATTAAAGGGGTATTCCCATCACAGACAATTGGGGCGTATCGCTAGGATATGCCACCATTGTCTGTTGGTGCGGGTCCCACCTCTGGGAACCGCACCTACAATGAGAACATAGCGGGGAAATGAACAGAGGGCGCACGCGCAGCCGCCCTCGATTCATTTCTATTGTGTTGCCGAAAATAGCGGAGCACTCCCATTAACTTCTATGGAAGCGGCAATTGGTGGTGGACAGACCCTGGGAAATCCGGGGTCCTCCAGCCACAGCTCTCCCTGCTCCGTTCTCGTTGCGGGTCCCAGAGGTGGGACCCGCACCTATCAGACAATGGGGGCATATCCTAGCGATATGCCCCCATTGTCTGTGATGGAAATATCCCTTTAAACTGTATTCAGGACCATAATCCATGACAAGCAGAGCAGAGAGGAAGATAAGGCAGGTCTTTAGCTCAGTGTTGTGAAGTAACTTGTCCTCCTGTGGGATTAGGACAGGTTTCGTGTGTAATAATAGGACAACGGCCATTTTACTTGTCCTGATAATTGCTCCCCAGAGAAAACGAGCCATTATAACTAATGAGAGGTATTTGGGAATATATTTAAAATAAAGTAATATTTACATATTTTCGTTTTCTTAATTCCTGGAGCACCCCTTTAAAGATGATGTCCTGCCAACTGGTTGGAGTTGGACCACTACTGATCCTGAGGGTCCCATTCCACCATCCTGTTGGATAGCGTTAAAACTTGGCACAACCCCTTTAATACAACTGCCACTCCTAGTGGGTCTGTGGATGCACTGACTACCTGGATGGTGGGGATCTAGGGTGCTGTTGGTTCTGTTCACCAGGCGTTGCGTCCATGAGTGTTCGGCTACATTTTTACGAGTTTATCGGTTCTATTCTGGGAGCAGAAATGAACACAAATGCAGCATTGGATAGCGGAGTGCATTCACACAACTGTGGATTTTGCAGTCCCCTAAAAATACGGATGCGGGGCCGTGGAACACACATACGGGTGCAGACCGCACACAGTGTGCTGTCCACATTTTTTGCAGACCCATTGAAATGAACGGGTCCGCATCCGTATGCAAAAAATACGGTGGTGTGAATGGGGCCTAATGGCAGTAGACTGACACCCCCATCATTGGCTGTAATGTAATGTGTCTGGTCTGAAAATGTGGCAAAGTGTCACAAAATCAAAATGCATTGCTTGCAGGTTTGTATTTCACTATAGACCTCAATGAAACCTGTGGCCACACATAAAAACCGCGTGTAATATGCTGCGTGTGAATGAGAAGGGGGCATGTCCTAGGGGCCGAGTACTTCGTGCAGCTGGCGTTCATACTGGCACCACTCTAGTTCTCTGCCCTGTGCCCGTACGGCGGTGGGCGGGCCCGCCGGCGCGGGTACTGCGTTCTACGTCAGGACGTAGCGCTGGTCTGTACGTGCTGACGTTGGGACGGAGGGCGGGCCTATGGGCGAGCTCCAACCCCTTTCCAAGTGGCCAGTGATTCCCCAGCCTGGAGTACGGGAGAGCGGCGGCGCTGAGAGTTCGGGGCTGAGTCTCCCCGTGCTCTGGTGAGTGTTGTCGCTGCGTTACCGCGCCTGCCCCGCTGCGTTATCGCACTTGCAGCGCTCCGCAGTGTTGTTATTTGTATGATTACTGGGAGGATCTGAGCAGTAAGTCGGCCTTTCAGCTCCTCCCCAGGCTACGCCCAGAACACAGTGAGCGATCGGTGTCCGTGCTGTCCAGCCGTCTTCCCGGTGTGCAGCCCGCCGTGTCTGGGGGAGCAGGGGATGGGATGTAAGAGCCGCAGGGGCACAGCAGTGTGAACAGGCCAGGGGACTGCAACCTGTAGCTCTCCAGCTGTTCGGAAACTACAACTCCCGTAAGGCCACGCCTGGCATAGCATGCTGGGAGTTGTAGTCTGACGGTGCAGAGAGGAGCTGCTCCTGGTGACCTGTGTACTTATCTGTGATGTGTGTGTTGTGTCGGTGCTGGCCACCACTCACCTGTTTCTTCTTCTCCTCTGCAGAACACTGTAATGGAAGAGACTGCGATATGGGAGCAGCAGACAGTCACACTCCACAGGGTAAGTCAGCCAGCGAGGAGTTAATCCCCCTCCGCAGGACGCAGGATACTGACTGCCACTGGGAACAATAGACAAAAGCCAGATGTCAGGAAGCCAACCAGAAGGAAATAGGTTTTGTCATTTTCCTTTTGTCCGAATCAGTTGTAAACTTTGTGTCATTGTCAGCTGGAGCTTAAAAATCCGTAGTTGACATTGCTAGCGAGTGGTTCCAAAAGACGCCCCGTCCTGCCAAGTAACTCTCCAACTACTGTGAGCGCTGATTGGCCTCGCTGATGATTATGTGGAGTTAGATGTCATGGACGGTATATATAGTGATACAGCGTACACTGGAGGATATACTCCGACCAAGTCAGAGAGTAGCCACACTCGTTATAGGAAACTTCTGTCATGTGCGGAAAACAGAGGTGGGAATGGTGCAGCACAGAGGAAGCTGCTTGTACGGCTGAAGGAAGACGTTCATCCAAACCCGATCCAGAGGAAGGCAAAACTCTATTTCCCTCATCTTAGAATGTCTCCCTGGATCCATGATCCAAGTTGTAGTTATTGTACTCCAGAGATGCTCCTCGGTGGTACATTACCGATCTTATAGTTACAGAATCTGTTGAAGAATTCCTTGTTGATGGAGAAACCTTCTTTCCTCCAGACGCAGAGGATGTCCCCTCGTCACAGTCACAGTCCTGGGGATAAATAGATGATGGGACAGATCTCTGTACTGACCCCTGATATATTTATACATAGTTATTAGATCTCCCCTCAGTCGTCTATTTTCTAAAGTGAATAACCCTAATTTTGATAACCTTTCAGGGTACTGTAGTTATTACTTTAGTTGCCCTCCTCTGAACCCTCTCCAGCTCTGCTATGTCTGCCTTGTGCATCGGTGCCCAGAGCCGTACACCATGGGAGAATTTATTATGTAACTTGCACCAGATTTGCACATATATGTTTTACACCACAATTGTCTTGTTTTGAGTGATGGAAGTGACGGGGCATCTAGAGACTTGACAGATTTACTATAATTTATCTCAGAAACTGATGAAAATTAGAGCACATAGCTAAAGCACCCCTGCACCCTCCTTGTGGTTAAAAGATCAGAACTCGGGTCAGCATCAAGTGCTATGATGATTTAAAGGGGTTGGCCACCTTTTGTTTTTTGGGACTCCCTCCCCCCTCCTAAGCAGACCTACAAACAGAAGGTTTCTTACGGCCCAGCTCCTTCGCTCCCACACCTTGGCTGCCTTGCTCGGGTCTTCCACTGTTAACATCTATTTTGACTCTGCCTCAGCCAATCACTAGCTGCAGCAGTGATCGGTTCACCTTGCGTCATGTCAGTTGGTCACATGAAGCGTGGGGAGCAGGTCACATCTGCAGCAGTGTCGGTATCCGATGCTGACAGTGTGGGACCCGAGCAATGCAACCAGCATAGTGGAGCAGGTCAGTATTCCTCCTTTTGCAGGTCTGCCAAAAATACCCCAAAAGGTGGCCAACCCCTTTAGGTTTGATTCACCATGGTGGGAGAGCCAGTATTGCAGTGCCTAAAATGTGGTTGTATTATCATGTAAAAGTGGCCTTAGGCACAGTCCTGAGTGTATTGGTTGTGATAAATGAGAGCCAATCTTAGGGTGTTATTACATATGCGGCTGCACCGCGCTTACCGTTAATCGTCAGCCTCACCTGAACTGCCCCTGGCACGTCCAAGTGCTGCCCAGCAATTAGCGGTACACATGTTGTGGCACCCATGGCTCTGGCCTCACGTAATAGTACGATTACAGGAAGAGGTCCGGTTTTAAGGTGAATTTGGGCTCAGATATCACATTTTGCTTTGTAATAGCGTAAAACCTGAAAAAATGAGTGCATAATCTAGTATGTTCTCGAATCTGCCCTCCTTTTTGTAAAGCACCACTCTTTTACATTGTATTATAACTTGTACATTGCTGAGTCTGCACGAAAAAACTCAACAAGTGAACTGCATGTTTACGCGTCCTAGTAGAAGGGAAAATGCAGGCGGCCGAGCGGTGCTCCTGTGACAGGAACAATGGTTCTTTTGAGGCCGGTGTCTTTACAGTTAGTTGTTTGTCATCTAATAAACATGTGAAGGTAAGCTCCAGTCTGGCTTGCTAAAGGGCCCTTTACATTGCCCGAGAATCTGCCTGATAATCGCTAACGAGCGTTCTCTCGTCAGCGATTATCTGGTGGTATAAAAGTGCTTGTTGATCGGGTAATCACAGCATGCATACGGGCACAAAAATCGTTGTTGGAACAGGCTTTGCCGGCAAACAACTAGTCAGTATGGGGACCAGCGATGGCATTAACGACCGCTCCTCCCCATACTGTAGAGGAGATCGCTGCATGTAAATGTAAGTCTCCTCCACTGTTGAGCAGGCTCTTGCAGGAAGGAACGCTTCCCTCCCGACAATCTGCTGCTGTATCTTACCGTCTAAAGGGACCTTTAGGCCCCTTTCACACGAGCGAGTATTCGGCACGGGAGCAATGCGCGATGCCAACGCATTGCGCCCGCACTGAATCCTGACCCATTCATTTAAATGGGTCTGTGTACATGAGCGCAGTTATTCACGCATCACTTTTGCGTTGCGTGAATATTGCAGCATGTTCTCTATTCTGCGATTTTGCACGCAGCGCTGGCCCCATAGAAGTGAATGGGGCTGCGGGAAAATCGCATTGCATCCGCAAGCAAGTGCAGATGCGATGCGTTTTTCACAGGTGGTTGCTAAGAGATGTTTGTAAACATTCCGTTTTTTTATCACGCGCGTGCAAAACGCATTAAATCTCATTGCACCTGCGCGATAAAAACTGAACTGAACGCGATCGCAGACAAAACTGAATGTACTTGCTTGTGAAATTGCGCAGTTTTCACTGAAAGCATCCGGACCTAATCCGCTCACCCTCATCTGCCAGCGGCCTTAGGTGCAGCCAGACATCTTTGGTGGTGGCTTATCTCCCGAGAGAACAAAAGGATCAGTTGTTGAAATGAATCCTCATTCAGATCTGCTGCATGTCAATTGCTCGTGTGGATTTTCAGTGTAGAGCATTGCCCAGGGGGGTGGCAGGTTTACATGCCCAGTAATCTGCCCGTGTAAAGCTGCTGCAGATTACCTGTTCATTGGGTGAAGTGATCTTTGGTGCAGACGCCTCGCTTGTCGTTTCTTCTGCTGCCCAGAAACTATGTATTTGTATGAGGACGAGCGATAGCCGTAGCCATTACTGGTCCTCATGCAGCAGAGGTGATTGCAGCATGTAAATGCAGCTCTTCACCCTTCACAAGCAGGCATTTATCAGGAAGAAACGTTTCCATTCCAATTAATTATCTGCTTGTCGGCGCAGTATAAATGCGCCTTAAAAGTGAACCTGTCATCAGCTTTATGCTATCCTCACTGAGGACAGCATAAAATAGTGACAGAAATGCTGATTTCATCCGTGTGTCACTCACGAGCTAAAAGTAAGTGGTTGCCGAGAACCAGCATCATAATCATCGCAGCCCAGGCCTTGAAAGGAGTCAAATCTACCTGAGAAGAGTCCTGGTTATTCATAATCTCCTGCTCTCCCGCCATCTTCTGATGATTGGTAGTTCTCTCCTAGAGAGAAAGTGAGAAAACTAGGTAGAAGCCTGTCAGTCATCAGCAGGTGGGCAGGAGAGCAGGAATCCATGAGTAACCAGGACTCTTCTCAGGAGGCCGGGACTCTTTTCCAGGCGCAGTCTGCAATGATTGTGATGTTGGTTCTTGGCAGCCACTTACTTTTAACTTATAAATGACAGACTGCTGAAATCACCTCGCCTGTCTCTACTTTATACTGCCGGAAGCATAAAGTTGATGACAGGTTTCCTTAGATATTTAACAAATCTGCAACAAAGTTTGCAGATTTTGGTGCAGAAATGTAGTGAAAACCACAACAAAATCTGCATAAACTACACTGCTGTGTTTGTGCTGTAATCTGTATGGGGGCTTAATATCCAAACCTGCTGCGTATTTCCAGCATGTCAAAGCCCTGTGCCTGCCGGGTGTAATACATTGTTGAGCATTTATCAGACGAGCTCTTTCCGTATGACTCTAGGCAATCTGAACGCTCATGCACCCAGCTATGACTAAATGCATGACGTTAGAGTATTTGGAAACTGTACTTTCAGGGTATCACCATTTCAGTCCCGCTATTGCAGAATACTGGTATTCCTGGAATCGCATGGACCCCATTATAGTGAATGAGTCGTGCGCCAGTGTTGCCCAGCATTATAGCTCAGTTCAGGACTGCCAATGCAGACTCCTCCAAAAATAGAGGACCATGCAGGACTTCTTTTGCCCCCCAAAAAAAAACAGGCACGAGAATGTGGCTACATTGCTGAAGCTCCTTCGACAGGTTTTGGTGTAAAAAAAAAAAAAAAACAGAAGACCCCTTTTTGTGACTTTTTAAACTCCTGTGCAACAAAATTTTGTCGCACAGGTGTTTTTACGCAGCCCTTAACATTGGGGAGGCGTAAATTACTATAGAAAACTGCTCCACCCAAGGGCTGGCGTAGTTTTCAGTCTAGGTGCAGACTGCTGGAGGATGCATCCACCGGCACCGCAGGGGCTTTCAAAGACTGGCGTAAAATGACCCCCAGTATGTCTGCAGAAAAAGAAGGCAGCTGTCCGATTGTTTGCTGTGGACGGTCGCACCAGTTTTTATTATCACCTACACTTGAACGATCACAGTATTTATAGCATAAGTCATAATACATTACAGACAACAATTCCAAACCTTAAAGGGTATTCCCATGTATGACATTGATGGCATGAGACAGACTCAGTCTAGTTCTCAGCGGTGGGGATAAGCACCAATAACTCAAACTATAACTCTGCATCAAGTAATATGACATACACAGTAGAATATGGTAACAGGAAGGAACTCGCCCACACCAGAGGTGCTAGTAAAAATATAATTCAGTAAGGCAGGGTACTCAAAATCAAGGACTAACCATATACTACCAATATGATACAGCATTAGGACGGGCATTACACTGACCACTAACCACACACGTGACCGTACCCTGCTGTGCGGTGATGTAAATGGCCGTCATGGGGCTCATGTAGGGGCGTATTATAGATCTGTGTGGTACAGATTAGTAATGATATCCATTGAACTGTATGGGCTTTTACCTCTGTGTGCCTTTCGTCGTGGAGCAGTAAATGCCATTAAATAATATTCTTGCAAGGCAAGTTACAGTGCCTCGGGGGAAGCACCATGCGACCCTTAAAGACTGTGCCTCCTTATGGTAGGGTCAGTGTGACACAGTATAGTCGTGTGCAGAGTGGTTCATCAAGAAATGGAACCTGTCAGCTCCAAATCAGCCCCAAACTAGACTGATCTGCGTATACTGTATGTGACGCCGAGTCCGGTTATGTCATTTTTCGTCAGACTCACTTGCATTCCGACGCTGCGCTCCCACTAACCAGCAGTAACATTCATTGAGAGGACTCCTGGGCTCGCGCACATAATGGAGAGGACTCGAGGAGGAGTCCTCTCAATGCATTTTACTGCTGGTTTGTGGGGGAATGCACATGAGTTAAGACAACAATTACATAATCCTGCTCGGCATCACTTGTGCTGTGCACCACTTACACACACTGGTGTTGCTGTAAGGGCATCTTGAACCGGTGACAGATCCCCTGAGCAGAATGCACGTTGGTTATGAACTATTGAACAGCTCCAGAACTGGTAGAGTATACAGTGTGTACCGGAGGATCCTGGTGTTCATGAGCCCCCGCCGCCTCCTGCCACAGATTAGAAAGAAATATATCGCTCAGAGACCAGGGAGAGCCAGCTCTGGAATACCAGGACTTCCAGTACGCACTGTGTATTGCTGGAGCTGTTCAGTACAGATAATTTGATCTGCGAAATACGGATTGCTTGTGTGTGCATGTCGCAGTTCTGTCCCCCTCATCCATGGAAATGACTGATCTGGTCTCCAATAGGGACCTGAATAGGACATCTTCTCTACCAGCTTTCCTACTGTTCTAAAACTACAACTCCCAGGATCCTCCTTTCACTTCTATGGGTGTTACAGGAAGAGCTGAATAAGGCCTTATTCACACGTCCGTAGTGTTTTGCGGATCCGCAAAACACCTTGCCACCAGCCCTATAGAGATGCCTATACTTGTCCGCAATTGCGGGCAAGAATAGGACATGCTCTATATTTTTGCGAAGCCGCCGGCCGGAAGATCGGCGGCGTGCTAAGCGGATGCGGAGAGCACAGTCTGTGCTCTGCATCCATCACGTCCCCATTCAAAATGAATGGGTCCGCAACCGTTCCGCAGATTTGCGGAACGGGTGCGGATGTGTGAATTAGGTCTAACTGTGCATGCTGGGATTTGTAGTTTCACAGCAGCTGGAGTGCAGAAGGTTGCTGATCCCTGTTCTATAACTCACAGAACACATGGATGTGTGCATGGCCCCATTAAAATGTAACGGTCAGTGTGCTATCCGGAAAAAAGGTAGATGGCGCACAGATGAAATATACGGTCATAAGGCCTAAATGTGTTTGCAAAGGCGATCCGTCACTGGTTAGAGCTGGATAGAATGGGTGACTCCTTTTTAAATTAATAATTGTAGAAACAAATGAGCATGGTGAGTGACACTCGGCCACTCCAGGCAACTTTCATCTCATGTATGGCCTGTATGACCTATACACAGAATCAGCCGGGGTTACCGTGCTCTCCCTCCATGGTAGGTGTTAATGGGGGCCTATATTCCTGTCGGATTGATACGGAAGGGCATTCCAGTGGTTTGCACACCGTTCTCTCCTCAGCCCTTGTTCTCCTGATGAATAATTCAGCAGGATGCGTGTTTGTTTGATTTCCTAGTTAAACATGACTTGAGTACACGCCTGTGCATGATGTGTCCTTTAGTGTTCCTCAGTTCATTTCTCTATCACAGATTATACAGATTTGCCACAGATTTCAATGTATGCTCTGCAAGGGGGGAAATCTTCTGTGGAAAGCTGCACGTTGATTCTGCACAGAATTTTTTTCCTAAAATCTCATCCACTTTGCAGCTACTGTAAACTCTGGATTTTACCACTCAATTCCGGGGCAGAACATCTGCTTAAATAGAAACTCTGAGATGCCAATTTCTAGCCGCATCCGCTACTTGAATTCCAGGATCTGTCCTGTTTTTCAGAGATATTTTTTATTTTTTTTGGTGCCTGGTTGCTAACTACAATTATTGTCCACTTTTAGTCCTTTCAGTACCTGTGTATGACCTTTTTAGATTAAAAGGGTTTTCCAGTATTTATATTTTTTTTATGATGACCTATCCTCAGGATCCATCAGTATCTGCTCGTGGGGGCCTGACACTCGGGACCCTGCCAATCAGCGGTTTCCTGTGAGCGCCACTGCCTTCTTACTTACCAAACACAGCTCCGTACATTGTATCGCAGCTCAGCCCATTCCCTCGGATGGGGCGGAGCTGCTCCGAGGCCACGTGACACATGAACGTGATATCAGTGGCCTAGGAAAAGCAGAGAGAAGTCTGCAGCCCTCTCAGAAGTGCCGCTGCCTTCTCAAACGGCAGATCAGCGGGAGTCCTCACCCATCAGATACTGATGGCCCACCCTGAAGATGGGTCATCAGTAGAAGTGTCGTAAAACCCCTTTAATGATATTAATATACACATAGGTCTATAGTTTGCTTTATGAGACATAACCCTACTGTGTAGACATTCACATCCCCTTTAATCACATTGGTGAATGGTGTAGCGGTATGATGGTGGGTTTTATCCAGCTTTTCCTGGGAGGTTTGGGTCAGATCGGCAGTATGTTATGGCTCCCGGTTTAATATTGATTGATTACCAGAGTGAATTGTTGGGACTTCCCTATATGACAAGTACTGCAGCACTACCCTTCAGGTAGGTGTCCTTGAATATTAATGTTTATCAGGGTAGGACAGGGATGATGTGTACATAGTGGCCTCTACGCTGCTGCGGTCAGTGAGAACATCTGATGCATTTAAACATGTAGAATCTTCACGTATTATGTTCCATTATATTAATATGTATGCCTCCGGAAACACCAGTATTACCACCTATGAGCATGTTCCTTTGAGGCAGTGATAACAGCCCTGTTTTTGACAAGAAGAGCAGTAAGTGTTTTTTGTTTGTCGATTACGGCTGCGTTCACGCATAGTTTTTTGCTGACTTTTTCTGCACTTTTGGGTTTCCAGTGGTGGTTTTATGCATTTTTGGTGCATTTTTTTTTTTTGTGGTAAACGCCAGCCCCACATTCGCTGAAGGTCTGTAGGAAATATGAAACACAAGGCACACAAGCTCCGGGTGCTTTTGTTCATTAAGTGACCTTTTTTTTTTTTTCGAGAAGTCATTGTTTTTCACGTTTCACATCATCACCGGGAAAAAAATGCCATGAAGCATATGCTAGTGGTCAGATACACTGGCTCAGATTTACTAATCCTGTAGATGGTGTGAGCTTCGAGTGTCTAGACCTGCACCCGATTTATCACAGGGGCTCACGCTGGAGGATAGATTTGGGCTGTGGCTAGGCTCTTCTCTCTGACTCTATAATAACTATTGGTTGGCTTACTTTGAGATATAACTTTACGCCAGAATTGTGGCCCAACATGGAAGGCTAATTTCACACTTGTGGCACGGACCTCCGGCAGGCTGTTCCGTCGGATCCATCCTGCCGCTAGTGAACGTGTGCCCCCAGACTACCGCTCTGGCCCCATTGACTATAATGGGGGCAGAGTTCCGATGGAGACATGGCAGGGCACGCTGACGTGGTAGTTGGGGGAAAAAAAATGTAGAAACTCTATTTGTGCCTCTTTTTAGACAGATCAGTAAATCTTGGACACCTGTTTACAAAAAAAGTATGTAAAAAAAAAATCCATAGAAACACAGGTGGCCAAAAAACCTCTTGCAGTTGTTCTGGTGTTTTTACAGAATTTGTGTGTAGCGAGCCTAAAGGGAAGACAGATGTCCAGTCTTGAGCAGTACCAGCGCTTGATGCTACAGCCCTTGACTGGAGGCAGGAGGATTTGAATGTATAACTGTATGCTGCAAATGGTAACATTGTGTGAATATTCTTCCCCTAGGCTCCAGGATTTGGATTTGGGATCGCAATATCTGGCGGCAGAGATAACCCCCATTTTCAGAGTGGAGAAACATCAATTGTCATCTCTGATGTTCTCAAAGGAGGGCCTGCAGAAGGCCTGCTGCAGTAAGTGTCCTTCCAGATATTACATTTGGCACGCTCAATCCTATGCGCTTCTCCATGTGTATTCCTTTTCATATACAACTGTAAAGAAATCTCCAGTCTTGGTTTTGTGTTGCCGCCTGCAGTTTTTCTGTTGGTTTATTTTGACAAACAGAGAACCAGGTATGTACATGGTCTGCCTTGCCAAGAGTAAAGAGATCTCTTCTCTAATGAAATGGCCCTGCATAATTGAGCGTCGTAATAAAATAGCCATTGATCTGTTGATGTGCTCCGTTATTCTAGGGTACTGCTCTTGTGGTTGAATAGTAAAGTGCATCTTTTTACATGAATTCATTGAAAGGTTTCTCGGCTGTAGACGAGGACTGCAAATGCCGAATCTGTCACGTCTGTTTGAAATTGGGCCTTGTGATTGTGATGACCATGCTTGAATCATAATGGCCTTCAGTGTTGCATGATTGATGAATCTCCAGGATATAGAATAGTTTCAACATTTAACTTTTTTATTAAAAACACTGGGCAGATATTGTGACGTGGAGGGGAGCAGTTGCTTTAAAGGCGTTGTCGAGCTTTCAGATATTGGTGACCTATCCTCTGACCAGGTCATCGGTATCAGATCTGTGGAGACCTGGAAACTAAACAGTAGACAGAAGGAGGATCTATCCTCTGTTACTTCGGTATCGGTAGTTGCTTAAAACAGCTAATCGGCGAGGGTGCGAGCTTTCAGACCCCCACCAATCTGCTAGTGATGGACCTGTCTGATGGATAGGTGATCTATATCTAAAAGCTGGAAAGCCCCCTTAAAGAGGAGCTTTCACCACTCCTGATCTGCCTGCTCTAGTAAATTATTGTGTTCCCCATGTCAGATACTCACTGCAGCAACCACATTACCCTCATGCGTGGATTATATTAAAGTGATATTTGGTTATAGAAAGTTATCCCCTGTTGCCAGGATAGGGGAAAACTATCAGATCGGGTGGTTCCTACCGCTTGGGTCTCTACTGACCACTAAAAGGGGGGACCTTTGCCCCCTGGAGCCCCTTGAAATGGATGGAGTAGCTGATTAGAAAAAAGCGTTACTCACCTCTCCATTCTTTTCTATAGGAATTCTGGAGATTGCTGAGCACTGTACTCGCCTATCTCCGGCACTCCCATAGGAAATGAATGGAACAGCAGTGCACCTGTTCCATCCTAGAGACAACAGTCGGACCCCCGAGCAATCAGTTATACCCTGACAAAACCCTTTAATATAGAGTTGATCTTTCTTTTATGACTATAACAATGACCCCTTTTCTGTGTAGAGTCTGGAGTCTGGCTGTGGGAATTTGTGCCTATTCAGCCAGACTCGGGCCACTGACCAGTATTTTGTCAGTGTTTTTCATTAGTATTTATGAGCCAAAAGCAGGAGAAAAAGTATAATGGTAAGATTTGTACCTGTTCTGTATCCACCCTGGTAAAAAGTACTGACCAAATACCTACCATCTAATAGTGGCCGTCAGCCACTGATGTTGGATTGCAAAGTCTGTCTCGCAGTCTGAATTCCAACATGTCTTTATGGATCTTGCTTTATTCATTGTGAACAGTCACTCTGGAACAGGAAAGAGTCGTCACCCAAACTAGTGCCACAAAGTTTAAAATGGCAATCATGTAAAATGTCTGTGTGCTGTAGCATAGATTGCAAGCTCTTGGGAACAGGGCCCTCACTCTTGTTTGAAGGATAAATATGTCTGGAATGTTTTTTTTTTTTTTTTTTTTAAACTTATCGGGCCACATTTCTCAAAACTGTCCAACAGTAAGGCCTCATGCACACGGCCGTTGTTTGGGTCCGCGTCCGAGCCGCATATTTCGCGGCTCGGCCGCGGACCCATTCATTTCAATGGGGCCGCAAAAAAAAGCGGACAGCACTCCGTGTGCTGTCCGCATCCGTTGCTCCGTTCCGTGCGCCCGCAAAAAAAATAGAGCATGTCCTATTCTTGTCCGTTATGCGGACAAGAATAGGCATCTCTATAATGGGCCCCGTTCCGCAAATTACGGAACGCGGAGCAGCTTCCGTGTTTTGCGGATCCGTGTTTTGCGGATCCGCACATCGCCGGCACTCTCATAGAAAATGCCTTTTCTTATCCGTTATTGCAGACAAGAATAGGACATGTTCTATTTTTTTCGGGAACGCAATTGCGGACCCAGAAGTGCGGATCCACAATTGCGGATGTGGGCGGGACATCATCTGTCCCCATAGAAATGAATGGGTCCGCAATTCCGTTCCGCAAAATGCGGAACAGAATTGCGGATGTGTGAATGGAGCCAGAGTTCATCTTTTATTTCTTCTCTGGAAAAATGCAAGTTGATCTGTGATTGGTTGCTTTTGACACACGGACTGTCTTACTGTTAGATGGTGTTGATGAAGAAGGCACATTTCTATTAATGAATTTTGGCGGTTTTTCTTTTTCATTTCAGCAATGCTATGCCATTGAAATTTAAATATAAAATATTGTCCTTCTGTAGCGCTCAGCACAGATTATAATCTCCTATGTAGATGGGTATCCCACTGTTAGTTTACTGCTGCTGTGAGGGAAGGTGTTATCTGCATGATATAATGGTAGATGTAGACTGGATAACAGTATGACAGCTCGTTCTCTTCAGAGAAGAGCCAGAACAGGCAATAGAAAAACCATCCTCCCATTTTTTGGAAACCAAATGACAGAATAGTCATATATATAGTCTGTTGGTATTTGAGAATTTTTTTTTATAGTAGTGTCCCTTTAAATGGGACACTAGTGTATGCGTTACAGTAGGTGGTGGTGTCCTGGCATAGTCCTTCAGACTGCGGCCTCTTCCACTGCTTCATAGTCCAGTGGCGGTGTGCTTTACACCCCCCAGCTGACACTTGGCATTGGGCATGTTTGTTATGTATATGTGCCCATTTCACGGAGCTCCTGACATCCGTTCCTTGTGCTCGTTTCACTTTTTTCTGACTTGCTTGGCAAGAGATCAGGGATTAGTGAACATTGACTGGGCTGAAGAGGCCCCAAGATCACACCACAAAAACCTCTCTCAAAGTAAGTACCAGTAGTAGCTTTAGAGAGGATTGTCCTCCTGTACCAGCCTGAGGTTCCTGTATTCTGTACACAGCAGATAAGGGAGGCACACGGTGGGAAAGCACGATCACTGGTCTCTTCAGGCTGAGCAGGGAGGTATTTATTACTCTCTTGTAGTAATAAATTTCCCATAACCATTTTCCCTGGTGTGATCATTTACAGAAAATACTCTAGTTGTTTCTGAATTGTCAACCATGGGTTTTTAGTATGAATAGATGACCTCTTGGTCACTGCAGATGTCCCCACTTAACGTAACTGCATCAAGGTGCTTTCACTTGTAGGTGTTTGTTGGTTTCATTGCTGTTTTTTTTGGTTTTTGCATAGTTTTTCTGTGAGCATCAGCTCCAGTTGTTAGCTGAAGGTGTGTGGGAAATATGAAATGTCGGACACACAGACCTTTTAAAACACGCAGCATGCTGGAGATCTTACCATCTTTTCAGGCATTCTTTCTAGGGGAAACAAAATGCACCAGAAACCGCAGTTGGCTGAAAGCCTATGGACTTATTCTGCCTTATTTTTGAGTGTTAAGGGTACTTTCACACTTGCGTTGTGAGGACCCTGCAGGCTGTTCCGTCGCCAGAACTGCCTGCCGGATCCGGAAATCCGTGTGCAAACGGGAAGCATTTGTAGACGGATCTGGATGCGGATCTGTCTAACAAATGCATTGAAACGCCAGATCCGTGTCTCTGGTGTCATCCGGAAAAACAGATCCGGTATTTATTTATTTTTGCATTTTTAAAGGGCTGCGCATGTGCAGACCGGAAAACAGTACTCGTTTTGCCGGAACACTTAGTGCCGGCATTAATGCATTTCAGTGGAAAATAATTCCGGATCCGGCATTCCGGCAAGTGTTCCGGAATTTTGAATGGAGAAAATACCACAGCATGCTGCTGTATTTTCTCCGGCCAAATACCGTAAGAGGGACTGAACTGAAGACATCCTGAACTCAATACCGGAAAACAAGTGTGAAAGTACCCTAAAAGAAACTAGAGCGAAATACATGCGTGTGGCTGATCCTTCACCTTCCTGATTTCACCCGTTTTTTTTTTTGTGTGCATTTCCACATGATTTCTGCAGCAAAAACTGCTTGTGTTATATTTAGATCTCGCCCTTCCATTGAAAACTGTTAAATCCCCAAAAATAATTGACATGTTTCAGATTTCAGAATCTGCACGGCAGGTCAATTTTCAAACGGAAGGAAAAAGCAAAGTGTACATGAGATTTCCTAATCTTATCCACTTTGCTGGTGCCGTATTACACTGCGGTTTTTCCACCCAGAAAACACGGGTGTAATCTGAAGAATTCGCCGTCTTTGTCAAGGAAGCTGAGATTTCATCTTCTTTAGAAATAACCCTTCCTCCAAGCCTTCTGCCGTTAAAATGTTAAATTAGGGTTCCCTTTGCAGTTAAAAGTAAAGTGTTGTAAAACTGTAAGAAAAATCTTTAGAGGAAAGGTGTTATTGTGTAATTCATGCATATTCTCTTCACACTTGGTTTTATTTTAACTACATTAGCACAACTCGCTGAAAACGTATGAACCCTGCATTAGCACCTTTGAGGCAGAATAGACTTTTAATGTAACACAGAAGCTGCTGTGGTCTTTATCTTATGGTCTTCCACAACAAATGTATCTGAACGAGAGTCGCCCAAATCCCTCTATCCTACGTGTGGTAAAGCGCACCTGACGTTTGTTCTAAATGCCATAAAGTTGTTGTTTTTTTTTTATATACTTTTTTCAGTTTTACTTACAAAATAGGTCCCTATTGGCAGCTATAGGACTTTGGAATCCGTACACCACTGACCGGTCACCGCCATACAGGTGCACAGATTCCACTGTACTGCAGGCATAAGGGCCAAAGTGAGTGATCAGGCAGGAGCGCACTGCTGCCCCTGCCTGCCCTGCTAAGGCCTGGCATAGCACATGAGATGCAGCTTCACACTGCTCCCACGTGTATTCCAACACGGGCATACAGCCTCCTCTTCCCTCTCTGGGATGCCTATGCCAGCTCCATTCTCCATCTCTGCATCACTTCCAAGCAACTCACCACATGCCACTGACACACAGATGTGGAAGTTAAATGTTAGGTCTGTGCATATACCGTATACACAGTATAGAAGCTAGTTGTATTAGATTTCTTTGAACAAATTCTTTAATTGCTTTGATTATATGCATTGTGCTACTTATCTATATTTTGTGTATTTTTTTCTTTTCTCTTGCATGTCTGGAGGAGACTAGGGTTGTCACGATACCAAAATTTTGATTAGTTTTCAATACCATAAAGTATTGCGATACTCGATACCACGCGAAAATAATAACACTAAAAAGCCGTGTGCATTCTGCATTTTATGCAACGTTCAGCCCATAAAACAGTCCTATCCTATTTTTTGGAGGGACAAGGTGACTAAAAAAAAAAAAATTTCTTACGGCATTCACTACATAGGAGATATTTTTTTATATTGTAATAGTTCAGACTTTTCAAAACCTAATATGTTTGTTTGTTGTTTATATATTTTTATATGTAAAATTGGCAAAGGGGGTCATTTTAACTTTTAATATTTTGGCGTTTTTTTTATCCTAATAAATAAATAACTATTCCCCCTTAGGGCGCTAGAACCCTTGTTCTATTCACCCTAATAGAGATCTCTTACGGTGAATAGGATTTCACACTGCCCCTGCTGCCCTGTGGTTTGTGCACACAGCAGCAGGGAGCTTACCATGGCAGCCAGGGCTTCAGTAGCGTCCTGGTTGCCATGGTAACCGATCTGAGCCCCCCGATTTCACTGCTGGGGCTCCGATCAGAACTGCCACCAATAAATATACTGAGGAGTGGGGGTGCTGTAGGCCACTGCGCCACCAATGAAGATAGTACTGGGGGGGAGCTATTGATTGTGACCACCTGAGGGGTAATTGACTGGGTTTGTCGAGATCCCAGTCATTGAGGCTGGCTGACGGCTGTGTGATACAGCTGGCATTCGCCACCTACATTTGTATTTGGGGGTTAATTATTCTCTTTGGTGGCGCAGTGGCATCCCCCCAGTATTATCTTCATTGGTGGCCAGCGGCAGCTTCACACCCCTCCCCTTAATCCTTTCATTGGTTTGGTGGCAGTGATGGCTGCGTCACAGTGGGAAGGGAGGGACTGCTTCCTTCTCCAATGTGCTGGCTTATGACAACGTGAATGACAACGTGGAGCGGGCCATGTTTAAAAAAAATATATACAAATATCGGAAAATACAAAGTATCAGTATCGTATCAATTTGGGTGCAAAAGTATCAATTGGGCATTGAAAGTTTGGTACCCAGTGCAACCCTAGAGGAGACAGACATGCTCTAGATCAGGGGTTAGCAACCTTCGGCACTCCAGCTGCTGTGAAACTACAACTCCCAGCATACTCACTTGCTCAGTTGTTCTTGTAACTTCCATAAAGGTGAAAGGAGGATTCTGGGAGTTGTAGTTTCAGAACAGGTGGAGTGCGAGAGGTTGCCGATCCCCGCTCTAGAGGGTGTGTATTGCTTTCAAGTCAGACTTGCACCTTGTTTAGCCAGCCAGACCAGTGTGAAATGTACACGACCGGAGTTTGCTTCCGTGTCCGATCTGCATTTTTTGTTTATTGCACACAGACCCATTCATTTCTATGGGTTCACAAAAAAAGACATGAATAGGCATTTCTATGAATGGGACTGAGAACAATGCGGATTACAAACGGAAGACGTCCGTACTTTGTGGATCGTGTTTTGTTGACAGTGATGCTGACATGACCGTGTGCATGAGGCCTGAGATTTTGATGTTTTGAGCCATCTGTCACTGCTGTCATGGCATTCAGTATTTTGAGGATGCTAACCCTCCTTCCCCTACCACCAGATGATGATTTGCTACGTATTATTTTATTTTTTTCTCCTGTTGCCATCTGAAGGCAGTGGAGGGAGGGGACAGCGCGCAGCATCGGACTGCGGGTGCGGCAGCCAGTACACTAAACTGAAGTCAGCGGGTCTGTCACTACACTATGCTGCCCTCGGTACTGGTGACAGGAAATAAAAGTATATCTCTACTTCTGAGAAGCATACATATTTTGCTGAGGAGTTTAGTGTTTGAAGGATAAGTAACAGTTAAAGGGGTTTTTCGAGTTTCTGATATTGATGACCTTTCATCGGGATAGGCCATCAATATCACATCTGCGATGGTCCAGGTTGTTGGACCCGCCAAGGATCTGATATTGATGACCTATCCTGAGCTGTTTGAGGAATACCACAGACTCCTTGTAGCTTACCAAGCGTAGCGCTGTGCTTGGCATTGCAGTTCAGCCTCATTCTCTTAAATAGGACTAAGCTACACCTTGGCCATGTGACCGATGAAAGTGACGTCACCGCCTTAAGGACTGGTACTAAGTACTATCACAGTAGGACCTCATAGGAGGATTCTATCATCAATGCTAGAGCTACTGGCAGTGCTTTCCCAAATCTGGAGCCATTGAGCATTGGAGAGTGAGGAGCCAAGGTCTTCCTCTCACCCATATGCAGCAATGGTGTAAGACCTGGTATAGACAATAATTGAGAATTGAAACAAGCCTGGGAGAGTCGGCTTTGGAAATGACCGATAAAGTGCTTAATTTGAAGGTATTGGATGGACATCATCACCCATTTCCTTTGCCTGTGGGACGTTAAATATTCCTTAGGACTAACTTCTACCATTTCGTCGATGTTACTAGCATTTGGGTCTCCACTTCTCAGCATGCAGCTTTCAGGTTTCTTGTAAAGAGCATCAGAATTAATTGTATTACTCTTTTGCAGGGAAAATGACCGGGTTGCGATGGTCAATGGGGTCTCCATGGATAACGTTGAACATGCTTTTGCAGTTCAGCAGTTAAGGAAGAGTGGTAAAAATGCCAAAATTGTAAGTCCGCTTTATGTGTAAAATCAGTTTGTGTTAAATTAATTTAGAAGCTTTTTATAGTAGCATTTCTAAGCCCTTTCTTTGATTTGTATGTTTTTTCTCTGATTGTTTTGAACAGATTAAAATGCAGAGATGTCAGTAATATAGATCTAGTTTGGAAATCACTGACGATAACGTAAATCATAAATTCTACTTCATTTTGTTCTATCTAACCTTTGGCAGCATATTAATAAGAATATGGTTTTGTGTTTGATTCCTGTTGGTTGTGCATTATGTATGGTTTTTTATTTTTTTTCTTCTAAATGTGTCACTTTTTTATTTCTCTCAATCTAACAGACTATACGGCGGAAGAAAAAAGTGCAGCTTCCAGTAGCTCGTCCTGATCCAGATCCTGTATCTGAGAATGAGGAGGACAGCTATGAGGAAGATGTGCCTGACCAGAGAAATGCCCATAGTGGTCCTGGTGCCAGCAGGAGGAGTGAGAAGAGCTGGGTGAGGGACAGAAGTGCCAGTCGAGAGAGAAGTTTGTCGCCCCGATCAGACAGAAGATCCATTGCTTCCAGTCAACCTCCAAAACCTACCAAAGTGACCTTGGTGAAATCTAGAAAAAATGAAGGTTTGTTGCTGCCATTAAATCCAATGGAACTTCCTGTATCTTTACATCTACGGTGGCTTATAAATTGTTGTATTTCATTTTGCACATGCCACTTTTGCTTCATAGTGTGCAAACCGACATTTGTTATGTGGCTGTGATCTGATGATGTGCTTGCAACCAATCTGTAATTGTCTTGCAGAATATGGTTTGAGATTAGCCAGCCACATTTTTGTAAAAGAAATCTCTCAAGATAGCCTGGCTGCGAGAGATGGAAATATTCAGGAAGGAGACGTTGTGCTTAAGGTACGTTCTAACATCTACATGTGTCTGGATGTTTTTTATGTACTTGTATTCAGGGAATGTTAGATGTGAGTCTTACATCTGTACATCTGTACATTTCCCTGTTTATGGTCCACATGCGGAATTAAATTTCATCTTTTAGAGATGAAAGTAAGGGGGCATTCACACGATCGTATCTGTTTTGCAGTCCCCAAAACACGGATAGTGGTCGCGTGTGTTCAGCTTTTTGCAGATCAGCATGTACCTCCCTTTTTTTTTTTTTTTTTTTTTTTTTTTTTTTTTTAGAAATTTCTGTTCTTGTCACTTTTTTTTATTTGCGGGGCCCTGGAATGGAGATACAGATGTGGACAGCACATGGTCTGCTGTCCACATCTTTTGTGACCTCATTGAGATGTACGGGTCCGCATCCGATCCAGAATTTTTGGGATGCAGACTGAAAATACAGTTGCGTGGATGGCCCCTAAGTGGGAAGTGTACTTCAGTCAGTCACTCTGTGCCCTCATTGAAGTGGAAACAAACATGACAATGTCATTTTCTGCATTCCTGTCCTTGATTTTATTCTAAACCATTATTTGTTTGCCCCATACACTTTCTTGTGTTGCTCAGCTGGCTTCTCTCCTGTTATTTGTCATGGTGCACCTTCTGAAAGTTTTTTAAAGTTAACCTTGTCTAGTCGTATATGAAAATATATCATATTTTTGGACTATGAGACCCACCTTAGATTTGTCACAGGCGGTTCTTTTAGGTGATTCTCCTGTACATAGTGTAGGCATGGGACAAGAGCTGCCTTCATTGCTGTCAAGTTCACATCTTCTACTTGTCCTTCAGCACGGCAATGCTAGTCTCTATCTGTGCTGTCTCCCACACGTCTTCCCCATCTGCCTGACCCTTGTCTACTCCTGCCATCCGAGTGCAGTCCCTTGTCCTATGCCATGCATTGCCTGCAGCTTCCTCTGTGTGCCAACTCCTGTACCTTCCTAGGTTTACCCTGTGACCGACCATCCAGTTTCCTTTTCATGCATTCCCACCTTTCTTCGTGCTGAACAAAGCCGTAAAGGACTGTGGCCAGGACCTGTGTTATGGTCCTGTCCACAGTCCTGTGTTACAGTCCTGCCCACAGCAGGCGGTCTAGTGTTGGTGGCATGGGAAGACTGCAGACATGATGTATAGCAGTCGGATCTGGCCCCTGAGGTGGATGTGGACTGCTTGTTCTTTCATTGGCTGTACACCCTTCTCGGCCTAGGCAGTGGTGGGCATCTTAGACGCCGCGCAATAAGCAGCGACGTTTTAGCATGATTTTTGCCAAGTAGTGAATCTTGTCCAGAAAAATCCAGCATTTGAGGTTGACACTAAGATTGTTACACTGCACACTGTGTTAGCAGGTTAAACAACTAATGAGGGTTTGAACTGCCGGACCTGATGGTAATGTTGGTTTCGATGCACACCGTGGTCTGCTCTTTGCTTTATATTGATTTTTACAGCTCTGTGTCGTAGTCTTTTGGTGGAAAACAAAACCATTTTCCTGATGGTTGCAGGTTTCATCTGGACATTCTGAGCTAAAAGATAGCCGTCTGAAATAATGCAGTGATTTCATCTGCTAAATGGAGGAGCGCCTTTTCTGCTTGTATTGTAGTTTTGGATTATTGGCAATCTTTCTTTCACAGATATGGCTGTCTCCTCCTTCTAGCCGTGACACTTTATCAACGGTTCATGGGGAGGCTGATCAATAACGCTCGCTGAGTTTACATTTCTCAGTTGCTGGATTCCGGACTTTTCTTATTCATGGATGAAGAATGTAGGGATAAAACTGCTGAGCCGGGGCTTTGGTGTCCTGCCTCCGTCAGTGCCTCAGATTTGTGAAGCTACATATCACTCTATAGCATAGAATAATTTTTCTCTTACTTGTGATGATTTCCTGTTCATTTATGGCCTGCAAACAATTCGGGGAGTTTGCTCTTCATACATTAGCAGCAGCGCTTTGACCCAGTGCCCACATTTTAGCCAGTGGTTAGATACTTAGGAGTTCATTGATTTCTGCATGTTAGTCCGGGTCAAGCATTTAGTGTTTCGAGAATTAAAGGGATTTTCCTATTCATTTATTTTAAATGAGGGCAACCTATCAGAAGAATAATAAAAAATTCTATTTGCCTGATCCCCCTTCGTTGCAGCAGTGCCATTCAGTCCTCCCCTCCAGCCTGATGTGACCATATACTGCAGCCAATCACTGACCTCAGTGGTCTTGTATACTACAGGGCCTAGTCATTGGCTGCAGCGGCCACAGGCCAAAATATCATGCTGTGGCTACAATGGCAGGGAGAATCGGAAACATAGGGAGTTCAGGACGCTAAGCATAACATTTTAGTATTCTGATTCAGTTTTTATCGTTTAAAAATAGATAAATTGTAAAACCCCATTAACTCTGACTGCTTTAGCCTATGTTCACACACATCCAAGTTTGTATCGATTTTTGCGCCAAAATGGGTCAAGTCTGAAAACTGTTTCGCTCTGTGAAAAAAGTGCGACTGAGAAAATAATTATCATGCTACTAATTTTGGATGGGAATGCAGAAGATTAGCTTTGAGTAAAATGGGGCTAATCCTAATGTGAATCTGCCTCACTGCTGCAGCACGTCTGACGTGTATGCCACCGATTTCTCCCTTATTTTAGTAGGATAATGTGTTGGATTTGGAATAGAAAGATCTGACACCTGTGCGCATAGCCTTATTTTTTCCTTCTGCGAAACTACAGAGGTTCCCGTTTTCTAGCTACAGGCACTAATCCCCTTTTTCCTCAAGCTTGTTGCTGCCAGTGGAAGAGACCCCTCTTTTCGACTTGAATTGTATATTTGACTCATTTTTTAAATCAATCTCAAAGTATATTTTAAGTAAATTTTTCACTCTTTGCTAATATAAGACATATGGGGAAAAATTAGGCAGCAAATGTACTAAAACTAAAAAAAAAAAAAGTACTCTTCTCTTTAAGGGTACTTTCACACTTGCATTGCTGTATTCCGGCAATCTGTATGCAAACGGATGCCATTTCTAGGCGGATCCGGATGCGGATCTGTCTCACAAATGCATTGCAATATCGGATCCTTCTCTCTGGTTGTCATCCAGAAAAGCTGATCTTTAAAGGTCTGCACATACAATTTTTTTTTCCGGTATGAAGCCCCTAGGACAGAACTCAATACCAGAAAAGAATAACGCTAGTGTGAAAGTACCCTAATTCCCGGCCTATCCAGCGTAGATGCTCTGGTGGTCCCATGCTAGTCACTGCTTCATCAGTGGTGCCTGGTGAGGTAGGTGACCACTAAGGGACAGTGATTTGGACAGAAGAGGTGTTTTTTATGGCTTTTTTTTTTTTTATTCTTCATTTTTCTGTGTTTGCATTTTCTCCTCCCTCCCCCCCCCAAATACCTAAGGATAAACTTCAGTGGTAATATAGCACATATTGTTGATGTCTATTTCTGCATGTGCTCCATTTATACCACAAGTAGAAGCTGTCTGAGATGCTTCAGTACTACTCAGAGCGACACAATTTAGGCTATGGCTTCTTTCACACGGTCAGTATTTGTAAGCCAATACCAGGAGAAAGGTATAATAGAAATATTTGCGCCTCTTCTGTTTTTTGGACCCACTCCTGGTTTTGACTTACAAATACTGATGCAAAAATACTGACCATGTGTAAGGGGCCTAACAGAGCTGAGAAATAATGTTCTGAAAGTCGATCTATAGTAGGTTCCAGCAAGTCGTCAGAGATCATGCTTTGCTTGCAGGATTTGTACAGACCATAAATGCCTCAACTCTTTGTTAACTTGGTATGTGTCACTCATTGAGAAATATTTAATCTAAGCATGAATGATTACTAATCCCTTGATTGTTATTTTCCAGATTAATGGCACGGTCACCGAAAACATGTCTTTGTCTGATGCAAAAACATTGATAGAAAGGTCAAAGGGTAAATTAAAAATGGTTGTTCAAAGGGATGAGCGAGCAACTCTACTGAATGTTCCTGATCTAGATGACAGCCTTCATTCTGCAAATGCTTCAGAGAGAGACGGTACGGTGGAAAAGCAGATAGTAATGTACTTTTTGTTGTGTGTTTGTCTTTCCTCTAGCATTTCACGGGTAACTGATCCTTCACGCTTGATTTGCTTTCTCCCTTAATTAGGTTATGGCTCAGACAATGCTGCTGGTGGTCTTTGTGGAAACATTGCTTCTGAAAAGTAGTGGCCATCAACTGAGCACATTATGGACATATTTGATCCTTAAAGAGGACCTGTCGCCTCTCCTGACATGCCTGTTTTAACATCTTCATTCATTCCCCAACAATTCTGGAACATCTATTCTTATGGCTCTGTGTTGTGCCATTCCTTAATTATCTCTACTATAAGTTATACACTAACTTCTAGCAGTCTGCAGTAAGGGTACAGAGGGGTGGTAACCAGTTAGGGGTGTGTCCCTGCAGTCAGTGCTGCCATTTTCAGACTGTGCAGGGACCCCCCCCCCCCCCAACTGGTTACCTCCCCTCTGTACCCTTACTGCAGACTGCTAGCAATTCATTCATGATTTCTAGTAGAAATTATAAAGGACTGGCACAGCATATACACATAAGAATAGAGGCTCCAGAACTGATATTACATGGGGGATGCAAGAAGCTATTAAAACAGGCATGTCAGGAGAGGTGACGGGTCATCTTTAAGACTATCCAAATCTGATGGCAGGCTTTACAGCCATTCCAATAGTGGATTGCTCAGTTTCTGTGTGGCAAAGAGCAATGTGACCAACTGTATATTATGTGTTGGTAGGGAGCTGTTTCATAGCATCTATGAGTCTCCAGTGTGTTTGAGACCCAGATTAGGCAGTAACACTCATTTAGAATGAGCATTTCAGTAGAAAATTGTATAAGCCTGTGATGGCTAACCTCCGGCACTCCAGTTGTGGTAAAACTACAACTCCCAAGATGCACACTTGCTTGGCTGATCTCAAAACTCCATAGAAATGAAATGAGCATGCTGGGAGTTGTAGTTTCACCACAGCTGGAGTGCCGGAGGTTGGCCATCACTGGTATAAGCTATATGAAACACCAACGAAGAGGCTATTTTCCCATTTCTGTGTAGAAGGCAGCAAGTGATTAGCCTGATAGGCTGTTATCAAGGTCCACTCATTGTTGCCACCACTGACCTAACATATATGATTATCCTGAAAAAGAAACTGTGGGTCTCCTTTATCGAAACTGTAGAAGAAAAAAGTGGTGACAATATAGCCTATAGCCAGTTTCAAGCACATTACATTTTGGCCAGCAGCTTTTTTTTTTTTAAGGTTTATCAAGCTTGGTTAGCCTAGTTTGCTGAGATGTAATAGGCTGGGTTTAAACTTTGCAGCCATAATGTTTTTTTTTTTTTGTTTTGTTTTTTTGCTAGTTTTCCATGATTGCTGCAAAAAACTTTATGCGGCTGCTATGTGTAAACTCAGCCTTATCTATCTATGTGTGTAACAGATTGCTGTGAATTCCTTTCTGCTAGGCAGATGCTTAGAGCCTGCAATTGGTGACCATTTGATTATGTTGTTGCCTTGTGCGAAAATAAAGTACAAAATGTCCCCCTCGTTCTGCACTCAATACCCCATAATGAGAAAATCAAATAAAAATGTTAGAAATCTTTGCTAATTCATTGAAACTAAAAAACTAAAATCTTGCATTGACATAAGTATTCAGACCCTTTCCTTAGGACTTAGTTGGAGTATCTTTGGCAGAGATTACAGCCTCCAGTCTTGGGTATGATGACACAAGGTTCACACACCTGGATTTGGGGATTGTTTTGCTATTCTTCTCTGCCGATCCTCTCCGACAGGTTGGATGGGAGCCATCTGACAGCCATTTTAAGGTCTCTCAGAGATGTTGGATAGAGTTCATGTCAGGGCTGTGGCTGGGCCACTCAAGGGCATTCGCAGAGTTTTCCCTAAGCCACTCCTGTGCTATCGTGCCTGTGTGCTTAGGGTCATTGTCTTGTTGGAAACTAAACCTTATGGCCCAGTCTGAGGTCCAGAGTGCTCCAGATCAGGTTTTTATTACTAATATCTCAGTACTTTACTCCATTCAGCTTTTCCTCCACTCTGACCTGTCTTGCTGTCCCAGCTGCTGAAAAAAAAACCCACAGCATCATGCTTCAACCACCATGCTTCACTGTAGAGATGGTATTGGGCAGGTGGAAGTTCAGTCATGGTTTTATCAGACCAGAGAATCTTGTTTCTCAGTCTGAGAGTCCCTTTTAGATGTTCTTTTTTTGTTTTGTTTGCAAACTTTCATGTGTCTTACTGAGAAGAGGCTTCTTTCTGGCCATTCTGCACTAAAGCCCAGATTGGTGGAGTCCTGTGGTGATGGTTGACCTTCTGGAAGCTTCTTCCATCTGCACACAGAATATTTGGAGCTCAGCCAGAGTGAGCATTGGGTCCTTGGTCACCTCTCTTACCAAGGCCCTTCTTCCCCGATTACTTAGTTTGGAGGGCGGCTAGCTCTAGGAACTGGTTGTTCCAATCTTCTTTCATTTAAGAATTATGGAGGACACTCAGCTCTTGGAAACGTTCAGTTCAGCAGACACTTTTGTACCTTCTCCAGATCTGTGCCTCCACACAATCCTGTCTCTGATCTCTACAGGCAGTTCTTTCCTCCTCATGGCTTGGTTTTTGCTCTGATTTGCATTGTCAGCCATGGGACCTTATATAGACAGGGGTGGATCATGTCCTGAACTGTCAACTGATTTACCACATGGTCTCCAATTATGGTTTAGAAATATCTCAAATATGATGTAGAGAAATGGGAGGCCCCCCAGAGCTAGATTTTAAGCCATCATAGCAAAGGGTCTGAATACTTGTGTCCATGCAAAATTTTAGGTTTTCCTTTTCAATAAACTTGCAGACATTTGTAAAATTCTGTTTTCATTGTCAATAAGGAGGACTGAGTGCAGAATGATGAGAAAACTTGTTTTTATTTATGTTTTTACGTTATTTTAGTATACAGCCACAACATAACAAAATGTGAAAAAAGTGAAAGGTTCAAAATGCACTGTAGTACTCAGGTTTTAGAATCCTTTAATAAAAAGAGAAAGGTGAATTGTAGCATTGAAGCAGTTCATGTATGTATTTTCTCGTTAACGTTGTTTTTTTGTTTTTTTTTTGCTTACCGCAAATCAGTATTTTGACGTTTCTAAATACATTACACTATACTTACAGTTGTTAAAATTTGATATATCTTTTATTCATTTAATTAAAAACTATTTTGTGTTTGTTCAACAGACATTTCAGAAATCCAGTCGCTGACATCAGACCATTCCAACCGTTCACATGACCGACCACGCCGTAGCCGTTCACGGTCTCCTGACCAGAGATCGGAGCCTTCAGACCATTCCAGACATTCTCCACAACAGCACAGCAACAGCAGGTGGTGGCATCTCTCTTTGTTCTCCTAGTTTTTTAAAAATATTTACATATCTATTTTCTTTATTCAGAGAAGAGGTTCTGTTTTATTCTCTGACTATATATGAACGCAAGTTGATTGGGTATTAAGTAGCTTTTCATGAAGTTTCCAAATAGAGCTGTGTTTTCAGCTTCAGGTTTGAACTCTAGAACCCCTTTAATTATTAAGAGTGTCTATTGTTTTGCCATAAAGCTGTTAAAAATTTAAAGAAGCACTCCAGCAATTTTTTGGCTGCCTATATACTGTAACAGAGGCTATTATTAAAGAATGAGGTAGAATGGCTCCTCGTCCCCCCGTATATTTCTCTAATACAGACTGTATTTCCCGTTATGCAGCTGGCTCTAAAGAGGCAGAATGAGCAGAGTCTCATCACACTGTACTTGGTCTGCTCCGAGTCCCATCTAAGGGCAGCAAGTAATAGTGACAGGGACTGAGAGTCTCTGTGCATCTTATATGATGTAGCTTCAGCCTGCCCTCATATCCTGCTTATCATAGGTTTCCCTCTGTCAGTTTTTACAAGCCGGAGGCAGGAGAGAGCAGTGTGAATCTGCATCACATAAAGTACTTAGGAGATTATGCACACAGCACACACGGATAGTATAGGCAGACGTTGAAATCTTTAGGATCACTCTATACCTGGGGGGGCATACAGCGTTAAAAAGGATGGGGAGGAAGTGTCCGGAGATTTTATAGGCGATGATGCAATCATGTGGTTCACAGGAAGTCAGCCACACAGGAGAGCAAGCTCTGGACAGTTAGCCGCGTGATGCAGCCACCGGAAGTAGAAGCACTGTGTGCATTCAGTACTTACTTCCAGTGGCTGCTTCATGAGTAATTATCGCAGGTTAGTGAATGTACAAGAGGATTAGGTTTAATCGAAAGGGGAAAGATGGCTGTCATTTTAACTCCTAAGATGCCTGTGGCCACCGGGGTAGCACGTGACGCAGAAGCACAGCGCCCGCACAGCACATCTACCCTTTATAAATGGGAGATGGATGGCCCTTTCAGAGAGTGCTGCTAAGGGCCATTTCAGCCCCAGTTTTCTAATAAAAATAAGTTTTGGATAAATAAAGTGTATTAGAAAAATGTTACCTATCACTTGCCCCAACCATTAGCAAAAAAAAATGTAAACCGCAGTTACACTTAAGGTCTTTGATTTGCCAGCCTATTGTATCATTCCGTGCTACACCTTTGGATAAAAGTTATGCTTACTTTATCTTTCCGAACAGGCTTGTTCCCTGTTGACTCTGCCTAAAAATTGTTGCTATCTTTTCTGGAACATGCTTCCTGTAATTATAGTTAATAAAGGGCACACTGTTACGAGCGGTCTTTCCAGATTTATGGCATTGCAGCCCTTGTATTACATGTGACAGCGTTTACAACTGACAAGCACAATGAAGCAGCTGATTGGCAGCTCTGTCACAGAGGAAATGAAGGCGGTGATTTTCTTTTATTGAATAGTTAACTGTGTGTAAAATACCAGTTTCCTAGTACACTTGGTTATACTTCTGAACTATCAACTGCGTAGTACAATACATTTGTAAAAGGCTTGGTTCAGGTTGTTTTTTGTTTTGTTTTTTTAGACATTGCTGCCTATTTTTTCTGTGCAAGAATTTGGGTAGCTTCGTATGAAATAAAAATCAGTAAAATTTTTTAGAAAACTGTTCATTTATACATGCAAGTCATATCTACTGTCAATCAAACCTTACTTGCGCCTCTTTCAGGATTCATTGTTCATATACCAAGTATTCAAAGCTGGATGTCCAACAAGCTGCGTTATCCCTGACTGCTCATTCTAAAATTTGCACTAAAATGTGACTTGTTTGGTGGGCACAGTGCCATACATGTGCCTGGTATTTGGAGCATATAACAAATATGCTTGTAACACATACCAAGCAAGCTGTTTGATGACCATACTCGGGATCTTCAGATTTTATGTGGATTCCCCACCAATAGTTATTCAAAGATCTTTAGTTTAGGGCTGGGTTTCCACAAAGTGGCCATAACCCACCCACCCACCCATGACAACGAATGGGCACACAACTTTGGGGGTTTAACAGAGCTATTACTCATAAATTCCTGCAGCCTCTGGCCTTTTTATGATGATCTTATTACTATTTTTTTCTGTGCATAATTTCCAGTAGCATCCCGTGGTCATGAAACGTACTGATTTTTTATTTTTTATACAGCACGCGGAGTAAAGAAGATGAAAAAGTGTCAAAGCCTGGTGCTTTATCTACGCCTGTGAAAAATACAAATAGTGCAACCCTCCCGAGAACAACAGAGGAACCTTTGCAGGAAAGAGCTGAAAAGCAGACCCCTCCTCTTCCAGGTGATTAGAAAAGCTCTTTATTGTTGTGAAGGATTTGGTGTTTTGTCCAGTTTCATGAAACATATTTTTTTTTTACCTGCATACATATTGGGGGAAAAAATACCCCAATTATAGGTGGACCATGCCTATGTGTGCAACCTTTAAATGGGGACTGTAAACTCTCCTGAAATGTCTGTTTTAATAACCTCTTGCATTCTCCATTTAATAACAATTCTTCAGCACATTTTCATATAACTGTGTTTTGCCATTCCTCAATTATTCCTATTTGAAGTTTGAGTAAATTACCAACAGCCTGCAGTCATGTCCAACTAGGTGTTAACAATAAGGAGCATGTCTATCAGTCAGTGCTGCTAGTGGAAGAATGTGCAGTAACACAACCCCAACTGGTAACACCCAGATGGACCTTTAATGCAGACTGCTGGCAATTCATTCATAAACTTCCAGTATGGATAATGGATAAATGGCACAAAGTTATCTGAAATGATGCCCCAGAGTGAGAAATGTAGGTGGTTACTAAAACAGATATGTCAGGAAAGATGGCAGGTCCTCTTTAAGGCTTTGTGCACGGTGGCTCAGCGGTTGGCACTGGCGATTGCAGCTCTGGGGTCCTAGATTCAAATGTTCTCCCCCTGTTTGTGTGGGTTTCCTCCCACACTCCGAAGACATACTGATAGGGGACTTAGATTGTGAGCCCCACGGGGTGCAGCGTGAAGATAATGTATGTAAAGCTCTGTGGAAAGTCAGCCCTATATAAGTGAGTAATATAAATAACTTTCAGGGAAGCTTTGAACAGAAAAAATTAATTTGACGGATCCGTTAAAGTGCCCATTCATTTGAATAGTGGTGTAAAATCTGTATGTATCTACTCCAGCAGGATCCTCCATTTTGCTGGAAAGAAAAGCACAGCCTGGTGGGCTTCCTGCAAAAGAAATTGACTTAAATGGTATGACAGATCCTAATGAAATCCATAAAGGATAGTGGATAACTATTAGATCAGTAGGGGTGCTACCGCTGGGACCACCACTGAGAACTGGGGCCCTGTACCCCCTGCAGCTCCCCTGAAATGACCTAAGCGGCTGGTCCCACATGCACACGCCCGCTCCCTTCATTTCTGCGGGAGTTCTTTAGATAGCTGACTGCTGTACGTGGCTATCTCTTGAACTCCCATAGAAATGAATGGGGAGGCCATGCGCATGAGCCACCGGCTGCTGAGGTGATTTCAAGGGATCTGCAGGAGGTACAGGGCCTCCATTCTCGTGATCAGTGGTAGGACCCCCACTGATCTAATAGTTTTCCCCTATCCTGTGGAGAGGGGGTAACTTTAACCAACCAGAATACCCCTTGACGTTTTCGTCTCATCTGTGCTTGCTGGAAATGTGAAGAAAGCCTAAGCCATTATAACTATAGCTATGCTTTACTGACCTGTGTGTGGTTGGTTGTAAATGACTGTGTTCAAGGAAACAGATTGAATATTTTACTTCCATGTCAGGAAGGAAAGAGTAGGGCATATGAAATGGAAAAACAGTCTATTTCCTGCTACATGCCAGTGCCTAGCAAAGGTATAGACAGTCTTGGTATTGTACAGTGACATGCTACGACACGTTTATTGTGCGTCTCAGATGTCGGGATTTTGTTCTTTTTTAAAACTGTAATACAGTATGTTCATTAAGTATAAACATCTGTTAAATGTGAATGTATCTTTAAAAAAAAATATATATATATATATATATATATATATATATATATATATATATATATATATGTTCTTTGCTATGTTAAATGTATCCATCAGCTGTATGGGCCAAATGTATATTGAACACGACATAGGATTTCTTCTTGAGTGGCGAGTTATGCAGCCTTTTTTGGGTGGTTTGACTAATGAATTAAAAAAAGTTAAGTTGAATAGTAAAGGCTCCTGTACTTCAATTTCTGTGAGCAGAATTCGATAGAGTGGGGAAATATTGAGACACAAAGTATTGTATGACTTTATTCAGTATTTACCTGTAAAAATCTGTTATAATGTCACCAGCCAGCAGGAGAGTCCAGCTTACCGTGTCTTAGGCCTCTTTCACACTTGTGTTGTGTGGATCCGGCGTGCACTTCCGTTGCCGGAAATGCCCACCGGATCCGTCACAACGCAAGACAACTGAAAGCATTTGAAGACTGATCAGTCTTCAAAATGCGTTCAGTGTTACTATGGCAGCCAGGACGCTACTAAAGTCCTGGTTGCCATAGTAAGTAGTGGGGAGCCAGGGGGGCAGATACTTACAGTTCGTGCGGCTCCCGGGCCGCTCCACAATGATGTCAGAGTGCCCCACGCGCATGGATCACGTGATCCATGCTCATGCGGTGCTCTGACGTCATTGTGGAGCGCCCCGGGACTCAGGAGCCACACGGACGGTAAGTATACTTCCCCCCCCCCCGCCTCCCCACTACACTTTACCATGGCAGCCGGGACTTTAGCGTCCTGGCTGCCATGGTAACCATTTACAAAAGCTAAACGTCGGATCCGGCGATGCGCCAAAACGACGTTTAGCTTAATGCCGTATCCGGATTAATGCACTTCAATGGGCATTAATTCCGGATCCGGCGTTACGGCATGTCTTCGGGAATTTTAGATTGAGACAAATCCGCAGCATGCTACGGTTTTGTCAATGTCCAAAAAACGTTCACATACTAAGGCCTAATTCACACGTCCGCAAAATAGATCCGCATCCCATCCGCAATTTTGCTGAAGGGTTGCAGACCCATTCATTTCAAAGGGGCAGGAATGGATGTGGACAGCACACTATGTGAAGTCCGCATTCGTGTTTCCGCATCCGCATTTCCGCCAAAAAATAGAACATGTCCTATTCTTGTCCGCAATTGCGGACAAGAAAAGGCATTCTCTATATAGTGCCAGCAATGTGCGGTCCGCAAAATGCGGAATGCACATTGCAGCCGTCCGTGTTTTGCGGATCCGTGTTTCCGCAAAACACACTACGGACGTGTGAATTAGGCCTGAACGGAAGACATCCTGATGCATCCTGAACGGATTTCTCTCCATTCAGGATGCATTGGGATAATCCTGATCAGTATCTTTCCGTCCTAGAGCCCTGAGGACGGAACTCTAGGACGGAAAGATAAAACGCAAGTGTGAAAGAGCCCTTAGATATATGATGCGCATAAAGGCTGAGCTGGCAGTTAATGTGTGTGAGAAGGGGTAGCTGGAAACTCAAGATTTTTCTGACATTTAAATAGCATTTTTTTTTTATTAAAAATAAATGGAAAGCTCTACGTCACAGAGCTCAGTATACACCATTTATTTTGGGCTGCTCACTGATTTCATTTCATTTCCATTCGGCATTTGTAAAAGTTTGCTAATGAAGACATCCTATTCCCTTATTTGGACACTACTGAGATATTTGGCAAAAGTAACAGAACCTGGATACTGGACTGTAATGAGATAATTCCTCTGGCTGATGTCTGGAGGAAACTTAAGTTCTGCAAGCAGGGTCTTCACGGGGACTGCCTCTGGGCCTTGATTTTTGATGAATACATACAATACATAAAAATATTGTTGCAGCGCTGTTTGTCGTATTGTGTAACGTTAAGTGAACAGCTCTCCGTTGTAAATCAAGATATATTTACTATGTAGCCTAAACCTAGCATTGTTATTGTATTTCAGAGCCGAAACCAGTATATGCCCAGTCAGGGCAACCTGACGTAGACTTGCCTGTTAGCCCGTCTGATGGCCCTTTCCCCAACTCCACACATGAAGATGGCATGCTTAGGTAATTTTCCTTTTATGTATAATTGTGTTGATCCATAAAAATATAAAGTTGCTAGTTGAATTTTGTTTTAATTAATGGATTATATACTATGTATTTTTTTTTTATCTTTTAAGGCCTAGCATGAAACTAGTAAAATTCAGGAAAGGAGACAGTGTAGGACTACGTCTTGCTGGTGGAAATGATGTTGGCATTTTCGTGGCGGGTGTTTTGGAGGATAGCCCTGCAGCAAAAGAAGGATTAGAAGAAGGCGATCAGATTCTTAGAGTAAGTTGCATACAGTCCATGTTTCAAAGAACTATACTTGAGCTGTATCCAAACTAGCGCAAGGGACAAATAGAAAATCGTCAGCAAGCAGTAACCTGATTTGTGGACCTCTGAGAAGAGAGAGACGGAGTCTGATTTATAGGCTGTGCATTAAAGGAGTTTTCTGGTCCTTTTATGTTGATGAATGATTTGATCGTTGGTATATTTATTGTTGTTTTTCTTCATTTGTGTCTTTCCTATTTGATTTCACTTGAAATCACATAAAGCAACTTGGAAAATACTGGCACAAATATACATATAGAATTTTTTTATTTAAAATATCTGTTAAAGCGCACAAACTCGCTTTGTTTTCACCAGGTGAACAACGTGGACTTCACGAATATCATCAGGGAGGAGGCTGTCCTTTTTCTTCTTGATTTGCCCAAAGGAGAAGAGGTCACAATACTGGCACAGAAAAAGAAAGATGGTTAGTGTTTTAGTGTCATACATTTACAAATAATGCAATAATGATGTTTCCAACCCTGACAGAAGCTTTGAACCCAGCAATATTATCTTCAGTCCTGTCAGTGCAAAAGAATGTGCACCAAGGCTGTGACAAGTCTTAATCTGCCCTTACACTTTAAAAAAAAAAAAAAAAAGCAGTTAGCCGAGGGTTAGTTTGGGGCTAAAGATGATCCTCGCTACTCCCATGCACACTTGCTTACTTGGTTGAGCATGCATGTGTTTTCATTGGGAAGAGGGAAATAAGCAGCTGTCAGACACCTCTGGGGCAGCTTACCTCCTGCAGGAACATGCATAGTAAAATCAGAACTACCCGCCCGATCAGTCATACCGCATGACAAGTGAAAGCATTTGGAGACTGATCAGGATGGGGGTCCGTCTCCCAAATGCATTGCAAGTGCGGTTCCGTCTCTCCGTTTTCAGACGGAGAGACGGATCCATCTTGATTTTTTTTTTTTTTACAGTTTTAAAGGTTTGCGCATGCGCAAACCGGAAGGACGGATCCGTCGTTGCAGTATTTGTAATGCCGGATACGGCATTCCGTCATGTGTTCCGGTATTTTCCCTGTCTAAAAAACTGAAGACATCCTGATGCATCCCGATGACAGAACTCTATGCCGGAAAAGAATAACGCTAGTGTGAAAGTACCCTTAGACATGCTCCATCCTTCTTTTCAACATCTGAGAGGGCTGAACTCTGCATACCCAATAGATGATCATCCATCTGTCTGGCACCTTATAGGAGTTTTGAAAACTAGACAAATCCTAGGTTTTCTAACAATAAAATAACAAGGTTCACCCATTGTAATCTATTTAGAGTCCCTGTAGTAAGTGGCCAAGTCAGATCTCTTTATGCTTTGGCTAATATGGTATGAAGCAGACTAACCTTATAAGCAGAGTATTTATTTCATATTTAAAAACTCATTAGTTTTTTTCTCTTTCAGTTTACCGTCGTATTGTTGAATCGGACGTTGGCGATTCCTTTTATATCCGAACCCATTTTGAGTATGAGAAGGAATCCCAATATGGCCTAAGTTTCAACAAAGGAGAGGTGTTTCGAGTTGTGGATACTCTTTACAATGGGAAGCTAGGATCGTGGCTGGCAATTCGAATAGGTAGAAATCATAAGGAAGTGGAAAGAGGAATTATCCCAAATAAGAACAGGTAAAAGTTGGTATATACGCCTCTAGTTTGTGTGCCACCCAACCTTTATTTTCTTCTTCTTTCCTTTTTACTTACAGTTTTTGTTATCATGGTTATTTATTCTGTAATTTAGCCAACCTGATTGGCTGTTTTTGAAACTGCGCTCCTATCTCGACCAGAACCCCATTGCAAGCTGCTTTGTGACAGGGTCCTGCTCTTGACATAGGGGAGCAGGCCACGTGTGCGTGGCTCCTTCTATACAATTCTGTGGGGCTTTGAGATAGAACCAAGGTGGACACCTTTTCTAGAGATCGATGTGGGCTCCACCAATACATTCCTTTAAAAAAAGAAATGTCGCAGGTTTCTCTAACAACCTGTGGTTGCTGTGACAGGTGAAACATTTCCCATTTATTGGCACAGCACTGGCGGGCACTGATCAGTTCTTTTAGATAATTGTTTCAAAGCTTGTTTTTCCATAAAGGCTGCAACAAATTTCAGCAAGTGTGTGTGCTGATCATTTTCTTATAACTTTTCATAGAGCTGAACAGCTTGCAAGTGTGCAGTATACACTCCCTAAAACAGCTGGAGGTGATCGTGCAGACTTTTGGCGCTTCCGGGGTCTCCGAAGTTCCAAGCGAAATCTCAGGAAAAGCAGGGAAGACCTCTCGGCCCAACCTGTTCAGACAAAGTTTCCTGCGTATGAAAGAGTTGTCTTGAGAGAAGGTATTTTTTCTTATTTTTTTTTTTCTTTGTTACCCTGCTAAGGCCCCATTCACACGTCCGCAAATGGGTCTGCATCTGTTCCGCAATTCTGTGGAACAGGTGCGGTTCGATTCATTCTCTATGGCGCCGGATGTGAAGCGGAGAGCACACTATGTGGTCTCCGCTTCCGCATTTGCGGAGCGCGGCTCTGAACTTCCGGGCTTCGGCCCCGAAATTCCCGTCCATGGCTCCGCAAAAGATAGAACATGTCCTATTTCTTTGGGGGGTGCCGGCTGGGTGTGTTGTGGATCCGCAACACACCACAGAGGTGAAGAGATGTATCTTTTACATTTAAAAAGGAATCTGTCTGCTCCAAAACAAGCCCCCAAACTAGAGTAAGCAGTGTACAGTGTAATGGGTGCTGAGTACATTTATGTAATTTTTCTTCAGACTTGTATTCCGACTATGTACTCCCACAAACCAGCAGTAAAATGCATTGGGAGGACTCCTCTCCATTATGTACATGAGCTCAGAAGTCCTCTCAATTCATTTTACTAACTCATGAAATTTAAGAAAAAGTGTCCTTGTGTCAGCAATGTACTCTCCAGACCGCTCTGAGGTGTATTGTAAATGTATTATTGAAATAGGAGTCGTGCCATGGAGTGGCTAATTTTCTCAAACGTTTTACAGCTGGATTTCTCAGGCCTGTTGTTATCTTTGGTCCTATTGCTGATGTTGCACGAGAGAAATTGGCAAGAGAGGAACCAGATATCTACGAGGTGGCAAGTAAGTTTTTATCTAGTCTCCCGTTGTTCCACGTGACCCATGCCTATGCTACAATCTGAGATGATCAGTGTGAGGCTCATAGGTGTGTACAGAGAGCCTGACTTACCATCCACACAGCACATACTATAGGGTCATACTATAGAGAGTGTGGATGACGCAGTGAAACTAGGGACTGGAACAGAGCTGATAAATCAGCAATAAAGTGCTATTTACCTACCGTATTTTTCGCCCTATAAGACGCACCTAGGTTTTTGAGGAGGAAAATAAGAAAAAAAATATTTTGAACCAAAAGGTACTTTTGGTGGGTTTTTTACTAATGGTGTTCTGTGCATGACACTATTATAATGCACTGTTATGGGGGATCTGTGGATGACGCACTGTTATGTGGGGATCTCTGGTTAAATCTGGTTAACCGCTGTTATGTGGGGGAGCTGGGGATGGCACTGGTATGGGGGCCTCTGGGGATGGCACTGGTATGGGGGCCTCTGGGGATGGCACTGGTATGGGGGCCTCTGGGGATGGCACTGTATGGGGGCCTCTGGGGATGGCACTGTATGGGGGCCTCTGGGGATGGCACTGTATGGGGGCCTCTGGGGATGGCACTGTATGGGGGCATCTGGGGATGGCACTGTATGGGGGAATCTGTGGATGGCACTGTATGGGGGCATCTGGGAATGACACTGCTATGGGGGGAATCTGTGGATGACTCATAGCATCTTATTCCCCCCCCCCCCCATAACAGTGGCTGTGATGACCCCCAATACAGGGGCTGTGGGCGGCATCTTGTTGGCTAATGACAGCGGGCCCGTGCAGTAACTGTATTCTACTACACCAGCCCGCTGTAGTAATGTTATAGGCGATGTTTAAAACTATCATCTTGATTAAACTTAATGCTGGCAGTATTACCCTACCTCCTATAATCTACGATCGCAGGCAGGACTGGAGTCAGGAGGCCGGATGGGCAGGAGGCGGCAGCATGACGTCATGCGCCTGTGCCGTCTGCTTCATTCATAAAGTGGGCGGAGCAGGCACGTGACGTTACGCTGCCGCCTCCCGCCCGGCCTCCTGACTCCAGTCCTTCCTGCGATCGTAGATTATAGGAGGTAGGGTAATACTGCCAGCATTAAGTTTAATGAAGATAATAGTTTTAAACATTGCCTATAACATTACTACAGCGGGCCGGTGTAGTAGAATACAGTTACTGCACGGGCCCACTGTCATTAGCAAACAAGATGCTGCCCACAGCCCCTCCTCATTGATACACACGCCGGCTGCGCTCTTCAGCAGCGCGGCGGTGTATCAGTGTTTGCCGAATTTGCCCCATAAGACGCAGCACTATTTTTCCCCCACTTTTGGGGGGGGGGGGAGTGCGTCTTATAGGGCGAAAAATACGGTAATTTATTTGACAAGCAATAAAAACCATTCTTTACATTTTGGAAAAAATCAGATTGGTGGTTTCAGATATTATGCAATGTTTACGCTAACCATCATTGTTCAGATAATGAATAATATCACTGGCTGGCTTGAGGACGAATTACCATTTATGTGGCTCTGTGCAGACCTGTGATGGTAGCTTTTATTCGTAACCATTCATTTTTCAGTGGCATTGACCTTTCTACATTGATTGTTAGAAATTGAAATCTATTAGAATTGAAATGAATAGTGCCAAATTTTTTTTCCTCTCTAAATGTTGGTCAATAAGGCAGTGTTAGTAGAGCCTTAAAAGGGTTTCCCATCCCGTTTTTATGCTAAAAACGTCCGAAAGGTACGGTTCTCTCCATACACTTCACTAGCACTCGTGAAAATTGCCGAACGCGCTGACTTGACTATATTCTGAAGTTAATGGAGAAGAACCGTGCCTGTGCAGCCAACTCTCTGCTTGGCACAATGGGGCCTCGTTCTTGAGGTGCTAGATATCTTGTGGATAGGGAATACCCCTTTAATGAAACATAGTAACATGTCTTGCTAAGGATAAATTGTCCTCCTTAGCTCAGAAGTTGTAATGCTTGCACTCCTTGCACTCCCTGTCCTGGAGAAAAGAATACGTTACAAAGAGAAAAATGTGACTCTTTCTCCATTTTCCTTTGCAAAGATTCACTGTCATAGAGCATTGACAATACTTCCGAGAAGTCTTGCAGGAGAATAGCAGTCCTTAATTGTCTTATTACCTTTCTGTAAAAATATTGGAATAAGCACTGTCCGATAAATGATGGTTGCCTCTATCTTTCAGATGTAGTGAGCTGCACATAAATTAATGATGTGAAGGCATTTTGTCTTGCCTTTAATACTGTGGGCTTGTGTAACACATCTTTCTCCCTAGGAAGTGAACCAAGAGATGCAGGTACTGACCAGCGGAGCTCTGGGATCATTCGTCTTCATACAATCAAGCAGATTATTGACAGGGTGAGTGATTAATACAGTAAGATGTTTTGAGAAATTGGCTGTAGCGTTCATCTTTTATGTACAGCAGACAGTTTGACTAGCTTCCATGTAAGATTGATGCTTGCTGATTATGCAGTTGAAGCCAGACTTCTGATTAAGTATTTTAACCAAAGCCATGTAGCAATTGAAGTATTAGAGTCTTCATGTGGAATATACATTGAATATGGCTGACAGATGTATAAAGTTATCAGTCTTAAAACCAAAGTGATATTAATAACATTTATTACCACATGCCAATGGCACCTGTCGAGGGGTGGGATATACCAGTCAGCAAATGTATAGTCAGTTCTAGATATGGGTGAATTGAAAATAGGCAAAATGGTGACGTGTAAGGCTCTGAGCTACTTTAACAAGGCTCAGGTTATATTTGGTAGTTCAGTGGGGGCAGAGCATCTCTGCAGCCATTTTTGTGTGGTGGTCTTGGTGTGCATTAGTTAGTACCAAGGAAGGTCAACAGGGGAACTGGAAACAGGTTTAGAGAAGAGAAAGTTAATACAAGGCACTTACTAATGTATTGTGATTGTCCATATTGCTTCCTTTGCTGGAATCATTCATTTTTCCTTCACATTATACACTACTCAAACTGTGAAAGAGAGGGGCACTCACTATATGGGTCAACCAGGAACAGCAGATATTCAGCTCAATTGTAATACATTGCTACCATTACTACTGTATATAATAAGGCTGCTATTTGAGAAATCATTAAGCTGCTATTAATCATGGCTACACCACAAGTCGCATGAGAGTATATGAGATTATATGTCATGGATACAAGTTGCATGAGTGTATGGATTGTATTAATATATTTTTTTATATCAATAAATTGGTTTTTATTACAATTGAGCTGAATATCTGCTGTTCCTGGTTGACCCATATAGTGAGTGCCCCTCTCTTTCACAGTTTGAGCACATTTTTCCATCACACTATACACTGCTCGTTTCCATGGTTACGACCACCCTGCAATCCATCAGTGGTGGTCGTGCTTACGCACTATAGGAAAAAGCATCAGCCTCGCTGGTGGCCCGGGATCATGAGAGCGCACATAGGCTAGTTCTTTTTCCTGTAGTCTGCAAGCACGACCACCACTGATGGATTGCAGGGTGGTCTGTAACCATGGAAACAAGCAGTGTATAATATGATGGAAAAATGAATCTAGCCAGCAAAGGAAGCAATATGGATGATAACAATACATTAGTAAGTGCCTTGTATTAACTTTCTCTATATCATGCATGCCACTTACAGAAGTGAGACAACCCCTTAACGACAGCAAAGGCTCATTGACGTGTGGGGGAATAGGCGACTAGCTCGTCTGGTTCAATTCCATGTGGACCCATTTGTACTGCTGTAGACAATGCTCCATCAGCTCAATAGAAGTAAATGTAGGGGCAGACCAACTTGTCCACGTGGAGATTCGGGAACACCTCGTCATCGGCATAGAAAGAACCAAGAGCTTATAGTGATAGTTGCAGGTCCCACCTCTGGGACAATCGGGCATTTCCTCACAACTTATTACAAAATTGTAATCACAATTAATTACTAATTTTATTTCATTATTTTTGATTTATTGGACTGATCATTATAGTATCTTCCATAACATTCTTGTCAATAAGAAATTATTGGCTACAAACTGCTCTACTCAAGGCTAGGGCTACATGACATCAGGTTTCGTGCAGCAGCAAGGCTCAGACAATCCGTGTGACCAGAAACATTTGTGCAGCTTGTCTGTAGCTTGTTGTCGTGTGACTACTTTAGAGCGGTAATTTTACTGTAGAAAAACGGCCAAATTGTACATCACAGTGGCACACGTCTTGAATTGTGGTGTCTGATGGAAAAATTGTGCGACAAAAATCTAACATTGGTTGGATTTTTTTTGGACAGTCATGTCTTCGGAGGTTACGTTGCAATGTGACCCCATTGACATTGATTGGATGCAGTTTTACGTTGCTTCGTGTCTGTGTTCCCTTAGTTCTAGTGTTTTTTCTTTGATCCTTTACTTTGATATAAGAAAGCTGTTGGCTTGCACGGCTGCACACGATTTTGCTTACTGATGTCCAAGGATTTCTGTAATTTAATAATGGCCTTTATTTGTATCATGCCAACATATTTCACAGCGCTCTCCTTTATATTGTTTTCTTTAGGATAAACATGCACTTCTTGATGTGACTCCAAATGCTGTAGACCGCCTGAACTATGCACAGTGGTATCCAATAGTAGTGTTCCTTAACCCTGACTCCAAACAGGGTGTGAAAACTATGCGAACGAGGTTGTGCCCTGAATCTCGCAAAAGTGCCAGAAAACTTTTTGAACGTTCACATAAACTACGCAAAAATAATCATCATCTTTTTACAAGTAAGTGAAAATGATAAATAAAAATAGTGATCTTTGACATCATTTCAAGCAAACAGGGCATACTTGATCACATTTCTTACCATTTTTGTTTAATTGGCCACACATTAATAGCTCACAGTCGATTTCCCCATATTGATGACCTATGCTCATGATGGGTCATCAATATCAGGTCGGCGGAGGTCTGACCCCCAGCAGCCCCGCCGATCAGCTGTTTGATGCAGTTACACTCAGTCTGCTACTTCTTAAAGTGAATGCGCCGGAGGAGCTGCAATTACACCTGCTTGCCGCTGCGATGTTAACGACAAGCAGGTAAACAGTAAGAGGAGGCGGTGCTCGCACAAGCGCTGCATTGTTTTCAAACAGCTGATCGGCGGCGGTGCTGGAAGTTGAACCCCCGCCAATCTGATATTGATCACTGATACATCATCAATATAGGAAACCAGCTAATCTGTTTACCAGGGATGGTAAACCTAGAAATGAATAATAAAAGTAAGCAGAAGATTTTCTTGCCCATTTCTGTAAGATTGGTAATACGCTTGCGATAGCTGTCAGACGATTTATCCGACAGCTATCTTTCCTGATCCTCCCATACACTTGCGAGCTCAGCCAAGCATGCTCTGAGGGGCTAGAATGACGCCACCTTCTTATCCACCCCTAGCTCTTTCAGTTGCACATCTGCTCTCTTCCGTTTCCTGTACATTAATAAAGCCTCCATTAGTAGTTAATAGTAAATTGCTATTTTTCTTCCAGCTACCATTAATTTAAATTCTATGAATGATGGGTGGTACGGAGCTTTGAAAGAAGCTGTTCAGCAACAACAGAACCAGCTGGTTTGGGTCTCAGAAGGCAAAGTAAGACTTCTTCCAATTCCTAAATATTTTAGTGCATGAGTTTGTGGCCATGTTTTCCGCATACTCACTAGAATGCAGTGCCTGGAATTCACCCGACAGAAGCTGCAAATGTATGACTTTGCTAAAACCGCCTCTGATTTAGATGTCATGCACAATACAACCAATACATCCTATTGTGTATTAGTAAGCCAGCTTTCCTTGTTAACAACATAAGTCAGCAGTGTCCCACAAACCACAGGCGGGAATAAAGAAAGGATGGCTTTCTGCAATTTACATTATTTAGTATACAAGATTTACATTAGTAGACACATGTTAAAGGGTTTGGTAGAGAAACAGTATAATGTTTGCACTAAGTAGAAATCCTGGACTTCACCAGCAAAATTCTAGCGCTCAAATAACTAACCTGGTCTAACTTGGCTTCATTCGGTGCAGGCAGAAGGTGGCACAGATGATGATCTTGATTTGCATGACGACCGTCTATCCTACTTGTCAGCACCAGGTAGTGAATACTCAATGTATAGCACTGATAGCAGGCACACCTCAGATTATGAAGATACTGACACAGAAGGAGGGGCTTACACTGACCAGGACCTGGATGAGACCCTCAATGATGAGGCTGGAACCCCACCAGAGTCTGCTATTACACGCTCATCTGAACCTGTACGTGATGACTCATCAGGGATACATCATCAGGAAAGCCAAGCTTACCCATCATATCCACCACAGCCAATTGTCAGAACAGATTCTCCAGGATATAAAAATGTACCTTCACAACAGGTAAGTCTCATTGAACACCGTATGCATGTCCACTTCTATTTTTTTCTACAAATTTTCTGATCTATTTGACCAATTTTTTTTCCCCCCTAATTTGGTTTTCCAAACACGTTTCAGAGTTCTTACAGGGCTGTTTCCGTAAAAACGTTTATGATTTAATTTTTTTTTTAATTCCCCAGTATTTGCATTAAGTATTTAAGTTATCCACAGCATGTTACTGTTAGGTGGCCGGGAAAGGCCCCATTCACACGTCCGCAAGTCTGTTCCGCATTTTGCGTAACGGAATTGCGGACCCAATTATTTTATCGGGGACAGACGATGTCCCACCTGGGTTCCGCAATTGCGGATCCGCACTTCTGGGTCCGCAATCGCTTTCCTGAAAAATATAGAACATGTCCTATTCTTGTCCGCAATTGCGGACAAGAAAAGGCATTTTCTAGGAGAGTGCTGGTGAAAATGCGGAACATTGCCGGTGTCAGTGTTTTGCAGATCTGTGGATCCGCAAAACGCACACGGACGTGTGAATGTATCCAAAAGCTGTCATAGTGACGTGTAAAATGCTTTGATTGGTGGAGAGTGAGGTGATCGCTGAAACAAGGGGCTGGGTCTCTCCTCACTAGTGTACTCATAGTCCGTCACTATCACATTTGAACTAGCTGTCACACTTTTAAACCTGATGACAAGTCAGGGGAATGCATTTTGATAGTATGTTGTGTACATTCTGTAATTTGATCTTTAAATAGCTGTTCTTTAAATGCTTTTGGTACAAGGTAGCTATTAACCTCCTACCTGAAACATTAAGCTTTTGTTTCTTTTTTTTTTTTTTTTATGTCTTATTTAAAGGGAATCCATCACCAGTTTTATGGTGTCCTAACGAAGGGCAACATAAACTAGTGACAGGTCTGGCAGGTTTAATAATCTGAGTTTATATTCTGCCACCACACAAGCAGCCTGGAGAATTAAAATTCCCCGTGGCTTTATTTCCGTAACCCTAGCCACCTCTTACATACCTTTAAGAATATTAGTTTTTGTATTGCACTGCAGGGTGCTGGTTCTTCTTATGGATATCCATTGGGACTGGGTAGTCTTAGAGGCAATGGGATAAGAAGTAGGTAAATTAGCTGTCCTCCAGTGAAAAACACAGGGCCCTATTTATCAAAACTACGTAATACGAAAACGGTCTTAGTTGCCTATAGCAACCAATCGGAGCTCCTATTTCAATTCCTAAAGGGCTCTGAAAATATGGAAGCCGAGCTCTGATTGGTTACTATAGGCAACTAAGAGAGTTTTACTATTACGCAGTTTTGCTAAAAGAGCCCCCACTCTCTAGTCATGTTCCAAGGCTCTTTCAATGGGTGAGACTTTCACTTCCAGGTTAGTTACCGATCGGCAGCACTAGAGGGTCAGTTTGCTTCCTTCTGGAAGAGAGCCGGTAGCACTCTCTGTATAGAGTTGGTCTTTGGATGGAACAAACTGAAGATAAAATGAGCATGAGTGTAACTGATGTAAGAGGGAATCGTTACCTAAGACAGTGTGTTGCATTTTGTAGTTTTGTTTTTTCTTTTGAAAGTGAACCAATTATTTTAAACACTTCACAGAAAGCAGATGCCTTACCTGCTGCCCCTTACCTATCTCTGCCATCTGATACAAACACTACAACTTCAACTGCTGCTGTAAATCCTAATGTAAACCTAAGTAATGTCAGATTGGAGGATCCCAACCCTGCCCCCTACAGCTCTTACCAAGCACAAGCTGGCCCAATGCGATCACCTAACACTGAGGCAGCTCACATAATGCTCAGAGACCAAGAGCCTTCATCTTTACCTGTCCACATAGATCCTGCAAAGGTACCTGTACTACATTGTTGCACCAGTCTGTTCTACTTCCAGTCATACTTGCATCCAGTATTCTTTCTTTAACACTTTCCTTCTGAACCTTGACATACTGGGGGTACTGGAAATGGATTTCATTACCGGACCAGTACTCGCAGTAACAAAGGTCAATAATAAATTAGATTGGAGATTTGAAGCAGTTCTCTAGGCTGCATCTAAATCACTGGAATTTAATACGCTTGCATTTTTCCTTTGCATGGCTTTCTAGTACTGCATGCCTTCCCTCTCCATTCTCTTAAAGGAGTTTTCCAGTGCTTTTGAATGAATATAACCTATCCTTGGGATAGGTTAATATCTGATCAGCAGGGGGTTTAAAGAGGACATTTCACTAAGATTTCGTAGTGAAATACTTACTCTACCTTCCTGGGCGGCCCCCGCTGACGTCTAGGCAATATTTAATTTTTTTCAAAATAACCCCCATTCATGCGCTCCGGTCCCTGTTAGTTCGCACATGTGGGGATTTCTTGCATTAGGCGGGGACTTGTCGTTTGCCTGGGGAAGGCTTTTCCTCCCCTTCCTGCAGCCACTCATAGCGCTCGGCTCGCAGCGAGGGAGAGGAAAACCACTCTCCAGGCAAAAGACGAGTCCCAGCCTCATACAAGGAATCGCCGAATGTAAAAACTAACGGGGATCGGAGCCGATGAACCGGGGGTTATTTTGGAAATAAAAAAAACCTGTTGCCTGGACGTCAGCGGGGGCCGGTCAGGAAGGTAGTGTCAGTATTTCACTACCTAAATCTTAGTGAAAGGTCCTTTTTAAGTCCCACTACCCCTGCAGTATCTCTGAAAATAAGTACTGTCTGCTGTAGTGCTGCTCCCATTGAAGTGTGCATGGGAACCAGCGCCAGCTCTTCAGCTCCAGTGCCCATTTCCAGCGCCGGAGCTGCTGAGAAACAGCTGATCGCTGGGGGGTGTTGTCAGACCCACACCAATCAGATACTGCTCACCTATATCCGTAGGATGGGCTGTCAGTGTAATAATTCTGGAAAACCCCTCTAAAATGTGTTTTTTTGGACATGCCTTTTGTGGCTTAACTGTGGGTTCACTTATCTGTTCACATCTAACATTTTCAATAGCTGGAACTTATCTCCTAATCTCTACTTCAATTCACCCGCACTGCCTCATCCTTTTCTAAAAAGCATGGTAACACTGCATGAAAGCTGCCATCTTGTGGCTGTAAAAGGAAATTGACATATTTTTTTTTTTGTCTTATTGATATTTTTTTTTGCTTTTTTATTTCTACAGGTGTACAGAAAAGAACCGTATTCTATGGAAGAGAATCCTAGGCATAATTACTTAATAAAACCGCAAGTAATTGGTCACCAGAGACCAGAGAAAGACACTAACCTGAACTTTGATGCCCTGCCATCCTATGCAGACAAAGCAATGAACAGAGAATATGATCCATCTTACAGATATGAACCTACTTCAGATTATGTGGATCAATTCTCTCACAGTTATGACCCAAGAATACATAGCGACGACCATGTGCCTACTTACGACGATCAGTGGGGTTACTATGATGACAAGCAGTCCTCGTACCCACAAAGACCACAGTATGATAGTAAGCATAGGGACTTTACTGTTAGGCAGCATTCAGAAGAGAGTCTTGAGCGCAGCTATTTTCCACAGCAACCTCGCTTCGAGGAGCCACCTCCTGTTGCCTATGACAATCGACCTCGTCCTGCTAAAAATTTGAAAGGACCCCAGATTCTCTATGATGAACCCCCTACAGCAGAATTCGATATGCCTGTCCGTTACAAACCAGAGCCTCAAACCTTTCCTTCTGTGCCCGCTTCTCGGCCTGCTGAAACGAAACCATATTTTGATCAGCATCCAAGGGGTTATGAACACAGTCCTTCCCAGGGATTTACTACGAAGCAAGGACAATATGATATTTCTCCCAGAGTAGAGAATGTACCACCTCCAGCACAGTTAAAGCCAGACCCTCTGCCGAACAGTAACAAACCTTTACCTCCGCCAGCTGCTGTGAGTGAGGAAGATGAAGACCCAGCCATGAAACCACAGTCTGTGCTTACTAGAGTTAAGATGTTTGAGAATAAGCGAGCGATTCAAGGGGATAAAACGAAGGACGTGAATGATATATCCGCTTTAAAGGTACGGCCACAACTTGATGTTGATTTCTTGATCTCTTCATCTGTCACCAACTTTCGGGTGTGAATTCATATTACTTTGGTGTTTTAACTGGTGGACATTCCAGTAAATGACATCATTTTAGTGGCTGTTTGAGACATTTTATTAATATTCTTTTTTAACTTAGAGACTTGGGTGATCAGTATTAAAATCTCAGAAAACTCTTTTAAATGCCATAATAAGATCTGTTAAGAACAGCCGCCGGGCAAGATGGCAGCCTGATGTTCAGGATATAGAAGACTAAAGTCTGCAATTAGAAAAATAAAGATTTGTGTTGCTGTCTGGTTTTAACTGGCAGACAAATGTTTTGGTGAATTTCCCTTGACCCCTTAAGGTCTGGGCCATTTTCAGTTATTTTTTCATTTGCGTTTTTTTGCTCTCTACTTTCCCAGAGCCATTACTTTTATGTTTTTCTATTTACCTTACTATATGAGCGCCTTTTTTGTGGGACAAGTTGCGCTTTCTACTGGCACCATTTACGGTTGCATATAATATAGTGGGAAGCGGGGAAAAAATCCAAATGGGTTGCAATAAATTTTTATATATATATATATATATATATATATATATATATATATACTGGTCAGCACTGCTGCAATAGTAGTGGCGGTGCACGTGTCTATGGGTCGGCGTCCCCGGGAACAATATAGGAATGGAGATCGGCACTCACTTCTGTGGTTTTCAATATTGCTGCTTTATTGGTCACATAATATTCAAGTGACGCGTTTCGGCACTAATTCGTGACTTCATCAGACTCATCAGTCTCATGAGTCTGATGAAGGCACGAATTAGTGCCGAAACGCGTCACTTGAATATTATGTGACCAATAAAGCAGCAATATTGAAAACCACAGAAGCGAGTGCTGGTCTTCATTCATTTATATATATATATAATAATTTTTTTTTTTTTTTTACTGGCCTCTAGGGGATGAGAAAAGCGGATTGTACTACGCTTTGCATCCCGTGCCTTAATTATGTATTGAGAATTCTATACCCGTGGAGCTGAGTGCATTCGGAGACTGAAAGTGGGAGAAAACCTCCAGAATAGAGTTGAGCGAACTTGTGTTTTAAGTTCGGCGTCCAAAGTTCGGGTTATCGAAGCATCCCGTTATGGATCCCGCTACCACGGACCATAACGGCATTTGGAATCCATAAGGGGATTCTTCAATGAACCCGAACCTTGGACAACTCGGAGGACCTGGGGTGACGTCACCGTCATGTGATCAGTGCAGGGGCGTGGCTCAGTACTGGATTGGATAAGAGGTGGTAGCCTACGACCTCTTATCCAGTCCAGTACTGAGCCACGCCCCCTGCACTGATCACATGACGGGATGCTTCGATAACCCGCTCTACTCTAGAATGGTTTAGTTAACTTCGTAGTACTTGGCTGGTGTGTGCGTTCAGTACAAAACCTATAAAGATGCAAGAGTGAATTGATTGTTTGAGAGGCAGTAATAATTCTTGATTATCTTTTGAGGTAAATAGTGAAAAATATGGCACTTATATTCCACGTTCATAGACTTATCCATTACTTATATTTTGATTTTTGTATTGATTTTGAACATTTCTTTACACTTTCAGGTAGACAGAATTAGACATAATTATACAAAATTCAACCCACATGACTAGCACTTTAGCGTCTCTTTTCTTCCTGGTACTTGCTGTAAATTGCTGTAAGATGATTTATAGCTAATATTTTGTTTTTTCAAAGGCTCCAGAGGTTGCACCCAAACCAATAACTGTTCCGATAACTGCATCGAAAGCCGCCCCACTGCCTCATTATGATTCGGAAAAACCAACCTATAGGTAAGGCAGTGTTTGTTTTGTTTTGCCCTTGTTGTATATTTTTTTAGTTTTGCAGTCATTATGTGTTTCTAGGAAGATAATTCAACGCCTGAAATTAAACATGACCCATTATTAACCCTAAGGCCTCTTTCACATGAACAATATGGATTGGCTCTCAGGATGCGTTCAGTGAAACTCGCACCATGAAGCAAGTTCAGTCAGTTTTGATTGCGATTGTGTTTAGTTTTGATGCATTTTTCATGCTCGTGAAAAAAACTGAAGGTTTACAAACAACATCTCCTAGCAACCATCAGTATAAAACGCATTGCATCCGGAGAGAATATAGAACATGCTGCGATTCTCACACAACGCAGAACTGACGTGTGAATAACAATGCTCATGTACACGGACCCATTGAAATGAAAGGGTCAGGATTCAGCGCACCCGCTCAGAAAACTCGCTTATGTGAAAGAGGCCTAAGACTTACTCCAGGCAAAAACGGGAATTTATTTTGCCAGGACTTTTTAATCTCTTCTTATCAGGAAAATTTTATTCACATGAACAAGGCAGGAATGGTGACCATGTATATTGTAAATGTTTCTTGATTAGACACTGTGGTCACCAATACAGAATCGTCTTTAAAGGGCATCAGTCGGCAGATTTGTACCCGTGAAACTGGCTGACCTGTTACATGTGCACTTGGCAGCCGGGTGCATATCTGTCTTGGTCCCATGTTCATATGTGTCTGCATTGCAGAGAAAGCAGAGGCTCTAGGAGTAATGGCAACTCCCCTGTTGCTCCTAAAGGCTCATTTGCATGTATTAAAACGTAATTGTGGTCAGCAGTGTGGGCACATATGAAGATGGGACCAACACATATGCCTTCAGCTGCCAAGTGCACATGTAACAGGTCAGCCAGTTTCTAGCTCAACTTTCATTTAGTGATCCATTGCTTTATTCTGGAGAAAAAGTATGTTGAATCCATATGCAGTGAGCAGGACTGACGGCGGGCACAAGCCGCTCTGTGCACCCCTCTACCTGCTTCCTCTGCCAGCCACTCCCTTTTTCTCCAAAATGTGAGGTTTTGTTACTTTCAGGCGCGCTACACCTATAAGGCTGTGTGTTAACAGTAATTGTCCCCTGCCAGATCCCCCATTCTCACATGCAGCTAGAACAACCCGCAGAAGGGATCAGAGGAGTTTTCAGTTATTACATTACAGCAAAGGAGTTTTGAAAGTGCTTTTAGGCTTTAATTGATCTGCATTTGTTTTTTTGCTCATGTGGTTTACAAGGTACCCGGAAGGCTCATTTAGCAGGTAATTGTATGTATAGTATATAAAGCAGCGGCTAGCTACTTCATTTTGTTTGGATTCATTCAGATGCCCGTCCTGCAGTGCTGGTGGTTTGCATAGCTACGCTTGGCATGTTAAGAGACTAACAAATCACTGTTATAAAAATGCACCGGTATACTCGACTTGTATGCATATGTATTATTTCTGAACTTGTGCAGTAAGCAGTTTCTTGCAAAATGTTTTAGAGTACCTGAACCTCAGAAACCTCAAATGAAGCCACCCGAGGATATTGTGCGTTCGAATAATTACGATCCCGAGGAAGATGAAGAGTACTACCGGAAGCAGTTGTCTTACTTTGACCGTAGAAGCTTTGACAAGCCCCCTCCATCTCTGCCTCCAAACATCCTCCCTGAGCCTGCTAAACCAGGACAGTCTCAGAGCCAGCTGAGCTTTAACAGCTACCCCTCCAAGTACGTTTTGACATGCTGCACTTGTCTCTCTCTGACCTCTTCATTGCACCTACATCCTGACCCTTTGCAGTGAAAGACATAGCACTTCATGTGTGAAAGCTGTACTTGTGACTCCGTTCTGACTGTGCTGGGAATTTGGGGCTTTCTCTAAGGTCTTGTGATGTCACATGAGTATGTAATGAAATCATACACTGCAGGCGTATGGATCACATACCTTCTTTTACACATTAGGCACAAGATATCCTATACCAATTGGCTAACCAATAATTATATATTCAGATCTGATACCAATTGGCTAACCTATAATATGTATTAAGCAGACGACTTTAGGTTGCCATATCTTACATGAACGTGACTGCAGAATCCCGTAGGGCCCATATGTAATCTGTAGTAGTTTCTGTAATGCATTACACACTGCAGTGTATATTCCGATGTCTTTCTGGACTAACACTAACTATTATTGCTTACCTGCGGGAGAAATGGCTTTAAAGATTAACTGTGAACCTGTAACCAAAATCAACACCTTCCAGTACCGAGTGTGGCTTCTTTTCCAGGCTGCTTTTATATTGCTCTAATGGCTGTATATTTCATTTATTCCTGTAGCAGGTTAGCTTTAACACTTCATCCCCATGGCTATAGACTTGATATATATTAAGGCCGAACCAAAAAGGAGCACTTGGACTTTGGCTGATAAGATAACTACATAAATTTTCACTCTCTGACATGCATCTTAATAGCATGGCGTGTACTTCCATTGAAACGAGGACATTTCTTTATGTATCAGGGACTATGTCAGGCTGCATAGTATCCATTTTTTCCATTTAACCTTGGTGGATTAAATATTGAGTGCATACGATGTGATGTGCCTAAGATTGTTTGTAATTCGCTTACCAAAGTCTTAAATGTTACACAGCAACTTGCCTTTCTGATACCTATTTACTGTGTTGTTAGTTATGCAACCTAAAGGGGCGCCATCGTCCTGACTAGCCTCGCATACGAAAGTAGTCAGGCGTAGTTCGTTTTCATTGACTATGGAGTTGTCGATACTGCAGGCCCTTTGTATCCCAGGAGGTCTAAAACATTGTTGTCTGAAAGTATATGCCTTTTTTTTTTTTTAAAGCTCTGGTTTATGTCTGATTTATTTTTTTTTTGCCATTGTATCTAATTGTATCGTGCGTATGCCTTTGAATTTTGGGACGTGGAAATTACCTACTTATTTGTTCCTTTTGCTTTGATCTGCCTTTACACAAGTGACCTTTCAAAACACTATCCTCATTCTAAGGCCTCATGCACACAATCGTATCAGTTTTTGCAGCCGCAAATCTGCAAAACATGGGTACCGCCTGTGTTCGTGGTCCGCATTTCGTGGATCAGTACGTCCTGCCCTCTGTTAGAAATGACTATTGTTGTCCGCAACACAGACAAGAATAGGACATGTTCGGAACGGACATACAGATAGCACACAGTGTGCCGTCCGCATCTTTTGTGGCCCGATTGAAATGAATAGGTCTGCCTCCAATCCGTAAAAAATGCAGATTGGATGCGTACCAAAACTACGATTGCGTTCATGAGGCCTAACTGTACTCTGATTAGTTGCAGGTAATTACCCATGTATTTCCACCTTAGTACACTGATGTAGCTGGCAGAAGAATATTCAGTGGGATTGAAGGATTGATTGGTCGTCGTCGTCCCCCCAAAAAAAAAACAAAAACAAATTCTACCTCCAAGATATACTGTTAGTTAGCCTGTCTTCCGTGGAATAGGGTTTAATTAAAGTGACCTCTTGAAGGAAGTTTTACGTACAGTAAAGGCTTTTTATTTCTTCAGTTCCTATAAAGTACAGCTGCTGCCCATGTCCTCTAACTATTTTTATAATTTAGTTTTCTAAGTGGCATCTCTTGTCAACTACACCATTTAAATCACACTTTTCATACTTCTTGGGGGGGGGGGGGGTTTATCACTTTCCAAAAAGGGCCGTGATCATGGTGTCGTGATCATATGTGCACCCAGAGATACAAATTATATTGGCCGTGAGTGTGGGTGGGCCATCGGCACATTTGCCGTAATTTGATGACTGATAGCTATGAGCTGGAGCATATTTAATTGTATTCACATGGACTACAAGAGGATGAGCCTAATTTATAGCAAGGCCTGACTGTGCTTCGTCATAAATGAATCGCTCCCTCCAGTGCTGCAGGGGATTTCACGGATCGGCGTCCGGTTTTTGAGTTTCACTTTGTAGGTTTAGAGTTTTGTCTGGTTTGACTGCAAGATTAGCGCGCCATGCCATTCTAGCCACCAGAATGGTTGAAATGGAAACCGGAGGCCAGTGTGAATGGAGGCTTAGTTCTTCATTGTACCTTACGGCCAGTATCTTCACCGCCAGTGTTAGACTTGCCATCCACATTAGACAGCTCTCGGCTGGAAGTTTCGGCCTAACGGAGAGGAGAAAAGGCCATTGCCAGATATGTATCTCCCAGAGAACGAATGGATTGGGCATTTTGTAATAACTACATGGCATATGCCATTAGGAGGCACCCGTACGCATTACATGGAGGGCAAGAGTGGCCATCATTAATCTATTACTATTTATGTTACAGCTCCATTAATTCCAGGGAACTGTACATATGAAAAGGTTTACATACTTAATATAATACAGAAATCAAGTCTACTGAACATTAGCTAAAGTGACAGGAGAGCGGACCGAGAGCTTACAATGTAATATGTACGACCAGCTTTGTGACTAGGCCTAAGTGAGGGTCTGTCCAGAGGGATGTCTTCTCCTGTTGGACGTTGTGTCTCTATGGTTTAGTCCATGGGTCAGCGACCTCCGGCACTCCAGCTGTTGTGGAACTACAATTTCCAGCATGCACACTCGCTAGGCACTTCCATAGAAGTGACTGGAGAATGCTGGGGGTTGTGGATTAGCAACAGTGGCCACGGGTTGGGTACTGATGGCCGTTAAGTTTCTTTTTACTGTATAGCCGCACGTGGTTAAGCTTTAGAGCTACACTCCATGAAGACAAAATCTGTGGTGGCTGACCTTGCGCTGTTCTGTGTGTGAAATGTACAAAGCTAATGTGTAGTTGGCTACAGTGTTTGGTGCATTTATTTTCTCTTTAATAAGGTATTAACACATTGGGCCTCATCTATCAAAATGGCCATGTTGCCTCTAGCACGCAGTCCCAGCGCTGCTTTCATTTTTCCAGAGCAGGGGGAGATGTGAAAGTGGAGCTCTTGTGCCTGCTAGTTTTGATAAATGAAGATCGGTCCTGGATTTTGTGACTGTACATATATATATAATATTGCTGCCACTTTCCTGTGATGTTTGATCAATCATTGTTCCTAACCGTCGCTCAGTGTCTGTCTCTCTCTCTGTTTTCTGCAATGCCTGCTATCTCTTTGCTGCTCAATGTTTAATAGAATTGCCTGTTTTAGAATAGGAGGTTGTCACTCTACAGTAGATAGATTTTCTGTAAGTATTTCTCAAAAAAAAAAAAGGAAAAAAAAATCTTGCAAGAGACTGATTTGCTTAAAGTTAGAATGACCCTTTTCTTTCATTCTTCTGTCATGTCTGCTTTGCCACCGCATAGATTTCTTGGCTCTTACACTAGCTATGACTACTTGAAAAGGAACATCAAGTGGTAAGATTGGCATTAACATAAGGCTGTGTTTATGGTGTCATTCCTTCTAGATTTACCACAGCATTATGTGCACCCAGAGATACAAATTATATTTTTTGGGGGGGCTATACTAAAACGTCCGGGAAAGATGATGTTACCTACAGGATTTTTAGTTTCCTGAATGTAGTGCACATAAAGTTGGGTATTCTTACTTGAGATGCTTTTAAGATCTAGTTGGCATTTGTTTGTATGTCCAGTATGCAGAAAGCGCACCTTTTATGATCTGTATGGAGAACCACAAATCCCCAGAATGATTAGTAAGAGACTGACTTGCTTCGAGTCTCTGCCATGACTGATGTCCTGCTTGCTCTCTTGCAGCATTTTGATGTTGCAGTAAAAAGGCTTGCAGATCAGATGTATCGTTCATTTGGAATGAATAACATACGAGTCATCCGCCTTAATGTCGTCAAGTTTGTGCTGTCGCATTAACATCTCAATTCTGTCTTCTCAAGTCTATGGTGTAGAGGTTGCTGTCAGTGTATCTGAGTGAATGCATACTGTCCAGCGGCTGCCGTACGTGAATTACTCCATTTGACCTTATGAACTGAAGATATAGGCAGTCAGATATGTGTATTCCACGTCAGCATAGGTCATGAAACCACCTTCTCAGTCCCAATTGAGTCCCCCCCCCCCCCCCCATATTAAAGGGTGCATAACCCGATGCTGGACCCCGACACGTTGCACTCACTGAAATCTCTCGTGCCACTTTTTATAGATTCCCACTTGATGTCTACATGTTCAGTTCTGAAGTCTGTAAGTAGGGCAGTATGCTCTATATGTCTACAGTTTTTGCAAAAGAGATACGATCCACGTGACTCTCCATTCATTCTCTGAGACTTATTGGTTTTTGCATAAACTTCAACAGGGGGAAACCTGCCGAAGTGGATCCTCCTGACAGGCCTATAAGTGAGAAAAGATATGATCCAGTCCCACAGGTTACTTCCACGTCCCAGTATAACCAACCTTCCCCAGTGCTTGTAAACCATACAGCACACACAAAACATTCAGAAGGTAGGTAGTGTTTGCCTGTTCTTTCCTTCTCCGGACTGTGTGTGTTCCTCTATTCTGCCAGCCGAGATCACATAGCTGTATATGTTTGAAGCCACAAGTGTTTCACCTCACCTTGTAGTTTTATCTACTGTTCATCAAATCAGAATTTGTTTCTTTCTACATTTTTTGTGTTACAGTCAGCTCTGTGGAAATCCCCAACACCACGCTGCCCAAACCGGAACCACCACCACCCCAGACCAAGCCAACACTCTTCAGACCTACCAACAGAGAGGACACAGTGCAGTCAAACTACTTTCCTCAGAAGAGCTTTCCAGACAAAAGCCCAGTTAACGGCACCGAACCGCCTGCAAAAATCATTACACCGTCGTATAACCGCTTCACAGCCAAACCTTACACAAGCTCTGCTAGACCTTTTGAACGCAAATTTGAGAGCCTGAAGTTCAACCACAATCTCCTGCCAAATGAAGCACAAGTAAAGCCTGACGTACCTGCCAAACCTCAGAACTCTCCTCAACCGATTTTGAAGTCAACTAATGTGACAATGTCTTCTGAGCTTGATGCTACTTCCAAGCAAATGGACAGTAAATCTAAATATCAACCAAATAATGTCAATGCAGTGCCTAAAGCAATCCCTGTCAGGTATAGTGAACTTAAATTGTAAGCACTAATGTACTGTACGTCCTACTAAAACAGCAAGATTTGAATCTAGTAAGTCCCCTAATAACACGTACATTTTCTACATTCCCGTGCTGAAGGTTGGAGATCTTGTGGATTCTTCCGGTATCAGAGTGCACTTCCTAATAGCTGAACCGGAAGTTTGTTCTAATGATAGAGGTCAGGGAAAAGCATGATTTATTACCGGTACTTCACAGGGGGGCATATGAAGACTCTCCTTATATCAAATTGGGTTACATTTATAATCAGGCAGCCTTATCAGCAAATAGAATGGCCTAGCATTAGAAGCCATATGACTGATAGTATATGTGAAGTCATACCTTTTATATTTATACGCCTTATGTTACAAGGCCCGTTTTTTCCGCTGCATTTTTTCTCTCAAAATATTGCTTCTAGTCTTGTGAGGAGGGAGTCTGGGGAGATCCCGAAGCACTTATATTTAAAGGGGTTGTCCCACCATAACAACTTATCAGCTATCCACAGAATAAGTGATTAGAGGTTGATATCTAGGAGCTCCCACTGCTTTTGAATGGACCTCTGTACTCTGCTCTCTCTGTCGGTCTCGGAGAATGAGTGGAGTGGCAGGGATCGGTTGTGACACCCAGCGATCACATGTTATCAATACTGTGAACAGGTGAAGTGTTAAATGGGACAACCCCTTTAAGTGCAAAACTGCTTTCAGACATTGAGCAGATTAACGAAGGCTACTTTCACACTAGCGTTTAAGTTTTCCGGTATTGAGATCCATCATAGGCGCTCAATACAGGAAAAAAACGCTTCCGTTTTGTCCCCATTCATTGTCAATGGGGACAAAACTGAACTGAACAGAATGGAATGCACCAAAATGCATTCCATTCCGTTTTGTTGCGTTCCCATACCGGAGAGCAAACCGCAACATGTTGTATTTTGCTTTCCGTCTTGGGATGCGGATGCAAAACGGATCCAGCATTACCCTAATGCAAGTCAAGGGGAATGGATCATTTTTCTCTGACACAATCTGTCACAATAGAAAACCGTCCTTCATTGACTTTCAATGGAGTTCATGACTGATCCGTCTTGGGTATGTTAAAGATAATACAACCGGATCCGTTCGTAACGGATGCAGACGGTTGTATTATCAGTAACGGAAGCGTTTTTGCTGAACCCTGCCGGATCCAGCAAAAACGCTAGTGTGAAAGTACTCTGAGCCTGTAGACGGTGTAAATTTAGACGGTCTAGACATGCACCGAATTTATCACAGTGGCTCAGGCTGGGTGATAAGTGTGCTGCATGAATAGACCCTTGTGTCTAACTGCATACCAGACATTGGCTTATTTTGAAACACAATTTTCAATCAGAATTGTGGCGCATCTTAGGCCATGACTGCTTCTCGTGAAGTCGCACATCTTTTCCATCAAGCCACACGACCCTTTTTCGGACTAGGTTTAGAAACTGTCTCTAAGCCTAGATGTGTCAAACTCCAACACTTTTGGCACAGTTTACTCCTAAATCTACTTGCACACACATTGGAAAATGTGGGACATTGCTTATTGGGACAGATACATGTCTACAGACTGACTGCTACCAGGGAAAACATAAGTAGCAACCCATCGCCATTCTCTACTGGAACATCATGCATAATTGGTTACATTATTTGTACATGTTGGGGACGTAGGATTGATCGTTGAATGTATATGATTGCTTAAAGGGGTCAAGGATAGGACAAAGTGAGTATTTTTGCTCGATTCCTTTGTTCTCCCAAGAGATAAGCTGCCACCAGAGGTGTCTGGTAGCGGCTTCCTTCCCTCTTTGCAATGAATGCACATAGACGTTGCTGCTTTTAGTTTCCATGAATCACTCCAATTAGCTGTGAGATAGTAATTGATCGGTAATACATTTAACCTCATGCTTGAATATTTCATTTTTAAAGGGTTTTTCACAGAGTAGAATATCGGTGACCTATCCCAAGGATAGCGGGGGTCCGACTCCTGGCATTGCTGTTTGAAAGTGCTGCTTTCTGTACTGCACTGCACCAAGCAGTGTATAGCCGTTGCACAGGGCGTTCACTTGAATGGGACTGAGCAGGCCATGTGACCAATGAACATGACATCACTGGCCTACGAAACGTCCTTAGCGCTCACCGGAGGACTGCATCCTCAAACAGATTGCTGCTGGGTGCACACCCACCAATAAGATATTAATGACCTATCCTCAATATTCTACTCCTGGGAAACCCCTTTAAAGGGCTTCTGTCACCCCCCTTAACCCATTTTTCACTAGCTGACATTAGCTATTTGCTAATGTCAGCTGAGTTGAAATATATATTTTTTACCTTATCTGAAGCTGGCAATTCTGTTAAAAAGGCACTTTTATAATATTCAAATCATCTTCGCTACCAGCAAGTTGGGCGTATACTTGCTGGTAGCCGCCGCATCTAGATGAGTTATGCACGCCCCCTTCCTCGTTTGATAGACAGGGCCAGCGCTTTCTCCTCCTCGCACTGGCCCTGTCTGAAGATGAAATCCCGCGCCTGCGCCATACCGCTCAGTAGTCGGCGCAGGCGCTCTGAGTGAAGGACGCGAGCTTTGCCGCTCCGTCCTCAGTGCGCCTGCGCCGATTACGTCACCGCTACACCCGGAAGGGAATAACTCATCTAGATGCGGCGGCTACCAGCAAGTATACGCCCAACTTGCTGGTAGCGAAGATGATTTGAATATTATAAAAGTGCCTTTTTAACAGAATTGCCAGCTTCAGATAAGGTAAAAAATATATATTTCAACTCAGCTGACATTAGCAAATAGCTAATGTCAGCTAGTGAAAAATGGGTTAAGGGGGGTGACAGAAGCCCTTTAATAGATTGTGGTGTACTTTCTCTGAATTCCTGCCTTAGATTTAGTTTTATCTCATGAGTCTTATGTTTTGCAGTCCCTCTGCTCTGGAAGAAGATGATGATGACGATTCCCACACAGTTGTGGCCACTGCTAGAGGCATTTTCAATAGCAACGGTGGTGTGCTAAGTTCCATAGAGACTGGAGTCAGCATCATCATACCTCAAGGAGCCATTCCTGATGGCATTGAACAGGAAATCTACTTCAAGGTCTGCAGGGACAACAGTATTCTTCCACCCCTAGATAAAGAAAAAGGTGAGGAATAAAACTGACAGTGTTTTAAAAAACGAAATTCTTATCAGACACATCATTTTTCTTTTACTGTTATTTTTGCAGGAGAAACACTGCTCAGTCCGTTGGTTATGTGTGGGCCCCATGGATTAAAATTCTTGAAGCCAGTGGAGCTGCGCTTACCACACTGTGCGTCTATGACTCCTGATGGTTGGTCTTTTGCTCTAAAATCATCCGACACCTCGTCGGGTATGCTTTTTTCCATCTGTCCTAATGGGTCGTTTGGTCACTATTGCTTACATAGCATGATTCACTCAATCCAGAATTCTTTTAAATTCAGTTAAATTCATGCATTTGCATTTCGTGTTCCTTTCTTTCTGCTTTTCACACATGTACGGCTTTTTAACAATTTATCAAGTTTAAAAAAAAAAAAAAGGATAAAAGTAATGTTAAAGTTTTATAGTCTAGTTTTGGTGAAACCGAACAACCCTCCAGATGAAGCTGCAATGAGTAAAGGGTAAATATTTACTTGCCAGATCCTGCATTGCTACTCCTGTTTGCCTGGCTGTAGCAGTGATGTCACATCAACACTTGACCACTGCAGCAGTCACTGGCCTTTTCAGGTGCACTGCTGAGGCCAATGATTGGCTGCTGTCGTCGCATTTTATCAACTTGATATCTCCTCTGCAGCTGGGTAAATAGAGACAAGGTGGGAGAACCAGAGTGATGGAGTGGGATCTGGCAGGTAACTTCTTACCCATTCTTCATTGCAGTTTGATCTGGGGGGGTTGTCCCTTTAATATTTAGAGCAAGTTGGTCAGGTCTCCTATGTTGCCCTATCTAAACACGGTATATGTTAAAGAAGAAGAAGCTAGGTTTCTGGTTATAGTTTTTTTATTGTCACTTTTCTGTTTCCTTCCTACCCAAATGAGCGGTTGACCCAACTTTAGATGTCAGCCAAATATTGAATACATTTTAGACCTGCTGAAATATTTGGATTCAGCCGACTTGCCGACAAGTCTAAGGATACATGCGCACAACTGCATTTTTCATTCATGTGCAGTGCATTTTTTGAATCCGCATTTCTATGCACACATCCGTATTTATTGTGGGTCCATGAGGTCGTTACGCAAATTAGATTTCGTATTCTGGTCTATATTCCGGACAAGAAATAACTATTTCTGTCGCACGGAGTGCACTTGTGCAAGGCGTCCGTATTTTGCATATCCGTGGTTTGCCAAGTGAAATACGAATATGGTCGTGTGCATGACCCTTCTTTAAATGTGTATCTAGGAAAAACAATCAACGAATAATATGTGCGTGCGACTGACAGGCTTTCACTGAATTTTAGGTCATTGGGCAGCATGTTGGCTCAGTGGTTAGCACTGGTGCCTTGCAGCGCTGGGGTCCTGGGTTTGTGTGGGTTTTGTCCCACACTATTCCGTACTAAAATAACCTAGATTGTGAGCCCCATTGGGGACAGTGTGATGCTAACGTCTGTAAAGCGCTGCAGAATATGTCGGCGTTATATATGCGTGAGTTTAATAAATAATAAATCAGTATCAGATCGGTGATCGACTCCCGCTGATCATCTATTTGAGAAGACACTGGGGCTCGCAGTAGTGCTGCAGCCTTTTCACAGCTTTCCCTAGGCCATGTGATGTCATGTTCATTGGTCAAATGGTCTACCCATAGCTAATACCACAGCCGCTGTCAAATGTATTGTTCTGTGCTTGGGGAGCAGATAGACTTCGGATTGCAGTTTTCAAATAGTTTTCAAGTTGTTGAATAGAATGCCGAAGTTCACCGAAGTCTCGTGAGACTTTGGGCTTAACTGATTTCACCTCCGCGAATCCCATACCTTTAAATGCTGTATGGAGGCGGGTCTCTGTACAGCATTCAAACGAAGTTTTCAATCAAGCGACTTCGCATCTATGATCTGAAGCACGCTTTGCTCGTGCCTAGTTTTCACCCTGGCAACTAGGCCTAATATGTTGAAACTTACTGTTCTGTGCAGGTACCGTTTCAGTAGCCATTGCATTGATCACAAGTAAAATTACAATGACAGATCACACCTCTGTGAATATAACACAGGATCCGTAATTCACAATAGCCTACATCACAGCTTATCTACACGTCACTGAGGTCTCCCCAGTCTTTAGTGTCTGTAGCCCATGTGGCTGCTCTCAAAGAACAAGAAGTCTTGACATTTTAGGCCTAGTGCCAGTCCAAGAACTGCATGATTATTTTAAAAAATATAGATGGCATGCAAAATACATAAACAAATTGGCAGAAATTCTAGAAAACCTGTCATTTAACAGTCTGCCATTTTCTGATGACATTCCTTTTAAGTTAGTATACTTTGTATGAAATTGTCCCCAGTGTGTTTGTGTCTGCTACAACAAAATTAGCTCTTCGCCCCATTGGACTTTTTATTTAAAGGGGATGATAAATTTAGTGCCATATTAGTAATCTTGGGGATGGCATGACATGCAGAGAATTAGAGATAAATTTTTATGCTGACGCCACATAAAATTGCCATTCATTCCGATGTTCTTCACCGATAAAGGTACACTGTTGAAGTGAATTACTATGGGTGTTTGATGAGCAACCATAAAATTCAGAGTGTTTATAGATTACAACTATTGTTTCCTGCGGCAGTTTGACCCTACATCTTAAAGGGAATGTGTCATCAGAAAATAACCTGTTGTTTGAACCATATTTTTCTTACCTAAATTTTGTAGAATTTTTGCCGATTTAAAAAAAAAAAAAACTTTTCCATGTCATCTATATTCAAAAATGGTATATAATCATGACCTATTTTTAGACTTAGTAGTCAGTGTGAAAATTGCAGGATATGTACATTTTTTTTTTATATATTCACATGGAAAAAAAAAAAAAAAAACACCAAAAGTTCTAAAAAAAAAAATATGCTTAAAGAGGTTGTCTCCCTTCACCAAGTGACATATTTCATTTTTCATTTGGATTCATCTTTCCATCACATTATACACTACTTGTTTCCATGGTTACGACCACCCCTGCAATTCATCAGTGGTGGACGTGCTTGCACACTATAGGAAAAAGCGCCAGCCTCTCTGGTGGCCGTGACCATGGGAGCGCACATAGGCTAGTGCTCAGTAGCGTAGCTAATGGCTCATGGACCCTGGTGCAAGAGTTCACCTTGGGCCCCCTTCCCTCAGTGCTTAGTGTGTCTTCTTATGTGGCACAAGGGTCTTTGGGCCCCCTCAGGCTCCTGGGCCCGGTAGCGACTGCTACCTCTGCACCCCCTATAGCTACGCCCATGCTAGTGCTGTTTCCTATAGTGTGCAAGCACGAACATCACTGATGGATTGCAGGGTGGTCTGTAACCATGGAAACGAGCAGTGTATAATATGATGGAAAAATGAATCCAGCCAGCAAAGGAGGCAATATGGAGAATCACAATACATTAGTAAGTGCCTTGTATTAACTTACTCCACATGATAAATGCCACTTGCTGAAGTGACACAACCGCATATAAAAAACGCGATTTAAACAATAGTTGGTATTCCAATCCACATTCCCTTTAAATTATCAAATAAAAACAAGGCTTGCTGATTTTTTTAATTAGCCAATATGCTGTAATGTCTGGGATAATTAAATCCTTTTGCAATTACTTGTTGGCACATTCTGCTTAGAGATGCCAAGCCTCTGTATATGTTCAGGAAAAGATGTTAATTAAGGCTCATTTTGTTGAATGTCCACTTGCGCCCAGTTTGAAGATCCATAAAATTGACCAAAAAAACTATAGTAAAGGGCTGTTGATGTATTATTTTTAATGTTCGTTTAGCATATATGTATGTCACTTTAGGCTAGGTCCACGTGAGACTGAAATGCTGCTAATTTTCTGCAGCAGGAGTCAAACTGATCAAATGGTGGATTGCAGATTGTATTAGGGTTGTTTCGGGTATCGAACTTTCGATACCCGATCGATACTTTTCTCTGGTATCGCACTCGATACCAGGAAAAGTATTTTATCGATACTGGGCTGCACTACTGCACAGCCCAGTATAGGAGGAGCATGGCTGCGCCCGCTCTCAGCGCGGCCATGTTCTCCTCGGCAGCACGGGGGAGAAGGAGGCGGTCTCTCCCTCCCCTGTGCTGCCGCTTCCAACCAATAGAGGAGAGGGGCGGAGCGGGGCGCGGGAGGAGGGGCGGAGCTGGGGACGGGAGCACTGGCCAGCAATGCCGAGTAGTTTCTCATATAAATGCAGGCAGAAGACACAGCCTGCCAGCACTTGCCTGTAGACCCAGCACTGCAATCAGGGGCAATTAACCCTCCAGGTGCGGCACCTGAGGGTTAATAGCCTCTGATCATAGCGCCTCGGTCTGGGCAGTGTGGCAGGCTGTGTCTGCCTGCATTGCATAGAAACTACTCGGCATTGCTGGCCAGTGCTCCGCCCCCTCTCTAGTATTAAAACATTGGTGGGCAGTGGGCAGTGTGCCCCTCCCCTCCTAGTATTAAAACATTGGTGGGCAGTGTGCCCCCAGTATTAAAACATTGGTGGGCAGTGGGCAGTGTGCCCCCTGTCCTCCCCTTCCCCAGTATTAAAATCATTGGTGGCAGTGGCCACAGGGTCCCCTCACCTCCTCCTCATTGGTGGCAGTGGCAGTGATCGGAGCCCCAGCACTGTAATGCTGGGGCTCGATCGATTCCATGGTAACCAGGGCGCTTCTGAAGTCCTGGCTGCCTTGGTCTGCTCCCTGCTGCTGTGTGCACAGGGCAGCAGGGAGAGGAGTGAGATCCTATTCACCCTGATAGAGCTCTATCAGGGTGAATAGGATGAGAATATCCCAGGTTCTAGCCCCTAAGGGAAAATAGTTAATAAATAAACTGTAAAAAAAAAGAAAAAAAGTTAAAGTACACCAAAATATTACCGTAATTATAAATCACCCCCTTTCCCAATTTTACATATAAAATATATAAACAATACATAAATAAAATATTACATATCGCCGCGTCTCAAAAGTCCAAACTATTAAAAAATCCACTTTTATGCGGTGAGCGCCGTAAAAGAAAAAAAAAAAAATAAAATGCACGATTCGCCATTTTCTTTTAGTCGCCTTGTCCCCACAAAAAGAAGGATAGGACTGTTGTATTATGAGCCAGCGGTTTCATAAAATGTTGAATGCACGCGGATTTTTTTGGCGTTTTTATTTTTTTCGCGTGGTATCGAATGGTATCGAGTATTGCAATACTTTTTTATGGTATCGATACCGAATCAAAATTTTGGTACCGAAACAACTCTAGATTGTATTGCTGAAATGCTTGTTGCAAAGGGAGAGATCCACAATGACAATTTGCGGTATAACTTAACATGCTGCAGATTTAATAACTGCACCTCATATGTGGATGAGAATTGCTAAAAACTCATTCACTATACAGGTACTATAAACACTACAGATTTGCCACCCGAAAATCCACGACAGCAGATCTGCAGCTTTTGAGTCACGTGCTCATAGCTTTAGGGTTGCATCAGTTTTTTTTTTAAATAGTTTAAAGAAGTTTTCCGGTTTTAATGATTTCGTTTAAAGAAATAAAATGGTATGGACCATTTTAGTCCTGTAAATTGCATCGCGAGGATTGCTGGATTGGACTAAATATGGCACCATGTGACCCAGCTTTCAGTTAACTGTCCAGTTATCGAACAAGTGAATAGTCGTGTATCGCGGAACAGATCATATACAGGGTTATATCAGTGTCTGGTTAGAACCTGATCTGTATGTGTTTGTTTTTTAACACTAAACTTTATTAACAACATCACCTAGAGACAGGCAGTCATTTTACATCACCTGGGTGTGTCCTGTGTGCTGACCCAGCACATGTATGCCAACCCTGTTGCTTCCTGAATGTCAGGGATTATATGATATGACTGATGCCACGTTTGTTAGGTCATGGGCGTAACACAGGACTGATACATTGACTTATACCATTCTACTGCATATAGGGGGTCAACTGCCTGATATAAGAAAGGTATGCATTCAGAAATTTAAATACATATATATATTACAAAATTGTATGATTTCCTTGTATGATTATATAAAGAAAAATTATATATATATATATATATATATATATATATATATATATATCTAGAGAGAGAGAGAGATAGCTGCCTCATATAGCAATAAGTATGGGAAAGAAAATAAAGAGGCCAGTCATCTAGATGGAGTAGTGTGGAAATGAAATAAGGTAAAAGAGAGAGTCAGAATCCCAAAGAATATATATATCCAAGGTTTTTATGATATAGAATAATCGGTATATATAAGGATTGTTTTATTGTATACATATACAATAAAAGTGTGGCGAATATTTGGACCTTATATACCTTATATTCGCCACACTTTTATATGATTATGCTTTTATTGTATATGTATACTGACTGCTCCTGAGGAAGGGGGTATTTGAAAACCCCTGAAACGTGTCGAGCCTCGATTCAAATAAATTGAGTTTTCCCGAAGTACCTTCCGTGGTGACTTCGGTTCTTCCTGTGATTCTACAAGCGATCCTGGCGGCGGAGCTTAGCCTATGGGTGTCTTGAGCTTATCCCATAGACTATCTCCCCAGTGAAGTGAGTCACTCATACATATACCTACTTTTACTTATGTTTCTATGTTCTGATGCATGGTATGCTTTTATATACCAATTTTAATATAACAATCCTTATATATACCAATTATTCTATATCATAAAAACCTTGGATAAATATCCTTTGGGATTTTGACTCTCTTTCACCTTATTTCATTCCCACACCATTTCATCTAGATGACTGGGCGCCCTTGTTGTGGCTGGGCTCTTAATTTCTTTTTCGTTCCCTTACTGCTGTGTGGGCAGCTATGGCGGTTGCTCCGCTTCGGAGCGGGTGCCATCTTTAAAGAGATGTCAAGGGGGTTAATAAAATAGGTGTTGTATGCAGGTTTGCCTCTTTTTATTTACAAAAAGGTCACATAGACCTGCTAAATCCTTTTAGGGGTTACAACATAGATATTAAAACATATCCTTTTATTATATTTTTATAAAAGCTGATATATTTATTTATACACCCAGTCCCATTAAAATTATCAGGGAAGGAGTCCGATATTCCACTCAATACTGAATGTGTGTACTCTTATACTTGGAGGCACTGCTTATGGCTGCAGTTCACTTTCATTTCCCTTATAATGCGTGCATCTACCATAGGTTAATGCATATGTTTGTCTACATTCCTATCAGGAATCCAGCACATTCGTTGCTCAGCATTGTGCTTGATGGCAACCTACAACTTTGTTGCAACACTGGAATGTGTAGCCAATTGCTCACTCTTTGAAGCTTCTTGGCAGTCAGATTCTGATTGTAAGTCAGTGTTGCAACAATGTGATTGTATAATAGAGCAGATTTCTATTTGCTCCTACTGCACTTATATTATGGCGCTGGAACCACTTGACTAATTCCTATGTTTGTGCACACATGCTTTGTCACACTATGGCTCATGAGAGTGGAAATAGATTCCTACAAAATTACCAGGGAATGGTTTCCCTATTTTATTGTAAAGGGGCCGCCCACTGCTCACCCCTCTTTACTATGAGCAATATCACACCAACTTTCTCAGCCACGCAGATACACGCTGTTTAGCGCTTACCCAACCACACATTCATTCATACAATTGTATGCTTCCGATTCGGTCCCTGTCTAAAAGCCAGCAGGCACTAACCCTCCCGACATGTTTCGCAGCATGTGCGGCTTCATCAGGGAAATAGGGTATTAGGTTTGCCGCTGCTACATCCAACCATAGATTTTGACACCCCTTTCTGACCAGTGCTCAGCTGCTAGAATTTGCTGTTTTTATCAGCGCTGGAGGTGATGAGAATTCTCTGTGGCTGCTGCTGTGTGAGGAAGGTGTGCACAGGAGTGTGGCCATACAGTGCAGTCCAATTATGTGCGGCATTTAGAAACTTCACTTTATGTTACTCTAAAAATGGCTGTAAACATGTTTGTTTCAGCACTGAAAGCTGCAAATGCACAAACAGTAGTTTATCAACCTCTTTAGTGTAAAGACCCTTTTCCATGGACAGGGTCCTGAGGGCACTGATCCTATGAATGCTCAGTCCTGATCATTGTCCTCTCGTAGTCCGAGCCTATGAGACTGAATGATGGTTACTGCTGACGTTCATCCCCATACAGTTTCCTTGATGCCGGCTGCACAATCTTGTTTACCCATGGTGATGCCCTGCCAATGTGCTGTATGAAAGATCAGGTGATTGGCAGTATCTTTACACGAGGCAGCTATTGGGAACTGGCGTTTGTACAAACACTCATCGTCGAGAATTGGCTCATGTCAAAGGGCCTTCATTTAGTATGTTTAGTTTGTTGTTTTTTTTCCCCGCGATAGCATATGTATTACTGTATTTTTAGGATTTAATTTGTCAGTTTACTGCAGTTTTGTTCATGTCCTGTAGAGGGCAGTGTTGGCTTATTCTGGAAGCTTGTGTATTTTAGTTTTTACATTACTTTTATATTATACGATCTGTGTTTTAAGGTACACACAAAATAAATTATTGTAAAGGGCCGTACATGTGTAAAAACAAACACAATTCACTGAGCTGCCTGTTTTTTGTTTTTTTGTTTTTTTTCCAAAGTTGCTAGTGTATTAAAGTGGTGTTTAATTTTGATCAGTGATTAACCTCTCTGTTTCTCCAATATGTCTACAGGTGACCCAAAACATTGGCAGAACAAATCTCTTCCTGGTGACCCTAACTATCTTGTCGGAGCAAATTGCGTATCTGTTTTGATAGATCACTTCTAGCCTACCATGTAAAGATAAGAAATAATGTGAAATCTTCTATGGACCTATTTATCTTTACGCCATCTATTGAGTATTATTTGACCTTTAAATAACAAGGGTACTCAATAGTGCTAGGAAATTTGCCTGAACTTGCATTTTATGGAGTAGACTTTAAAGCCATGGTCAAAGTTTCGGCCTCAGAAATGGCACGCGAAGGTAGGCCAGTGTCACACCTTCCTTGTCTGATAAAACGCCTTTCACTCACTTTAGTTTGTCTCCAAAGGACCAATGCTGATAACACTAAAATAAAGTCGTTTTCCAGAATTATACTTTTACTGATTACCCGATGCCACTGAAAGAAACTGCTTGTTTTACTTTTCGAGTTTAACCACATAAACTAGCACTTCTATTATTTGTCATTTATACTGTCATGATCAACAAATGTTTACACCAGAACGGACTGCTTTGTTTAGGGAAGAGAGATCCATTTCTTCATAACCCTACTGTTGAGATCTGCCGCGTACGCCCTTAAAGTATTTTCCAACAACTCACAGATTTGATTATTGCAAGTTACACATACAGCGACTTGTTTTGATCACCTAAAATGGATGACCTGTATTTCCCTTTTAAATAAAAAAAATAATAATAATCAAAGGTCTGTCGACCGAACACCGCTTATGGTTCAACGTAATTGACAGTGGTTCTGGTGCTTTTGTGGATCTGTAGATTAACCATTTACTACACACATTTAACCAGCAGGGATGCCTTACCCTCATGTTACGGTCTTTTTTTTTTTTTTTTTTCCAGTTCTCTGTGCTCCCAAGTTCATATGGCTTTTTGCGCTTATTTAGGATAATGTATAATGAAGAAAAATTTAAGAAAATACGAGTTATTGTGAATTTTTTATGAGGAGAGGTAGGGGTGAAAAGAACTCCTGTCAACTCAAAATATTGAAGGAAGTTGTATGTTTCTGCTATGCATTTAAAAAAAAATCTCAAAGATGTTACAATGCCTGTATATAAAATGCGTGCATACCACTTTTGTTTTTCCTTTTTTTTTTTTTTTGTTTTTCTTTCATTTTATTTTCTGTTTTTTTGTTTGTAAATTTAACTTTTTTAAGCTTTACTTTTTGTATAAAAAAAAAAGAAAACTGAACGTTTCTTAAGGATACCTTTGTACTCATACCTTTTTTGAGCCTTGAACTTTGTAACATCTGCAGCAATAAAGCGCATTTCTACAGTACTCACCACGAGAACATTTTGAAGCGAAATGCACAAAAATTGCTATCTTTCTAAATGCTGAGCATAAATCCTCAGAATTCTCTAGTTTGATTCTTATCTTTAAAGTATCCCTGCTGCAATTTGTGATAAGGATGCTGTATAATGTGCCCTAAAATGTATTTTTTTACTAATAGACAATTTATTATGGCACATTCGCACGGTTTCAGTAGAAGATACAGCACTGCATTCTCCTAATCAATTATTAGTCTTCACGTGTGGCTGATTTCATTTTTTTTTTTTCTTTCCTTTGCAGTTATTAAAATTACACATTTCTAAATATACAAAATAAACTGGTTTTAAAATAAAATAAATAAAACCTTAAAGCGTGAACTTGTAAAATTTTTTTGTGCACATGAATTTCAAGGGCGTGCGTTTTTATATTTGACCAGAAAATTTTGATAAATGTCGTCAATGTATAACCACCCAGTTTTACTGCAGTGGAACATAACACACTGATAAAGGCAGTAATCTTCCAAAAGTAGGTAAAGGCTACAAAGATAGTCAAAAATAGCAGAGAGAAGTTTGGCTTGTAGATCTTCTGAATGGATCCCATTGTAGTCAATGTTGAGCACCGTTCCGGTGAGTAATTTGTTGAATCCGGTGCTTAAGTTATTTTCGTTCTTATGGTCCTATAATGGCACTGAAGAACTGTAACAGTAGCGTCATGTGAAAGCAGCCTAAATTGTTAGTTTGTTCATCGTGTACCCGTGTTCATTAGATGTAAGTTGGCTGAAGCTGCTGATTTAGGGTGGGCTGTGCTGTTATATTAAGGATGGCTGTTTCTCACGAGCAATACGGAATGAGTCTGGGTCTGTTCAGGGAAAAACTGATGGTTTTACATGGATGTTTAATCAGTTTTGTCTGTGATTTGTATTATTTAGTGTTTTTTTTCTAGTTTCTCCTGCGTACAATCTGTTTTTGACTCGCATGAAGAACAACACTCAACATCTAGCAATCATCAATGAAATGCAATGTATCCGGATGCCTTCTGTTTATCATGCGAGCTCCATCCATTTCTATGTGCGTGCATGAACACACAATCGAGAACATGCTGCAAATTTATTTATTTTTTCTTAACCCAAAGATGATCAGTGGTAAACAGTGCTCGTGCACATAATCATTGAATCAATGGATCAGGATTCACTCCGGATGCTATCTGTTCCCAACACGCATTGCATGTGGACGAAAACATTTTGAAAGCCTTTGGTTTCAACAGTGCCGGAGCGCTGCTCCTAGTGAGAGAGGGGTAGTGCGCCTTGTGTTTATGTTTGTCAGCATACTGCTTTATTAGTGTCACCAGAAAGAACAGCCATCAGCTCCTGATGAAACATTTCAGTGTGGAAACGCGTTGAGCTTTGCGCCCAATGACAGATTGTTGAAGTGCAGTATTAGCAACTATTATTTAGGTGGTGACTGACCCATTGTTAATAGCCGGCCAATGGTCCTCTTGGACTACATGTGCTCTGCGATTTCTGTCGAACGGCTGGCGAGTCTCAGCCAATCCAATAGCAGCAAAAGGTGTGATTTTGGACCCCAAGGGCTGATGAGGTCCCGTTGGAGTAGATTTGGGGACAACTTCGGGCTGCAATCATAGAGCATATTATTTTAACATTTTTTGCAGCAGATTGGGCTAGTACCACGATATTGGGCTGCTCAATTGTTGCTTGACTGTCTCAGGTGGGGGTGAATTCAGGGAAGAATCTGGTGCACCAGGTCTGTTCGTTTCCATTCCATTGCCTCCCTGTAGTGTATAGGTTCCCCCAATCCAGGCACAGTTGTTAGGTGTTACACATTAGTAACTATTATTTTAATTTTGGTTTCCTAATAAAGGTTATATTTTAAGTATTCCTTCACATTTTGTACTTTGATACTCATTTTGATAAGGGGTACATATCTGTAATATTGCTGTGTTTGGTTTCAACATGCCCAATCTTTTGCTCACCCAGGAAATTACTTGCTGTCATAGACGTCTGGGAGTGTCTTGCTCTCGTTTAAGACCAGACACAGCCCATGGTACAAATGTCTGTTTCTAATCCTGTACAACCCCTTTAATTATATAGAATTGTGTTGCCCAACAATTGATATTACTGTTTCGTTTTCTGTTTGGTTGTTGGAGCCATTTTTACAAAAGTAACAATAGGAAGTGCAGCAGTTTTTCTAAGTGGGTTCTCAAAATCTGGTGGTAAAATGTTATATTCATGTTAAAAATTGCAAACATATTTTTTTTCTGAGGAGCTAGTTTAAAAGTGTCAACCGTTATGGCTGCACTTCTGGTTAGTTTTCATTGAATGCAAAAAAGAATGTTGATCTCTGAACATTTAGGAAAAAGGTTTTATTGTTCTTTATCAACTGTTAAAATTGCGAACAAGTGAAGAAAATTAAGTGCTCGAATATTTGTCCAGTGAATTCATATTTTTAACTAAACTGCGGATGTAGCTTTTGAGTGGGAAAGACTATTCATTTTACAGCAGGAATTTATGGGCTGCACTCCTTTTTAGAAAATCTTTTAAATATAGTAATCTCTACTCCAATTTTTAAGTCTCTGTTCATGCCATATTTTGCATTCTGCTAAATGGTACCATTTTTTTTCACCTTTTACTTTTAAAAAGCTGCAACATGGCACACAAATGAGGCATGCTTTTTTGTTCTTGTCCAAAAAAGAAAAAAATCTGCAATCAGAAAATAAAAGCAATACATTAAAAAGGATATGTGTTACTATTAGGTTTTTAGCTGGCAGAACAAATTTTCTTTGATACATTCCCTTTAAGATTAAGTGATATCAAACTGTCCCGTTAGGAATGGAAGCATAAGGGATTGTGTATTAAATTTATCTGTTTTGGTGCAAATGAAAGTAAAACAGTGCACTGGAGAGACAACAGTAAGGTAATGGTTTTCACAGGCACTTAACTCTTTGTCATTGCTGATTATTCTCTAGTTTTGTGTTTTGCTAGTATCCATGTCAACTGGTAACATGAGGTGATACCTTCGAGGGCCCTACATAATGACTTCCAGCTCCTTGTCTACATGTTTGTGACCAAACTGTCAGAAACTGACTTAAGGGCCTCACCGCCCAGCACTGTGCAGCTCGATTGTTAATGGCCAGAGAACCCTAGAATTGGCTGTTCTCCCATTGACTCAAACAGAGATTTGGTGATCTCTGTAATGGAGACACCCCTTTGCTTGGTTTTCCTTCCTTTGAGGGATATATGGCTTTCATTGTGTTGTAGACCCATAACTGGGGCTCCACATTTATTTTGCATATTACTGTCCCCCATTGACTCCCCATTCTCCTCACAGATGAGAGCAGGTTCACACCAAGCTTATGGAGGAATGGAGACACCATGGTGAATGTTATGCTGCCTGCAGCATAATCCAGCATGACTGGTTTAGCATTGGGTCAGTGATGGCCTGGGGAGGCATATTCTTGGAAAGTCATGTAGCTCATCAGACTGTCTAGGAACTCATCCATGCCCTTTTCTTGGTCTGGGAGGAGACTACTCAGGGAACCATCTCATCAGGAGCTTCGCCGAATGTTGTTATGGGTGCATACAGGCCTGTTGGAGCCATACACACTAGTAAGTCACATTATGAGTTCCTGTGATAAAATTTGCCAAAATTGAATATGCTTGTGGTTTTGATTTTTTTTTTCTTTGGTTTTTATTGTAATTTGGAATCCAGACCTTAATTGGTTTATGATATTAGTTTTTATTTAACTCCTTCCTTTAACCCCTTCAGGACCCTGCTTCAGGACATGGAAATTTGAAATGTCACTTTATGTGGTAATAACTTTGGAACACTTTTACTTATCCAAGCTATTCTGAGATTGTTTTCTCGTGACACATTGTACTTCATGATAGTGGTAAATTTCAGTCAATATTTTTCATTTTTATTAACCACTTCCAGACCGGGCCAATTGTGAATATTTTATGAGGCATCGCTATCTGTCTTAAATGCAGAGAGATTCAAATTTAGACCAGGCCTAATTTTGCAAATCTGACGTGTCACTTTGTGGTAAAAACTTTGGAACGCTTTTACTTATCCAAGCCATTCAGAGATCTTCTCGTGACACATTGTACTTCATGTTAATGGTAAATTTGAGTCAATATGTTTTACCTTTATTTATAAAAAAAAAAAAGTTAAATTTGAAAAAATGCACTGTTTTCTAAATTTGAATCTCTCTGCTTTTAAGACAGATAGTGATGCCTCATAAAATATTCACAATTAACATTCCCCATATATCTACTTGATGTGGGTATCATTTTGGTAAAGTATTTTTTTTTTTTTTTGGGCGTTGGAATGTTTAGAATTTTTGACGCAATTTTTGAATTTTTTAATAAAATTTCCAAAGTCAACTTTCTTAAGGACCAGTTCAGTTCTGAAGCCCCCTTACAGTAGAAACTCCCAAAAAGTGACCTCATTTTGGAAACTAGGGGATAAGGTGACCATTTTATTGCTACTGTTTTTGTAATTTTTAATTGCTCTATATTACATTTTTTGTAAGGTAACAAAAAATGGCTGTTTTGGCATTGTTTTTATTTTTGACAACATGCATTTGACAGGGTAGATCATATGCTATTTTTATAGAGCGGGTTGTTACGGACGCAATGATATCGAATATGTCTACACTTTTTGTTTCAGTTTTACATAATAAAGCATTTTTATTTAAAAGTTGTTTTTGTGTCTCCATTTTCTCAACGCCATTTTTTTTATTTTTCTGCCGATTGTCTTGTGCATGTGCAAGGGCTCGTTTTTTGCAGGGAGAGTTGACGTTTTTATTGGTACCATTTTTGGGTACATATAATTTTTTGATCATTCCTTATTACACTTTATGGGGCAAATTAATTGTTTTGGCACAGTATTTATTTATTTTTACAGCATTCACCTGAGGGGTTAGGTCATGTGACATTCTTATACAGCAGATTGTTACAGACGGGGCAATACCTAATATGTATACTTTTTCTTATTTATTTAACCTATTAAGGACCCATGACGTAACGGTACATTATATCTTTAACCAGTCCCCGACCGCCGTACGCAGGATTGCGTCCTGCGGGCGGCCGGGATCTTCTGTTTGGACGCGCCGGGGCGTCATCTCGCGAGACGCGAGAGTTCCTGTGAACGCGCGTCTCGAGAGTTGGACTACAGCCTGCCAGCGATGATCAATCACTGGCAGGCTGTAGATGCGATATAAATCGCATCAAACAGCTATATCAGACGCTGTTTTATGAACAGCGTCTGATATAGCTGCTACCTGGTCCTCTGGTGGTCCCATTTTCACTACACTAACCCCCCACCTATTAACCCCTTGATCACCCCATCTAGACCCCCTGATCACCCCCCTGTCATTGATCACACCCCTTGTAAGGCTCCATTCAGACGTCCATATGTGTTTTGCGGATCCGTGGATTCACGGATCCGTGGATTCACGGATCCATGGATCCTCAAAACACGGACACCGGCAATGTGCTTTCCGCATTTTGCAGATCCGCACATTGCCAGAACTATATAGAAAATGCTTTTCTTGTCCGCAATTGCGGACAAGAATAGGACATGTTCTATATTTTTGCTGGAACGGAAGTGCAGACCGGAGCGCGGATCCGTAATTCGGATCCGAGCGGGACAAAGTCTGTCCCCATAGAAATGAATAGGTCCGCAATTCCGTTCCGCAAACAGAATTGCGGACGTGTGAATGGGGCATAAGGGTCCCTTATCACCGCCAGTTAGTTAGCTACTTGTTAGGTAGCTAGCGCCCAGCCCACCGCACCGCAGTCACTGATTTTGGCAGAGATTTTTTCATCCACATTGATCGATGCGAATGAAAAAATCTGTGCCGTTCATTTTTTTTTTTTTTTTCAGCCCAGAGGCTGAACGGAAAAAAAAAATCTCATTACCCAAGCTCAATATAAGGAGAATCGCAGAAACTCCTAATGCTGGCCATACGTGTAATGACTGCGGAGACCCTCAAATGCCAGGGCAGTACAAAAACCCCACATGTGACCCCATTTTAGAAAGAAGACACCCCAAAGTATTCCGTGAGGGGTATGGCGAGTTCATGGAAAATTTTATTTTTTGTCACAAGTTAGTGGAATATGAGACTGTAAAAAAAAAATAAAAATTTCCGCTAACTTGTGCCAAATTTTTTTTTTCTGTGAACTCGCCATGCCCCTCACAGAATACCTTGGGGTGTCTTCTTTCCACAATGAGGTCACATGTGGGTATTTATACTGCCCTGGCATTTTAGGAGTCCTAAAGCGTGAGAATCCAAATGCGTAAAAATGGCCTGTGAAATCCTAAAGGTACTCATTGGTTTTAGGGCCCCTTTGCGCATCTTGGCTGCAAAAAGTGTCACTCATGTGGTATCGCCGTACTCAGGAGAAGTAGGGCAATGTGTTTTAGGGTGTATTTTTACATATACCCATACTGGGTGTGAGAAATATCGCTGTAAACGACAACTTTTTACATTTTTTATTCAAAGTTGTCAATATACAGAGATATTTCTCTCACTCAGCATGGGTATATGTAAAATACACCTCAAACACATCGCCCTACTTCTCCTGAGTACGGCGATGCCACATGTGTGACACTTTTTGCAGCCAAGATGCGCAAAGGGCCCAAATTCCAACGAGTACCTTTTAGGAAGGGTATTTTTACGCATTTTTCTTCTCACGCTTTAGGGCCCTAAATGCCAGGGCAGTATAAATACCCCACATGTGACCCCATTTTGGAAAGAAGACACCCCAAGGTATTCGCTGAGGGCATAATGAGTTCATGAAAAATTAAACTTTTTGTCAAAAGTTAGCGGAAAGGGAGACTTTGTGAGAAAAACAATAAAAATCAATTTCCACTAACTTGTGCCAAAAAAATATTCTATGAACTCGCCATGCCCCTCATGGAATACCTTGGGGTGTCTTCTTTCAAAAGTGGGGTCACACGTGGAGTATTTCTACTGCCCTGGCATTTAAGGGCCCTAAAGCGTGAGAAGAAAATGCGTAAAAATGCCCTCCTAAAAGGTACTCATTGGAATTTGGGCCTTTGCGCATCTTGCCTGCAAAAAGTGTCACACATGTGGTATCGCCGTACTCATGAGAAGTAGGGCGATGTGTTTTGGGGTGTATTTTTACATATACCCATGCTGGGTGAGAGAAATATCTCTGTATATTGACAACTTTGAATAAAAAATGTAAAAAGTTGTCGTTTACAGCGATATTTCTCACACGCAGCATGGGTATATGTAAAATACACCCCAAAACACATTGCCCTACTTCTCCTGAGTTCGGCGATACCACATGAGTGACACTTTTGCAGCCAAGATGCAAAGGGGCCCTAAACCAATGAGTACCTTTAAGATTTCACAGGCCATTTTTATGCATTTGGATTCTCACACTTTAGGGGCCCCTAAAATGCCAGGTGAGTATAAATACCCCACATGTGACCCCATTTTGGAAAGAAGACACCCCAAGGTATTCCGTGAGGGGCATGGTGAGTCCACAGAATTTTTATTTTTGGCACAAGTCAGCGGAAATTGTTTTTTTTTTTTTTTTTAATTTTGTTTTTACAAAGTCTCATATTCCACTAACTTGTGACAAAAATAAAATTTTACATGAACTCACCATACCCCTCACGGAATACCTTGGGGTGTCTTCTTTCTAAAATGGGGTCACATGTGGGGTATTTATACTGTCCTGGCATTTTAGGGGCCCCTAAAGGGTGAGAAGAAGTCTGGAATCCAAATGCGTAAAATGCCTCGTGAAATCCTAAAGGTACTCTTTGGTTTTAGGGCCCTTGTACACCAGGCTGCAAAAAGTGGCACACATGTGGTATCGCCGTACTCAGGAGAAGTAGGGCAATGTGTTTGGGGTGTATTTTTATATATACCCATACTTTGTGTGAAAAATATCTCTGTAAACGACAACTTTTAAAAATTTTTATACAAAGTTGACAATTTACAGAGATATTTCTCTCACCCAACATGGGTATATGTAAAAATACACCCCAAAACACATTGCCCTACTTCTCCTGAGTACGGCGATACCACATAAGTGCCGCTTTTTTGCAGCCTGGGTGCGCAAAGGGGCCCAAATTCCAACGAGTACCTTTAGGTTTTACATGGCGGCTCACAATTTAGCCCCGCCCAAAATGCCAGAACAGTAAACACACCCCACAAATGACCCCATTTCGGAAAGTAGACACCCCAAGGTATTCACTGAGGGGCATAGTGAGTCCGTCTGAGATTTTTTTTTTTTTTTGCCAGAAGTTATCAGAAATTGAAACTTTTTTTTTTTTTTTTTTTCTCAGAAAGTGTCATTTTCCGCTAACTTGTGAAAAAAAATGAAATGATACATGAACTCACCAAGCCCCTCCGCGAATACTTTGGGGTGTCTTCTTTCTAAAACGGTGTAATTTGGGGGATATTTATACTATCCTGGCATTCTAGCACCTGAAGAAACATGACAGGTGCTCAGAAAGTCAGAGCTGCTTCAAAATGCCTAAATTCACGAATTTCCGAATTTTTTGCACCATAGTTTGTAAACGCTATAACTTTTACCCAAACCAATAAATATACACTTATTGGATTTTTTTTTATCAAAGACATGTAGAACAATAAATTTAGAGAAAAATTTATATAGAAATGTAGTTTTTTTTGAAAAATTTTACAACAGAAAGTGAAAAATGCAATTTTTTTTGCAAAAATTTCGGTAATTTTTGATTAATAGCAAAAAAAGTAAAAATGTCAGCAGCAATGAAATACCACCAAATGAAAGCTCTATTAGTGAGAAGAAAAGGAGGTAAAATTCATTTGGGTGGTAAGTTGTATGACGGAGCAATAAACGGTGAAAGTAGTGTAGTGCGGAATTGTAAAAAGTGGCCTGGTCATTAAGGGTGTTTAAGCTAGGGGGGCTGAAGTGGTTAAAAGGAGAGTGCATCGCAGCGGGGGTTAATAGGAACAGGATGTCCGCTGAAATCATTCAGTGGGCATCCTGTCACAATGCCCGGGGTGTCATGTGACCCTCCGTATCGGCGTTCGCAGCAAACCGCCTGTCAATTCAGACCTGTAGTTTGCTGCGCTTTCTGCGATCGGGATCAGAGACTAAATGTTCCCCAAGTTTTATAGCTCACACTCTGCTAAAAACTGCTGACATCTGTGCTGCAGATGTCAGCAGTTTTAACCCCTTCCATGCTGCCGGTCCGTACAGACCGCTGTATGGAAGGGGTTAACAGGGAGGGAGCTCCCTCCCTCTCCCATTGGGGGGCTGCTGTGCCTTTGCAGCCCCCCGACAAGATGGGATCACAGAGGGAGGGAGCCCCCCTCCCTCCCCATCACCCGCTGCTCTCTTCTTCTAATCAGACTTCTGCTAAAGGCAGAAAAAAAATACAGTACAGTACACTATAATGGTGTACTGTACTGTATTTGATAGACACCAGATCCACTGGATCTACAAGAACCAAGTGGGTCTGGGTCAAAAAAAAAAGTGAAAAAAACATAGTAAAAATAAAAAAAAACATATCCCTGAATAAAAATTTAAAAAATAAAATACACTACACATATTGGGTATCGCCGCGTCCATTAAAACCTGCTCTATAAAAATATCACATGACCTAACCCCTCAAGTAAATACCGTAAAAAAATAAATATGGTGTAAAAAAAGCCATTTTTTGTCACCTTACATCACATAAAGTGTAATATAGAGCAACCAAAAATCATATGTACCCTAAAATAGTACCAACATAACTGCCACCCTATCCCGTAGTTTCTAAAATGGGGTCACTTTTTTAGAGTTTCTACTCTAGGGGTGCATCAGGGGGGCTTCAAATGGGACATGGTGTCAAAAAACCAGTCCAGCAAAATCTGCCTTCCAAAAACCGTGTGGCGTTCCTATCCTTCTGCGCCCTGCCGTGTGCCCGTACAGCAGTTTACGATCACATATGGGGTGTTTCTGTACACTACAGAATCAGGGCAATAAATATTGTCATGTTTGGCTGTTAACCCTTGCTTTGTAACTGGAAAAGAATTATTAAAATGGAAAATATGCCAAAAAAGCGAAATTTTATCTCTATTTTCCATTAATTCTTGTGGAACACCTAAAGGGTTAACAAAGTTTGTAAAATCAGTATTGAATACTTTGAGGGGTGTCGTTTCTAGAATGGGGTCATTTTTAGGTGGCTTCTATTATGTAAGCCTCACAAAGTGACTTCAGACCTGAACTGGTCCTTTAAAAAGTGGGTTTTTGAAAATTTCTGAAAAAATGTCAAGATTTGCTTCTAAACGTCTAAGCCTTATAACATCCCCAAAAAATAAAATATCATTCCCAAAATGATCTAGACATGAAGTAGACATATGGGGAATGTAAAGTAATAACTATTTTTGGAGGTATTACTATGTATTATAGAAATAAAGAAATTGAGACTTGGAAAATTGCAAATTTTTCAAAATTTTTGGTAAATGTGGTATTTTTTTAATGAATAAACTGAATGAATGAACTTTTTTGACTCCATTTTACCAGTGTCATGAAGTTTTAAAAGTTATCACCACATAAAGTGACACGAGTCCTTAAGGGGTTAAATTTTACACAATAATAGCATTTTTGAAACCAGAAAAATGTTTGTGTCTCCATAGTCTGAGAGCCATAGCTTTTATTTTTTGACCGATTGTCTTAGTTAGGGTCTCATTTTTGTGGGATGAGTTGACAGTTTGATTTACTATTTTGGGGAGCATGCGCCTTTTTGATCGCTTGGTGTTGCACTTTATGTGGTGTTAGGTGACAAAAAATGGCTTTTTTGGAACTCTATTTTTTATGGTGTTCACCTGAGGGTTTAGGTCATGTGATATTTTTATAGAGCTGGTTGTTACAGACGCAGCGATACCTAATATGTATACTTTTTTATATTTATTTCACTTTAACACAATAGCATTTTTGAAACAAAAAATGTTTTAATGTCTCCATGTTCTGAGAGCTATAGTTTTTTTGTTTGTTTTTTGAGCAATTTTCTTATGTAGGGGCTCATTTTTTCTGGGATGAGGTGACTGTTTTATTGGTACCATTTTGTGGGACATAAGCCTTTTTGATCACTTGGTTTTGCACTTTTTGTGATGTAAGATGACAAAAATTGCTTTTTTTATTTACAGTTTTTATTTTTTTATGGTGTTTATTGGATGTGGTGGTTCATGTGATATATTTATAGAACCAGACATCACGGACGCGGCAATACAAAATGTCTTTTTATTTTTCTATTTTTAACTTTTTTTTATTAATTGGAATTTATTTTATTTTTTTTACATGTCAAACTTTTTTTTATTTTTTATAAAACACTTTTTTTTATTTTACACTTTGCGTCCCCCATAAGGTCGTGCAAGACCTCTGGGACGACACTTAACTTCACTTTTTTTTTTTTTTCTTCACTTGATTTCTCCTGTAACTGGGGCTGACACAGAGGCCCCAGTTACACCCCCCGGAGAAGGTGTGCAGCATAATACTATGCTGTACAGCCTCAGTGCAGGGCAGATCGAGGTCTGTGTAAGACCCGGCCTCTCCTTTGCTCGTTGAACTGTCCCTGCCTTCTCTCTGGGGTGCCCTGCTGTCACAGCAGGCCCCCTGCTAGGCAGCTGCACAATTAGCATGCAGCTGCCATCTCTGCATGGACATTCAGAGATAAACGACCAGCCCAAGGACGTTTATAGTCTATGGGCGGCCGTGAAGTGGTTAAAAAGAAAAATACAAAATTTACAAAAAAATTGAAAAATTCACAACTTTACAAATTTCACTTTCTCTGCTTTTAAAGGGAACCTGTTATCAACTTTATGCTGACCTCAGTGAGGACAGCATAAAGTAGTGACAGAAATGCTGATTTCATCCGTGTGTCACTCATGAGTTAATGGTAAGTGGTTGCCAAGAACCAGCTTTATAATCATTACAGTCCAGTCCTTGAAAAGAGTCAAATCTACTTGAGAAGAGTCAGTCATTCGCAATCTCGTGCACTCTCACCCATCTTCTGATTGCCAGTTCTCTCCTAGATATAAAGGGAGAAAACTAGGTAGAAGCCTGTCAGTCATCAGCAGGTGGGCAGGAGAGCAGGAATTCATGAATAACCATGACTCTTCTCAGGTGTCCGGGACTCCTTTCCAGGCCCAGTCTGCAATGATTGTGATGTTGGTTCCCGGCAACCACTTACTTTTAACTTTTAAATGAAAGACCGCTAAAATCAACTCGCGTTTCTCTACTTTATGCTGCAGGTATGGGCAGCATAAAGTTGATGACAGGTTCCCTTTAAAACAGATAGTGATACCTTATATAATAGTTATTACTTTACATTTCCAATATGTCTACTTTGTTTGGATCATTTTGTGAATTTCCAAAATCCACGAGGGCTAGCCTGTCCTTAGATGTCCCTTACACTTAATACCCGACGCGTTTCCCCCTCAAAATAAAATGAGGGTTCATCAGGGGTCAAAAAACGTGTAATTTAAGGAAAAGTTACAACAAATATTTAATATCCTTAAAGTATGCCAATAGTGTGATTAGTACCAGAACAACGATACAACGTGATATAACGATACAAAACGGTACCTTGGAGTCAGTATAGGTCCATGACAGATCTTCCTGATATGAAGAAAACTACTTACGACCTCTGGCTGTAGCAAGTTCACACTGGCTTGGAGCAGATGGTGGCTCATGTGTGCAGTAAATTACCCCAGTTTAAATAGCCCACCCTCCTCAATGATAGGTTCAAGCTGATGTCAGTCTAGTAGGGGTCACACCCTCCCTCCACCCTAATTGTAAGAGCGCCCAATGGTTACCATGTTAATGGTTTGCGGATGTGAGGTAGAGCGGGGGGCGGAGCGGGAGATGCACCTGCCTGTGTCGTCACTGAGACCGGAAGTAGATTGGCGCCACATGGTGAAAAGCTCCGGCGTGCGTTCCACAGTGGAGCGCATCCCGGAAGTGACGTGTCGCCTGCAGATTTTATGCAAACCGGCCTGCGTTCCACTCTGGAACGCAAGGCGGAAGTGCCCAAATAACACAAACGGCAGGGCCGGTCCCTCTATCATGCTAGTATAAACGAAGGGATATAGTGTTAATCATAAACATGTGAGGAGGTGTAAATGGATACGATGAAAAATACTAAAATAGTGAAGGAATAATACAAACAAGGGGGAATGTACTGCACTGAAATAAGGAGATACACAAAAGATACATAGAAAACAATATATACTCGCTGCCTAAATAGAAAGGAAGCTAATGATATATTAGCAATGACACTTCGCGTGCCGATACATGGATTGACTACATAACGAGGTGAGGATTCCTAATTGCTGGATAGGGAAAAGAATGGTCAAATAAAACAGGAGAAGGTGAGTCTCTCGTTGAGACCATGGGGGACTGGGAGCGCAGTCTATATATCCACTGCGTCTCTTTTTGTAAAATTCGTCGATCCCAGTCACCCCCTCAACGAAGGTCTCACCAGTTCTAACACGGAAAACCAAATACTATGTGGATTCCCATTGTGGAAGGTATGTACATGGTCGGATATTGGAGTGCATCTGCGATTTTTATATCGCTCACATGCTCGAGTATTCTCCGTCGAAACTCACGAAATGTCTTTCCGACATAATCGAGAGGGCAGGAGCATTGACACAAATAGATTACCCCCTCCGACCTACAGTTTGTAAAATCTCTAGCCTGAAAAATCTGGCCTGTCACCGAGCACACATTTTTATTAGTTTTCTTGACATATGTGCAAGCTTTGCAAGTTCCGCATCTAAAAGTACCTAGCGGTTTCCGTTCCAGCCAGCACCCTGGTTTAGGCGGTCTTTCAAAGTGGCTGTGGACTAGTCTGTCCCTGAGAGAGCGTCCACGTCTGAACGTGATACTAGGTGTAGGGGCAATGGCCTTTTGAGGTCCGGGTCCATTTGTAAAATGGGCCAGAATTCACGAATAATATTTCTCACCTTTACATTTGCCACGTCAAAAGTGGAGATGATCCGGATCAGACCATCCCCGTATCACGTTCTTTAGGTCTTAAGAGTGAATCTCTCTCACAGGACAGTGCATTCTTAAAAGCATCTCTCAATACTTTCTCAGGATAGCCCCTCTGCCCAAAACGTTGAGAGAGCCTTTGAGATTCATAATGGAAATCCCTTGGATTGGAACAGTTTCTTCTAGTCCTAAGGAACTGTCCCCTTGGTATTCCATTTTTAGGCTTCTCGGATGGAAGCTCTCCCAATGTAGGAGGCTATTGGTCGCCGTGGGCTTCCTAAATAGAGATGTAGTCAGCCTCCCATGTTGTTTTGTTATTTTCACATCTAAGAAGGTGAGGGTGTCATGGTGAAATTCAGATGTAAATGATAGACCGAGATCGTTTTCGTTGATGGCTTTTACGAATGTTTTGAATGAATTCAAATCACCGCTCCAGACCACAAAGACATCGTCTATAAAGCGTGTCCAGAACATAATGTTATCACACCACCACGGGGGCTGTCAGGAAGATGATTCTATCCTCCCACCAGCCCAGGAGGAGATTTGCATAAGTCGGGGCACATGAACTGCCCATAGCAGTCCCCCTGAGCTGGTGGTAGAATTTCCCGTCAAATAGGAAGTAATTCTTGGTCAATACAAACTCGAGAAGTTCTAACACAAATGCATTGTGTGCATTGTAACAAACCGCTCTGGTCTTAAGGAAATCAGAAACTGCCTGTATTCCATTTAGATGAGGAATTGAGCTATATAAAGCTTCCACGTCTATGCTGGCAAGGGAGCACGAGGGCTCAAATTCGATGGTTTCAATCTTTTTAAAAATCCATGGTGTCCCTTGTGTAGGACGGTAGTGAAGACACAAAAGGCTTAAGGATTTTGTCAATATAAATACCACAATTTTGTGTGAGGGAGCCCACACCAGAGACGATAGGTCGTCCTTTTAGTGGTGTGGTCCCCTTGTGAATCTTTGGGAGTCCATAAAAAGTAGCCACCTGAGGATGCTGAGGTTTTAAAAATGATACTCTGCTTTATTAATGATCCGATATCCCAAGGCCCTATCCAGAATAGATATGAGTTCCCTTAAGAAAGACTCCGTAGGATCAGAAGGAAGGATCCGATAACAACTGACATCTCCAAGAAGGCGTTTACACATTAGGACATACTGTTCAGTGTCCAAGATTACCAAATTGCCACCCTTATCCGCCGCTTTTATGATGATGGACTTATCTCTTTCGAGATTCAGGAGTGCTTCCATCTCATCCCTGGAGAGATTCTGATGATGTTCAGAAGTCGCTGGTAATTTTTCAATTTCCTTTATAGTCATCTCCAGAAAAATGTCGATATGATCATAATTATGCGGGGGGCAACTTGGTACTTTTTAATTTTAAATCTGTAAATGGTCCTTCTCCCGGTGTTCTCGATCCTTCCTCCAAAAGATCCATGAAGATCCTAAGATCATCAAAATCAGTCTCACTGATTCCAAGTTTGTCACGCTCAGAGCTATTTATGGCCTGCATGTATTTATGCCATTTAAGTTTCCTCGCGAACAAGTGAAGGTCTTTTGTCCACAGAAATGGATCAAATCTTGTAGTCGGGACGAATGAGAGGCCCTTTTTCAAAACAGCATCCTCAGTGACACTCAGTTCATGGGAAGAAAGATTAATAATTTGAAGTTCGTCATCTTGTTTCAGGACTTGTTGGGTCTGTCCCGTAGTTGATATGGGGTTCCTTTGCCTAAAAAATCCCCCTGAAAATGGGTTCCCGTGGAGACAGCAGATGAGGAGGAGGCAAATGATCCTCCCCTCGACTGCGTGTCCATTCCTGGCCATCTCCTTCTCCCCCCCCCGTCCCCGGCTCCCTCTGCCTCTTTGATTCTTTCTACCCCTACCCCTAGGAGAAAGTGACTCAAAATCTGAGCACTCTTGTTCCGATGAGGATATTTCAGACTCAGATCGCGTTGCTGAATCCTTAGCTTCAAATTGATAGGCCCTTTTTTCTTTAAATTCTTTGAGATCCCTCAAAAACTGTCTATGCTTTCTTTCTTTGATCAAACTTTGATATCTTTCTACTGCGGTCTTCAATGATGACTCACGTCTGTCAAAGTCTGGATCACTTTTAAACACTAGGGTTTTATCAATGAGTTCTTTCAATAGATTGGAAGATTTATCGAAATATCTTCTTTCCTCATCGAGGAGAATATTGATCAATCTCAGAGAACTATTAGTTAGTTCATTCTGCCAGCTCTCTAGTAAATTGGGGGAGCAAATCCTAGGGGCAGGAGTGATGGGAATACGGAGTCCTTTAGGGACAATCTTATTTGCCAAATAATTTTCTAGTGATTTGACTTCCCACCAGGACTTTATGTTGTTTTTGTATTCATTATATACATTGAAAAAAGCCGTTTTGCAAGAGGACGAGGAGGAGAGACCAGGTATTTCCCTCCGCATAATTATGATCATATCGACATTTTTCTGGAGATGACTATAAAGGAAATTGAAAAATTACCAGCGACTTCTGAACATCATCAGAATCTCTCCAGGGATGAGATGGAAGCACTCCTGAATCTCGAAAGAGATAAGTCCATCATCATAAAAGCGGCGGATAAGGGTGGCAATTTGGTAATCTTGGACACTGAACAGTATGTCCTAATGTGTAAACGCCTTCTTGGAGATGTCAGTTGTTATCGGATCCTTCCTTCTGATCCTACGGAGTCTTTCTTAAGGGAACTCATATCTATTCTGGATAGGGCCTTGGGATATCGGATCATTAATAAAGCAGAGTATCATTTTTTAAAACCTCAGCATCCTCAGGTGGCTACTTTTTATGGACTCCCAAAGATTCACAAGGGGACCACACCACTAAAAGGACGACCTATCGTCTCTGGTGTGGGCTCCCTCACACAAAATTGTGGTATTTATATTGACAAAATCCTTAAGCCTTTTGTGTCTTCACTACCGTCCTACACAAGGGACACCATGGATTTTTTAAAAAAGATTGAAACCATCGAATTTGAGCCCTCGTGCTCCCTTGCCAGCATAGACGTGGAAGCTTTATATAGCTCAATTCCTCATCTAAATGGAATACAGGCAGTTTCTGATTTCCTTAAGACCAGAGCGGTTTGTTACAATGCACATAATGCATTTGTGTTAGAACTTCTCGAGTTTGTATTGACCAAGAATTACTTCCTATTTGACGGGAAATTCTACCACCAGCTCAGGGGGACTGCTATGGGCAGTTCATGTGCCCCGACTTATGCAAATCTCCTCCTGGGCTGGTGGGAGGATAGAATCATCTTCCCTGACAGCCCCCCGTGGTGGTGTGATAACATTATGTTCTGGACACGCTTTATAGACGATGTCTTTGTGGTCTGGAGCGGTGATTTGAATTCATTCAAAACATTCGTAAAAGCCATCAACGAAAACGATCTCGGTCTATCATTTACATCTGAATTTCATCATGACACCCTCACCTTCTTAGATGTGAAAATAACAAAACAACATGGGAGGCTGACTACATCTCTATTTAGGAAGCCCACGGCGACCAATAGCCTCCTACATTGGGAGAGCTTCCATCCGAGAAGCCTAAAAAATGGAATACCAAGGGGACAGTTCCTTAGGACTAGAAGAAACTGTTCTAATCCAAGGGATTTCCATTATGAATCTCAAAGGCTCTCTCAACGTTTTGGGCAGAGGGGCTATCCTGAGAAAGTATTGAGAGATGCTTTTAAGAATGCACTGTCCTGTGAGAGAGATTCACTCTTAAGACCTAAAGAACGTGATACGGGGATGGTCTGATCCGGATCATCTCCACTTTTGACGTGGCAAATGTAAAGGTGAGAAATATTATTCGTGAATTCTGGCCCATTTTACAAATGGACCCGGACCTCAAAAGGCCATTGCCCCTACACCTAGTATCACGTTCAGACGTGGACGCTCTCTCAGGGACAGACTAGTCCACAGCCACTTTGAAAGACCGCCTAAACCAGGGTGCTGGCTGGAACGGAAACCGCTAGGTACTTTTAGATGCGGAACTTGCAAAGCTTGCACATATGTCAAGAAAACTAATAAAAATGTGTGCTCGGTGACAGGCCAGATTTTTCAGGCTAGAGATTTTACAAACTGTAGGTCGGAGGGGGTAATCTATTTGTGTCAATGCTCCTGCCCTCTCGATTATGTCGGAAAGACATTTCGTGAGTTTCGACGGAGAATACTCGAGCATGTGAGCGATATAAAAATCGCAGATGCACTCCAATATCCGACCATGTACATACCTTCCATAATGGGAATCCACATAGTATTTGGTTTTCCGTGTTAGAACTGGTGAGACCTTCGTTGAGGGGGGGTGACTGGGATCAACGAATTTTACAAAAAGAGACGCAGTGGATATATAGACTGCGCTCCCAGTCCCCCCATGGTCTCAACGAGAGACTCACCTTCTCCTGTTTTATTTGACCATTCTTTTCCCTATCCAGCAATTAGGAATCCTCACCTCGTTATGTAGTCAATCCATGTATCGGCACGCGAAGTGTCATTGCTAATATATCATTAGCTTCCTCTCTATTTAGGCAGCGAGTATATATTGTTTTCTATGTATCTTTTTGTGTATCTCCTTATTTCAGTGCAGTACATTCCCCCTTGTTTGTATTATTCCTTCACTATTTTAGTATTTTTCATCGTATCCATTTACACCTCCTCACATGTTTATGATTAACACTATATCCCTTCGTTTATACTAGCATGATAGAGGGACCGGCCCTGCCGTTTGTGTTATTTGGGCACTTCCGCCTTGCGTTCCAGAGTGGAACGCAGGCCGGTTTGCATAAAATCTGCAGGCGACACGTCACTTCCGGGATGCGCTCCACTGTGGAACGCACGCCGGAGCTTTTCACCATGTGGCGCCAATCTACTTCCGGTCTCAGTGACGACACAGGCAGGTGCATCTCCCGCTCCGCCCCCGCTCTACCTCACATCCGCAAACCATTAACATGGTAACCATTGGGCGCTCTTACAATTAGGGTGGAGGGAGGGTGTGACCCCTACTAGACTGACATCAGCTTGAACCTATCATTGAGGAGGGTGGGCTATTTAAACTGGGGTAATTTACTGCACACATGAGCCACCATCTGCTCCAAGCCAGTGTGAACTTGCTACAGCCAGAGGTCGTAAGTAGTTTTCTTCATATCAGGAAGATCTGTCATGGACCTATACTGACTCCAAGGTACCGTTTTGTATCGTTATATCACGTTGTATCGTTGTTCTGGTACTAATCACACTATTGGCATACTTTAAGGATATTAAATATTTGTTGTAACTTTTCCTTAAATTACACGTTTTTGACCCCTGATGAACCCTCATTTTATTTTGAGGGGGAAACGCGTCGGGTATTAAGTGTAAGGGACATCTAAGGACAGGCTAGCCCTAGGTAGGAGGACGAGGGGCTCCTACCATCAAGGGGTGCCCTCGGGCTGAGCAGAAACCAGGGCCAACATAGGGGTATGTAGCTTCATCCCCACCTGTTCTTTATCCACTATATACTTTGTTAGGTGGTTGTTCATGTTGTTAGGTCCTTAGGACCGGTTTTATCCATGTATATTAATAAAAGCTATATTTTATGATTTATTGCCGACTGTGAGTGTATTGAATACCCGCAAGAATCCTCAAACATTTAATTCTTCAGTGATAATTGATTTCCAAAATCCACGTTTTAAGGACCAGTTCAGGTCTGAAGTCACTTAGTGAGGCTTACATAATAGAAACCACCCCAAAATACCCCATTTTAGAAACTACACCCCTAAAGGTATTCAAAACTGATTTTACAAACTTTGTTAACCCTTTAGGTGTTCCACAAGAATTAAAGGAAAATGTAGATGACATTTCAGAATTTCACATTTTTGGCAGATTTCCCATTTTAATCCATATTTTCTAGTATCAAAGCAAGGGTTAACAGCCAAACAAAACTCAATATTTATTACCCTGATCCTGTAGTTTACAGAAACATCCCATATGTGGTCGTAAACTGCTGTATGGGCACACGGCAGGGCACAGAAGTAAAGGAGCACAATGTGGTTTTTGGAGGGTAGATTTCACTGGGATCATTTTAAGTTGCAATGTCACATTTGAAGACCTGATGCACCAACCTTTTTGGTTTCTCTGTATTACACTTTTTGTGAGGTAAAGTAACAAAATAGCCGTTTTGGCACTGTTTTTATTTTTTGTTATTTACGTTTATCTGACAGGTTAGATCAGGGATGGACAAACTGCGGCTCTCCAGCTGTGGTAAAACTACAATTCCCACCATGCTCTGTTGTAGGCTAATAGCTGTAAGCAGTCTGCATGCTGGGGGTTGTAGTTTTGCAACAGCTGGAGAGCCGCAGTTTGCCCATCCCTGGATTAAATCATGTGCAATTTTTATAGAGCAGTTGTTACGGACACGACAATACCAAATATGACAACTTTTTTTGGTTGGTTGTGTTAGTTTTACATAATAAAGCATTCTTGAAAATAAAATGAATTTTTTGTGTCTTTTTTTTTCTTTTTTTTTTAGCGACTCTTATGTAGGGGCTCGTTTTTTTTTTAGGATGAGATGACCGATTTGTACTATTTTAGGGTGCATATGACTTTTTGATCACTTGGTATTGCACTTTTTGTAAAAATTGCTTTTATAACATTTATTTTTTATGGTGTCCACTTGAGGGGTTAGTTTATGTGATATTTTTATATAGCAGGTTGTTACGGACGCGGCAATACTTTTTAGTTTTTTTATTAAAATTTTGCACAGTAAAAGCATTTTTGAAACAAAAAACAAATCATGTTTTAGTGTCTCCATAGTCTGAGAGCCATAGTTTTTTTTTTTTTTTTTTCATTTATTTCTTTTTGGGCGATTATATTGGGTAGCTGTTTTGGGGGACGTACGCCTTTTTGATCGCTTGGTGTTGCACTTTTAGTGATGTAAGGTGACAAATGTTTAGTTTTTTTAGCACAGTTTTTATTTTTATTTTTTTATGGTGTTCACCTGAGGGGTTAGGTCATGTGATGTTTTTTATAGAGCCAGTCGTTACGGACGCGGCGATACAAATATGTCTGTTCTAAAAAAAAATCTATTTTTTTTTTTTTAAATAATTTTATGTATTTTTTTTTTTTTACTAGAAACATAATTTTTTTTATTATGGAAAACACTTTTTTTTTTTTTTTTTTTTTTTCCTTTTTTTTTGTGTCCCACTCTGAGACTTCAACTTCTGGGGGTCTGATCACCTCTGCAATGCATTACAATACATCATGTATTGTAATACATTGCATGTCAGCTTGTATGCTGACAGCTTGCCTGTGAGACCCAGCCTAAGGGCTGGATCTCACAGGCTTCTGTAGAAGGCAAGCCCCGATGCCTATGGAAGGCATCGGGCTGCCTTCGGGTCCCCTTCACTGCAGCGCAGAAAAGTGGATAGCATGTGTACCCTCAGCAAACCCCGTGCATGCTGCAGTCAGCTTTGACCGCAGCATACAAGGGGTTAATATGCCGGCATCTGTGTTTTCACCGATGCCGGCGTATGCAGCAGGGGTCCGGCTGTCATTGACTGCCGGACCACTGCCACTGATCGGGCGGGTGCAGCACCTGCCCGATCAGCCTGCCGTACATGTACGGTGCTGGTCCTTAAGTCATGTCCATCAGCACCGTAAATGTACGGCATGGGTCCTTAAGGGGTTAATACATCTATTTTGTTGCCAATGAATTACACAATTTGTGTCAGATGTGAACATTTTCAGCTTCAATCTTTCGTTCATTGCCATCCAATGTGTGAAGTAAGTGTTCTTTTTAATGGTGTATTTTATTAAAGGGGTTGTCCAGACCTGTTCTCAGGATAGGTCATGAATATCTAAACTGTGGGTGTCCAAATCCCCCCAATCATCTGTTGGATGAGGCTACCTCACAGGGCAAGCACAATGGCTTCTTGCTCAGCCTGTGACATCAAGTCCATTAGTCACATAGTACTGAGCAGCGCAAAGGCTATTGCAACTCTCATCCAAGGACCGTTTCAAAGAGCTCATTCGTATGGTTGCTAAGAGTCAGATCCCAACTTATCTGATATTGATTCATCGTGAGGATATGTCATCAATATTTAATCCAAGTATGTACTTTATAGGACGCACGTGATCATAAGACGCACCTCAGGTTTTAGAGGAGGAAAACAAGAAAAATATTTAATCAGACCTTAGCCCAGACTTTCATGCCAGACCCCCATCAGACCTCAGATCAGAGATAAATAATTTCACTTACCTCTCCTGTTCTGCCACAACTCTCCAGGTCCACCAATCGCCACTACATTCTTCGATTCCTTGTCTTCTCCGGCCCCACCACACCGCACGGTCACCTTACTCTATAGTGTCTGGTCATGGTACATGCACTACGTCCTGATGCTGTATGCGGTCAGGACAGTGCAGCATGGCCCAGAGAAAACAAGAGAAAGTGAGTACCGACAACACTTCACTCCCCTCCTCGCACCTAATGCACACTAGTCAAAGCTTCCATAATGGAAGGGCTCACTAGTATTTGCTTTATAAGACGCACTCCCACTTTTGAGGGAAAAATGCATCTTATAAAGTGAAAAATATGGTATATTTTTTGTAGTATTTGCTCATGTCTTTGTACTTGTAAACTGTATTACAATCATGTAAATATACAAGTTCAGGGTATTCATGCTCCTCCAACGCTTCATCCATTGTTGCAGTGGAGATGGGCAAGAAAGCTTTGTTAGAGGACATGCAATGATAGACAGAAGTAGTTCTTCACACCCCCCCCCCCCACCCCCGTATCTTCCCTGCCCTGTGCTGCACCTTTGTTTTGATGTATCCAGGTTTTGCTGTGTGTAGGATTACCATGTAGAGTTCTCATGTCTTTAATCAAACAGATATGGTTTCTATTTACAAATGCATGCTTGCCCCTTTATTACAGGATGTGAGGTCACTGTCTTTACACATATTACTGCTGCGCTTTTGCTTATTACATACTGGGCAGCAGAGTGTACAGTAACTAACACACATTCCCTCTAGAAGCGGTGGCAGCTGTGAACAGTGAAGACGTGAAATCTGTGCTGTCCAGTAATACAGGGAGGGTTAGAGGTGAGTAACCACATGTTCAGTATATGGGATGTCACACAATACAGAGATAAACAGCAGGAGGATGGTCACGTGACGGCAGACTAGCCATGAAAGACATTTTAGCTATAGGATATATTATTGATCTTACTGCATTTTAACCATTTGTACATCAGGAAACCTTTCACAGAAAACGTATCAGATTATCAACTATATTTTCAGGCTTGTTGTTTTGGTGCCATGGATGTAAGATCCCCTGTTTAACTGCTACAAACACCTAGAAATGGTGGCACAGAGGCCCTAGATGGAGATGAATCAATATAGACCAGGGATGCTTTTATAAAACTACAACTCCCACCATGCCCTTCTGTAGACTGAAAGCTGTAGTTTGTTCGGGAATGATGGGTTGTAGTTTTGCAACAGCTGGAGAGTCACAGATTGAGCATGCCTGATATAGACCACAGGTAATTCCAAGATGGTGCTAGTGTCTACAATGGCTTCTCAAGGTTCCTTGCGGGGCTAACTATCAGACTGCAAGGCAGACTATAACCGCGCTGCTGCCGCCATTATCTACAAAAGGTGGTATTTTTCAGTGACAAGACACATCTCATTAGACATATGAGAGACTTAAAGGGAATTTGTTACCTGGATAATCAATATTTAACCAAACACATAGGTCCTTATAGATCTTCATGCCTTCTTTCCATAGGTGTTCTTTTCACTTGGATCTGGCTTTCTATCTTCATAAAAATCCACTTTTATCTATATGCTAATGACCCATGAAGGTGCCCAGAGGGGCATTATTTTCATTCAAAAGGTGCCCAGGCCCGCCCCTTCACTAACTGGCACCGAGCTGGTGTTCTGTTATATTTCCCTATCCGTGAAATGTCCCTACCCTCGTCACCTCCTGTTGTGACGCAGCCGCACCGGACATGGCGTTCCCGGGTTTGGAAGGAGGTGTGTCTCGCCACGCAGGCGCACCCGACGGGGTAGGGAAATTTCACACCAGAGTTGTTAAGAACGGGCCATCTAATGTGCTTGCGCCTTACCTCTCAGCTGGACACGAGCCGACAATGCGCATGTGCCAAGGGTAGGAAAAAATTACGGGCCAGTGCGCAAGCACGGCTAACTACTCCCCACCCGTAATCTTTCCCTACCCTCAGCCCATGCGCTGTGTTGGCTGGTGTCCAGCTGAGAGGTAAGGCACAAGCGCATTAGGTGGCCCGTTCTCAATTTCCCTACCGCATCGTGTGCGCCTGTGTGGCGAGACACACCTCCTTTCAAACCTGGGAACGTTATGTCCGATGCGGCTGCGTCACAACAGGAAGTGACGAGGGTAGGGGAATTTCACAGGTAGGGAAATATAATGGAACACCAGCTCTTGCGCTCTTCCTGTTTAACTGAGTGCATTCCCAGTGAAAAACTTTAGGCTGATGCGCTCGGTTAAACAGAAAGAGCGCAGGAGCCGGCTCGGTGCCTGTTAGTGAAGGGAAGGAGTGGGCGGGGTTATCGGCTACTAGTGACGTAGCCAGGGGGCAGGGCGTGACGGCAATCGCAATGCTGGGGACATTTTGTATGAGCGGAGAGAGGGGCGGGCCTGGGCTCTGTCAGTGGGGGGGGGGGTCGGGCCTGGGCATTGGATGGAGGGGGTTCCTGGGCACCTTTTGAATGAAAATAACGCCCTTCTGGGGTCAATAGCATAAAGATAACAGTGGATTTTTGTGAAGATAGAAAGCCAGATCCAAGTGAAGAGAACACCTATGGATAGAAGGTATGAAGAATTATCCAGGTGACAGATTCCCTTTAAGCTACCAGAGTGAATTAGAATACAGGGTACAAAATATGGAGACAGACAATATTCCCAGTCACAAGTGTGTGATATAGTTGGAAATAACAAGCTACTGTTGACAAAGTTGAGGGCCTACTAAATAGGTCCCAGTGGAACAATTTATAAATGCTGCATTATTCTGGAATCTGTACAACCTCAGGAGGTTGAAGGAGTTCTGTACCTTTTTATTACTGATGATCTATCCTTTGGATAGATCATCAGCTGTTTGAGAAGTAGCGGCACTCGCGGTAGCGCTGCTTCCTTCTTGCTGTTTCCCTGCAGGCCAATGACATTGTGATTATGTACGCGGCCTGGCCACGGCACATTCACTTCAATGGTGCTCAACCGTGCCCAGGCCACTTACATAGTTGTGACGTCACTGTCCTGAAGAAAACATTGAGAAGGAAGTGGTGCTTCTGCGAGCGCTGCTGCCTTCTCAGCTGATCAGCCGGGTTCCGATGCTGATGATCTATCTAAAGAAGTATACTTCATATAATGCAGCCCATGTGTCTAACATTCCTCAGTACTGGGAAATATCAAAGGCAGTGCTAAAAGGGCACTTTTTTTGTTAAATGTGTCCAACTGGCATGAAAACTCCAACCCTATGTACCCAAACCTAAATAGGGAGCATCAGAGAGGTTGAGTATTTAAGGAAATGCCCCCCCCCCCAAAAAAAAAAAGGTTAATGTATTTTATTCTTTATAGCATAGTACAAGCAGGCGCCTCAAATTCCTTCTAATAAGCATACGCTTTTAAATTGGGTCTGGAACTATTAGGCCCCTTTTACATGGGCGAGTTTTCCCACGGGTGCAGTGTGTGATGTGAACGCATTGCACCCGCACTGAATCCAGACCCATTCAATTTAATGGGGCTGTGCAGATGAGCGGTGATTTTCACGCATCACTTGTGCGTTGGGTGGAAATCGCAGCAGGTTCTATATTCGGTGTTTTTCATGCAATGCAAGCCGCATAGAAATGAATGGGACCGCGTGAAAATCGCAGGCATCCGCAAGCAAGTGTGGATGCAATGGTATTTTCACGCATGGTTGCTAGGAGATGATAGTAAATTGATTAACATTGTTATAAAGGAAAATAGCATTCTTAATGCAGAATGCTTACTTAAATGTACATTGAGGGGTTAAAAAATGAAAAAAAATTAACTCACCTCATCCAATTGATCGCGCAGCTGGGCATCGTCTTCTTTCTTCCTCTTTGAGGACCGCAAAAGGATCTTTGATGATGTCATCGCAGGTCCTGCTGAATGAAGGTAGAAGATACTTCTGTCTTCATTTAGCAGGACTTGCACTGACGTCACCACGCGGTGAGCGCGATGATGTCATCAAAGGTCCTTTTGCAGGTCCTCAAAGAAAAAGAAAGATGATGATGCCCGGCTATGTGATCAATTGGATGAGGTGAGTTAATTTTTTTTATTTTTTAACCCCTGAATGCACATTTAAGTAAGCATTCTGTATAAAGAATGCTATTATTTTCCTTTATAACCATGTTCTAAGGGAAAATAATAACATCTCCACAACACCGCACCCAAACCCAAACTTCATTGAAGAAGTTCCGGTCTGGGTACCACACTCAGTTTTTTCTCACGAGCGTGCAAAATGCATTGCACTCGCGCGGAAAAAACTGAACAATGCAATCGCAGTCAAAACTAACTGAAATTGCGTGCACACTCGCGCGGGTTTCCCGCAATGCATTTGGGACGCATCCGGAACGCCTGTGTGAAAGAGGCCTTAGAGGCGCTAAATGCACCCATAACTCTGGAAGAAGTTTCTGAGGCCATCAGGTCCCTAAAGTCAGGTAAAGCACTGGGACTCGATGAGTTTGTCAGGGAGTTTTACAAAATCTTGCGTGAACAAATTAGCCACCATTAGTCACATTGGCAACCAAATTTGGGCAAGATCTTTAAGAAATGGAATCATAACATTTCTTTGACCCCTTAAATTGGTCCACAGTATCAACCCTATTAACGCAAGCATACTGCCAGGTAGTGTTGATCCTGCAATGCAAGACGCCCCTCTGTTAGCTCTGTGGCTCCATTTTTTTAGATCTGATTTATTACATACGCCTAGTGATCAGCAACGTTCAGCACTCCAGCTATGTTAAATGTACTCCCAGACTGCACACTTGCTTGGCTTTTCTCAGAACTCCTATAGAAGTGAATGGAGCATGCTGTGAGTTGTAGTTTCACAACAGGTGGAGTGCTGGAGGTTGGTGACCCCTGGCATATACTGATGAGGTCTTCAGTGCACCGAAGGATGAGCCTAGCCCTTTGGAGCACAGACTCACATCCCTCTTTCCCCACTTAAACACTCCCCCTTGCCAAAGGGCCAGGCATCCTCACTATCTTCGTGCCTGGCCCAATAATCCAATAAATGGTCAGTTAGTGCTTGTGCAGTTTGGATCTCAATATCAGGTAAACCTGACCGCACTGGTTCATGCATGTGATTACAAGACCAGGCAGGGAAACGGTAAGGATGTCTGGCTCTATGACTCGAGGTTGTTTCACTCAGCGGGATCAACCCTACCAGATAGTATGCATGGTTTAATAGAATTGATACTGCTGACAGATGCTGTTTAAAAGGGTTATCCAAGACTAATAAAGACCTCCCAGAATAGCTGACCCGCGGTGGTGATCATATTTACCTGGTCTCTGGGTTTGGTGTCTTTCACTAAAAGGACCTGCTCTGACTCTCCCTGCTGTACTGAAATCGACATCCATCGATGGGGGAAACATGACCACTGCAGCCAATCAAAGGCTGTAGTGTGGACCTGCTCCCCTTCTGTCAGGATAACTGGTCATGTGATGCAAGTGGAGTAGGTAACTGCTGCGGCCTGTGATTAGTTACAGCGGTCAAGTGTCAACATCGATGGATGTTGTTTTCTGCGCTGCAGGGAAAGAAAGAGCCGCCCTGGGAGGGATTGAACTCAGTGGCGGGGACCAGGTAATTATGATCACCACTGCGGGTCGGTGGGAGGTCTTTATTAGTCTTTGATAACCCCTTTAAGGATGCAACCTAGTTTGGTACTTAGCATTTTAAAGCCCATAAATTTATAATTGGCACTGGTTTGGAATACATCTAATGTATTGTATAGCTTTAAAAAAAATTGGGGGATAAAAGCATAAACACAGCAATTCTGCGATTTTATTTACTGGGTTTTGTTTTTATGGTGTTCACCATGCACCGTAAGTAACACAGATTAATTCTGTGGGTCAATACAATTATGCCAATGCCAAATTAACATATATAGTTTTTATGTTTTTCTACTTTTTGCCCAGTAAAAACTTTTCTTAAAGAGAACCTGTCACCATGGAATTGGCAGGCAGCATGTTATAGAGCAGGAGGAGCTGAGTAGATTGATATATAATGTAGTTTTGTGGTAAAAGATTCAGTAAAACTTGTGAAGAGTTATCTGTGCAGTGACTGACAGCTATCTCTGTATGTACATTTATACACACAGTGCTATCAATCACTGATAACACCTTCCACCTGTACCAGTTACTTAATTTAGTACTTTTTAATAAAAAGTTTCAAAAGATTAGGTACACGTTAACGGCAATTCCAGCGGTCAGAACTCTGTGCCACAATGAAGGGTTTCAATTAGGCTTGAGCGAAGTTGATTCGTTCAAAAACTTTGTGGTTAATACTGTTTCCATACAGCATTAAAATGTGTTGGCAAACTTGGTGTCAGCCAAGTTGCGCGAGACTTAGGTCTCGCTAAACACGGACACTGGCAATGTGCATTCTGCAATTTACGGACCGCACATCGCTGGCACTATAGTAGGAAATGTCTAATCTTGTCCGCAGTTGCGGACAAGAATAGGACATGTTCTATTTTTTTGCGGAAGCAGAAGTGCGGATTTAGAAATGTGCTGTCCGCATCTTCTCCGTCCCCATTGGAAATGAATGGGTCCGCTCCCGTTCCGCAAAATTGCAGAACGGATGCAGACCCATTTTGCGGACGTGTGAAAGGAATACCGTTGTAAGGCTCCAATCTGCGTATTTAAAAAACATCTCAAAATAGGAATCCAAAGTGGGCTTTAGTACTGGCTGGTTCGGATTTCTATGTTGCACAACTTCTGCCGACACGAAGTTTGCCTACACGGAGCCAGTACATTTTAATGCTGTTTGGAAACAGCATTAACCACAACGTTTTTGAACAAATCAACTTCAGAGCTATGATCCAAAGCTCAATTCGCTCAACCCTAGTCTCAATCAAGGTGTCATTCACGAGTATTAAACACCTGATAATAGCTAATCCTTTTATTCTGATCATTTCACAGGACCGCACAGCATTATACCGATTTATAATGCTGAATGTCTGCTTGACCTTGTATCTAATGAACTGTACTGACATAATGACATCAGTACAGTTCATTAGATGCAAGGTCGGGCAGAGACACACAGCATTATAAGTCATTATAATGCTGTGCGGTCCTGTGAAAGGAGCAGTGTCCATAAGGGGGAATCATGTTCCCACACGGAGTATGTATTACGCACTAGACAGGCTTGTCTGAAATTACCCTATGACTAAGTTCACATCTGCTCTGACTTTACTGTTATTTTGTTACAGGCAGAAAAAAATGGATATAACAATAATGCCTTCTGTTTCTATCCATTATTCATTAACTTCAATGTGTTATAAAACACTTCTTTTCTGTCATGTTTCTGACAGACAGGGCTTTTTCTCGCATTAAAAATAATGTAAACCTGATAGAATGGACTCAAACAGATCATAACAGATGTAACTATTACACCGTGAAAACAATGGTGATAATAGGTTTATTTCACTTGAGCAAGATTTCCATCCATATGCCGTCCCTTTTTACCACAGATAGCTTCTAGACCTGACCACTTTCATTTCAATGGGTACATGCACATGAGCATTGTTTTTCACTGACTATCATTCTTTTCAGAAAAAAAATCACAGCAGGTTATCTTCATCAGTTTTTAATGTTGGACTGGTCTATACAAGTCAGTCAGCGATAATGGCATACAGATGGTATCTGGATGCAGTCCATATTTTACTGATGGTTGCTAGAAGATGCTGTCTGATAGTCTTCAGTTGTTCTTTAAAAAATGCACTTTTCTTTACGGATATAATCCTGACAAAAAATAAATAAATAATAATGAAACACTGAACACAATTGTAGATTCAACTTGCTTGCAAAACCATCAATTTTTCATCAAACAGATCCTGACACATTCCATATTGCTTGAAAGAGGCCCAAGAAGGGGAATTGTTAGATGAGGAGGGGAAAAACTTTTTTTTACATTTATTAGGTGTTACGTCATATTTCTCCTTTATTGGCTTACTGCGGTAGTGATATGCCGGAAATGTGCCTGTCCTCTTCAATGTCTTGTACATTTATAATGGAAAAACTAAAAAGAAATTTAAAAAATATATTCTGGATTACTGGTTAGCTGTAGAAAGTGTATATTACTTGCTTGCACACGTACAGAACCTTGAGAATGATGCCCCACATTGAAATGCTAACACAAAAAATCCGGGGCCTTCACTTTGTGACTGTATTAAAAAGCAATTTCCCAGCCACTCTTCGGAGTTTTCGACAAGACGGTTCCATTGAAATGTATCAAACTCCCAAAGAAGACCGGGAAGCTGGGATAATGGAGGAGGACCCCGCCTCTTCACAGAGAAGCTCATCGCAGAGGGACCCTTTCTCGAGCAGAAGACGTCGAGAGTGGACGACGAGACGGCATAGACCTTCCAACTTGTCTTCTGGGACTGCTGGACACGCTTTCTCTCCCCCCTTGGAGCCAAGGAACAGAGTGGGATTGATAGATGGACTGGTCACCGTCTGGCCACGTGAGATAATTTAGGGGAGGGTGGAAATGTTTTATCGTTTGCTTTGCTCTTATGGGGTTAACAAATGTATTTTTGCATTATATGCTCAGGGATGGGCGTTCTCTACATGCTGAGATACCTTTAGCGGGTTAAAGAGTACGGTCCGCAGTTTTTCTAGAACCTAAGGGAGAGTAATATGGTTAAAAAAAAAAATTAATAAAAGGAAAAAAGTATATTGACAAGTTATCAGGGCGAGGCCGATGGTTCACAAATGCCGGGTAAATGGAGATGAGGGAGAAACAAGTTTTGTTCAGAATATATGGAAGTAACAACGGCTTTACTAAGTTCTGCGTGAAAAAAGAGAAGTCTATACTCTATGAGTTAACGTTGTGTTTAATGGGTTTTGTTGGGTTTGGGGTAGGGCGGGGGGTTAGGGGGGAGGGAAGTGAAATCTTGTCATTGTCTTTTCAAATGCCTGTATTCGCTCTGTGGAGTCAGTGGGGGGTTATTTTGTTTCTCCAGGTGCCGTTGCTACTAAAAACGATCACCGTATAACGAATATGCAGATAGCCACGTGGAATGTAAAGGGTTTGCGTTCCCAGTATAAACGCACAAATGTATTACAACATCTCAAGGAACTGAATATTGTTATAGCGCTCCTTCAGGAGACGCACCTTGAGGAGCAGGATTTTTGGAGAATGCAAAAGCTGTGGGTGGGACAAGTGGTGGGCTCCCCTTCACAAGATAGAAAAGCAGGAATACTCATCTCTTACATAAACATTTGTCATGGGAGGTCAAATCTACAGAGGTAGATACAGAGGGTAGAATGGCTAAGGTGATCTTGACCTCTCCATTAGGTCAATTGACCATCTATAATATATACTCCCCCAATACAGCCCAATCGGGTTTTTATCGTCAACTAGAGATGACTTTACTTCAGGAGGAGAGAGGAAAGATAATTGTGGGAGGGCATTTCAACAGGGTGCACGACGAAAGGGAAGATCGGAGACATCAGGTGAAAAACAGCATTTCAACCCTAAGGGGGCCCACACATTATTCCCTTTTTTTTTTGCAGAGGACAGGTTTAGTAGATGTGTGGAGATATTATTACCCCGAAGGGAGGGAATTTTCTCATTATTCCCACGCCCAGCTCTCCTGGTCACGATTGGACTATTTTCTCGTCGCACCAGAGGTAGTATCCACAGTCCAGGAAGCTGAAATCTCTGATCTAGTAATATTGGACCACACCCCTGTGATCTTGGGATTGAGGGATGGGTCCCAGAAAGGTTCAGATTTTGTATGGCGATTGCCGTCTCACCTTTTGTCAGATGAAGACTTTGCAAATGATTTGAAGGGATGGTGGTGGGAATTCTCCGAACATAACAAATCCCACAAAACATCCTCAGCTATTCTGGGATACGGCCAAGGCAGTGATTAGAGGAAGGATTATCTCGCACACCTCAGGGGAAAAAAAGGAGGCACAAAAGAAATATGCGGAGGCCCTACAAACCCTGAGAGAGGCATATACTGCCTTTGTTCAAATTCCAAATGAGGCCAATAATGTGCTGTGGGTGACGGCGAAACACACTTTTGACTTCTACTTGGAGAGTAGGGCTAAATGGTACGGAGAACGTAGGAAAGCAGACTTTTTCCGGTTTGGCAACAAGGCGGGTAAACTACTGGCAAAACTAGCTAAGCCTTATGCGAGCCAATCCCACTTACACCCCCTGAAGGACGCCTCCGGAAGTTTCCGCACACACCCAAAAGAGATTGTGGAAATTTTGGGAGATTATTTTAGATCCCTGTATTCTGAAGACCCATATGATGTAAATTGGGGTTGAGAACTCCTAGAAAAAATTAGCTTGCCAACTATCTCAGCAGAATCTCTTGCTCATTTGAATAAGTAGATATCCTTAGCAGAGTTTAATGCCACTGTTACAGACCTTTCAAATGGGAAAGCGCCAGGGCCCGATGGGTACCCTGCAGAGTTCTATAAGATGTTACCAGAAGAAGCCAAAATATTATTGATAGCGTTATTTAATTCAATATTGAAGCGTGGCAATCTACCTTCTTCCGGAAAAATGGCTTATATCAAGGTCATTCCGAAGGAGGGTAAAGACCTATCTCAACCGGTTTCTTATCGGCCCATTTCTCTCATAAACCAAGATATCAAAATATTATCTAAATTTCTTGCCAATCGACTGGCAGAGACTCTCCCAACTCTAATAGGGGATCATCAAGTAGGTTTTATGAAGGGGTGCTCTGCTGTTACTAATATTAGGCGAGTTTTGCTAGCACAAGAAGATTAAAACACATGGGAATCCAGCCCTCCTGACATTAGACGCCGAAAAGGCCTTTGATAATGTGAACTGGTCCTGGTTAGGCGAGGTCATGAATGTCATGGGTTTTTCAGGGGACTTTCGAAATTACCTGAGAGTCATATATGAAGATCCTCAAGCACAAGTGTATGCCCCGGGTTTTTTATCTTCGATGTTAAGGTTAAAGAAGGGGACGAGGCAAGGGTGTCCCCTGTCCCCTCTGTTATTTAATCTGGCCCTGGAACCCCTAGAACGATTTTTGGTGCAATCCGATATATATGAAGGAATCCAAGTGGGGGGAAGGGTCATTTGCGGACGATTTGCTGATCTTCGTGCAATCCCCAGATAAACATCTCAAGCAACTATTAGATACCCTATTGTATTATGGCTCTGTAACGGGGTACAAAATAAATGTCACTAAAAGCCAGATCCTTTTTCTGCACTCAGGGGAGCCCTGTTCAGAGGAACATTGTGGAGTTGAAGTAAGACGTGATTATATAACCTACCTGGGGGTGAAACTAGGTTGATCTCCAGCCTCCCTTTATTCCTTAAATTAGCCTCCCTTGATCCAGAAAATTATTAGAGAATTGGAAAGATGGAAGGATTTGCCCCTATCTTTGCATTGTAGGGCTCAGTTATTGAAAATGTCCAGTTTCTCACGCTTGTTATACCCCTTGCAAACCATCCCCCTGCTGCTGAGGCACATTGACTTAATGAAATTACAGTCAGCTTTTAACACCTTCCTGTGGGGAAAAAAAAGGCCACGCATAGCCTATGAAAAACTAACCATGTTAAAGTGGGAAGGAGGTTTACAACTTCCAAATATTCGTAGCTATAACCTTTCGGCGCTATTCCGCCATGCCCGGGATTGGTTGTGGGGGACCGCATATTTCACAGCAGATAATATAGAACAGGAGCTCGCTGCACCCTGGGATCTAAAAAGTTTGTCACACACTTGGCTAAAGGACTTACCCCCGCATATTAAGCAATCCGTCCTGCTCCGGGACACTATTATGTCATGGAAGGCTATACGTAAGCTCTATAGACTCCCTTTTCTCAGGGGAGGGAGAATAAAATGTACAAGGAATGGAGACAGAAGGGCATCCTCAAACTCAAAGATATTTTAGATACCTCACAGCAGAAATTATTAGAATGGGAAGACCTTCAAATTAAATTTGGTTTGACCACAGCCCACTATCTTCCGTATCAACAGGTGCGGTCCTACTGTAGAGCACAGTCAGAGAGTTTGGAGAGATGGATAGATTGACGTGGTTTGAGGCATTGGTGGCGTTAAACAACTCTATGCTCCCTCTATGAGAATTGTACCGCAAAATCCAGAACACAAAAAATATTAGTGTAGCAGCCACTGCTTTTGCGAAGTGGGGGAGAGAGATTGACTCTCTTGATTTGGCCAAAAAATAAGAGAGGGTTATGAATTTGTGAGGAGAGCGATAACAAATGAACAGTGGAGAGAAGTGCAGCTTCGGTTAATGCATAGAGCGACTTAGGCTTTTGACCTCTCTTTTAGGGAAGCGCCTGCTCATTATCTGCGCCAGTGCACGAAATGTGACCTACCTAAAGCAGGTCTCCTACACAGCATTTGGGATTGTCCGAGACTAAAACAGCTGTGGTCCGAGGGTGTGAGGTACATAAGGGAGGTTTGGGACGTTGAGGTGTTACTTAAGCCGGTCCAATGTATCTTTCACTATATACCGAAATACCAGTCCAACTCTGAGGAGTCTGGGATATCCGAGAAGGGAGTGCATTTATTACTTATGTACATCAAGAAGGCAATCTTGACACATTGGCTAGAAAAGGTACCCCCCATCTTGGGAAGAGGTGTTGGGTATCATGAAGCAGGTACTCTACTTTGAAAGGCTGGAAATGGAGAGACATAAAGAACAATCTATATGCTCTTTTGTTAAAAAATGGAGAAGGTCAGAAGAAATTAAGGAACTAATGTTGCCTTTCACCCACAGCACGTGGTATTTAGAGGCTAGTATAGGGGGAAAATTAGGCAAATTGGAAGTGTAGTAACCGCCTCGTGGGATAATTTTTCCCAGAAAGGAAATTGAAATGCGGCAAAATCTAGTTTGGGAGCCGTGAATACTGTTCCCCTCTCATGTCTGACGATGAAGAGTGAATATTTTCTAATCAACTGACAAGATTAGCGGGGTGGGTTTGAACCTGTTCAGTTTTATTTTGGTTTGAAACAAAAATGATGGAAAAATATGTGATAAAAAAAGGGAGACATGAAGATATTATCCAATGCAGTATTTTGGGACCTACGTTTTGTTATTGTGGATAAATTTGTAATGCTTCTATTCTTGACCCTGCGGGCTGAATGTTGATGCGAGCAGGGTAGTACTATGCAAATTCTGTACTTGAAATTGCTTTGTCCATTTAAACTTGTATTTCCCTTTTTTTGTCAATAAAAAGAATAAAAAAAAAAAAAGTTATTTGTTTGATGTCATCTGTTTTGGAGTGGGCGGGGGCATGGGAGGAAAACTCTTAATTGCCTAAGAAGAATTTCTACTGGCTGTAGCAGGGTTGATTTCTACTGATCTTTCCTCGCCTAAAGTTGACTATACATATTTTATAAATGTCAGCAGATGCCACCTATTTTGGCAGGATTGTGAAACATGAGGGTTTACACTGTTTTCCTGAAAGCCGAGACAAGTGTAGCATCCCACTGCAGAGCAGCTATACAAAGGGGTTCACGAATATGTATTATATAGTACTATGTGTTTCATCTACTGTATTTCATCTATATCTATCTAGATATAGATAAAATTGAACACTTGCAAAAGCAGGCTAAAAAAATAATAGATGGTCTAAAGTATAAAACATATCAGAAGAGACTTAAATAACTCAATCTGTATAGCCTTGAGGAAAGAACGTAAAGGGGAGACATGATCAAAACCTTTAAGTATGTTAAAGCCATGAATAAGGTTCTGGAGTAAAGTATTTTTAATAAGGAAAAAAAAAGGGGGGTCATGGTCTAAAATTAGTTGGGGGAAGATCAGGAAATAATAGTTCAGGCTTGAAATAAACTATAAGCAGAGGTTGTTGGGAAGTCTACAATAAGTGAATGTAAACACATCTATCCTAAAATAAATAAGAAATAATATAAAGGCAGACTAGACGGACCATGTGGTCTTTTTCTGCTGTCAATCTTTGTTTTTGTGCACCTGGTATTAATAGGCCATATTCACAAAGAATAAAAGCACAGTAGAAGTTCTGTAAAGGTGAATTGCACTACAAGAAACTTATAGATTTTACTTCAGTATTGTCCAGTTGTGTAAAACGTTTTTGTCCCTGGACAAATATCAAATGCAGAAATCTGGATATACCCACATCACGCCGATGACACTGTGGAAAACTTAAATTTTGAGCATGACAATCTGTTCAGCAATGCAAAGTCTGATTTTTAGGGGCCGCCCATTGGTTGCTTCATATCAGAGAAAGTGTGCACCTTCATTTCTGCATGCATATGTAGAGCTAGAGAAGTGCATTGTAAGGCTACATGCACACGAACGTATTTTGTTTCCATGTCCGTTCCGTTTTTGTTTTTGCTTTTTGCTGATAGGATGCAGACCCATTCATTTCAATGGGTCCGCAAAACAATGCTGACCACACACCGTGAACTATCCGCATCTGTAAGGATAGGCATTATTACAATTGAGCCGAGAAAAAAATGGATGCCATAGGGACGTCATCCGTTTTTTTGGGGAGCGGACTGCAAAGCACCTACGTTCGTGTGCATGTATCCTTACGAAGACTGCTCTAAACAGACACTTTTGGCCCATTAACTATCTTTCAAGTTAACTGTAAGAGCTGTGAAAACTGCATTTGTGTAACTTCTGCCAGTCCATTGCATGCTGAGAACTGTAACTGAAGTTCTTCAACTTAACCTTTCAGTAAAGAATAATTTGCTGTTAACCTGGCTTCATTATCCCCTCCATCGTTACACTGTACTGACATCTACAGTTGCACCAAGGGACCCTACCTTGCACCTCAAAACCTTCAACTTTAAGGACACCTTAACCGACATCAGGCAGGAGGACCCTGAAACCAGAGAGTGTCCCAAAGGGAAGAGCAGGTGTGCGCTTCCCATCACTGCATGGCCCAAGGGAGTGACAGAGCCAGTGACTACTACAAACACCATTATTATTATCACTCCTCCTCTCCCCTCTCCTGGGCTTGCTGCACAAGGATTAGGAGTATTGAGTTTCCACATGCAGAAACAAATGCTATGTGTGAACCCACTGTAAAAAGTAAAGACTGCATCAGTTACAGACAGACCATATACACTACACAGACATTTCACAGTGGGTCGATGCCTAGGGGGCCACCCAATTCCTCCTCATTGCCACTGGCCAGATACATTGCGATCTGATGTGCTCACCATTAATTAATGCTAGGAGCATCAAGTACTTAAGCACCTGGCCAGAGGCCCAGGTGCCCTCCTGAATTTAACTGCATCACTGTCCTCAGTATGGTGATAGGGCAGTATTTTGTGCTGCACTGTGGTATTCAGTCTTGCTGGGGTGGCATTTTGTGTTGCACTATGGTATTGCTGGTCCCTCCTACTTGTGGCTTGTGTTGTCTCTGCCTACTTGTGTTGCCCCGCCTTCTGTCAATTTGGACTTGCCTACAACTTGGGGCCACTTTTAGTGTTATTTTTTTCCCAGGGCCACTTCAAGTTCTCAGTCCGCCCTTGGACTGCATACGTTTCAATAGGAAAAGTTGTCAATGAGTTGATTAAACACTAAAGGGATACATATCCAAATAATGTAAGGTTTTGATCAGTGTACAAAGTAAAGGATCTTCACATATTTCTCCACATTTCTGTTTGATTTGATGTACATATCTTGTTCTTTTTTAGGTGACAGCAGGGGACAAATACGGTAATGCAAGGCAAGAAGAATAGTTTCATTTGAGCTGTTATCAAAATGTTAAAATGGAAAAAGAACCTTGTATAATGGCATTTAGGAAAAATCTGAAAAGATTAGCCTGCACTTCATCTAAAGAAGAGAGATTACTTTAGTGATAATCATGAAGCCTTGGTAAATTCTATAGAGACTTGAAAAGGCAGCAATAGAACATAGATGATGTTCTAAATCTTTTCCCTCAAATCCTCTTTGGAACAACCATCTATTGCCAGTCCATTTTCAGTAGAAACAAATATCTTGTGGAATGTAAATCACAGTATATAAATTATTAATACTTTAACTCTTTAAATGCTTAATGCCAAGAAATATTAGCAAAAATGTTTAAGACAGTGACAAGAATTTGTGAACAAAAATGTAATGATCCATATTAGCAGTAGCAAAATAAATAAATAGATCATGTGCATTGTCATTAGTATTCTGCAAAGATAATGGACCCTTTAAACCCTAGAGCAGCCTTCCAGTCCTCAGGGCCCATCCGACGATCATGTTTTCAGGATTTCCTTAGTATTGAGCAGGTGATATAATTAGTGTTAATTCATCAGGTTTTACCACAGGTATTCATTCTGTGGGTGTGGGATATTTTCAAATTATGACCGGTAGGGGGGCCCTGAGGACTGGAGTTGAGGTACACTGTCCTAGAGGGCCTGAGATTTACTGTTTTTGCATTTTTTTTTTCCATCTCATCCACCATGATAGCCACAATGAGAGATTGACCCTTGACCTCTTTAGGGGCAGGAACAAATGAAGAGAGTTTAAATTCCGCCCACCACTCCACCCCCTCAGTGTTTTCCTGCCTCGACAGGGGCCAACATGTGGAGAGAGCCCTCCTGACAGGAGGGATGAAGATTTTGGCGAATCTCCTGCTGTGCTCCCCCAGCATGGGCTAAGGCTGGACAACAAGGACCCTCATTCCAGCTTATGCTGGGGCCTGTGGTCCTTCCTTACCCTTAGACCTCCTTCCTCCCTTTGGGAAGCAGTCTGGGGTGCTGGCTTCACAAGGAGGTTTGCGCGTGGTTTGACGTCCTCCTCTTCAGATCATGTGACCGGCTAGGGAGTAGGTGCAGCGCATAGAGCGAAGGTGCTAGGAGGCGGGCCACGCTGACGCCCGCACCTAAACAGGGGTTGATGCGGCACAGGAACGCGTCGACAGCCCGGGGCTGAGCTCTATGATGTCAGACGCCGGAGGCTGCTGAAGAGATCGTGGGTTCACTCAGCAATTGCCTGCAGTCACCACAATGTCGGAGGCACCTACTCCTCACCAGAAAGGCCCTGATCCCTCTGCCGCCAGTACTGTGAGTCCCCACTGGGGGGTTGAGTTGCTAAACACCACTTTCCTGTTCTCATGCATATCAGTCATGCTTTGTCTTAGCTAACTGGGGGATATTTGGTTGTTCCCTTCACTTGCAGGGCACTAAAGAGTCTAAGTCAAAAATTAAATTACTGAAGTGTAAAGCCTTCTTAATAGCAATAACTTCCCCCAGATGGATCGTGGAACTTCAGGCCCTTTCCTGCAAAGAACAGTATCTCCAGATTAAAGAGGATCATATTCGTTTAAAACTTGATCCAGGTTTCCTCCCTAAGGTGGTCTCTTCCTTCCACCGTGACCAGGAGATTTTTCTACCCTCTATTACCAGATCCCAGGATAGGGGGGCCAACGATAAAATACACCTATTAGACGTTAGAAATACGGTCATTCAATATCTTGAGGCTACCCAAGAATTTAGGAAGGATGATAATCTACTGATTCAGTTCTCAGGAAAAAACAAGGGAAAAAAGCTCTCTAAATCCTCCATAGCTAGGTTGATTAGATCCACCATTGAGTGCTGCTATTTGATTCAGAACAAAACTAGCCCCGGGGTCATTAAAGTTCATTCCACTAGGGCCACTGCCTCTTCGTGGGCAGAGAAAGGTGTTACACTTCACCAAATTTGTAAAGCAGCAACTTGGTCAAGTGTAAATACTTTTGTTAAACACTATCGTCTTAGTCTTCCTGACTCTAATGAGACCCTTTATGGCTGGAAGGTTCTCCAGGCGATATCCCCACCCAATTAGTTATTTGTTACTTCTCATTGTGGCTGTCATGGTGGATGAGATGGAAAAAACGTAATTAGATTTACCGGTAATTCCGTTTCCTTGAATCCACCATGACGGCCCATACTATTCCCATCCCAAAAAAAACAAAAAAACAAACTATATATATATATATATATATATATATATACAAAAAAAAGGGAGGGGTGTAGAATGATAGATTGTATGGGATATGAGGTAATATCCTTTATTATGCTGATCCACCTAATGGGTAATTTGTAAAACACTAAGGGGGTGGAGGGGTGCGGGGAATTTAAACTCTCTTCATGTGCTCCTGCCCCTACAGAGGTCAAGGGTCAATCTCTCATTGTGGCGCTCATGGTGGATTCAAGGAAACGGAATTACCGGTAAGTCTAATTACGTTTTTTTCACTCCCTGCCTTTCCAGTGCCATAACTAAGGGCGATCCTTACTTTTCAATGATAACATTTCGAAGTGTTTGTGAGTTTTTGATCACTTTTTATAAAAATGTTTTAGGAGGCAAATTGGCTATTTTGAAAAAAAATTTCAGTTAAGTAGGCGATAAATGTTTTTATACTTTAATTGTATGGACATTTTCAGACAGCAATGCCCATAGTGTTTTTTATTGTTTTTATTTTAGTTATGGAGAAAAGGGGGTGATTTGAACTTTTATATATGTATATATATATTTTTTAATATTTTTAGGTATATACCTTGTGGGGATAAAAGGGTGAGGAACAAGTAAAAAAACATAGATAAATAGAAATGTAAAGGGAGCAATAAATGACAAAGTAAAGGCATTTAAATCACTAGGAAGATAGTGAGGAAGCATTGAAAAAGTATAGGGAAAAAAATTGAATATTTACAATAGATAAAGGCAGCTAACTGAAGAGACTTCAATTATATAAATGGTAAAAAAGTTTAAACCTGAAAGTATTGGCTCTTTACAGAGTGATGAGGGAGGAGTTGTAGAGAGAGATGAGGAGAAAATGAATCTATTTTTAATAATTTTTATCCACTGTATTCACTGAGGAAAATGAACTATCAGATGAAATTCAGAGTGGAAAAGTAAACTCCTCATTAAAAGTGGCCTGTCTGACCCAGGGAGTACAGATGTGTCTTAAAAAGAATAAAATAGATAAATCACCGTATCCCAAGAGAATTAAGTAATGTCATAGACAGACACTTCTGATATTTAAAGGCTATGTACATCTTTGGTGGCAATTATTTATTATTGTATTGTACTCATTTTGAAGTAAAAATTATTTTTTCAATTGATCTTTATTAAAAATGATGAGCCGTTTTCCCTGCACAGCTTTAAGTTTATCTACTAGCAGGATCTGAATTTTCTTTCTGCTCCATCAGTCAGGGAGCTGACGGCTCCTTAACTAATCTCTGACCTTATAAACACTCATTGAAGCTCAATTCTTATCTTACTTATAAGAATGTGGCTTAAATAAGTATTTATGACTATTTAGTAATTTAGAGATAATTAAAGTGAAAGTACTATTCACACAGCTATAGAAAATCAGTTAACCCTTTGTGACAGAATTGTTCAATTTAAAAAAAAAAAACGATTGAAAAAAATTATTTTTAGCCCAAAATGAGTAAAATGCAAGCAAAAAATTATACATATCCTTTTAAGGACTTTATAATGACTAAGGATAGGCACTTAGCAAATGTGGTGACAATATTCAAAAAGGGGTCAAAAACAGAGGCTGGAAACTATAGGCCAGTAAGTCTAACATCTGTTGTGGGTAAACTCTTTGAATGTTTTCTAAGGCTACTTTCACACTTTTTAACTTTTTAACTTTTCCGGTATTAAGATCCGTCAGAGGATCTCGATACTGGAGTAAAACGCTTCCGTTTTGTCCCCATTCTTTTTAAATAGGGACAAAACTGGACAGAATGTTATGATTCAAAATGCATTCTGTTTCGTCTGGTTGCGTTGCAATACCGGAGAGGGAACCGCAGCAAGCTGCGGTTTTCTGTATGGCAATGACGCACAATGCTGATCCCTGCCGGATCAGGCAAAAACGCAAGTGTAAGACCTAGGAGTATCCCTGGAGTATCTCAATGAAAATAAGTGTATAAGGCTCTATCAGCATGGCTTCATGAGGAATTGGTCCTGTCAAACTAGTTTAATCAGTTTCTATATGACGTTCTATACTTGATCGGGGTGAGGCAGTGGATGTCGTATATCTTGACTTCTCCAAACCATTTGATACTGTGCCAAATAAAAGGTTAGTACAAAAAATGAGAATGCTTGGACTGGGAGAAAATGTCTGTAAGTGGGTAAGTAGTTGGCTCAGTGATAGAAAACAGAGGGTGGTTATTAATAGTACACACTCAGATTGGGTCACTGTCACTAGTGGGGTACCACAGGGATCAGTATTGGGCCCTATTCTTTTCAATATATTTATTAATGATCTTGTAGAAGGCCTGCACAGTAAACTAAAAATCTTTGCAGATGACACTAAATTGTGTAAAGTAATTAACAAGGAAGAGGACAGTATATTGCTACAGAGGGATCTGGATAGATTGAAGGCTTGGGCAGAGAAGTGGCAGATGAGGTTTAACACTGACAAATGTAAGTTGTAGAATAGATGAGACTGCACTCCAGTGATAAATGCTTTTTATGTTTTATTTAGCCGGACATGGTGGTGCAAATAAAGCAACGTTTCGGGCAAACAATGTGCCCTTCATCAGGCGAGTGATGTGCACGTATAAGGAGTGCAAGGCTGGCGTTGCACTCCTTATACGTGCACATCACTCGCCTGATGAAGGGCACATTGTTTGCCCGAAACGTTGCTTTATTTGCACCACCATGCCCGGCTAAATAAAACATAAAAAGCATTTATCACTGGAGTGCAGTCTCATCTATTCTACAAGTTTAAACAGTTCCAATCGGTGGAGTAGGAACTCAACGTGACTTGCACCCAATATTGGTCAAAAGTGTGACTGAGTGCTGTGGTCCCTACTAAGAATTGTATACTGACAAATGTAAGGTTATGCACATGGGAAGGAATAATGCAAGTCACCAGTACTTACTAAATGGTAAAACTGACATGGAAAAGGACCTAGGAATTTTAGTGGACAGCAAATAGCTGCCATTAATATCAGATCAGCCAGGGTTCGACTCTCGGTGTTCATCAGCTGTTTAAAGAGAATGTAGCGCTCGCCCAATTGCAGCGGTGAGCAGTATAATTACAACTATGCTGTCCCCATTTGCCTCTTTGGGATGGCTCCATCCTATTCATCAGTATATTTATTTCAGTATAATTTACTGATATCGTTATATAGTTTATATAAAAACTGGTCTGCTTTTTTCCCCTTGGTATTTGTGGTGGTGTTTCTGGGTGATGGCAGAGGGAACAGACCCCAAAACCCCCCCCCCCCCCCCACACACACACACACAATTTCATACAATTTATTTATTGCAGTGCCTCAGAACACAAGTTTCCTTATGCTTATGTTTCTATTCTGTTCTATATATACATGTACCACCTTTTCTGACAGCTTCTGTATAGCATTTGGTAGTAGGGAATATACATCTTCTTGTAGTTGCATGTTCCATATCTATAAATGAAAGTGCGTTTTATTGAGAATGCTGCACCTTTCATTTCACATTACTATTTGTGGCATTCTATGGTTAGTAACTATTCGGTTCAATCCGAATATATTCAAGCGAATTATGTATAAAAACAGCTATTTCCTGGCTGCAGAGAGCCTTTATAGTAGTGTAGAACACTGTGCCTTGCAGTAACACGCATAGGGAGTCTGCTTTGGTAGTGAAATAATACTGTGAGTCCGTATGACTTGCAGATGACAGGCGTCACTCTTAAAATCACTGCACACTTCACTTACTTGGGCAGTCACGGGGCCAAAACTGAACTCAGCCTTACAGGTAGATGTTAGCGTCAAGAAGAAGCGCACTCCTTTTACACCATCGTCAGCTGATGCAACATAGATGTCTACAGAACCTGTTCTATTAAACGCTTATAAAAGTAGAGCCCCCCTGACAGAGTGGAGAGGGTGTCAGCAGTAAGTTTGTGTTGACGTCACTGATTATTTTGCCCTTTATCTGATCGGTCAGAACAATAACCCCCAAAAAATGGATCCTGTCTGTTGAGCATTTGCCTTCACTCGGTCAGCATTTGGTCAGTAATCCATCAGTATTGCTAATGCAAAAAAAAAAAAAAAAACAGGAGTGGATCCAAAACAGAGATGACACGTGAACGGAATATTTGCATGTCTTCTGTGTTTTGTACCCACTCCTGCATTTGGCTACCAAATCACAAGCCAATTCTGATGGGACCATACAGGCCTTACATCTGCTACACAGAGAGGATACGTTTTGCGTCCCAATTTTCCTTCCTTCTGACAGATCAGAAAAAGGGTCAAATAAAAGATGATTTCAGCCAAGCCAAAACGGCAAAATAGTGGACCAGTCATGAAGTGGGGAGGGTGGGATCAGCATGAGAAGTCCACAGAGTCGCCCTATGAGATAGTGGTGAAGTGAAAGCAGCATGAAGAGGCCACAGAGTGGCATGATAACAGAGTCTATAGGTGGCAGCAGCATCAGGAGGAGGCCACAGGGTGGCACAATCACAGAGTTTGGAGGTGGCAGCAGCAACATCAGGAGGCCACAGAGTGGCACAACGACAGAGTGTGGAGGTGGGTGGCAATAACAGTACCAGCTACGATGGTGAGTGTAAGAAGGAGCACTTGGCATCAGATGTGTGGCATCAGGTGGGTGGCAGCATCAGAATAGCAGCTGAGGCAGGTAGCCAGAAGAAACCGGTCTCTTTTGTCAAGGTTTGGGTGAGGCAGCATGGATGATCTAATCTGATGCATCAGGCATTGGTGGGTGGAAATCCTGGCTGATCCACGCCTGATTCATCTTGACAAAGAACAGTCCACATTTTGGGTGGACAGGCGAGTTCTTCTTGGGGTAACTATGGCCCCCACCGCACCAAACACACGCTCTGATGCCACACTACTGGCCGGGCAGGACAGCTTTTGCAGGGCAAACTCTGCTAGTTGCAGCTGCTGCTGCTGGTAAGTATTTTCTTCACTATGCGGGTGAAGAAAGCTGCTCATCAGCGACTCTAGACTCAGGATGCTGCTAATAAAGCTGGTACTGCTCCTGCCACCCCACCCCTCCCCAGCAGCCATAGCAATGGAACATGAGCGCAGAGGGCCCACCGGTCAGACCTGCGAGAGGATGGACGATGGCGCAGATAAGCAGCGGCCAACTGACTACATAGGATATCTCTATAGTAATTCAATTTGTCCTTCCTCTCAACGGGTGTAAGAAGTCATCCCTCTGCCAAATGGTGACAATTCGGCTGTCACTACACAAGCAAGTGAGCATGCAGTGGGCCATTTGTGCAAGTGACTCGGAAGGACTCCCTGCCTCCATCTCCACTGCATACTGCCACGGTGTGTTTGGGTCCTCTGCCTCATCTTCCTCATCGCCCTGTAACTCCTCTGGCTGCTTCTGCTTTGTTTCTCCTTCACCTGTGTAGAAAAACCACCTATTTTGCTACACATTGCTTGTGCTCCAATGTCCTCCTCCAGTTCAGCCCCCACAGGGCACATGTGGCCGTGAAATTTTGGCGCTACGTCTCCAGTCCCCTGACCAGCCAGATTTACCAGCATCTGTTCCAGGACATGAAGCAGTGGAATGACATTGTTCATCCCGCAGTCCTGGCAACTGACAAATAAAGTGGCCCCCTCAAAGGGCCTGAGAAAATGGCAGTTGTCATTCATGAGCTGCCACTGGCTGACATCGAAGTTACACAGGGGAGTACTCGTTTATGGCCTTTCTCTGTTCGTATAGTCGGCCTAACATTTGAGTGGCAAATATTTTATTTCTTCACTAATACACGGAAAAAAGGGCTTTAAAACAGATCACTGCATCGCTAAGCACCAAATATATTTTGTTTTACTTTTGTCACTAATACACAACAAAAAGAGCTATAATTTTCGCCCTTCACCACGCAACAGCCAATGAGCCCTTTTTCCCCACTAATACAAGCCAAAAAATGCTTTAGAACATAAAACTGCACTGCACAAGGGCAAGTAAAACCTCCCCGACTGAACTCTGTTCAACACAAATGCTGTGGAATGATTTCTCCCTATCCTTTCCCTATACCTTGAGTAATCTTTCCCTGCACTTGTAAATCATTTTTTTTCACCACAATCAAGTCTTTTCTATCACTGTCCCTAGCACCTGCAGACATGTCTCTCCCTGCACTAAGCACACTGGTGAATGGCAGAATCTAAGATGGCCGCTGTATTTATAGGGCTGTGACATCACAGGGCTGGCTGGCTGTTGATTGGCTGCATGCATGTCAGTATGGGTGATTCCGCCTTCCCAGAGTTAGTTGCCCCATGTCCTCACACATGTAGCAGCCATTTTAGGAAAAAATTTGATTCGTTACCACGAAGCGCAAGGAAATTCGCATTCGGTGCGAATCAAATTTTCTGAAATTCGGATGGAATTCCACTTCATCGGCTTCCATTCGCTCATCTCTAGTAACTATGCTTGCAATGGAAAAAGTTGAAAAAAGTTGTTAGCTTACCTTCTTCAATCATATCTGGCAATACTTACGAACAGAACTTCAAGATCCCATTTTAAAGGGGTTTTCTGGGAGTTCGATATTGATGATGTATCCTCTGGATAGGTCATCAATATCTGATCGACAGTGACCTGAGGATATGTAATCAATTTTGCAATTAAGCATTTTCGTCTTTAACTCCCCGCCTTCCCAGAGCCATAACTTTTTTTATATTTCCGTTCACATAGCCTTATATTTAAACAGATTTTATAGAATTTTTGGTACAAAGTCATTTTAAGGAGTATACGTCCACAAAATAAGACATGAATATTTGAATGAGAACACGCAGGTATTCACATAGCCTTATGAGGGCTCATTGGCATACATACAGGGGTCGCACTTGCAACTGGGCCCGGCGCTCCAGGGGGCCTGGCCACATGTGGACCCACCCCCCAGGCTGGCAGGCCACCCTAAATCATGTTAAAAACCGCTGTACTCACATGTAATGGAGCACTCTGATGGGGCCCAGCATGAAGTACAGTGGCAATTTCGGGCCCTATCAGAGCGCTCCATTACATGTATAATATGGGGGTGGAGGGGGGTTTGCGCACACTCACTCACACCCGGCCGGCCGGCATTTTCTTTCCATAGTGAAGCAGGGAAGCCTCTCTGCTCCCTGCTTCACTGATCTTCACAGCTCAGGAGCTCCCCCTGCTGGCCGCACATCGTGCTGCTGGCTGTGGGAGGAGATCTGAAAACCCGGGAATCTGCCTTCAGCACAGCCAGCAGCGCGATGAGAGTGGGAGCCTGTCATCAGGGAAGAAGGTAAGTATGTTTTTTTTTTTTTCTAAAGTTGCAGACTGGGGGCAAAGGGCAAGAGGGGGGGCCATGACTAATTTGAGGGGGCACCTAAGCTGGCATACCTACTGTGAGGGGGACACATATGAAGGCATAACTATGAGGGGGCACATATGAAGGCATAACTACTGTGAGGGGGCAGGTAATCTGGCATAACCACTGTGAGCGGAACATATGGGGGCATATCTAATGTGAGGGACACATAATATGGCATAACTACTGTGAGGGGGCACATAACTGGGCATAACTACTGTGAGGGGCACATAACTGGGCATAAATATTTTGAAGGGGCACATAACTGGGCATAAATACTGTGAAGGGGCACATAATCTGGCATAACCACTCTGAGGGGGCACATATTTGGGCATATCTACTTTGATGGGGGCACATAACTGGGCATAAATACTGTGAAGGGGCACATAACTGGGCATAAATACTGTGAAGGGGCACATAACTGGGCATAAATACTGTGAAGGGGCACATAATCTGGCATAACTACTGTGAAGGGACACATCATCTGGCATAACTACTGTGAGGGGGCACATATCTGGGCATATTACTTTGAGGGAACACATAATCTGGCATTACTACTTTGAGGGGACACATATTCTGGTCCTTACTACTGTGAGTGGGCACATATTTGGCATTACTAGTGTGAGGGGCACATATCTGAGTATAACTACTGTTACAGGAACAAAGGTCGGCATTAGTACTGTGAGGGGCCTCAAGGTGGGCATTAGTACTGTGTGGTAGCACTAGATTACCCTGCTATACATTGGCATGGCTCAGTCTTACAGGCCCAGCACAGCGCCCCCTGCTGGTGATTTCACAGGGGCAGTCACCATCCCTTCCTGATGTGATTATTCTTTTTTTCTCACCACAGGGACCTTGTTCTGGATCCAGAGTGTAACTGCCATATAATTTATTTTTATTTTTTTGCTAAATTGTAAGGCAAGTGATAGGTAACATTTTTGTAATATACTTTATTTAGCCAAAATGTTTAATTTTAGTAGTAAACTGGGGCTGAAATGGCCCTTAGCAGCGCTCTCAGAAATGGGGGGGGGGGGAGGGCAACGGGAAGGGGGCCCCATGAATCAGTTTCACACCGGGGCCCCATGGATTGTGTGTACACCACTGTGAGGGCTAATTTTTTGCAAGACAAGTTGTACTTTCTAATATTACATGGAGAGCTGTGGTAAAATAGACCTGTTACCTTCAATATCCAGACCAACATAAAATGAGTAAAATTTATATTTATGGACAAATAAAACATTAAATAGTAACTAAACCTGTATCTAAACTTTTAATGTGTTCTCGCTAATGCCCTAATAAAACTATGTCTACTATACTTTATTAATCAATTTACTATTTTTACTACACTTTTTGCTACCTAAAGCACACCTTTCCCTGGTGCACTTAAAACTCTGTACACTGCTTAGCTGTTAGGAGTATGAAGTACATTTTATGAATGGGCAGCAGCAGCGCAGTGAGTACCGGCAGGAGCGCACATTGCTGCTCCTACCAGTGCTCTCTGGACTATTATTAACTCCTGACATAGCACTTGGTTACTCCTTTACTTTTTCCATTGGACACTAGGCGTAATAATAGGCTCCACTTCTTGGCGTATACAGATCACTTTACTGCAGTTACCTGCTTATCTGTCATTGTAATCCTGCATGTAATGATATCACCTCTGTGTATAGATAAGACACGATCTACCATCCACAATAGGTGATTGTCAAAGCATATTTATTCTTTCCTTATACAATGATCACTGTACAGGTCACAGAGAATGTCTGGAAATCTCTCCCGTTGAGGTCAATGGGGTCAGCTCCAGACCATTGTGTCTATTGCCCATGTGGCTGTCATAAAGAACCTCTTCTTTCACAGCATATAAAGCGCAGATCTTAATCTCATCTGCACTGGAATAAGATGTGGCAAATATATTAAAGGGGCTGTCTCACCAAATGACATTTATCATGTAGAGAAAGTTAATACAAGGCACTTACTAATGTATTGTGATTGTCTATATTGCCTCATTTACTGGCTTTATTCATTTTCTATCACATTATACACTGCTCGTATCCAGTGGTTACAGCCACCACTCCAGTGCAGATAAGAGGTGGCCGGGATGGTAGGTGCTGTGCATGCGTGCCTAAGTGCGCTCCCATGGTCCTGGTCATTAGTGAGGCCCGCACTTTTCCTTATAGTGTGCAAGCACGACCACCACTGCTGGATTGCAGGATGGCTGTAACCCCTGGGTATAAGCAGTGTATAATAATAATATAATGTGATGGAAAAAGGAATGAAGACAGTGAATGAAGCAATATGGACAATCACAATACATTAGTAAGAGCCTTGTATTAACTTTCTCTACATGATAAATGCCTTTTGCTGAAGTTACACAACCCCTTTAAGAGGCACATCATTGGCTGTCCATCTGTCACAAAATAAAATATATGCCAGCTATGAGCATAGATTTGCACTTTTAATTCATGCCAATGGGTGGCATAAATTTTAGTAGATCTACAGGACCGTGGGAGGCCCAACTTTCTCCATAAACCCCAGTCCACTTTCTAGTCACTTTTTAGAAGTGGCAAGAGATGTGTTAGAGACGCAATTTTTTTGCGCAAAAATGTCTTGCACCAAAAAATTTGTTTTTTTTTACACTAGAAAAACTGGTACATGCTCAATAAATTCTTGATAAATACATCCCAATTTGTTTCACTTGTAGAATTTTTCTTTTTTCTTGTGCCTTTGCCCTGATCTAGAATACGTGATTAAAATGATCTAGATAATGTAAGGGGAAAAAAAGGATTTTTTTGTAAATTTCAGACAAACATACGTGGTTGACAACTGTTAAAACATTATTGTAAAATTTCTTTTTTTAAGTGTATATACTTGTGTAGATTATAGGACTTAAAATAAGAAGACTCCTGTAGACAACTAATTGTTAGCCTGTGTTGAGTGCAGACAGTGCTTTGAGGTAGAGAACAAATTGCCTAGCAACCAATTGTAAGTAACCCTAGATTAGTCTTAACTGCTGCTCCTCAGGACAGCCTGCTAATGACATTTTGACGTGCTCTTGGAACATCTTAGTGCTATTGCAGCTATAATTTGGACCTATATTTCAAAATTGTGTACAAAATAGTGAATATGCAATATGGCTTGTACAACATGCACAGAGCATGGGAAAGCATTATTAACACAGTGATATTTTATTGAAATATCCCAGACAGAATAAGGTAAGAAAACGTCATCAGGAAAAATCATAATTCTACCTATAAAAACCCTGTAGAATTGGAAACTTCTTTATTAGCACAGATATACCTTCAAGATTTTGGTCAAAAGAAAGAGAAACATTAAGAGAAACAAAATAGAGTCTTGCAGGTATGACACCTTTTAATGGCTAACAAAAATAGAAGCACTGATGTTACATAGCGAGCTTTCAAGACAAGTTAGGTCTCTTCCTCAGGCTTAATATAACAAAGTATCTGAAGAAACAGCAATATATATATATACACAAAGGACAAAGAGAGACATAGTATAATAAATGGACATCTGAAATACAGAAATGACAAAAAGAGCTTGAAAAATGTGTCCTTAATTATGTTACAGATAAGTAGAAGTAAAGTTTAATAGTCTCTAAGTCGCTGTTGTCTCAGAGACCTGGTGACCCCATCTGTATCTGAGGCTGATCTTGTAGTGGGCCATAAATCCATGGGGCAAATTAATTCCTGTAGTCAGTGTGTCAAACAGTGTCATAAATTTATATCCCCAAATTCTTCTGGCTCCTTGAGATTTGAAATTGCCTTTTAATATGACTACTTTCATATGTTCTTCATTGTGTTGTAAACTACAAAAATGCTTAGCCACTGGAAAACGTGTCTCTTTGTGCAGCGATGAGACCTCATCCTTGCGATAAATAATAATAATAAGAAGAATAAAAAGTATTCTACAGTTTACAAACCAGCACCTGGATCTGAAATTGTTTGTAATTGCATGTAATTAAACATTTAGCACAGCCACTGAGCTATTCAATAAAATGTATCTGTGTAGCTCCACCTGCTTTGTTCTTTTTTTATTTCCTTCGGCCTGTCTAGTGTTTTGATCTTCAATTGAAGCAGGATGATAGCCCTGGTGTAAAATCGGTCCTGTCCCTGTCTGATGGGCTGAGACAGATACGATTATATCTGATGGGCCTGACTGTAGGTGATGGACTTTTTAATTTGTTTTGGGTGAAAGCTTTCCCATTTGAGGTATGTAGGCCGATCAATAGGTTTTCAATAAAGGAATGTCTTTATTGAGCTGTTCTGAAATTTTATGGTGCTGTCCAGAAAGCTAATTTTTGTATTTGAATAGTTGAGGGTCAGGTTCATGCTATGAAATTCTTCGAATCGTTTATGGAATTTATTAGTTCATGCTAAGAATCAGTCCAGAAAATTAGGACATCATTAATGAAATGAAAGTGGGCCAAGGGTTTGATAGGGCAGGATACCAAGAAGTCTTTCTCCAGTTTTGCCATGAAAAGGTTTGCGTATTGAAGTACCATTTTGCTGCTCATGGCAGCTCCAGTGCATTGTACATATATATATATTTGCCAAAAGAGAAATAATTGTGAGTGAGAATGAATTCTGTGAGTTGTAGTACAGAATTGGAGACAATGCCATTAGCCTCTAGATATACTTGGTAAGAAGTTAATCTGTCACTATGTGGGATGCTAAAATATAAGGATTCCACATGGTTGCCAAGATGGTACCTTTAGGGAGGGGACCTATGGATGCAGTTTGTTTAATAAATAATGTATGGGAATAAAACTTTTATTTCTCATTACCTCAAAATTGTAGCTTTTTAGGGAGGGGACCTATGGATGCAGTTTGTTTAATAAATAATGTATGGGAAAAATTTTTAATTCTCATTACTTCAAAATTGTAGCTTTTTTTTTAATTCAAAGGTTGTGATAATTTTTCATATATTTATATGGACACCTTTACTTCATTTTCATTTTTTATTATTGATTTGTGTGTAATTTGTATTAAAAAACATTTTTCTAATTAGGTTAACTATTTGTGGACTACTGGACAACTTATAATGTCTGGCAAGAAAAATATTTGGCAAATGACAGGAAATTTCTGTACGTCCTTGCAGTGTCTGCAGCTGCACAGGCATTGTGCACAGAGAAGGAAGAGATGGTTTATTACTGCCCCTACCTTCCCAATTACTGTATACACGATTCTCGGTGAGTGCCATGTATATGGCTATTTTTCCGTCTGCCCCATAGAAATGAATGGGAGCAGGGCCCGCGCGTGCGCTGTGCGCTCCCATTCACTTCTATAGGAAAAGTGCTTGGCGGTGGACGAACTCCGGGAAATCCGAGGTCCTCCAGCCACAGCTCTCCCCTCTCAGTTCTCGTTGTAGGTGTGGGTCCCAGAGGTAGGACCCATACCTATCAGACAATGGGGGCATATCCTAGCAATACGCCCCCATTGTCTGAGATGGGAATACCCCTTTAAGGAGAGGACAAGGACTAAAACACAACTTTCACAATATGTGTTAAAACTACTATAGTTCCCAAATGTTCATACCTGATAAGGAAAATAAGAGATTAGATATCTGATGTGGTCTGGAGAAAGGGCTCTGCAGAATATAGGATGCTCTAGTCCAGGGGTACTCAACTGGTTGCCTGCTGTCCGGACCCCTGCGCAGTGACGTGCTAAGTATGGTGGTCTCAAGGGGGTGCCAGAGTCCGGAAGCAATGAGCTCTTCCATAAATGGAAGCGCTCATTGCTGCAGCGCTGGAAGCTGTGGTCCTGTCACTCAACGCTCAGCTCCCTGCGCTCCTTCCCTCCTTCAGGCTGGAGGCACACCGAATGGTGAAGCAGGAAGACTTGTGCCCGCTCCACCATTCAGCCTGCAGGCACAGATCGCACTGTCAGGACTTGTGGGCGGAGTCTGAAGCCCAGAAATCTGCATAAGTTCCACCCACACAGTGCTGCAGAGTGATCTGTGCCTGGTCAAGATGAGTAGTTACTGTAGTTTTTGGTTTTTTGTTTAGTTTTTTTTATAACACAGAGGTGGCACAATGGGCATTTCTAATGTGAAGAAGCACAATGAACATTTCTACTATGGAGGGGGCACAGTGCACAGAGGGCATTACTACTCTGAAGGGGACACAATGGGAATTACTTGCACAGAGGGCAGTATTACTATTAGGGTCCATTCACACGTCTGCAAAATGGGTCCGGATTCATTTTCAATAAGGCCGCAAAAGATCCGCATCTGCACTTCCGTTCCACATCCGGACTTCCGTTCCGCAAAAAAATAGAACATGTCCTATTCTCGTCCGCAGACACAGATAAGAAAAGGCATTTCTATTATAGTGCCGGGCATGTACGGTCCGCAAAATGCGGAACGCACATATCTGGTGTCCATATTTTGCGGATCTGCAATTTGCGGACTGCAAAACACTTGCGGACGTGTGAATGGACCCTTAAGGGGGCACAATGGGGATTGCAACTATGGAGAGGGTACAGAGGACATTGTTACTGTGAAGGAGGCATAATGGGCATTACTACTATTAAGGGGGCACAATGGGCATTATTACTTTGAAGGGGGTACAATGGGCATTACTACTATTAAGGGGAATTATTACTATGAAGGGGGCACAATGGGGATTATTACTGTGAAGGGGGCACAAAGAGGGCATTAGAACTGTGAAGGGGGCACAGATAGAGCATTACTACTATGAAGGCGCACAGATAGGACATTACTACTGTGAGAGGACACTTAGGGTATTCATACTCTGTGGGGGAGGAACTAAGGAGGCATCGCAATGTTTCAGGGGCACTAAGGAGTATCATAATGTGTGGGGGCACCAAGGGATCACCTTGCTGTGAGGGTGCACTTAGGGGTATCGTACTCTGTGGAGCACTAAAGGGATATCATACTGTCTGAGGGGCATTAAAGGGTCATCATTATTGTTAGGGGGCACTGAAAGGACATCTGGTCGGCAGAAAGGAGATTAGGTGGGCTTGGTGTTGTGGATTTTTGTAAAAAAAATTATAATGATAATGCAGCGCTACACGCCAATGGTGTTGTCCCTCATATATTTTTTTGTTTTGCAGCTCAGACCTTCATCCTACAGCAGACTCAGGTATGTGGACCTCTACAAAAAGTACTTGAGTACCCCTGCTCTAGTCAGTCTAGGGTCGCCCTTCTCAGGACAGGTGCTCTGCTTTACCAGGCTCCCATAACTGAAAAACTATTTAGTGGTCAGACCATATCAAATATATAATCTGGTAATTCTCCTTTTTCGTTATGAACTCATTCAGAGACTACAACGTTAGCGTTACGCGTATTACAAGTTGTTTGAGCCAATGTTCTTTCCTTTATTAGGATATATTCCCACACCCTTCCCGTCTAACATGTGATCACTGTGTACCGGGTAATTGCAATGGCTTTTGGGCCTTAGAGTATGAGGTCAGCTCTGCAGTGAGACAAATAAAAAATAAAATTAAAAAAAAATAACAGAAAGAGGTCAAAATTTCAAAAGATATTCTAGTCATAATTTGTGCTGTTAAAAGTAGATGATGATATAAAAAAGTCCCATTTATCATTGAAAAAAGGACACAAAAATGATTTGAATAACTGAATGTAAAAAATGTGTCTGGTCATGAAGGTGATAAAATGGGCTGTTTAAATTAAAAAATGTAGCTTTATTTGGCCTCTGCAACTTAAAGATATACATACTACACAGCCAGCTGCAGGGAGCCGTTCACTAGCAAATCTTTCAAGCTGGTTGATGGCTGGGGTCTCCAGCGCCTCTCTAGCCTCACCTGAAATATCTTCTCTGCTGGTTTATGACTAAATAAAAGTTTTCAACTCCGCTTAGGTGAGGTGTCTTTAGTATGTTTTTGTTTCTTTTATGCAGGATAGTAGACCTTATGTGGGATGCTACATTTAAGGCCTCTTTCACACGGGCGTCATGTTTGACGCCCAGATAAGAGGCGGGTGCGTTGCGGGAATATGCGCGATTTTCCTGAGCGGGTCCAAACGTTTGTAATGCATTTTGCACGCGCGTGAGAAAAATCGCCATGTTTGGTACCCAGACCCGAAGCCGGACTTCATCACTGAAGTCCGGTTTCGGGTCTTCTGGAGAATTTATTATTTTCCCTTATAACATGGTTATAAGGGGAAATAATAGCATTCCTAATAAGATGGACCATGTGATTGGACCATGTGATATGACGTCATCACAGGTCCTTTAGTTCTTAGCTGATGCTGGGAAAGAGAGGACAGATCGCAACTACGCGATCAAGTGGCTAAGGTAAGTTAACTTTTATTATTTTTAACCCCTTCCACTTCATTTTACTATGCATTCTTTATTAGGAATGCTATTATTTCCCCTTTGTTATAAGGGAAAATAATAAATTCTCCAGAAGACCCGAAACCGGACTTCAGTTATGAAGTCCGGCTTCGTGTCTGGGTACCAAACATGGCGATTTTTCTCACTCATTTTCTCATTTTTCTATAACCATGTTATAAGGGAAAATAATAAAGATCTGGTCCCGTTGCTAAGCAACCACGCGGGAAGATCGCACTGCATCCGCACTTGCTTGCGGATGCTTGCGATTTTCCCGCAGCCCCATTCACTTCTATAGGGCCTGCGTTGAAAAACGCACAATATAGAGCATGCTGCGATTTTCACGCAACGCAGAAGTGATGCTTGAAAATCACCGCTCGTGCACAGCCCCATAGAAATGAATGGGTCCGGATTAAGTGCAGATGCAATGCGTCCTCCTCACACATTGCACCTGCGCGGAAAACTCGCCCGTGTGAAAGGGGCCTAACATATATATACATATATGGCGCTGGGAACTGGATCTGAAATAAGCTGCAGGGGTCCTGCAGTCACCGATAGCTGGACCACTGCAGTATGTGCTGGCATCGGTGAAAACGCAGCTGCCGGCACATTAACCCTCTCATGGCCGCGGTCAGTGCTGACCGTGGCATATGCGGTAGCCTCACGAGTCCCGGGTGTCCATCGAGTCCCTGGGCTGCTGTGACGGGGACCCAATGGCTGGGACGGCAGCCCGATGCCTTCCTTGGGCATCATGGATGCATTCTCTGTCAGCCTGTGAGATCCAGCCCCCTGGATCTCACAGGAAGCAGGCTGTAAGTGTATTATGCTCAGTATTACACTTACAGCCAATGCAATAAAATACAGATAGAAAATTAAAAGTTTCAAATAGAAAGAGTCCTTTTCCCAAAATAAAGTAAAAAAATTGTAAAAAATTGAAAAAAGAAAAGTATACATATTAGGTATCGCCGTGTCTGTATCGACCTGCTCTATAAAAAATATCACATGATCCACCCCGTCAAGTAAACGCCGTAAAAATAAAAAAACAACTAAAAACAATGCCAAAACAACCATTTTCTGGTCCCTTTACTTCACAAAAAGTGTAATACCAAGTGATTAAAAAGGCATATTTAGCCCAAAATGGTACCAATCAGGGGCGTAACTACCTGGGAAGCAGGGGAAGCAGCTGCTTCGGGGCCCGGGCTTACAGGGGGCCCGGCAAGCACGTGTTGTCCTCACTCCTCTCCTCCCCTGGGTAATCATCAGCACGTGTCCTCACTCCTCTCCCTTCGCTAATTACTCAGTGAATCGCAGTGTACTCTCGCCCTTGCCTACTTAAAACTTATTTTTTCTTTCTTTCAGAAAAGCTTGCCCTGGGGATCGAACCTGCGACCATTAGGTTCAAAGGCAAGACACTTAACCACAAAGCCATATGAGCTGATAAGCCAGATAGCTAAAAAAAAAAAGTAAGACCTCTAGATGTGGAGAACTTTGATAGTGTATCCATACACATTACAGCTGCACCAGCACATTGTATATGGATGTAGCAGAGCTTGGTGTGTTGGGGCAGCTGTAATGTGTATAGATACACTATCAAAGTTCTCCTTATCTAGAGGTCTTATTTTTTTTTTTTAGCTACCTGGTTATACAGCTCATATGGTCTTGTGGATAAGTGTCTTGCCTTTCATCCTAATGGTCACAGGTTCGATTCCCATCACAAACTTTTCTGAAAGACAGGATTTTTTTTTTTGTTTTTTTTTTAAATACTGGACTTTTACTTTACTACCACAGGGGAGGAGGGGGCTATTGGCACTATAATATTGGCAAATGGGGGGAGAGATAGGCACTTCATATTGTCACACACATTAGGGGGCAGGGGAGAGGATGGCACTATGATATTGGGATGGGGAAGACAGAGGCACTTGATATTGGCACATTATAGGGGGCACTATGGGGAGAGGAGCACTATGGGGGCATCTGGTGCTATATGGCTGGCTACTGGCACATTATAGGGTGGGTTTATATGGCTGACTACTGGCACATTATAGGGGGTTATATGGCTGATTACTGGCACATTATAGGAGGGGTTATATGGCTGACTACTGGCACATTATAGGGGGGTTATATGGCTGGCTACTGGCACATTATAGGGGGGCTGGGGGGCTATATGGCTGACTACTGGCACATTATAGGGGGGCTATATGGCTGGCACATTATAGAGGGGGAGCGAAACGCGCGGGTAGGGGGGGCCCAATACAAAAATTTGCTGTGGGGCCCAGTCATTTCTAGCTACGCCCCTGGTACCAATCAAACCGCCATATCATTCCGCAAAAAATGAGACCCTAACTAAGACAATTGTCAAGAAATAAAGGGCTCTCAGAAAATGGCAACACAAAAACAATATTTTATTCTGTTCAAAAATGCTTTTACTGTGTAAAACTTAACACAAATAAAAATAAGACACATTGTGTTTTGCCACGTCCGTAACAACCTGCTCTATAAAAATATCACAGATGCCCACTCAGGTGAATGATGTAAAAAAAAAAAAAACTATGCCAAAACAGCCATTTTTTTCACCTTGCCTCACAAAAAATGTAATACCAAACGATCAAAAATTCTTATGTACCCCAAAATGGTACCAATGAAAATGTCACCTTATCCTGCAAAAAATAATCCCCCACATAAGACAATCACTCAAAAAATAAAAACCAATGGCACCCTTAGACCAATCCATCAAAATCTATGCTGCAAAAGCCATATGGCGCTCCTTCTGTTTTGAATTCTGCCATGTGCCCCCCAGCAGTTTACCACCACATATGGGGTATTTCTGCAAACTGCATAATCAGAGTATTGTATATTGAGGTTTATTTTGCTGTTAACCCTTGCTGTGTTGCAAGAAAAAAATGATTACAAAAAAATCTACTAAAAAAGTTTTAAAATTTTGAAACTTCACCTCCATTTTCCTTTACTTCTTGTGGAACACCTCAAGGGTTAATAAATTGTAACATCAGTATTGAATAATTTGAGGGGTGTAGTTTCTAAAATGGGGTAATTTATGGGTGGTTTCCATTACGTAAGCCCCTCAAAATCACTTCATAACTGAATTGGTGTTTAAGAAAATGGTTTGGAAATTTTGTTGAAAATTTGAAAAATTGCTTATAAAATTCGAAGCCTTCTAAAGTCCCAAAAAAATAAAATGACATTTGCAAAATTATGCCAACATAAAGCAGACATATGGAGAATGTTGATTGATAACTAATTTATGAGGTATTTTTTCAAATTTTTGGTGAATTTTGGAGTATTTTATAAATAAAGGGGAAATATATCGACTCAAATTTGCCACTGTCATGAAGTACAATTTGTCACGACAAAACATTCTCAGAATGGCTTGGATAAGTAAAAGCGTTCCAAAGTGAGACATGTCAGATTTGCAAAAATCGACATGGGATTTAAGGTAAAAAGTGGCCCGCTACTGAAAGGGCAGAAAGGTTACACATATGCTCTAAAATAGTCATAGATTAATTAATGGTCTGCTGTTACCACTCTTGCCCTTGTACTGGTATTACAATTCAATCCTATTACTTAAAAATCCTTACAGGTACCCAATATATTTATATATATTTCATGTATATATCCCTCGCCTTCTTAATTTTTCTTTCTATAGAGCAAAGATATCTAAAATGTTAATGACATTAATATGTGTCAAAAGTGGAAGTTGTGATATCCAAATGTGATAATAATACCAGTGTTTCCAATGAGAAAGAGAGACATATTCTCTTCCCATAGCCAATAGATAATTGTATTGCCTTACTATATTTCAGTTTCATAATGAACATTTAACATTTTTTAGTTGTTGCTATGAACTAAAGTCTTTCTAGAGTCTTTCTATTATTTAATTCCTAGGATAAACTTTTATCCCAGATCAGGTAGATCTGGTGCCTTCTTTATGATTACCTTGCTATGCTGCAAGGATAGCACACACATAAACTAATTATAAACCACTAATATTTGAACTTAAAAAAGAATGCAAAGAGTAAAACTAAATTGTCACAGATCTAAGCAGGGGTGTAACTATAAGGCCCCATAGCAAAATAAGATAAGGCCCCCATCACTTAGTGTAAAAAAATGAAAACCGTAGCATAAGTAGTAATAATTAAGTTAAGGTATGTATAATAGCACCATATATCAGAAAATCCACTTTATAGGAAAAAGCTGTCATACTACTTTTTTTTTGGGCCAAATTCTACAGTCCTACTTCTTTCCATCTGTCTTCTGCTGACACACGTTCGGTAGGAGGAGAATCAGACTACACTTGATAGTTTGCGTAATGATTTTGTAATTAAGTTTATACGCAATCTTTCTTTATCTTCTTTTAAGATGCACTGGATCAATGAAACAAAACAAATTACCTTTTAACCAGCCCCGTTTGAATTCAGTAGTAAATCTTTATGCAGATAACTCCTCTAGTGGTGTCTACAGGCATCCAAAGTTGTATAATTTTATTATGAGCGCTTGAAGAAAAGCAGGGGTTTTGGACCTCTCTAACAGAAAAATGGAGTGCCAACACGAAAGATTTGTAAGTAAATTATTAGCCCGGAAATTAGCAAATAAAAGCACGGGAGGATTGGTTATAGACCATACAAGGCAATGGGGCCACCTGAGTGCTCTTCATGGCCACCAGCCAGGTACATACGATCTGATCCTCTCAGCATTAATGCTAGAAGCATCAGGTAGTCGCCCTCCTGAATTAAACTGTATTGCCGTCCTCAGGATGGTGATAAAGTTGAATTTTGCAGTGGTAGTATTTTGGGGCAATTTGAGGTATTGCTGGCCCCCGCCAACTACTCTTGTCCCTACCTACCTGGGCTACCCAGCCTTTTGTCAATTCGAACCTACCTACGACATAGGGCCACTTTTTTTTTTTCCAGGGCCACTTAAAGTTCCTAGTCCACCCCTCACTTAAAGTGTACAGTTTATAGTGGCAGTTTCAGAAATTCTTACATTTTTATGTTGGCTAATTTGAAACCATTTATTTGAATTTTGGCAAGCTCCCAAGATGCCGGGAAACCATCTCATTACTTATTACACTCATGATGTCTTCTTTAGTCAAACAACACAATATGGGAATCAGACCTATAGGGATATGACACAAGAATGGTACACAAGAGCAAACGGGAGCTCAAAGTTGAATATGTTATTTCGATGGTATATAATTGTAGATTTAGAAGCTGTGGGCAAGAAGGCAAGCAATTTCACATAACATACAGTTGCCCCCCTGTAAAAATTGATTTAGACTTGGGGTTTATCATTTACTTATTCGGATGTAATTGTATTTTTAATAAATGTTTAGTGACATATTTGGACAAGTCACTGTGATAGCACATTTTTATATGATTTTCCAGGCCAAAAGTAAGGCCTTTAGGGAACTTTTTTGTTAGGGGAGCATAAAACTGTACTCTTGTAATTTATTTCTTTTTATTTTTCTGGTTATAGGATTCTGATCCCAAATGGTCTATTTCTAAAATAAGCCTTATTTGGCTAGTTTTTTGCTCCATAAAAGAGACAATAATAGCACTAGGCAGATTAATTCCCACAAAATGGAGATTTGGCCTTTTTCTTCATTAAAACATTCAAATTTAAAACCAAGTGAATATCTTATACTGTGAAAGAAATGAGACAGCTTTTAGTAATAAAAATCTGATATTTCTTTAAATGTGAAATAAATCTAATACACTGGAGGGAGAAAGGATATAGAATATTGAAATGCCACCAGAATTAGACACACATATAACAATTGTAGCACGATAATGATTATTTAGAACAGGGGCCAGAATAATGGCACAGGCAAGGGACTGTGTTTTATACCCTCAGCCATACTTGAAATAGCTCAATTTAATGAGCGAGTGAAAATGGCATTCCAATATATAGCTTTTTTTTTACAAACTTTCCTGTGTGGCCTCTGCTCTGAGATTTACTTCAGCTTGTTGGGGAAGATTTCTTTTAAGCATGACTGCAATATTCACGGATTCTTGTAAAACATGTATTTTACACATGGACATCATAAATATGTCACTCAGTCTGAACACCATATATTTCAATATACAGACAACTGGTATAGATTGATAATTTTCCTTCATTTCCTTTCACACTGTAGATATTAAACTGCCTCCAGCCACCACTAAGGGGAGCTCAGTGCACAAAAATTTATATAGCTACCATTGAACTGGCTACCATTGAACTTCTCCATCTCTCCCTAGCTTTAAACATCTCTTGTAGCATTTACAGGAAAATGCTCTAGCTCTACACTGGGAAGCAAACAAAGTTGAGCCCACTCTCTCCACGGCCCCCTATAGCAGTGGCATGGTTTGCCTCCACGGTGATAATACCACTGTCACCTACCTCTCTGTAAAACACCATTACATATCATACTCAGACATTCTGGCATTCAGCTGGCATCCTCAGTCATAGAGACATAGAATCATGAATATATGGTTGGGTATTCCAGGCCAATATTGACTGGTATGGTGCATTTAGATACAACAGGCAATTATTGGGAAGGACAGTTCCCTCCTGATAATTGCCTCCTCTTCAGTCAAGGTGTAGAGCTGCATTGTATGGGGATAAGTGATGGCTACTGCTATCATTTGTCCTCATATAGATTCACTGTTTCTGGAAGCAGATTAGTGTTCACACATCTGCTGCCCGCAATCAATAATTTAATGTGTTGCAGGAAAAATCATTTCACCAGATGAACAAGCATTTTGCTCACAGCTCTGTAATACCATCAACACAGAACTGCCCATACCATTGTTTCCACTATGCAAATCTACCCATAGAATTGAGCCATCCATATAGCAGTGCCCTTATAAATAGGCCTGCAGAACAGTGGCAAGAATGGTATAGCCACGGTACTCTAATAATAAGATATAGCCAGGATCTTGCACTGCCACCTACTGCAGCCATTAGTAATCAGCATACCTATCCACCTCCAATCTCTGTAGTAGACATCAGCAGATGGGATCCCAGATGTGTTGCTTTGTGTGCCTGTGGGTATATTAGATAAAGCCATTAAGTGTGAAAAGCTACTAGAAGACACCCTCTAACCAAACCAAAATGCTGCTTCATTTCTGCTTTTCTTGGCTATTTGCAAAACAGTCAGTTACCAATATTATATTATTTTAGGTTTGAGCTGAACTGTAATAGAAGTTATTAAATACACTTTCTTCCCCCCCCCCCCCAGCAATACCCAGAGAATCAGTGTAGTATGCAGATGTTCCAAGAAGCATGGACAACCTGCTATATACAGTGAAAAACAAACAATTCATATTATTTGTACTCTGAACTAAAAACTGTCTGGGATTTTAATTCCCATGTGGTAAAGCAAAACGAATGATCAGCTTTTGAACCTGTGAGGTTTTAAAATCCTGTATTACTTCCACCTAGTCCTCGAGAGTGTGACAGGCACGTTAGATGTTCAGTAATAGTGGCTCTGAGGCTGGTATAATTGTGGAGGAAAAAGGCAAATATATGTTTTTCCTGGGATTGCTGATATATCATATTTACTGGCTCATAGCTTACTTCTTTTTATTACAGACATATAAAGATACTGGAATCTGAAGTAATAACTTGCTGCACTGACATGCCCATAGCAAAGACGATAATTAAGATGGTCTACTTTTAGATCAGCATAGCCTTCATCATTAAACAGCACCTAATAATGACATACTATATCACAGTGAGAGAAATTTTAAAGAGGACCTGTCATCTCTCTTGATGTGTCTGTTTTAGTAACTACTTGTATCCACCTTGTAATGGGGGTGTAGCTGGACAGCTAAGACATGTCCTAGGTTGCTAATATGGCTTATATGTTTATACAGCTAGACCTGCTAATAACCTTAATACAGTTCATATGTTTACATGTTAAAGACAGAAAGCAGAGTTATTTACAGTGACCTCATGTTTTTGGATGTCATGTAACAGTTATATATTGTGTTCACAGAAGCAGAAAAGATAATATGTGTTTGAGATTCATTATATGACTGTAAGATAAGCTCAATGACACAGCACAATTGTTAGCAGAAAGCATAGAGTTAAACTGTTGTTGCTGCCCAGGAGTCTTGGCCAATCACAGCCAGTCTCACACTGAGCAGGACTCTTGGCCAATCACATCCAGTCAGGAGTCTTGGGCAATTATAGCGAGCCTTCCACTCAGCCTGTCTGGGAAATTCCCCTAGCAGGAGCTTCTAGAATTCATTACACCAGAGGCGAGAAGCTGAACAGACATTTACTCCACTGAGAGTTCAATTTTATGGAAGCAAAGAGGCCACAATAGGTATTTAATACAGTAATAGATGTTCCTATTGTTAATGTAATGATTAGAGCTGTATACTGAACTAGTTATATGTGTTTACTTGCAGTTCCACCAAATGAACGGTATGAAAATAGCAATCTAGAAATAGCAAATAGCAATCTCCAAATTGCGATCAAATTGCATAAAAGCATTCAAACTACAAAACTACATACAGTCTGCGAACTGCTCATACCAGATCATATAGAGCAAGTAAAACTATTGGTTAAGCCTCAGATATACCTCTCAGAGAGATCATAAAGTGCTTAAATAACTTAAAGTAGGAGTATAGATGCTGAATATATAAAAAATTATTCAACCCCCAATGCTGTAAAGGGTTTTAGGGAATTTAGTGTACATTTGTAATTGTGTTCAGAATGAAATCTTACAAGGACTTTTTAAAGAACCAAATGCAACTAAAATGACATCAATTGTTTTTGTAATACAGTATTAAATGTTTTTTTTGTGATTTCTTCATTGACACAATTATTCAACCCCTTAAAGACTACCACTCTTAAGAACAGAGGTTCATTCAAGTGTTTTCGATCAGGTATTAAAAAAACACCTGTGGATGTCAAGGAGCAGCAATCAAGCATAATAAGCACCAATTAGGCGGATTTAAAATGACTGTGATACTCAGCTCCTTCTAGACATTTACTGGTGTGTTTACAGACATGGTGAAGTCAAAAGAATGGTCCAGGAAGACAAGAGAAGAGGTGATTTCTCTTCACAGGAAGGGCAATGGCTATAAGAAGATTGCAAAGATGTTAAACATACCAAGAGACACCATAGGAAGCATCATTAGCAAATTCAAGGCAAAGGGCACTGTTGAAACGCTGGCCATAGTGATGTGGTTTTCCTCACCCACTGGTGTGATAGCCTACAGCCAATATATATTTTTTCTACTTGATACCCGGGACATTGTTGCTATAGGGGTGAGCGTGTTTGCTACCCCTTCGGCATAGCAGCGTCGTACCGCTGCCCCATAGGGTATTGTAACCTATTATGGACTTCTTTTCCTTTTACCCTCGCTAAAAGACCCAGCCTATTTGGCTATTTGACACAAGCTTTTTGAGCCATTATACTATTGGCCATTTATTTTTACACGTCTTGATCCCCTGATGAACTATCCAGGAGAAACGTGTCACGTCGGGAGCAAGATCTTTTTAATTTAGGGCTATTAAAGGGACAGGCCCCCTATTTAGGGTCAGGTATCCGGACGGGGTCGCCCCTTTCGGGGCGGGTGCTCTGTGTAGACAGGCAGGGAGCAATTAGCCCCTTCACCTTTCTACCAGGGCTTCCTAGGGTTTACTATCTCCCTACCTTGACCCCCTCCTTGCCATTGCCTTCCCTACCATCCACATAGGACCCCTCATCTGCACCAGAGGACGGCAACTGCCATCCTGCACATTATTTGTGTACCGGGGAACCTGTGCTGAGATTTACGTTGTGGTGAGCTCGTTCCATTTTTTACTGTGCACGGTTTAATGATAGCCTCACTATAATCAATTGTTTGTTTGTTCTGTTTATGTTGATGCACTATTTTATCATTATTTAGTAAAAGTTACGTTTTAATGTCTCCCATTGCCTCGGTTTAGTCCGTGGTTATCTGATTTGATAGTGTTCTGTGGACTAATGAAACAAAATTAAAACTGTTTGGGCCCATGGATCAATGCTATGTTTGGAGGAGGAAGAACAAGGCCTATGAAGAAAAGAACACCTTGCCTACTGTGAAGCATGGCGGGGGCCAATCATGCTTTTGGGCTGTTTTGCTTCTACAGGTACAGGGAAGCTTCAGCGTGTGCAAGGTACCATGAATTCTTTTCAGTACCAGGAGATATTGGATGAAAATGTGATGCAGTCCGTCACAAACCTGAGGCTTGGGAGACGTTGGACCTTTCAACAGGACAATGATCCCAAGCATACCTCCAAGTCCACTAGAGCATGGTTGCAGATTAAAGGCTGGAACATTTTGAAGTGGCCATCGCAGTCACCAGACTTAAATCCGATTGAGAACCTCTGGTGGGACTTAAAGAAAGCAGTTGCAGCGCGCAAGCCTAAGAATGTGACTGAACTGGAGGCTTTTGCCCATAAAGAATGGGCAAACATACCTGTAGATCGCTGCAAGACACTTGTGTCAAGCTATGCTTCACGTTTAAAAGCTGTTATAACTGGAAAAGGATGTTGTACTAAGTACTAAGATTGAATGTCACTTGGGGGTTGAATAAAACTGATAATGATGTGAGCACAGAAAAGACATTTGTGGTTATTTCATTATAAATGTTATGTTATATTTCTCTGACTTACAAGTGCCTCTTTGATTTAATTGTAAACAAGATGACTGAAATGATCAAAATCAATGTCAAACTGGCCAAAACACTCAATTTCAGTGGGGGTTGAATAATTTTGAACACAACTGAACACAAATTTTGAACACAACGGTCCCCCTGCACAGTCTGACACTGGCAGCACTGATTGGATAATTTCAAACTGTGTAGGGAAAACCCCAACAAGTAACACCAAGTGGACCTTCATTGAGCCATTTAATTGAGTAATGACACAAGATTAAGTCATGATAATAGATGTTCCAAAATTATTATTACATGGGGGATGCAAGTAGTTACTAAAACAGACAGGTCAGGAGAGGTCACAAGTCTTCTTTAAGAGACCAGTATTGTCATTTTTATTAACACACTACTTGTTACGCTGCTGGCCAGGACCTTAAAGATTTCACCCACTCGTGAGCATAGTAGGCGCCATACCTGCTGGGTGCCTGCTGTTTTACAGCAGGTGTGATACAGCAGGTATCCAAGACTAATGTCCACAACTGACGGCAATGTAGATAGCAGACCTTTAACCCATCAGATCCTGTGGTCAATTTGACCACGCAATCTGTACAAGCAAAAACCAGGAAGTGCGCACTTCTGGTTATGCTCCGGCTACCCCCAGTGAGGATTGGGGAAGCCGGATGCAGTATGTGGCAACCCCTGTCCTTCTAAGTGACAAGAGGCTGCCATACATTAGTTTGTATGGAGCCCATGCCTGTGGCAATGCTCCATACCAATACAATCTATTTCTCATACACTTCAATGCTTATGCATGAGAGAAACAATCTGATGATTGCATGTTATATCATAGAACCTGGCTCACCCTTTCTGTAGTCTTTCTAGCATTCTATAGTGATATTATAGAACTTGGCTTACCCTTTCCAGCATACTATAGTGATATCATGGAACCTGGCTTACCATTTATTTAGTCTTTCCAGCATTCTATAATGATATCATAGAATCGGGCTTACCCTTTCTTTAATACTATGGTGATATAATAGGACCTGGCTTACCCTTTGTTTAGTCTTACCAGCATACTATAGTGACTGATATCATAGAACCTAACTTACCCCTTTTTTTTTTTTTTTTTTGTCTTTTCAGCATACTGTAGTGATATCATAGAACCGTGATTACCCTTTCTTGAGTCTTTCCAGCATACTATAGTGATATCATAGAACCTGGCTCACCCTTTCTGTATTCTTTCCAGCATTCTATTGTGATATTATAGAACTTGGCTTACCCTTTCCAGCATACTATAGTGATTTCATAGAACCTGGCTTACCATTTATTTAGTCTTTCCAGCTTTCTATGGTGATATAATAGAACCTGGCTTGCCCTTTCTTTAGTCGTTCCAACATACTATAGTGACTAATATCATAGAACCTAACTTACCCTTTCTTTATTCTTTCCAGCATACTGTAGTGATATAATACAACCCTGATTACCCTTTCTTTAGTCGTTCCAGCATTCTATTGTGATATTACAGAACTTGGCTTACCCTTTCCTGCATACTATAGTGATATCATAGAACCTGGCTTACACTTTCTTTAATACTATAGTGATATAATAGAACCTGGCTTACCCTTTCTTTAGTCTTTCCAGCATACTATAGTGATTAGTATAATAGAACCTGGCTTACCCCTTCTTTAATCTTACCAGCATACTATAGTGATATTATAGAACCTGGCTTACCCCTTCTTTAATCTTACCAGCATACTATAGTGCTATTAGAGAACCTGGCTTACCCTTTCTTCCGTCTTTCTAGCATACTATAGTCATATCATAGAACCTGGCCCTACCACTTAGCATGCCACAATTTTATCCTCATGAATTCTGTATGCCTTCATAAGAAAAACTTCAAAATATAAAGGCTTGTATATGAGGTACTGAATTAGGGATCTGGACTGTGCATGAACTGGACTGTGGACTGTGCATGAACTGACCCAGTGGGGGACACATCACCCCTGTAGCAGTACATATGTCGTCCATCAGTGTTTATGAGCAGAGACTGGAGTATGGTAAATGCACCTGTGGACCGAAGGAGCCAAAAACGAGTAGCAGGGAGCAGGTAAGTATGCTTCCCTCCAGATATCTGGCCAGGAGAGAGAAGGAGCCAGAATGTGTTAAACTGAAGAAACTCTGACCCTGGGTTCAGACCTAAGCGTTCTTAAAACGCGCGTTTTATGTAATTTAGCGTGTTTTTGCAAATAGGAAACGCGCGTTTGTACGCGCGTTCTTGTGATTGACTACTGTGGTGTCAATCACAAAACTCGCAACAAACGCCCCAAAAAAAGCTCAAGTACTTGTTTATGCGTTGGGCGTTTTACAGCGCGTTCAAACGCGCTGTAAAACGCTCAAGTGAGAACCAGGGCCATAGGAAACCATTGGCTTTCATGTCTTGAGCGTTTTACAGCGCGTTTGAATGCGCTGTAAAACGCTCAGGTGTGAACTTAGGGTGAAGGAAATATGTTACTGATTTCTGCATTCTGTCGCTCCTGTGTTAAAATAACACTGCTCCTGAGAACTTACAGTTGACAGCATGCGCCAGAGAAGAGGCAAACACTGCCGAAAGGAGTCTGGCTTATTCATGAGTGTCCGCACTACCGCCCACCTACATATGATAGACAGTTCTCTCCTTAGTTTTCTCCCTAAGAGAGAACTCTCAATCATCCTCAGCAAGGAGAGCAGGAGCACATAAGGCCATCATAATGTAAGTGACAGATTCCCGTTAAAGGGGTCTGCCCATCTGGGATATTGATTGCATATTGCTAGGATATGGCATCAATGTCAGATAGGTCTAGGTCCCACCTTTGGAACCCGCTCCTGTCTAGAGAAGGGGCCACAGAAGTGATAGAGATGCACTCTGCTATTTTCAGAACACCCACAATAAAGAGTGGAGAGCATACCGCGCAAGCACGGCTGCTGTTTGTTCAATTCGGGATTCCCATTCTGGAGGTAGGGGTGGGTTTCAGAGATGAGACCCACGCCTATCTGACATTGATGGAATATCCTAGTGATTTGTCCTCAATGTCCCAGATGAGAATGCCACTTTAAGCTAAATTCATGGATGAAATATTTTCACATTTACAGATATTAATATAAATATATTTGCGCTGGTTAGTTTTATGACATATTAAAATGAGATTTATTTCCTTCTCTGCTATTGGTTCACACTGTACACATTATTTCATTCCTTTTACAGTAATGACATTTTCTGTCTGAAATGGCCTGCAATATACTGTTTAAGTTGTACAATTTCAAATTCCATTCACATGCACAAGAATGACATTTATCAGTTTATTGCACGCATTGTCTGAAAAAAAATACATTTATGCTACCATTTCAAATATTGTACAATTATTGCTTGGCCTGCCTGCATCTGTGTTATTATGCTTATATTCCCAGTTTCCATTATCCCATGCTTTTGACATAAAAATGATTTAATATATGTTTTTAACAAGAAATGATGGAGTTGATAGACCCATGTACAATTATGTGCATATGATAACATTCACATGGCTAGGGGCATATTACTCCATTGACTAGTAATATAGTTGTACTAGGCACAATGTACAGGCCACAAAGACAGAAATGGATGGAGTCAACACAAAGCGATAGATACAGTAACAATAACTACATTGCATATTCTAATTAATTTATGGAAATGATAACTCAACAATATAAGAATCAATTATCTACTCACGCTAGCAGTGACCAGCAGTTCATTTTCATTTCCTTAGGAAGCAGTTCGAGAATCAGTACAGCAAAAATCCCTTAACATGTTCCCTAATTATGAGGGAAAACATCACAGAAATGCTAGGAATAAAGCACAAAAAAGCTGGGAATATAGCAGGATCTATATATCATACAGCTTTAACATATGTAGTGTTTACTGGTTTTTAACTTTATTTCATATACAGTGCATTGAAAAACTATTCATACCCCTTGAACTTTCCCACATTTTTCACATTAGACCCACAAACGTAAATGTATTTTATTGGGACTTTATATGATAGACCAACACCAGTGGCGTGCCTAGGGTGTTTGGCACCCTCCCCCGATACTTGACCACATACCTCTTGCATCTAGGGACATCTCCTGTCATGTAAACCTTCTCTTTCCTCTTCTCCTCCCTTAAACTGCCATGACAAATTCTTTCTGCCACATCTCGTCTTTACAGAGTTTGTAACACAGACACGTTACATTTCTCAATTTTTCCATCAACCTCCCCATCCTAGTGTCCCAACAATGTCATCCTGCTGCCACTCCTAATACTGTTAGCAAAGATATAGTCACCGGGAAGATACAAAAGGACTCCGCTGCAGGTCCTATGTACGTGTGGGGATCAGTTCACACTATGCAAATGAGGGTAGAAGTTAAGACCGCGCGATATTCTTCTCCCGAATCCAACACTCCTTCAAGATACCAGAAATTCCAAAAACCAAAAGTTTCCCAGAAGCCTTCACCTCAAAAGGACTCTGTGGAAATCGAAATACATATATGCAGATAGTGAAGTACCATTGAGACCATTCACCTGCTGGTTGTATCAGTCTACTTACTAGACTTCAGCTATTTTCATGCAGTGATTAGTCTCATTCGTAGATTTTCGATATAGACCTCAGCGATTTGCATGCAGTGATTAGTCTCATTGATAGATTTTAAAATTTCCAATACTGAAAGACAATAGAAACTCCGCTGGTGCAGCAATCCTTTAAAATCGAATTCCCACTGTTTATTTTATACTCACAGAAACATCGATATAAAAAGTCCAAAATATGTCTCAAACAGTCTGCCCGACCCGGGTTTCACTCGGAGAGCTTCATCAGGGCATCTACTTCCTCTCCCTCCCCTCCCTTTTAAATCAAATCCCGGTCATTTTAACCCTTACATATCAGCATCCCACATGAACCATATTAAGACAAGCTGAAAGACTCACTCCATTCTATAAAAAATAAATTATATCTAAAAACATATATAGATCTTCCTATACTCCAGTGCTCAAATCTCATTCGTTATTCTCAACGTAGTAACAAGTAAAGCCTAGATCTCATTCACACCATGCGGTTTTTTCTAAATATATACCGCAAATCATACTGCATTCTAATAAGCTAAAACCGCTATCAGAAAACTCATATGTCATCGGTAGGGTCCCATTCATAATCTTCCACATGGTGCTCCATAGGTCTCATTCACACCTTGCGATTTTTTGGGTTATACATTACAGATTATATTCTGTCTTCTATAGACTTGATCGTATGTCAAAATCGACATTTAATCCTTTGGGCTGTAAAGTACCCATTTCATAGATCCAGCGGGCTTCACATAAATCTATTTTTGCCATATAATCACCACCTCTCCAATTTTTACAGACTAGCTCCAATCCCATAAATTTCAGACCATGGGGATTTTTTTGGTGTTTCAACTTAAAATGTCTGGACACCCCATGCGTATCCAGACCTTTTTTGATATTGTTCACATGTTCATTTAGTCTCGTTTTAATCTTGCGAGTAGTTCTGCCCACATACTGGAGGCCACAAGGGCACTCCAGCATGTAGACAGCTCCAATACTTTCGCAGGACAAATTTCCCCTTATTTTGAAGTCTGTATTTTTGGAATTTGAATGCGCCGATTCTGTTTTGCTCCTCCTCTCTTTTGGATCTCTCAGTTTACAGGCCACACAAAAACCGCACCAATTAAAATGGTTCTGCGTCTTCTTCTTACTTTCCTCTGGAATTGCGCTGTGTACAATTTTACTTTTTATATTGGGGGCTTTTCTAAAAACAACTCATGGGTTTTGCTGGGATTTTTCTCCAATAATTGGGTCACTTTTTAAAATAGCCCAATTCTTCTTGATTATACTCTTAACTTGTCCTGCTTGAGTGCTGAATCCAGTCATGAATGTAAATCTATAGTCTGCAGCGGTTCCCTTTCTTTTCTCATTCCTATTTTTATTCCCTTCTTTTTTATTTTCTTTCTCTATATTTTTACTACAGATAGCCAACTCCTTATCACAATAACCTTTTTCAACAAACCTATCTTGTATTACGCGGCTTTGTTCTCTGAAAACCGCAACGTCTGTACAATTACGATGGATTCTTGCGATCTGCCCTTTTGGAATATTTTTTAACCAAGGATAGTAGTGACAGCTGTCAGTGCTTATATACCCATTCACATCAGTCTCCTTGAAAAATGTTTTAGTTTTAAAAATGCCATTTTCTACATAATAGTAAGATCGAGAAAATCAACCGCAGTTTGACTTATGCAACTCGTAAATTTCAGATTCCATTCATTGTCATTTATGTTTTCTATAAATTTTCGAAGGCCCTCCTCTTCCCCCTCCCATACCAGCAGACAATCATCAATATATCTTTTCCAGATATTTAATTTACCTCTATCCTCAGCAATACCCAATACAGGATCAATAAAAACTTTTTCCCATGCCGTCATATTTTCTGCTTCAAGGGGACATACTACGTTCAGCAAGTCGGGACGGCGATGGGGGCGAAATTCGCCCCCAGCTTCGCAAATATTTTTATGACGGCATGGGTAAAAAGTTTTTATTGATCCTGTATTGGGTATTGCTGGGGATAGAGGTAAATTAAATATCTGGAAAAGATATATTGATGATTGTCTGCTGGTATGGGAGGGGGAAGAGGAGGGCCTTCGAAAATTTATAGAAAACATAAATGACAATGAATGGAATCTGAAATTTACGAGTTGCATAAGTCAAACTGCGGTTGATTTTCTCGATCTTACTATTATGTAGAAAATGGCATTTTTAAAACTAAAACATTTTTCAAGGAGACTGATGTGAATGGGTATATAAGCACTGACAGCTGTCACTACTATCCTTGGTTAAAAAATATTCCAAAAGGGCAGATCGCAAGAATCCATCGTAATTGTACAGATGTTGCGGTTTTCAGAGAACAAAGCCGCGTAATGCAAGATAGGTTTGTTGAAAAAGGTTATTGTGATAAGGAGTTGGCTATCTGTAGTAAAAATATAGAGAAAGAAAATAAAAAAGAAGGGAATAAAAATAGGAATGAGAAAAGAAAGGGAACCGCTGTAGATTATAGATTTACATTCATGACTGGATTTAGCACCCAAGCAGGACAAGTTAAGAGTATAATCAAGAAGAATTGGGCTATTTTAAAAAGTGACCCAATTATTGGAGAAAAAATCCCAGCAAAACCCAGAGTTGTTTTTAGAAAAGCCCCTAATATAAAAAGTAAAATTGTACACAGCGCAATTCCAGAAGAAAGTAAGAAGAAGACGCAGAACCATTTTAATTGGTGCGGTTTTTGTGTGGCCTGTAAACTGAGAGATCCAAAAGAGAGGAGGAGCAAAACAGAATCGGTGCATTCAAATTCCAAAAATACAGACTTCAAAATAAGGGGAAATTTGTCCTGCGAAAGTATTGGAGCTGTCTACATGCTGGAGTGCCCTTGTGGCCTCCAGTATGTGGGCAGAACTACTCGCAAGATTAAAACGAGACTAAATGAACATGTGAATAATATCAAAAAGGTCTGGATACGCATGGGGTGTCCAGACATTTTAAGTTGAAACACCAAAAAATCCCCATGGTCTGAAATTTATGGGATTGGAGCTAGTCTGTAAAAATTGGAGAGGTGGTGATTATATGGCAAAAATAGATTTATGTGAAGCCCGCTGGATCTATGAAATGGGTACTTTACAGCCCAAAGGATTAAATGTCGATTTTGACATACGATCAAGTCTATAGAAGACAGAATATAATCTGTAATGTATAACCCAAAAATCGCAAGGTGTGAATGAGACCTATGGAGCACCATGTGGAAGATTATGAATGGGACCCTACCGATGACATATGAGTTTTCTGATAGCGGTTTTAGCTTATTAGAATGTAGTATGATTTGCGGTATATATTTAGAAAAACCGCATGGTGTGAATGAGATCTAGGCTTTACTTGTTACTACGTTGAGAATAACGAATGAGATTTGAGCACTGGAGTATAGGAAGATCTATATATGTTTTTAGATATAATTTATTTTTTATAGAATGGAGTGAGTCTTTCAGCTTGTCTTAATATGGTTCATGTGGGATGCTGATATGTAAGGGTTAAAATGACCGGGATTTGATTTAAAAGGGAGGGGAGGGAGAGGAAGTAGATGCCCCTGATGAAGCTCTCCGAGTGAAACCCGGGTCGGGCAGACTGTTTGAGACATATTTTGGACTTTTTATATCGATGTTTCTGTGAGTATAAAATAAACAGTGGGAATTCGATTTTAAAGGATTGCTGCACCAGCGGAGTTTCTATTGTCTTTCAGTATTGGAAATTTTTAAAAATCTATCAATGAGACTAATCACTGCATGCAAATCGCTGAGGTCTATATCGAAAATCTACGAATGAGACTAATCACTGCATGAAAATCGCTGAAGTCTAGTAAGTAGACTGATACAACCAGCAGGTGAATGGTCTCAATGGTACTTCACTATCTGCACATATGTATTTCGATTTCCACAGAGTCCTTTTGAGGTGAAGGCTTCTGGGAAACCTTTTGGTTCTTGGAACTTCTGGTATCTTGAAGGAGTGTTGGATTCGGGAGAAGAATATCGCGCGGTCTTAACTTCTACCCCTAATACTGTACCCGTTGTGCTTCCCAATGTTCCAGGTACTATACTGCTGAAAAAATAGTGACCCCAGTAGACATAATTGGGGTTATTTATCAAACTGGTGTTCCAAAAGAGCTGTCAAAAATGAAAGGTGGAATCTGATTGGCTGCTATGGGCGACTAAGTGAGTTCTACTTTATACCAGTTTGATAAATTACCCCAAATGTCCCTATAATGTCCACAATAGCTATAATGTCCCCTTGAGTGTCCCCAGTAATAACACCCTATATTGTGCTCCAGGTTAAAATCCCTGAATAGTGTCCCCAGAAATAATAGAATCTCCCCTACAGTGCCTCCCCAATAGCAACGTCCCCAGAAAGTAATTTCCCCCACACTGCCCCCATAGAGTAGTTTGTCCCCACACAGTAATTTCCCCCATATAGTAATTTTCCCCACACTGCCCCATACGGTAATTTCCCCCACACTGCCCCATACGGTAATTTCCCCCACACTGCCCCCACACAGTAATTTCTCCCACACTGCCCCCACACAGTAATTTCCCCCACACTGCCCCCACACATATGACACACATATGACACTTTTTGGGGTATATCTGTCACAGATTGCGGCGCAAAGGCTATTTGTGCCGCAATCAGTGATTTTCCCCCTTCTAGTCACTCATGCCAGGTCTAAAAAGAGGATGTGGAGTGGGTGGAGAAAAGTGCCATCTCATTTATAATTTTCTATGCCTGTTTTAGGCATAGAAAATGGTCTAAATCTACGCCTACAAGCGAGTGTAAAGTTCCCCTATGTTATGTAGAGGCCGTCTATCTAAATATGTAATGTGAGTGTATATAGCATACAAATGTATAATTATGCATGTGATTGAAAATTAGTATGATAAATTTGTGTAAAACAGGATTAGCAAACTGTTAATGAATTGCCACTGCCAAGCAGTCAGCCAGCCTGTACCAAGGATCTGCTAAAGAGCCACCCACTTTCTGCTAAGCCCTGCCCTTGGTGAGCATGTCAGAAAAAAGTGTAGAAACCCTACATGTGGCAAATTATGCCATTTTGCACCACTTTTTTTCCAGATTTTGGGCTTGGTATATATGAATAACAGCTGAACATTATAAATAAGAAAATAATCATCTATATATAGTTCTATACGTGCAACCACAATGGAAAAATTATGTCCTAATGCGATAAAAGTATTTTGATTGCTGGTAAACATATTTTGTGGTTTTCTTTCCATTTTTATGACTGCTTTCTTGATTATGCATCTTGAGTTTATTGCTATTGATCTCCTAAATATTTTATATTACTTTTTCTTAGATTGAGCACAGAGCCTGAGGCATGTACCAGAACCATGCAGAAAGCACAGCACAACAAGGCATAGTTACTTCGTTCATACTTTGATATTATTTATATTAGCTTATCACAGACATAAATTTATTCTGATCACTTAAACTAGAAATACAGAAGTGAGGATAGGGAGAGGACCTCCGCGTTTAATTTATGCCATTTTGATAGGCAGGGGTGCCGCCTGTCCCTGATGTCTTCTGTGACATGTATAGGGGCTTGTTTTGCACGGGACAAGTTGTTCTTTTTAATGGCACTATTTAATATTGCATACAGATTAGTGGGAAGCTGGAAAAAAAATTAAATCGGGTAAAACTGGTAAAAAAAAAAGCCAACAATTTTGCCATAGTTCTTTTTTCCCCCAATAATTTTCTATGCGGTAAAACTGACATGTTAACTTCATTCTACAATCACAGCAATACCACATTTTTGTAGTTTTTTTTTGTTTTAATACTGTTAAAAACTTTAACTTTTCTTTGCCATATTCTGACCCCTATAACTATAGTTTTTATGAATACCAGTTTGGATTGTGTATGACTTTTTAATCACTTTTTTTTATATTTTTTTTGGTAGGTGAAATGACCCAAAAATGTTGAACTGACCATTTTTAATTTTTTTTTACATTTGTGCTGTTCACCGTACTGGATAAATACTTTTATATCTCGAGTATTTTCAGATGCTGTGATACCAATGATGTTTATTTTTTATTGTTTATTTATTTTTATTTTTACAATGGGGAAAGGGGTATTTAAATTTTTATACTTTTTTTAAAATATTTTTGAAAACGTTTGAAACTTTCTTTTTACAGCTGTGGTAATTGCACTGCCACTGCAAAGAAGGCCGTGTGCCGGTAATTTTGAAGAATAAGCATAGTTTGCACAGGCGCTGCAACCCCTTCAAACAGCTGATTGGTGGGAGTGTCAGAAATAAGACCCCAATCTATCTAATATTGGTGACCTATCCCCAATATAGGTCATCAATATTAGATCCGACTCCGGCAACCCCGACGATCAGCTGTTTGGAAAGAACACAGCGGTCATCAATATAGGAAACCGTTACAATATAGGAAGCCATTGCACAACCCCTTTAATCACAGAAGAAATAGATTGAATCAGCTGACCTCCATCGTATGCATCGGTGCACGAACACGGTTGGCTCCAGGCAATACGATATTTGTATAGATTCATTCAGCACTCACTTTAATGAAGAATTATGGATTTTAAGTGGCTGTCTCACTTCAACAAATGGCATTTATTATGTAGACAAAGTTAATAAAATATTATTTTTAAAACAAAGATTAGAAGTCGCACCAAAGTGTCTGGCTACCAAGGTGGCGCTCACAGCCGCATAGCGTCACCCACTCTACATAAAAACGTAAAATTAAAAAGAAAAGCTAGGCACTCACTTATAGTTGGAACCAAAATAAAACCTTTAATCATATCCAGAACATGAATTATTACACCTAAAATAAATTAATGGGATGCCCACAGATACACCAAGATAAGGAACTGGAGGGAATAGTATATCCGATTCTCACAAACATATATCTCATAAGACGAATAATGTGGTCCAGAGTATCATTCAAGAGATACTATCCATGCCAGCTCTAAAATAATATTCATAAGGTCCTAAAAAAGTGGAAAAAGTGAGTTGGATGTCCCTACTTAAAGTTCAACCAGCATGTGTCTGGTAGTAGAAGTGACGTCCCGCTATATACACTGCACAAGCGGTGTCCCGCTGTTCAGCATTAACTCCCGCTCCTGGTTACTGTACCATAGCTCAGTCTGAAAGTATCCAACACAGTGACGTTCACAGTCTTACCGGAATGTAGTATGTATAAGTCGCCTCATTCAGGATGCTGTGCTGTTAATGTGAAAATTTGCACTCACGTCTGTCTGTACCACGCCGGCGGCTTGCGTTGTATACTGACCTTTGTCTCGATGTCAGTTCGCTTTGCAACCAATGCCGTCTTTTCGCTCGGGCAGGCGGTACCATGTTTGGCGATTATTGCACACTTCCGGGTAACAGTAGTTACTGCTATAGCAACACAGAAACCACCTCAGATGACCACAGCACTTTCTTCGCAATCACTCTGTTTTACCGGATGTTACCCCTACCAGGTTTTATTTTGGTTCCAACTATCAGTGAGTGCCCAGCTTTTCTTTTTAACAATATTCTTTTTGCCTGGCAATGTTTCTGAGTAAAAAAGGTAATTGGAAGGAGGGAGCCTTTCAGGATTTGATGTTGCCCTTGTTTAGGGTAGCCAGTGGTGTGCCTAGGGTATTTGCCACCTGGAGCGGTTCCTTTATCTGGAATCCCCCCCCCCCTATACTTTTGCATCCTCACAGTTTTTATGCCTTCATTTTCCCCCCTCTCAGTAGTTATCCTATTATTGAGCACCTTCACAGTAGTTATGCACACATTGTGCCCTGCTCACAGTATTTATCCCTTCATTGTGTCCCCCTCATAGTAGTTATGCCCTCATTGTGCACCCCTCACAGTATGTATGTATGTATGTATGTCCTCTCTTTGACCCTTCACAATAGCTATGCCCTCAGTGTGCACCCCTCACAGTATGTATTGTCCTCTCTGTGCCCGTTCACAGTAGTTATACCGCCATTGTGTCCCCCTCACAGTAGTTATACCCTCACTTCAAAGTATTTATGCTCTCAAAGTGTCCCTCTCTCAGTAGATATGCCCTCTTTATGCCCCCATAACAGTTGTTATGCTTATTTACATTATGACCTCTCTGTGTTCCCTTCACAGTAGTCATGCCCTCTCTGTGCCCCTTCGAGAGTAGCTTTGCCCTCACTGCACCCCCCACAGTAGATATGCCCCCTCTGTTCCCCCTTCACAGTTGTAATTCTCATATTGTGCCCCCTCAGTGCTGCAGCATAGTGTGGGAGGACTGCACAGGCAGATTCCCAAGCTTGCACACTCCTCCTACACAGTTGGGCAGTGCGATCTGTGCCTGCAGGGCTGAATTGTAAAGCAGGGAGCAGATGGCACCCTTCACCATTCAGTGTGCCAGCCTGGAGGAGGGCGGGGAACTGAGCGGTGAGTTAGTGAAAGGACCGTCAGCATCCTGGTGCTCTAGCAATGAGTGCTTGTATTAATGGAAGCACTCATTGCATTTGCAAGCCCCCTGACAGCTGGTACCTGGAGCGAAACCTGGAAGAATAGGCAAAAATCCTAGTGTCTATATGCACTAAGCTAATACACACATACCCAACAGATTTGCATCTGCATTTGCAGCAAAAGGTGGCTCCACAAAGTATTGACTTTTAGAAGGGGAATGATTATGCACAATAAAGTTCTCTGTTTTTTTGTCTTAATTGTTTGTGTCAGTAAAAACATATTTTTATCTTCAAAGTGGTAAGCATGGTGTATAAATCTAATGGGACAACCCTAAACCCTAAGGACTGGCCATAGACCCTGCAGGGATATTTCCTGGTGCGCTGATGCCCAGTTACCTGCCCAACCACCCTCATGGCCACTGGCCAGGTACATAACGATCTGATGCTTGGAGCATCAGGTACTTATGCATTTGGCCAGCAACTGCAGGTGCCCTCCTGAATTCAACTGTGCCATCATTTTCAGAGTAGTAATTGCAGCACAAATCACTGCTGTATGTGGTATTTGATTTTGCTGGGACGGTATTTTGTGCTGCACTATGGTATTGCTGACCCTGCCTACTTCTGTTGGCTCTGCCTTCTTATTTGCCCCGCCTCTTGTCAATTTGGACTCACCTACATCATGAGACCACCTTTAGTGTTAAAGCAGTCGGCAGGGAAGACACAGACAGTGAGCCCTATCTGGAAACCCATCCACTTTCCCTGTCTACGTGCAAGCCCTAAGTGGCAAGTCTGCAACTGGTCGATGTTCCCTACCCTAATAAGGTGCAAGACAGACGAAACACAGAGACAAAACCACACAAAAGCAGAGTAATACAGGGATGGGTTGGAACCAGGAGGAGTCACAGACTATCACTGGCACTGGTATAAGGATAGGAAGGGGCTTAACTAGAACACTGATTCTCAGGATCAGAACCTGATAGGTCCATGACTTGGCGCTCCATTAGTCAGAACACTTGCACACAGGAAAAGATCAGCTGAGCAATCAGCTCACTGTTATTCTCCTCCAGCATATGCCCGCTGTGCGATATGAATTGTGTCAGGAGCTATTCAGGGAAAAACTGAATTTTGCAGCAAGTTCAATCAGTTTTTTCTCTGATTGTGTTCAGTGAGTGCACTTTTTCTGTCCGTATTGTATGGAATGCTAATGAGACTACTTTCACACAAACAAGTTTTGTGAATGCACAGCATCCGGACTGAATCCTGACCCATCTATTTCAATGTTTTTCATACATCATCTTTGCGTTCAGGAAAAATCACACTATGTTCTATATTGTACATTTTTCGTGCAGCGCTGACGTTATAAAGGTAACTGGGGCTTATATTAAAAAAAGCATCTGGATGTACTGTATTTTTCACTGATGATTACTCTGAGCTGTTGTGTTATTCTTCAGTGTTTCTTCATGCGCATAAAAAATACATCAAAAACTGATTACATCCAAGCGGAAAAACTGAATCACTGAATACAATTGCAGATAAAACTGATTGAGGGTACTTTCACACTTGCGTTGCTGGATTCCGGCAATCTGTATGCAAACGGACAGCATTTGTAGACTGATCCAGATGTGGATCTGTCTCACAAATGCATTGCAATACCGGATCCCTCTCTCCGGTTGTCATCTGGAAAAACTGATCTGGTATTTATTTTTTTCACATTTTTAAAGGTCCGCGCATGCGCAGAGCGGAAGACCGTATCCGTCAATGCGGTAATTTTAATGCCGGATCTAATACATTTCAATGGAAATTAATGGCGGATCCGGCATTATGGCAAGTGTTCCGGAATTTTGGACGGAGACAAAACTGCAGCATGCTGCAGTCTTTTCTCTGTCCGAAAACCGTACAGTGACTGAACTGAAGACATCCTGATGCATACTAAACGGATTTATCTCCATTTATAATGCATTAGGATAAAACTGATCATTTTTTTCCCGATATTAAGCCCCTAGGACGGGACTCAATACCGGAAAAGTTTAACGCAAGTGTGAAAGTACCCTGAACCTGCATGCAAAACCATCAGTTTTACCTGGAACAGATCCTAATACAATCCATATCACTTGTGTGAAATAAGCCTAATGAGGTAAGTACCTTGTATATATACACTTATTGGCAAAAAAAAAAAAAAAGCCTCAAGAAGGAGTTGTTCGAATAGAACTAAGCTTTATATGTGTGAATGTAATGATTATATGTATAAGTGATTGCAATATTAGAAGATAACTATGGAATTGAAATCAGGTTCTAGTACCAGGTTAGTAAGCCTCTAACCTGGATACATATGTGATTGGGCATGGAGGCATACAGGTTCTGTATTGTATCACATTTGCCCACAGATTTTGCATCTGGGCTTGTAGATCCTGCACACTGATGGGTTGTTGAAGCTGGTTACTCAGCTGGTCCCATAAATGCTTGATTGATGATAAATCTGGCAACTGGCAACCTGGCAAGCAAAGGAAATTTCACAAAGACATTCCTGAGCAACCTTTGAACGTTGTTTTTTTGCGATCCACAAAACGCTGATCCGTGTTTCCGTTCCGTCGGTCTGCAAAAAAAACCTGAAGGCTGTAATTTATTGAAATGTAACTACCCCCACCCAGAATACAGGTATATGTGTTGGTCATCAGAGTCTTTGGTGGCCATTTTCTGCAGTCTTTCCAGGCTACAGAGTGTTGTTTGATTCCTTGGCTTTCAGTTCATAGGATTCGTGTCATTATTTCCATGGTTCTTTAAGGCTGGGGACACACCTAGGCGTTTCTGAATCGCGCGTATGACACGCGTTTTACGCGCGTTTTTGGATGCGCGTTTTTGTAACAAAGAAACTCGCGTCATACGCGTGATTCAGAGATTCTCCCCTATGGCAACATTGTCCATAGCGCGTTAAAACGCCCAAAAGAAGCTCATGTACTTGTTTGGGTGTTGGGCGTTTAACAGCGCGTTCAAACGCGCTGTAAAACGCCCAAATGTGAACCATGCCCATAGGGATGCATGGCTTTTCACATGTTGAGCGTTTTTCAGCGCGTACGAACGCGCTGAAAAACGCTCAGGTGTGTTCCCAGGGTAAGTGCCTGATGTTACACATGTGGTAATGTAAACTGAACTTACTAGTCTTTGTCCCTTATTTATTAGTTCTATTTTTCATTTATATAGTTAGTAATTGTAATAGCCAAATGATATTGCAAGATTATTTTTTTTTGTCTGGCCACGGCAACATCATGTTGCTAGAGTGTTCACTTCATCCTGCATTGCCGATACATTCATTATGAAAATGGTATGACCACTCCAGCTGTAAATAAGCCTGTCAAAGTAGGGCCTAGAACAACATTTGTGTGGTAGTGTTTAGCTGTGTTGTAAATGTTTTTTTTTTACAAAATTATGTACTAAAAAGGGACATCGCATGGTTAGCTTTCTTGTCTACTACCAACTATTTTTTTAAAGCATTTTCTGCAGCAATAAAGCCCTATTATTAATGTTTTTTTTATTTTTTTACGCAGATTCTTGGCAAGTGGGAACTCATTTGCATCCCTGCATTTTGAGTTTCTTTTGGGAACCTCAACAATTTCTCGGATTGTGTGTCACACTTGTCATGTCATCTGGCATAGACTCCGAGAGGAGGCAATGCCACAGCCCAAGGCGGAGGATTGGGTTCTGATCGCTGACTGCTTCAATGAATGTGCACAGTTTTCTAACTGCATTGGGGCACTGGATGGTAAGCACATTTGTGTTAAGAAGCCTCCTCATTCTGGCAGCCGATTCTTCAATTATAAACAATATTTTTCGCTAGTGCTTTTGGCTTTGGCTGATAGTAATTACCGGTTTATAATAGTTGATATTGGTGCCTATGGAAGCACTTCAGATGCTCGCATCTTTAGTGCTTCCAGATTGGGTGAGAGGCTTCGTGTCAACCAGCTTGCCCTGCCCGAGTCCAGAAGACTGCCCGGAAATGCAGGTCTGCCGACTCCATTTACTCATTGTGGCTGATGAAGGGTTTTTGAATTGACTCCAGAGGGGGCCATGGCAGTTGGACACTATTCATGGTGGGGTTTGATATCTTCTGGGCTTGGTATTTTAATTTTATGTTATAGATAGTTTCTTAAATTTATGTTGTAGTTGAGTGTAGAGACTCAAGATAATGAGGACCCTTGATGTGGGCTGAGTTTTTTTGGACATAAAACCATAAATAAAATCTGTGTAAAATTACTACAGATGCAGTTCAAACTGTACTTAGTAATACATCATTACATTTATTTGCAATCTTGGCCAAAAAATCTTCTAATACTTTATTGAAAGAAGAATTATTTCATAAAGTATGCCAATTATTAAATTAATAGTACTTGATAGATTGTGTGTGTGTCAATCTTTTATGTTAAAGTGGGTATAAATGGTTACATCATTGTTTTAACAAGCAAGACTATGGCCTCTTTCACACGGGTGTTGCGGGTGCACTCCGTCAAACAGTGCGGGTGCGTTGCGGGAATCGCCGCGATTTTTCCCAGCGAGTGCAAAGCGCTGTCATGCGTTTTGCACGCGCGGGAGAAAAATCGGCACTTTTGGTACCCAGACCCGAACCTGCACTTCTTCACAGAAGTGCATGTTCGGGTCAGAAATTGTCCCGCTGGTAGTATTTCACATTATAACATAGTTATAATGTAAAATAATACTTGGCCATCTTTCCTATTGTGAACCGGTGTAGAATGGGTTGAGACAATAAACTAATATTAACATACCTGCTCCATTTGATCGCAGGCTCGGCATCCTCTCCGTTAGCTTGGACTCTGTGAAAGGACCTGTGATGATGTCACAGCATCACATGGCCCAATCACCTGCTCCATCACTATGGTGATGGAGCATGTGATTGGTCCATGTGACCATGTGACATCATCACAGGTCCTTTTCCTACTAGCAAGCTAACGGAGAGGATGCCGGGCTTCGCGATCAAATGGAACAGGTAAGTTATTATTAGTTTATTATTTTTAACCCATTCTGCACCGGTTTAAACATTAGGAAGATGGCCAACCCTTGGCTATAACTATGTTATAATGTGAAATAATACAGAACCGGTTACACATCCCGATGGTTGCATAGCAACCATGCAGGAACATCGCAAAGCATCCGCATTTGCTTGCGGATGCTTGCGATTTTCCCGCAGCCCCATTCACTTCTATGGGGCCTGCGTTCCGTTAAAAACGCAGAAGATAGAGCATGCTGCGATTTTCACGCATCGCAAAAGTGATGCGTGAAAATCAACTGTCATGTGCACAGCCCCATAGAAGTGAATGGGTCCGGATTCAGTGCGGGTGCAATGCGTTCACATCACGCATTGCACCCGCGCGGAAAACTCGCCCGTGTGAAAGGGGCCTAACAGCCACATGATTTTAACATATGTTTTTTTACATATCCTATAACACTTAAATCCAAAGAAAATAGACAAACCATGTCACTATAATGTTATAGGATAGATGAATAACATTAAACAATAAAAATTACAAATTTAACAAATCCCTCGTAAATGAGGATTGTCCATAAGAGGTTCCCTGCTGTACATTCCCCTAATCCAGGGCCACTGAGGTGTAATGGCCCAGAAAAGTGGGCTATGAAACGGAAGGAGTTGTGTTTTGGGGCATGGAAAAGTGTTGTGCTGGTACCGAAGGCCCTCTGACTGGTGGCTGGCAAGGTGGAAGGGGTGGGAGAATTTGACTGGGGGCCAAGATAACCTGGCACCACAGGTCATCAATTAAGGAATGTATGTCCCCTTGGTAAGGGGAGGCATACATTTCGAGGACGCTAGCTATTGAGGACATGCAACAAGTTTGGCGCTCAGGAAGTACACACCGCAGCAATGGCGCCATCCCCCTCATCATGATCTCCTCCTGAACATCATCCCTCTTCCGGGCTAGGTAGTCCACAAATTGGGAATCTATTAGTTCACGACTAGCTAGCCCAGAAGAAGGATGACTGCAAACCCTCCTTCGTCTGGGTTGTTGGGCTGGTGCAGGGCTCCCTTGTGCAGGCCTTGATGTTTCCCTTGTCTGCGGTAGTGGTTCTTCAGCTGGGGTTGGGTTTGGACTGGATGCTGGTAAGAATACAGCAGGAGTTTCCCTACCTCCAAGATCCGAAGGTTGTGATTCCTCCTGCTCGGGATCATCCAAACTGTCCACTGTACTGTTGGGCAAATAAAAAAAATTATAGGACATTAGCCACAACTATCATTCATAATATAATGCAATTTTTGGCAATAATAGTGCTGTATGTCCAACATATAAGGTGAGCCTGCCCAGAAACAACAAGGATTACAAATGTTCGCCTTGAAAAATTATTTACCACATGACACAAACCAAAAATTGGCGGACTGTTGCTTTGAATATTGTTCATATAGCCAAAGAACATCATGTTGGTGCATGGGTTTTTAGAGCTGTCAGAGTTTAAAAAATGGCAGAACATTCATGAGCTAACCAAATGCTGAAATTTGGTCAGTCTGTATATATAAAGGGATAGGGCCAAAAATATTGCTTGCCATACTGTGATAAACAGTGATTTAGTGGATTTTTGCGCAGGCGGTTTGGAAGCAAACATTAAAAATAACTGTCAACCATCAGGTAAAAGTCAGCACCAAACCAAACTGTGCATCCTCTTTTATAAAAAAAAATACATGATCAGATGGGTAGGCGACTATATATATATATATATATATATATAAAGAAAAAACCAGGCAGCACCAAACATAAGGCAATGTGGCGGGTGCAAAGTCCAAGGGTGTGAGCAACCCACAAAAATAGCGTAGAAAACGGACAGCACTCCAAAGGAAATCCAAGATTCTTTTATTCACCCAAGTGGGCTAGCAACGTTTCGGCTTAACAATAAAGCCTTTCTCAAGCAATAAACACAAGTGCATGGCAAACTTATATAGTGTAAAACAGGAAGTACACTCAGATCATGTGATACACAAAGAGGGTGTGGCCCAATGGTAAAAGTGATACAAATGTAAATAGTGTCAGTATAGTAATCAAATTATTAAATTTCGTACACATTATGCAAGTGTCATGGTGACCAGTGTATAAATTGCTATCCAGTCAAGATAGCGTGATAATGTACAATAAAGTGCTAGAAACTGACCCGGAAGGAAACACCCTCCATTGGGGGAAGGATAAGACATAACCAAACGTGGAAATCGAAAATACCTCACACCGCTGTACCGCCGACCGGAAGTAAATATGATTGCTTCCGGACATGCTCAATAAGAAAAACGGCCGAGACGGCCATATTGGAGAAGGGCAGAAGAGCCGATCTCCTAAAGAAAAGCGGGCAAGCGCTCTAAAGTTATAGTGAACAGCCGGAGCCATATTAGACATTGGCAAAGTGGCCATAACAGCCAGTAGAGGCCATATGGATCAAAAGACTCGAGGTGTGGTGGGGGACATGCCTCTCCGAGGTAAGAAACCCCTCCCAATGGTCACCCTAATAAAGAACCACAGTAGAGAACCTCCGTGTGTCCTTCCTCGGGTGCCCATCCGAACCACCATAAGAGTCGCACGATCCTTCCTTGGGGTTCTCCATTTCAGCCAACAGTGGCACCTGAGTATCACAAACAGAAGCGCTGCTCATTAAAAGTATAAAATAAAATATGCGGTGGTGTGAAGAATGATGTCGACATGGGTATGCCATCTTCCTCTCATGTGGGCGTTCAAAGAGTATCTACAAAGAATAAAAACATAAATCATTAGAAACAAATATTTTCAGATATCTTCAGATATTTTAAATACCCATAATTATATTGGCACATTATGTTTCAAAAGAACAACTACACACATGGAGAGAGAGCCAATCACATTAGAGGGCAGTGGGCAAGTCAGAACTTTTCATGTTAACTGCATCGGGTTATATTCCACGTTGAGGCCATGAGGTCTCAGCGTATTCAAAGCATGAATCCAGAACTATTCTCTCCCCTTTAATAAGGCAACTCTGTTGCCACCTCGTCTAGGGACCATAACATGGTCCACAATCCAGCACTTGAGTTCACGTTCAGTATGACCCTGTTCTGTAAAGTGTTTAGGGACGGGTAGATCCTTTCTTTTCTCCCGTATAGAAAATCTATGATTATTCAACCTGGTCTTAAAATCAGTGGAGGTCTCCCCCACGTACAGCAGTTTACAGGGACAAGAAAGGACATACACCACAAAATTCGTATCACAAGTCAGGTGATACTTGATGGGATGCACGGCTCCTGTGGTAGGATGCACAAATTGTTTACTTTTGCAAATATATTTACAATTGACACAGCGGAGGCAGGGGAAGCAACCATGACTGCGCTGTGTCAAAAATCTCTGCACTGGAACCCGAGTAGGTCCTATATCGGCCTTAACCAATTGGTCTCTTAAATTCCTAGATCTCCTGTAGGAGAAAAGTGGAGGCCGTTGGAACTCTGGTATACCTTTAAGCCTACCTAAAATACCCCAATGCCTCCTGACAATATTTTTAATATCATTGCTCTGTTCATTATAGGTAGATATAAATGGAATTCTGCCCATACTTTTTTTGGGCCCACGTCTTTGTAGCAGGCTCTGTCTGTCGAGATTCCGTACCTCACATACTTGAGGGCGTAATATGGAGCACGGATAGCCACGTTCCTTAACCCCTTAAGGACACGGCCCTATTTCACCTTAAGGACCAGGCCATTTTTTCAAAATCTGACCATTGTCACTTTATGTGGTGATAACTTTAAAACGCTTTTTCTTATCCAGTCCATTCTGAGATTGTTTTTTCGTCACATATTGTACTTCATGACAGTGGTAAAATGAAGTCGAAAAATTTCATTTTTATTTATAAAAAAATACCAAATTTACCAAAAATTTTGAAAAATTTGCAATTTTCCAAGTTTCAATTACTCTACTTCTATAATACATAGCAATACTGCCAAAAAAAGTTATTGATTTACATTCCCCATATGTCTACTTCATGTATCGATCATTTTGGGAATGCTATTTCATTTTTGGGGACGTTACAAGGCTTAGAAGTTTAGAAGCAAATCTTGAAATTTTTCAGAAATTTTCAAAAACCCACTTTTAGGGACCGGTTCAGGTCTGAAGTCACTTTGTGAGGCTTACATAATAGAAACCATCCAAAAATGACCCCATTCTAGAAACTACACCCCTGAAGGTACTCAAAACTGATTTTACAAACGTCATTAACCCTTTAGGTTTTCCACAAGAGTTAATGGCAAATAAAGATAAAATTTCAGAATTTCAATTTTTTGAAAAATTTTCCGTTTGAATCCATTTTTCCAGTAACAAAGCAAGGGTTAACAGCCAAACAAAACTCAATTTTATTGCCCCGATTCTGTAGTTTTCAGAAACACCCTATATGTGGTCGTAAACTGCTGTATGGCCAAACTGCAGGGCGCAGAAGGAAAGGAGCGCCATATGGTTTTTGGAAGGCAGATTTTGCTGGACTGGATTTTTGACACCATGTCCCATTTGAAGCCCCCGATGCACCCCTAGAGTAGAAACTCCATAAAAGTGACTCCATCTAAGAAACTACGCCCCTCAAGGTATTCAAAACCAGTTTTACAAACTTTGTTAACCCTTTAGGTGTTCCACAAGAGTTATTGGCAAATGGAGATGAAATTTCCAAATTTCTATTTTTTGTTACCTTGTCTCAAAAAAGTGTAATATAGAGCAACCAAAAATCATGTTTACCCTAGAATAGTACCAACAAAACTGACACCTTATCCCATAGTTTCCAAAATGGGGTCACTTTTTTGGAGTTTCTACTGTAGGGGAGCATCAGGGGGCTTCAAATGGGACATAGTGTCAAAAACCAGTCCAGCAAAATCTGCCTTCCAAAAACCATATGGCGTTCCCTTCCTTCTACGCCCTGCCGTTTGGCCATACAGTAGTTTACGACCACATATGCGGTGTTTTTGCAAACAAGAGAATCAGGGCAATAAATATTGAGTTTTGCTTGGCTGTTAACCCTTGCTTTGTTACTGCAAAAATGGATTAAAATGGAAAATTTGCAAAAAAATAGCTGTTTTGGGACTGTTTTTATTTTTTGTTATTTACATAGTTGAACTGACAGGTTAGATTGTGTGCTATTTCTATAGAGCAGGTTGTTACGGACGCGACAATACCAAATATGACTACTTTTTGGGGTTTTTGTTTCAGTTTTACATAATAAAGCCTTTTTGAAAATAATTTTTTTAGTGTCTCCACATTCTGAAAGCCATAGTTTTATTTTATTTTTTGGGCGAATGTGTTATGTAGGGGCTCATTTTTGCGGGATGAGATGGCGGTTTGATTGGCACCATCTTGGGGTGCATATGACATTTTGGTCGCTTGCTATGACACTTTTTGTGATGTAAGGTGACAAAAATGGCTCTTGACACCGTATTTATTTTTTTTTTTGCTGTGTTCAGCTGAGGGGTTAGGTCATGTGTTATTTATATAGATCAGGTTGTGACGGACGCGGCGATACATAATATGTATACTTTTTATTTATTTATATAAGTTTTACACAATAATATAATTTTTAAAACAAAAAAAATCATGTTTTAGTGTCTCCATAGTTTGAGAGCCATATATATTTTTTTTTTTGGGCGATTGTCCTATGTAGGGGCTCATTTTTTGCGGGATGAGATGGCGGTTTGATTGGCACCATCTTGGGGTGCATATGACTTTTTGATCGCTTACTATTGCACTTTTTGTGATGTAAGGTGACAAAAAAATGGCTTGTTTGACAACGTTTTTATTTTTTATGTTTACGGCGTTCATCTGAGGGGTTAGGTCATGTTATATTTTTATAGAGCAGGTCCTTACGGACGCGGCGATACATAATATGTATACCTTTTTTTTATTTATTTTGGTTTTACACAATAATATCCTTTTTGAATGAAAAAAACATGTTTTAGTATCTCCATAGTCTGAGAGCCATATATTTTTCAGTTTTTAGGCGATTGTCTCAGGTTGGGTATCATTTTTGCGGGAGGAGGTGACGGATAGATTGGCACTATTTGGGGGTCATATGACTTTTTGATCGCTTGCTATTACACTTTTTGTGATGTAAGGTGGCAAAAAATGGCTTTTTGACAAAGTTTTTATTATTTTTTTACAGTGTTTACTTGAGGGGTTAGGTCATTGGATATTTTTATAGAGCAGATTCTTACGGACGTGTAGATACCAAATATGTCTACTTTTTAATTTTTTTTACATTTAACACTAAAAGCATTTTTGAAACAAAAAAATCATGTTTTAGTCTGAGAGGCATAGTTTTTTATTTTTGGCCAATTGTTTTAGGTAGGGGCTCGTTTTTGCGGGATGAGATGGCGGTTTGATTGGTACTATTTTGGGAGGCAAACGCCTTTTTGATCGCTTTGTATTACACTTTTAGTGATGTAATGTGCCAAAAATGGTTTATTTACACCATTTTTGGGGTTTTTTTATGGCGTTCATCTGAGGAGTTCAGTCATGTGATATTTTTATAGAGCAGGTTTTTACGGACGCGGCGATACCTAATATGTGTAGTGTATTTTATTTTTTTAGTTTTTATTCAGTGTTATGTGTTTTTTCATTTTTACTTTTTTTCACTTTTTTACATTTTTTTGACCCAGACCCACTTGGTTCTGAAAGATCCAGTGGATCTGGTGTCTGTATAATACAGTACAGTACACTATATAGTGCACTGTACTGTATTTTGTACTTTAGAAAGTCTGAATAGACCTTTAGCAGGTCTATTCAGACTTTCAGCACCATGGAGAGCAGGACGCTTCTGAAAGCGTCCTGTCTCCATGGCAGCCATCACCCCTGCCATAACTGGGCAGGGGGTGATGGATAGGGAGGGAGTGAAGCACCCTCCCTCTTCGATCCCATCCTGTTGGGGGCTGCAAAGGCACAGCAGCCCCCGATGGGAGAGGGAGGGAGCGCTCCCTCCTGTTAACCCTTCCATACCGCGGTCCGTACGGACCGCGGTACTGAAGAGGTTAAACGGCTGGCATCTGCAGCACAGATGCCAGCCGTTTCTATCAGAGTGTCAGCAATGTGCTGACACTCTGATAGAACCACTAGACACCAGGGATAGATTACAGGGGAGGCGGGCGGGGATCGCATCGCGATCCCGCCCGCCGCACCGCCCGCCTCCCGCCCGCCTCCCGCCGCCCGCAACCACCCCCTGCACCCCGCAGCCACAGTATGATTGGGGGCTGCAGGGGGTTAAAAACTATTTGGGAGCATTAACTCTCTGATCCCGCGGTCATAGACCGCGGGATCAGAGATCGCAAAGAGCGCTGCAAACCGCAGGTCTGAATTGACCTGCGGTTTGCAGCGATCGCTCATATGGGGGGGTCACAGGACCCCCCTGGGCATTGTAACAAGGTACCTGCTGAATGATTTCAGCAGGTACCTTGTTCCGATCACTGCCAGCTGAGCAGCAGTGATCGGAACAACTCATGACGTACCGGTACGTCATGTGTCCTTAAGGACTCGGGAAACATGCCGTACCGGTACGTCATGTGTCCCAAAGGGGTTAAATTTAGCTGTCATAGTCTCCAGAGTCCGATTGAGTGCGCAATCATCCGACTCTATCCTTCTTGGTCTTAAAAACTGAGAAAAAGGTAGATGTTTCACCATATGTCTCGGATGATTGCTCTCAAATCGAAGGACTGTATTCCTATCCGTAGGCTTAGTGAATAAAGAAGTGGACAACCTGGCGTCACAGAGTGTGACTATGGTGTCTAAAAACTGGATTGATTCCTGGGACCAAACCAAGGGGAACTGGAGGTCCCTATTGACACTATTGAGGTGATCCTGGAACATCAAAATCTGTTCATGGGTGCCCGTCCAAATAAGGAAGACGTCGTCTATGTACCTCCACCACCGTAGGACATGACCATAGTGGTGGGACCCATAGACGACGTCCTCCTCAAAACACCGCATGAAGATATTTGCATACGTGGGCGCAGCGTGCGAACCCATCGCCACTCCCCGTTTTTGCCTATAAAAAACATCCCTAAAAAGGAAATAATTTTCATAAAGAATAATCCGAAGCAAAGAGATAACAAATTCCCGTGCTGGTATTGTGAGAGAGGATAGGTCCAGCATACGTTCAACCGCCTGAATCCCCAATTCATGATCAATTGATGTGTACAAAGACACTATATCAAATGAGGCTAAGGAGGCCACAGGTTGATCACTAAGGTCAATCTCTTGTAATTTACATATTATTATTATTTTACACATCAATATTTTATTTTATACTTTTAATGAGCAGCGCTTCTGTTTGTGATACTCAGGTGCCACTGTTGGCTGAAATGGAGAACCCCAAGGAAGGATCGTGCGACTCTTATGGTGGTTCGGATGGGCACCCGAGGAAGGACACACGGAGGTTCTCTACTGTGGTTCTTTATTAGGGTGACCATTGGGAGGGGGTTTCTTACCTCGGGAGAGGCATGTCCCCCCACCACACCTCGAGTCTTTTGATCCATATGGCCTCTACTGGCTGTTATGGCCACTTTGCCAATGTCTAATATGGCTCCGGCTGTTCACTATAACTTTAGAGCGCTTGCCCGCTTTTCTTTAGGAGATCGGCTCTTCTGCCCTTCTCCAATATGGCCGTCTCGGCCGTTTTTTCTTATTGAGCATGTCCGGAAGTAACCATATTTACTTCCGGTCGGCGGTACAGCGCGGTGTGAGGTATTTTCGATTTCCCCGTTTGGTTATGTCTTATCTTTCCCCCCAATGGAGGGTGTTTCCTTCCGGGTCAGTTTCTAGCACTTTATTGTACATTATCACGCTATCTTGACTGGATAGCAATTTATACACTGGTCACCATGACACTTGCATAATGTGTACGAAATTTAATAATTTGATTACTATACTGACACTATTTACATTTGTATCACTTTTACCATTGGGCCACGCCCTCTTTGTGTATCACATGATCTGAGTGTACTTCCTGTTTTACACTATATAAGTTTGCCATGCACTTGTGTTTATTGCTTGAGAAAGGCTTTATTGTTAAGCCGAAACGTTGCCTGCCCACTTGGGTGAATAAAAGAATTTTGGATTTCCTTTGGAGTGCTGTCCGTTTTCTACGCTATATATATATATATATATATATATATATATACACACACACACACACACATACACACACACACATACAGATGAAAGGTCTTTAAATAGACCAGTGATGCTCAACCTGCATACCTCCAGCAGTTGTAAAACTACAACTCCCACAATGACCTCTTGTAGACTGATAGCTGTAGCCTGTCCAGGCATGCTGGGAGTTGTAGTTTTGCTACATCTGCAGGTCGGCCATCCCTGAAATAGACAAATAGTGGCCAATTACCAACAGTTACAAACATGCTTTATGATTTATGAACAAAACTTACAGCCTTAAATCATCCATCACTGGTCTAAGGAACCTCAATTGTTCCATATACAAATAGGGCCTTTTACGTGACCCCCCTTCACCACTGCGGCCCTTCTCAGTAAGTTCCCGACGGAACTGGTCTAGACAACTGTTCCACCTTGTCTTCGTTTTTTTGACTGTGGAAACATAAAACATTTAAAACAATACATTAGATAAGTTTTGTGTAAAAATACAAATACACATTCAGTTTATGGTCATCATTTGATGTTACTTTGAAATAGCTTGCAATACATGCTAAAAAGGCCATAATAAATAGCACATAGTACAGTAGGGCATAGCTCACTAACAGGCCGCAGCCTACATATCAGTCACAGATGTCCATGTGCCGCCGACTGTAACAGGCATGTCCCAGTCTAAGTTAGATCTGTATACACAGCTAATGCTTTTCTACATCATTTACCAGGGATTAATATGGTCGCCGCTTAGGCCTCATGCACACAACAGTGAAAAAGGCCGTGTGACGGCCGTCTAAGTAACGGCCGTCACACGGCCATTTTTTAGCACCAGCGAAAGTCTATGGGGCTATTCACATGGCCGTTTTTTTTAACGGCCAGTGAATAGCGTCCGTCCAAAAATAGGACATGTCCTATTTTTGGCTGTTTCCACGGCTGTGTGGACTCCATTGAATTCAATGGGACCATTTTTAACGGCCGATTGACAGGAGTGCACCTGTCTAACGGCCGTTAAAAACGGGTACACAGGTTAAAGAAAATGTCCCCCATGGTTTTACCCCCAATAGGGATGTCCCAATACCGATATTTGCACAAGTACTTGTACTCGTTTCTTTATACAAGGTATACAATCTGCATCGGTGATTACTTAAAAATAAGTATCGGTACTCTGTATTAAAAAAAAAATGGTATCAGGACATCCCTAGTTTTAAATATTGCTCCCATAGTGCCCCGCAGCCAAAAAAAAAAAAACTCACGGTGTGGCAGTCTCTTCTCTCTTCATTGAGTAGGACCTGCGATGTGCGTGGTGAAGTAACCACGTGGGAGCGCGCAGTGACGTCATCGCGCACATCACAGGTCATGTTCAGTGAAGATAGAAGAGACTGCTGCAGTGCGAGCAAGTTGATAAGGTGAGTTTTTTTTGTAAAATCAACAAAACAAAAACAGCGGTGGTCCATTATGGGGGACTTATTTAAACCATGGGGGAAATTATTTTAGATAGGGGCATTATTTAAGGTGGGGACCTACATTGGGGGCATTATTAAAGATGGGGACAGTAACAAAAATTCCTACACTATGGGGGCATTATTAAAGCTGGGATCCTACCTGGGGGCATTATTAAAGCTGGGGGCAAAATAGCGTGCATTATTAAAGCTGGGAGCAGCAAAAAAAATAAAATAAAAAATTCCTACACTATGGGGGACATTATTTTAGCTGGGGGCCTACCATCCTGTGGGTGTTCTCAGAAAGGTGGGTCTAGAAATAACTGCCAATCAAATTCATCCCTTTTTCATGTCCATTTTTAACGGACATTAAAAACTGATGCAAAACGGACATTAAAAACGGACACATGGACAGAAAATGGATGCACACACTGATGCAAAATGGCCATGAAAAACTGACAGTGTAAGGCTACATGGACACGACAGTGAAAAAAAACGTCAGTTAAAAACACACTGTCAGCTCACCAGGCCAAACACCACAGCAGCAAAACAATGTCTTTTACAACATGTCAGCCCAGGTCTGGCTACCATCAGCTTTTGAAATCGTACATGAACATGAAATGCCTATGAAAATACTGTCGGACATTGCCCTGGTGTGTAAGTTGTCGTACTGATGTGGACCAGTGGACTAATGTGTACGACATGGATGAAGGAGGTGAATATTGTGAATAGGCCTTTAACAATATAATAATATGTTTGGAAAGGGGACAGATGTCTCCATATCAATTCTAACAGGCCCACATGTGTACAAAACTGTAAAGGGCGCACGCTGTGTATACATCACTACTGTGTGCTGGAGCAAAGGTCATGACAAGCATGAAACATGTTTGTCGTCACACAATGAATGACAAACATGCATAGGGAAAAACAGAAGTATGTCCACAAAAGGTACAAGAATATTACCTCATGTGACTATAATTCCAAAATAATTATGGAGAACACAGGGGCAGGATACAAGGGCAAGGACACAAAACCACATAGCTTCCACAAACCTAAATCAGCACTTCTTGCAACTTTCTCCTAGGATCATCTTTTTTGATTTTATCATGATAGACATTGGTCCTGGTGTCCCCGAGCTCTGGGAGTTCCTGGACAAGGGTTTTTCTACATCCCAGTGGGGCATTTTTGAAGCCGCACTTGCCAAACACTTCAGCAGGATAGTCTGTCCAAAACCAGTTTCTACTTCCTCTAGAAGTTCACAGGCCTTGGACAGGGGTTTCATAGAAACCATCCGGAAAAAATAAATAAATGCGGGTGCCATACGGATTGCTTCCGTTTGTCATCCGCATTTTTTGAGGATCCATTGACTTCAATGGCTCCGCAAACCATTTATTGCAGACAAGAATAGGACATGCTTTACTTTTTTTTGCAGAAGGGAACCACGGACGGACGCGGAAACAAAACGGTTGACTACACCACGTTTTTCATGGCTCCATAGAAATGAATAGGTACTCATCCTATGCGCCAAAAAACCCCCAAAAAAACGTAACGGAGGTGGAAACGAACAACGTTCTTGTGCATGTAGGCTTATCCTGTTAAAAAATGCAAGTTGGAAGCTCTGACATGTGGCTGCAGTATGTCCTGCACCAGGGTTGCCAACCTAAATTTTTATTTTTTTGGGACAAATTAGCAAAAAATTATGGGCGGACAGCATTTTGGAAAGAAAATGGACAAATAGGAAAACTTTCATGAAATGTAAAGATAAGTAATACGTCTATAGGTCAGATACTAATACTGAACATATTTCCAGTATTTATTGTGAGTTCTAAGAAGCTCAGGATTAGGGTACTTTTACACTCCATCACTTTTACACCTATTGTTTATGGGGGAAATTTTTGATTGGCACTGATTTTTTGCTAGTTCCTCTCACTCACATCATTGTGTTTTATCCTAATGAGAAAGATTTCATAATCAGGATTTGGAGAAGGTGCAGAGGCATAGCAGAGCAGGGAGATGAGCTACTGGGGGGCTCATACCATGGGGGAGATCATGGCCAGTGTTCCCTGTAAGCTGAGTCCCCAGCAGCCTGGTACTAAACCAATGACCAACCTGTCCAGCTCCTGCTCCATCAGCTTTGGGGCCATGATCTCCCCCATGGTATGCACCAGCCTCTCCCTGCTCGGCTATCCCTCTGCCCCTTCTCCAAGTCCTGGTTATGAAATGTCTCTCATTAGGATAAAACACAACATGTGACTCAGCTCCTGGGTTGGTCACTGGTTAACTGTAGCATAGCTCATATTGTCCATCATGTGCAGGATGCAGTGGGTTGTAGTCCCATTTGAGACTGCATTTAGCCTAACTGTATTGCTTATTTGCATGACAAATGCAATCACTGGACAATATATATTTTTCTACTGACTATAAGTTAAATTTTTTTTGTTTATTCAGATGAAACCCCTTGCATCTTGCTCCAGACTGGATTCACGCACAATGTTTTACCCCTTTCGTGGCAATTTTTTTTAGCTCACACTGTGTGTGTATATATATATATATATATATATATATATAATCACACACACCAAAAATAATAAATGTCCCCCCACTCATAAAGATCAAATACCAAAAATCTGTATCTTTATTAATCATGCAAATTGTGAACATATAAAAACAGTCACAACAGCAGCATACATGTGCAAGCATGGAGGATACATTGGTACTTCAGTAAATGGTTATATATATATATTCGATGAGCTATATCCATCTCAATATAGCGTGCCAGTCTATCTCAGGAACACAAAATGTGTACAAAAATACGTCTAGTGCATAGTGTAAGTTGAAATACTAATACTTATTATTTTTACTTAAATACTTAGTAAAAATTATACATGTCCCAAAAAGAGAATAGAACAAAAGGACAGCTAAACAAGCACATCAAATTACATCACACGCTAACAACCCAAAATATAACCCGCAATAATCGAAAACATAGAGCCCAAAGTGCCTCCAATCCCAACGTACATTTCACTATACAGCTTTCTCAAGGGATACCATACTACTGATTCCTCTGCCTATTTATATCCTGCTCATAACATCTGATTAAAAACACCTGGGAGTATTGGGCTGAACCTCAGTTATATCATGTGTTACTATCATGTGATATCCTCTCATGTGATACTAAGAAATACTATAATGTGATACTAGTGAAGAGGTCATATGATATAATCTAATGTGATACTATCTGGTACTATCATGTCATACTAGTAAAACTATCATGTAATATCCTCTCATGTGATACTATCTGGTACTATCATGTGATACTAGTAAAACTATCATGTGATATCCTCTCATGTGATACTAACAAGTACTATCATGTGATACTAGTAAAGAGGTCATGTGATATTATCTGGTACTATCATGTGATAGATACTAGTAAAACTATCATGTGATATTTCCTGTTAGGAAGCACTGATCTATACTGGCCCATTGTTGTTTATATGATCGAACAAAGTAATGGGAATATCCATTAGTACATAAATATCTCGCAGGGACTGTGACAAACATATCTACAAAAAGAAGTCTATCTATCCCTCGCTGGCCCGTCCACGGCTGTGCAACGCACCCGAACTTCCGGTCTGCGCTCCACAGTCATGCGCACCAATCGCAAGAGCCAAGGTTCCTTAGTCCGAGATCACACCCCATGCGTCTCAGGCTAGAACGCAAAGCGCTGCAACTTATCGGACCAACAGATTATAATAATAACAATGCGACCATCAGGAAAATGTAAAAAGCAATTGTAGTCTTAGTTCATTATACCGGAAAAATAATAAATATATATATAGGTGCAAAGAGGAAAAATAAAAATAAAATCAAAGTGACAGGGCAAAAAAGTTCCAGTGATGGTGAACATGCAAAAACCACATACACATATATTCGTGATAAAATACCATCAGAAATCTCAATACATATCACAATTATAAATAAAGTGATTCATACATAATATAAATGGAAATCCATATATATAAATATGATATATAATGGTTAATCCAATGTAAATAAATTGACAAAAAAACTTTTTCCAAAAAATACATATATCATATGAGTGAAAAAATATTGTATATTATATCTAAATGCTGTAAATATGATAAAATAATAAAAAATAAAAAACAAATGTAGTTGTGCTGATCAAGTGTACATAAATAAATCTATCACATATAAGGATACTCCTTCATATGTAGTTCGATCACGGATTCTTTAAGGCAAGTATGATCAATAAGTAGGAACAGCCATGCACTCGTCCAATCTCCCTTTAATAACACTGCGGCCAGACGAACCCGTCCTAAATGCTACCTGTACATGTGGATTATGAGCGGATTCCCCTGCAGAAAAACCGCGTCTATAAGCCGGTATAAGTTAACACCTTGTAGTTATATGGACCATGCTTGTCTTACTTAGTACGCCAGATTTGATGTTTGGCCAATGTGTCGACAATGATCTCTTGTTTGATTGTCCTATCACCCGCCTTTGACTAAGCATTGCCCATCTCTAAGCCGACCCCTTCAGCAGCTGCCAAGGCGTAGAGGGAACAATGGTCATTGCTAGGAGTGGCCGACTGTTGTATGCAAGGTCTCCACAGATCATCACACCAGCAGTTGGGGCAGTGTGTTGCTCCACAGTAAAGATAGGATTGATGCTTTCACCGCGAGGACTCCATGCTCAAACCTAAACCTCATGGGATCCCAAAATGAACCATTATTAATTGTTAACCCTTAGTGACCAAGCCTGTTTGGGCCTTTATGACCAATCGTTTTTCTTCCTTTTTTCATCGTCGCGTTCCAAGAGCTATAACTTTTTTATTTTTCCGTCTATATAGCTTTATGAGGGCTTGTTTTTTTGCATACATGTAATGGGTGCTGTGACAACAAATTTCCTTCTGCTAAGCAACTGGAAATGGTCCGGACAGAAATATGCCTGTATGTGTGACAATTTAACTGTGGGAGCTGCCTATGCTTGTTAACAGATCATTTCTACTGGTGATCTGTCTGGGCCGCCCGGAGGCTGTTTGGAGAATGTGCAGGGCAGGCTCTCACGTAACCACTGTTCCCATACGTCCTACCAGCAGCACAGATGGGGGTAACCACCCCCTGTGGACTGGCAGGACCAACGAAAAGTTTAATAAGCCCAAGACTAATAACTCAATTTAACAATTAAGAATCTCCTTAAAAGGAGGAAGTCAACCCCCAGCCCACTGTTTTTTGCTGTCCTCCCGGACATGTGGACTAGGCGGTTTGTTCCCCCTTTCTTATGGAAAGTGCGGGGAGCCTTCTTTTCGTTTGGATAATGGCGTTGCCCTTTCCTAGGTACCTTGTCAGTTTGGCCGGCAGCTTATCTGCTGCCGGCCCCGCGCAGTTGCGCCCGGCTGGGGTATTTTGGCGGCGTCCTCAGTCCAGGATTCTCGGTCCCTGGGCGGCGCCATTTTCCGGAGGTGAAGCGGGGATTCTCCTTTGGGTCACTTCCGGTAATCCGGCAGCGATTTTTTCACAGACACGATTTTTTTATCGATGCTTTTTTTTATCGCGGATGCAATTTTTCGTCCTAAAATTGGTGTTGTTCCACTTGTGGTGTTTTTTTTCCTCCGGTCCTCAGCTGCCTCCGGTCTGTTTTTCTACCTTTCCTGCGTAGATAAGTGGTTTACAAATGTTTTACTTGTCCTTTTTTCCCGCAGTGATGTCTTCTCCGCAGGATTCGGAAGGCAGGAAAGTGGATTCCAGGAGGAAGCATCTATCCTGCTACCATTGCAGTGGTCAACGGTTATTGTAAGCTGATCATACCTGCACTTGTGAGATTGCAGAAGGTAAACAGCTTGGGAGACCTCTGTCCCGGTAGAGAGACCTTCTTGGTCTGCTTAGTTTCTTCCTCCTCGGATGAGGAGGAGCTGACGTCGTGTTTTTTCCCCCCTGAAAAGACACAGAAATTGCTCAAGTCCATCAGGTCGGGGGACCATGATGTTGACCGTGGGGAGCCTTCGGATCCCGCTAGTCGGGCACCTCGTGTCTTCAAAGCGGATGAGACCCTCCTCTCTGTCATGTTTACAGACTGGAAAGGGTGGGACCGGTTTTAACAAAGAAGTTTAAATCCATGTTCCTGATGGCTAAACCCTTGGTGGATTCATGGGGATCCATTCCCAAGGTGGACATGGTTATTGCCAAGTTGTCCAAGCGCACTCTGGTTCCTGCAGACGATGGGTCTAGCCTGCAGGACCCCCTTGCAGAGTGCACACTAAGATGGGGGTCATACGGCAGCTGCGGCTTCCGCTCCCACAGCCATAGCCGCTTTTGACGTGAACCAGAGGGTTTTTCCAGGATGACAAACTGGCTGCCTTCAAGACCATCAACCTGGCTATAGACTTCTTGTGCGATACCGCACAGCTCCAGTTGAAGCTAGCAAAGGAGCCTCGCCGCTAGCAAAGCAAGCCCTGGGAATGAGGCCAAACACAGATCCTTGCTCCTGAAGCTATGCAGCAGGTCTGTGGCTGATGGGGGACCAAGTGCGCCTTTTGCACCCTGTGATAATACTATCAAATGACATCAGGGGCCTATATTTAGCATTACCCTGGGGTCGGCGGCCCATATGCCTTTTTGGCTTAAGCCTTGGGTCGCTGACAATTCCTCAAAATACAGCTTATGTGGCCTTCCATTCGAGCCCAACCATTTGTTCGTTTCGGAGCTAGATAAGATCATGGAAGGCCTTTCAGACAAGAAGGTGAAGAGTCTTCCCTAGCAGTCCTTTTGAGGGCAGGGCAGACAAGACCGTGGTGGTAGGTAGGTGGTAGCTCCGAAGTGACTGGAGAGCGCAGAGAAAGGGTTTGAGGTGCTCTCGTGGAGGAGCCAAAGATGGAAAATCCAACTCCTGACTATGGGCCTCTTCAAGGCTCTTGGTTAATTCCCATTACTCCTGCCGTCCTGCCAATAAGCTTCCCCACTCCTATGCTTCATGTACCCGTCGGGGGTCATCTCTCCCACTTCTGAGAAGAGTGGATCCGAGAGATCTCGGATACCTGGGTCCTGAACATCATTTCCAAGGGTTATTTAGTCATCCTCACCTCTATTCCTCTGGACAGGTTTGTCAAGATCAACCTTCTACAAGCTGCCAGGCAGGCGATCCTGGAGGCCTACATTCAAGACTACATTTGCAAGGGGGCTCTGGAGGAGGTTCCGTCAGGAGAATGGGGCCTAGGGATCTATTCACCAGTTATTCTGGTTCCCAAGGCTTCAGGAGATCTCCGGATGATTATCAATCTGAGATATTTCAATCGGTTTATAAGGAAGGTGAAGTTTCGTATAGAAACCATCAGGTCAGTAGTTCACGTCCTCAATCCTGGAGACGTGATGGCAACCCTGGACCTCAAAGATGCATATCTGCACATCCCGATCCATCCTGCTTCCAGGAAGTATCTCAGGATCATGGTCCAGGTGTCCGGTGTCGTCAGGCATCTTCTATTTGTTGCCCTTCCCTTTGCCATTTCTTCTGCCCCTCACACTTTTACCAAGGTGGTGGTTTCTGTGGTGGTGGCTTTGAGGCTTCAAGGACTGACCATCATTCCTTATCTGGACGACTGGCTTTGAAAGCCTCTGCTCTAGCGGTCCTAACCCAACTTCTTCAGGTACAATCTCCTTTCTGTTCCGCCTAGGTTGGATCATCAGCTGGCAGAAGTGGAACGTGAGCCCGTCGACTTCAGTAAGATATCTAGGCTTCATAATGGACTCCACTGGGATGTCTCTCCGGTTGACTCCAGAAAGAAGATCCCGGGTTCAGAACACGGCAAGTTCCTTTCCGTTCCCCGGCGAGTTCCAATCCGGACTCTCATGAAGATGTTGGGGCTCATGTCAGCGTCTGCGGAAGCGGTCCCTTGGGCTCTATGGCACCTCCGCCCTCTACAGTCGGAGGTCCTCTCCAAATGGAATGGCAGCCCTGCTGGGCTAAACTCCCTGTGCTCCCTGTCTTGGCGAACTCGGTATTCCCTCAGATGGTGGTGCCATCTTTTAGACGGTAGGTCTATGACCCAGCCAATCTGGGTCATATTGACTACGGATGCATCCCAAGTAGGCTGGGACGCTCACCTAGACGACACTCCAGTTCACAGGACCACGGGACCTGGTTTCTTCAGGAGTGGCTTCTTTCATCCAATCTCTGCGAGATTCAAGCTATCCGGCTAGCCCTCCTTCACGCCCCTCAGATCCAGAGCAAAGCGGTGAAAGTCCAGTCAGACAATATGACTGCGGTACTTTACATCAACAAGCAGGGAGGCATGAGATCACTTCCCCTCCTGTCAGAGATCGGGGTGATTCTGGATTAGGCAGAGTTGTACCTTCCCAACTTATCTGCGATCTACATCCAAGGCTCCCTCAATATGATAGCGGCTGAGCCGCAGTCTTCCGTCGGTGGAGTGGTCTTTACATCCGGAGATATTCAAGCAGATAGTCCTCAAGTGGGGTATGCCAGAGGTGGATCTCATGGCAACAAGGTTCAATACCAAGGTGGACAGGTTTTGCTGCCTTTACGTTAGACGCTCTGTCAATATCCTGGAGGTTCAGGCTGGCATACATCTTCCCTCCGTTTTCCATGATTCTGAGGGTATTGATGAAAATCCGTCAGGATCAGGCCTCGGTGATAGCCATCATACTGTTTTCACTGAATAGATCCTGGTTTACCCAGCTCACCCAGTTGAGTCGAGGACAATATTGGAGGCTCCCCCCACAGCAGACCCTGGTGTCGTGGGACACTCACCTCTGCTCAGATCTGCACAGATTCAACCTGACAGCCTGGAGGTTGATCAGTCCCTTCCCAGAATAGAAGGGCTTTCAGAGTCGGTCCTGAGAACGCTGTCTCATTCTAGAGCGGACTCTACCAAGAGAGCCTACTCTCGTATTATGAGGATATTCTCATCCTGTTGTACCTCAACTGAGGTGGCGTCTGCAGATCCGTCCCTCTCTGCTATCCTTCAGTTCCTGCAAGACGGCCTTGATAGAGGCCTTGCCCTTCTACTCTGAAGGTTCAAGTTTCAGCCATCTCAGCTTGCCTTAACAGGCTTTTTTCTCAGGACCCCCTGATCAAACGGTTCCATAAAGTAGCTGAAAGATTAAAGCCTACAGTACTGAGACCCATTTTTCAATGGGATTTATCAGTAGTTCTCAGGGGGTTAGCATCTCCCCCCTTTGAACCGTTAGAGGAGGTGGACATCAAGTTCGTCACTTGGAAGTTTGTGTTTCTCCTTGCAGTGACTTTGGCCAAGAGGGTCTCTGAGCTTCAAGCTCTCTCAGCACATGAGCCCTATACCATTTTCTTACATGACCGAGTCCTCCTTAGATTCCTCCCGTATTTTAGGCCTAAAGTTCCTTCCTTCCAGAACATCAACCAGGTGATATCCCTCCCGGTTCTGTCGACATCTACCACCTCCTCCTAGAAACCTGCTAGACATCCTCTGGACGTCTCGAGATGTCTCCGGAATCTATGTGGATAGATCAAGGAGTTCAGGAAAGATGAGAATCTGCTAATCCTGTTTCCGGTAGGTTTAAAGGCTGTAAGGCATCCAAACCTTCCATCAGTCGGTGGATTGAGGAGGCTATTAAGGAATCCTTTGTTCCCAATCTCTGGACCCTCCGGGATTTGTGAAGGCCCACTCTACTAGAGCTGTGGCTACTTCTTTTGCCAAGAGGAGTCTTCTGCCTCTCAACATGATTTGCAAAGCTGCCTCCTGGAGCTCTGAATCGACATTCATCTCCCATTATAGACTAGATGCCAGACTAGCTCAGTTTTCGGCCTTTGGGCAGACTATTCTTAGTGCCAGGCAGGAAGGCCCTCCCTAGGGTTTCTTCTTGCTATCTCCCCATTTGTGCTGCTGGTAGGATGTAAGGGAATCGTTAATTTCTAACGATAATTTTTTTCCGTTAGTCCTAACAGCAGCACACAAATTTCCCACCCTAGTAAGTCTAGTTTTTTTCTTACTATAAACACAGTGGGCAGGGGTTGACTTCCTCCTTTTAAGGAGATACTTAATTGTTAAAGTGAGTTATTAGTCTTGGGCTCATTAAACATTCCGCCGGTCCTGCCAGTCCACGGGGGTGGTTACCCCCATCTGTGCTGCTGTTAGGACTAAGGGAAAACAAATTATCATTAGAAATTAACGATTCCCAGCACCTCCTAAGAGCTAGGTCAGCACAGCCTTGATTACGGTTTGTTGAAATAATCATCTTTGTATCTCCATTTTTTGAAAGCAAAAAATTTTTTTAAAATTTTTCTGCAAAACATCTTGTGTAGGGATTAATTTTTTGCCTAAAGAGTTGACTTTTAATTTTTTTATTACAAATCGCTCGATGAAGGGAAAGGGTCACTTTTTTTTACTGTAAACTTGAAACACTTTCTATTTTTGTCCCAGTACAGGGACTTTAACATTTCAGGGTCTGTTCCCTGGTTCAGTGTAGTAAAATACATGTTGTATTGTACTACATTGACTGTCTGTGTATTACACTGACAGTTGCCTAGGAGACCCATCCTGGGGGATGGACCTCATAGGCTTCCGTACATGGCAGACCCCGGGGCCTTTAAGTGGCCTGGGGTTGCCATGACAGCCACTGGCCTCCTGTTACCACAGCGTTGGGGGTCAATGGAGAGGCTTGATCATGGCATATATGGGGTTCATCCGCTGGCATCAACGTTTAACGCAAAGCCAGCAGATACAGCAGGGTTCCGGCTATCAATCGCAGTCAGGCCCCTGCATTGATCGGGAGCTGAGTTTCAGTAACCAGACAAGACTCCATCCACAGTGCTAATTCCTGCATCGGAGGCTGCAGGGAACAGCTGATGGCTGGGGGTGCAAGGTGCCTGACTCCCAATGATTGGCTATTAATGACCCATACTAAGGATAGGTCAGCAATATCGGGAGTCTGTAAAACCCCTTTAAGAAATGGAGCAACTAAATTGTTGACCATGTGGAAAAACCTAGCTTTTTTTGTTAAATCATATAGCACTTGACTTTTGGTACTAGCTGAGGGAATACAAATCAATATTTTATTGTGGTACCAGATTTGGCTGCATTTTCTAGTCATATTTCTGAAGGTAAGTCTTAGATTTTGTACTTGGCACACTATTCTCTAGTTTGCTTTTGATATATATCTGCTGGCACTATTTTACAAGGGCTTACTGGATTATTCGCTTTTATATTGGTCCTTGTGGAGTCATGACGTTTTCTTTTCCTTTGTGACCTTACCTCTTTTTATTTCTTTTAAACACATGAATTCGTCTTGAGAAATTATTTTAGTTTTTCATCTTACTTGCCAATATTTGTTACCACACCTATTACTTTGTCTGACCAAAACCAAATATGTGGTGCTGTATGGTAAATGTAATAGCTGTAAATTAGGGGAGTTGGCAAGTATAAATAAAATTCTCGAAAGCTAGAAATAGTTTTCTTTGTTATTTTAATTAAGTCGATTCTACAATCAAAATACATCAAATGTGACGGGTACAGACTCAGTCTTAACATTAAGTGCAAGCACTAAGTGATTCATTAAAGCATGACATCATACATAAAATGGTATTAACCCACACTTAGCCTAGATAAACGATATATCTTTCAAATTAAGGAAACAGGAGCTTTTCTGGAAAAAGTGGGCAGCACTAAAAGATGTATTGTATGTTGTCCACCTTCTTCATTTTTTGGATATAATTGTGGTCCATGACTGTGGGTTCCCCCAGGACATGCACCACCAGTCCAGGAGAGTTCCACTATATACTGGAATGTTTTAAAGGATCAAGTCACAGTTTTAGAAGAGTGAGATTACATAGCAAGGAGGATTGCTGCTAGTGGAAATACAGCAATATAGAGTGTGACCATGCTGAAATTGCACTTGATTATATGGGTCCAACTAGGTCACCACACGCCCTACCCAGTTTCTGAGTACACAAACACCAAGGCAACACAGAACTCAAAATGCAACGCCTCATATGTCTGACGAATTTACGATTTTTTTTTTTAACCAAGTGGAAGAAATTTTAATTAAAGGTGTTGGCCACTTTCTGGCTACTTGTGACCAATGTGTATGTAAGATGATTATAAAGCCTTGGTTGATATTCGGTGCCATTTTCTATATTTCATAAGCCATGCCCCCTTGTTTGACAAATCTTCTGTGCTGTCCACACAGAGGTCCTGTCCTAAGATGGCCACTGAAGAAGGGTCATGAGACCAGGCAAATCACCTCCATGCGATGCCTCCTCCATTCAAACACACTGAACCTGCAGTAAACTCCTAACAGTGAAGTACAGATGGCAGGTGCAATGTATTTGAATGGAGGAGGCATTGTCAACATCCAAAAAACGTTTTGTCAACATCCAAAAAACGTTCACATACTGAACGGAAGACATCCTGATGCATCCTGAATGGATTTCTCTCCATTCAGGATGCATTAGGATAATCCTGCTCAGCATCTTTCCGTCCTAGAGCCCCGAGGACGGAACTCGAGGACGGAAAGCAAAAACGCTGATGTGAAAGGGGCCTATGAGAGTTACAAAAATAGCAGAGTGAGTGTACTTGGCGATTTTCAGAAGACCCTTACAAATGAATGGAGAGTACACCGCACAAGGGCAGCCATCATTCCCTTCACCTCTAGGGGACTGCTGAAAATAGCCGAGCGAGTGCTCTGCTATTTTTGGAACTCCCATAGAAATGGATGGAGAGCAGCTGCGCATGTGCGGCTGCTCTGTGTTCCCTTTAAGGGTTTCGTTCTGGAGATAGGAGCAGGTCCAGGCAGTGGGATCCACACCTATCTGACATTGGTGGCATATTCTATCGATATGGCACCAATGTCTTAGTCTCCCAAGACAACCCATTTAAGAAATAAACACAGGTGCCAAGGCAATGATAAAATTAATAGAGAGAAATAGGAAACTCCAAAAAATTTCAACAAGCAGATATTTCAGTGCACGTATTTATTGACAGCAAGCAACATTTAATAAATTCAGTAGCTTGAACAAGGGAGATTGATGTACTGTGTAAATTCCCAATTTCCCATTGTAATACTTGTAGAACTGTATACTGTAGTGATTTTTAATTTTATGAGGCTTTTCACTGGTGTCAGCCAACTCATGCCCTTAGCCGCTGGAGACTCGGGTGGGCTTACAGAAAGGTAAAAAATAGTAAAGTAATGTATGCAGCACGTCATGAAGTACATTTTTTCCTTTTTAAAGTAGAAGACAATTTTTCATGCGGCCACAGTTGACCACAAGCCCTGGCAGCCAAAAGGTATAATAAAATATATGACTAAAATGGAGTACTGAGAAGGCAATTCGCAGATCGACAGTGTTTTTTTTTTCTTTTGCGAGGACTTTATTGAGCACCAGCTGTGATGTTGAAGAACAAGAAAGAAAATGTGACTGTGAGGAAAAGCAGCTGAGACATACAGCAATAAGCGAGGATTTACCCCGCATGCTATACAATGGCTTTTATGGTTTCATGTGAAATTAGACCTGGAATTATGGAAAAGGGCGGTTAAACAATGAATAAATCCGGCACTAATTATTGCAGATGTGACGCTCATTGGAAGCCTCCTCCAAGGACTTAACAATGTGCTTAATGAGCCCAGAGACAGGGATATATGGCTGGTTCACATGAAATGCAACACAAAACATGTAGTCAATCTAAATATAGGACACAGTCTTCAGTCTGTTGTCAAAGAAAGTTCCCATTGATGTTAAATCAATGTAATTGGGATTTCCACCCCCCATGCTTCTCATATAAACTGACTGCAGAGGAATGTGATAAAAGCATACAATAGATGTCTATCTTCCTGCGCATGTTAAGCAGCACTCCAATCAATCCTGGGAGGGCACAAAATGTGCTCATATATTTTAAATGTTTATTTCCACTATCAAGTTTAATAATTGATTCAGTCAATACATGGTATAAACTCATAAACATGGCTCACATTAAATGGGAATGTGTCATCAGAAAATGACTTATTATTTAAATCAAGTTTTTAACCTAAAATAATTTTTGATGACATTATTTTGAATTTTCAATGTCAATATCTATATTAAAAATAAACATACAATCCTGCAGTTTTCACACTGGCCACTAAGCCTAATAATAAGCCCCACTTCTAAGTCTGTACAGATTAGTTTACTGCAGTTATCTCCTTATCATTATATGAAGGACTCTCCCATAGAAGTCAATGAGCCTTCTACTGTTTCTGTTTCTATAGCCCATAGTGGCTGCTGTAAAGCATATCTGTAAAAGCGATTAAGAACATCTCAGGCACGATGGCAGCCACTATAATCATGTGCAAAACTTAAATAAGAACTGTCAAAAAAAATAATAATAATTGGAGACACATTCCCTTTAAGTATCTTGCAGAGATTTGTAATTGATCTGTTCAACTAATGAGAACAGGAGTTTGAATTCTACAAATGGCCAGCAGGTGGCGTTTAAGAACACTGATATCTAAAGTTATATTCCAGCATTTTATTAGCTAAGTAAATCATGGCATTGAAGTACAGTATCCACGGCAGCAAGTATATACATAGGGTAAGCTGGTCATGCACGTTAAATAAATGTTGGCCGAATCTGCCAATTTTGGTGCTACCATCTACTGCATATGGGGGTCTTCTTACTCTACTCTGACAGCAAACATCAGGGGAGGAACAATTATATTGGATTTTAGCTACCTGCTCCTTTTTTTCTCTGGGACATAAGAAGCTGCTAGGTGTTTATGGCATTGTCTTTCTCACCTCTCCGCATTCAGGACACATGCTCAGCTGACCCCAATGAGTGTGTGCAGGCTTCGTCTGGCCAACAGGGGAACCAAGCTGTTTAATGTGTATGGTCAGCCTTAAAGTCACCTACTTTGAGCATTTTAGACCATTCACATCGCATTGTAGAACGCTTGCCCCCCCAGTAAAATAGTACCTGGCTGTTGCAAGTGCCATTGGGCAGCGTTACGGCCTCAAGTGCCCAGGCCCCTCAGCTATCAGCCCAGATAACCGCTCCCCTTGCACTCTTCTGGCTTGCCCTCCTCTCTTACTTCATCTTCCTCCTCTGGCTTGGAGATCTCGCATGAGCGCCGGCCACTGCCGGGCCTGCAGATGTGCACTTCTCTACTTCACTATGGGCAGAGGCACTGATTTTAACAGTGTACATGCATAGGCGGTGGCCAATGCTCGCACGAGATCGCCAAGCCAGAGGAGGAGGATGAAGTAGGCGAGGAGGGCATCATCCATATAAGTGCGAAGAGGCCACCGTAGCCATCTCGATTGCGGATCCCACGTAAAATTTTGCGCCGTTGCACGATTGCCATCTCGCTGGGCGTCCTGGTGACATCATACGTCACCGCACACAAGATTTCGCATCGGATCTTCAATCAAGATGGCCGTGGCCTCCTCTTCATGCTCAAATGGATAAGGAGAGTATTTTTCTTCTGCCATTTCAGGGAAAATTGATTTGTTACCATAAAGCACTAGGAAATTCGGATTTGCGGCGAATTGAATTTTTCCTGAATTTGGATCGAAGTCCACTTCGGATACTTGGATTCACTCAACCCTAAGGCCCCTTTCACACGGGCGAGTTTTCCGCGCGGGTGCAATGCGTGATGTGAACGCATTGCACCCGCACTGAATCCTGACCCATTCATTTCAATGGGTCTGTGTACATGAGCGTTTTTTTTCACGCATCACTTGTGCGTTGCGTGAAAATCGCAGCATGTTCTATATTCTGCGTTTTCCACGCAGCCCTAGCCCCATAGAAGTGAATGGGGCTGCGTGAAAAACGTATTGCATCCGCAAGCAAGTGCGGGTGCGTTGCGTTTTTCACTGATGGTTGCTAGGTGATGTTGTTTGTAAACCTTCAGTTTTTTATCACGCGCGTGAAAAACGCATCAAAACGCATTGCACCCGCGCGGAAAAAACTGAACAACTGAACGCAATCGCAGGCAAAACTGAATGGCTTTGCCTCTGAAAACGCTCAGTTTTCACTGAACGCATCCGCAACGCATCCGGACCTAATCCGGACACGCTCGTGTGAAAGAGGCCTAATTATCACTTCTGAAGGAAAATAGTGTTGTGAGCATGTATTTCAATACCATCGTCACTCATTTTCTCTTGGATTTATTATGTGGAAACATTATTAGACTTCAATATGCTGTGGATACACAGGACTGTAGTGTGTGTAATAGGCGACTGCTGCAAACCTGTCTTCTAACAAGCAATTAGGCTACATGCACACGAACATATGTTTTTTGTGGTTGTTGCAAAAAAATAAAATAAAATCGATGACGTCTGTATGGCATCAGTTTTTTTTTTTTGCGGATCAGTTTTTTTGCGGATTCATTGTAATAATGCCTATCCTTGTACGCAAAACGGACAAGAATAGAACATGCTCTATTTTTTTGCGGGGCTACGGAACAGACATACGGATGCGGATAGTACACGGTGTGCTGTCAGCATTTTTTGCAGACCCATTGAAATGAATGGGTCCGCATCCTATTCGCAAAAAAAAAAACGGAACGGACACGGAAACAAAATATGTTCGTGTGCATGTAGCTTTAAACTGCATTTGCTACAGCTTGATTTATAAATTATACGGCAGCACTTCCAGTAAATCTCTCTGGTCATTTAATTAAAATTGAGATATGAATATGAGAGGTGTGTGGGACAGGAAACGAGGATAGAAATATTAGCTGTAATTATGGATGGTTCTGAAAAGAACTATCTACAGCTCAAAACCACAAGCAAGAAGATAAAATATAAAGGAAATGGACAATGATCTGGAATTCATAAGGCGAATATCAGACCCACACAATGTGAAGCAACGATGAAAACAGAAATTCAACATTGCTGTAAAGATTCTAATAAAAATGTAGATATGGGTGACATTATGTGATCAAAAAGTCAATCAAGTATGCTCCATCAACATCTCATCAAAATAGCACATTGCTGTAAGAAAAGCAGCTAGACAAGAAACATTGCTAATAACCTCTATAACAGAGCAGAGGACAAGGAGCAGAAATTCTGATTGTGCACCTTGACAAAGGCCTAGCCGTGTACACAGCCCAAAATGTTGCCAGTATGGTGCTTGCCAAATAAAGGTTATTTTTATAGATGGAGTTTTGTCTCTAACCATTTCTTACATGGATTGAATAACTGGAGAATCTTCTACTGGTTTTGCAGATGCTCCCTTGTCCCTTCTTGGGCTTTTCAAAATCTGAGAGGTATGGGTACTCCCACATAGTAGCTATACCTATTTTGTATCCCTTCAAAGTACAATGCTCCCTTAGTGCCCCCCACACAGTAGAATGTTCTATTAGTGTCTCTTCACAGTAGTTATGCTCCCTAAGTACCACCTCACATTAGTTATACCCCCTCACAGTAAGAATAACCCCTTACAATAGTGTCTCTCCTTAGTGCCTGCTCACAATAGTGCTGTCCACTTAGTGCACCCTTCACAGTAGTGCTGTCTCTTTATTGCTCCCCTTACAATAGTGCTGCTCCTTAGTGCTTCCCTCACAGTAGTGCTGCTCCTTAGTGCTTCCATCACAATAGTGCTGCTCATTAGTGCTTCCCTCACAATAGTGCTGCTCATTAGTGCTTCCCTCACAATAGTGCTGCTCCTTAGTGCTTCCCTCACAATAGTGCTGCTCATTAGTGCTTCCCTCACAATAGTGCTGCTCATTAGTGCTTCCCTCACAATAGTGCTGCTCATTAGTGCGTCCCTCACAATAGTGCTGCTCCTTAGTGCTTTCCTTACAGTAGTGCTGCTCCTTAGTGCTTTCCTCACAATAGTGCTGCTTCTTAGTGCTTCCCTCACAATAGTGCTGCTCATTAGAGCTGCCCTCACAATAGTGCTGCTCCTTAGTGCTTCCCTCACAATAGTGCTGCTCATTAGTGCTTCCATCACAATAGTGCTGCTCCTTAGTGCTTCCCTCACGATAGTGCTGCTCCTTAGTGCTTCCCTCACAATAGTGCTGCTCATTAGTGCTTCCCTCACAATAGTGCTGCTCCTTAGTGCTTCCCTCACAATAGTGCTGCTCATTAGTGCTTCCCTCACAATAGTGCTGCTCCTTAGTGCTTCCCTCACGATAGTGCTGCTCCTTAGTGCTTCCCTCACAATAGTGCTGCTCATTAGTGCTTCCATCACAATAGTGCTGCTCCTTAGTGCTTCCCTCACAATAGTGCTGCTCATTAGTGCTTCCCTCACAATAGTGCTGCTCCTTAGTGCTTCCCTCACGATAGTGCTGCTCCTTAGTGCTTCCCTCACAATAGTATTGCTCCTTAGTGCTCACCTCACCATAATGCTGCCCTGTAGTGCCCCGATATAATAGTGCTGCCTTCTGAGTGGCCCCTCACAGTAGTGCTGCCCCTTTAGTGTCCCCTCGTATAATACTGCTGTCCCTTTAGTGCCCCCCTTATAATAGGGCTGCCTGTTTAATGTACCCTTCACAATAGTGCTGCCTCCTTAGTACTTCCCTCACAATAGCGCTACTCTTTATTGCTCCCCTCACAATAGTGCGGCTCATTAGTGCTCACCTCACAATAGTGCTACTCCTTATTGCTCCCCTCACAATAGTGCGGCTCATTAGTGCTCCCCTCACAATAGTGTGCTACCTTAGTGCTAACCTCACCATAGTGCTGCCCCTGTAGTGCCCCCGTATAATAGTGCTGCCTCCTTAGTGCTCCCCTCACAATAGTGCTACTCCTTATTGCTCCCCTCACAATAGTGCGGCTCATTAGTGCTCCCCTCACAATAGTATGCTACCTTAGTGCTCACCTCACCATAGTGCTGGCCTTGTAGTGCCCCCGTATAATAGTGCTGCCTTCTTAGTGGCCCCTCACAATAGTGCTGCCCCTTTAGTGCCCCCTATAATAGTGTGACCCCCTAGTGTTCACCTCACATTAGTGGTGCGCCCTTAGTTTCCCCCTCACAATAGTGCTGTCCCCTTAGAGCTACCCTTACAATAGTGCTAACCCCTTAGTGCCCGCCTTACAGAAGTGCTGCTCCTGTAGTTGACATAAAATAAAAAAGTAATACTCCCTAGCCTGTTACCCCAATGAACCATGTGCTCTCTCCTACATCACTGCATCTCACCTTCCTGTGCGGGACAGAACAGGCCAGTGAATGGTGGAGCAGGGAACTGACAGTTCCCCTCTTCACCATTGTTTCGAACTGTATCTGTGTCCTCATGTTACTGTTTTAGTTGTGGACATAAGATAATCCTACACATAACCTTATGGCAGAAATGTTGCATCTGCAAGGCTTACATGGCCAGTAAAGGTCGTAGAGTAAAGCAGTTGATTTAATGTTATCAAGTTATTTCAGTATTCTACTCTTCTGTATCCACAGTGAAGAAGGATGATTCCCAGCTGTTAGTCTAGGTCCTGGGCAATATTCGGTGGGGGGGCCTGGGTTCCTCTCATTGTTTATACTGCAGGGAGGATAGTATTATTTGCCAAGCATTATTATGTTCAAGCCCTATAGGCTTTTGCTGAAGTGCAGGTACTGTACATACTATCAAGCTTAGCATGCATTATGCTCATTTTCAGGAGAGCACCATCAGTTGTAGGTTTATTGCTACGAGCAAACATTTCAATAAGTCCAAGTAGCAAGATCCTTGCAGGGGGTTGCAGCAGAGATAGAAACAAACACTGAACAGATGTAGTGATGTATAAGAGAAAGTCATTTATCTACTTAACTATTTCTCAATATGCCATTCTCCCCACCATGCAAACACTTTTAATCTTTTTTTTTTTTCAGAAATGCTGCAAGGGATGGGTGGAAGAGTACCAGTGTAATGCTCTTAGCTAACCCATCTTGCATTTAGATTTGTGATGGAGCAGGCACCAGACTGCAATGGTTTGGGAATATTTCATGCAGCAAGAACTACAAATTCCACTGCAAAGTTTCTAGCAAATAAAGGAGCTACTGATGTGGCAGAGTTAAAATTGTGATTCAATGTATGTGCTTGACAATAAACACTATGAAATCACTGTTACAGAGGATGGAATCAATACACAACCCCCCTTCTACCGACCAATTGATCGCACATCTTTGAGGGTCACTTCAATCAGGGGTGGACTGGCCCAAGAACCTACAGGGAAATTTCCTGGTGGGCCGATGTGCTGGGGCCACCCAAGCCCTTCTCCTGGTTGACGGACAGGTACAAAACAACCTGATGCTCTCAGCATCAGTTAATGTTAGGAGTATCAAATACTCGCCCTCCTTTGCAGCGCGATCCCGACCATCGCGCAGAGTGAAACGTCGGGGGACGGCGCATGCGCGATTAAGCGAATGGATCGCGCTTCACTCTGCGCGATGGTCGGGAGGACAAGTGTCAATTAAAGGGCTGAGAGGCGGGGTTAGGGCGGGGGAGGCACATCCTGGAGTCAAGGAGGGTCTGCCTCCTTGACTTGTATCGTGACTTGTGACGCAGGAGAGCAGGACTTTATAAAGTGATTTTTTCATGAATGTACAGGCCAGAAAAACTGGAAAAACCAGTTTGGAAACACAATGAGGATGATCTATAAGGTACTGTGAATAGTTTAATAAGTGAAAAGCAGGTGACAGGTTCGCTTTAAAAGTTTAAATCACCCCCCTTTCCGTATAATAAAAAAATAAATACCTAAATAACAAATATAAACATCATGGGTATCACCGTAACCATAAACGCCCGTGCTATTAATAATATATAAAAATTTCAAATACGGACATTTTTTTATTGCTTCTCTTACCCCAAAAAATGTAATAACATGTGATCAAAAAGTCACACACACTCCACAATGGTATAAATAAAAACTACAGATTGTCCCGCAAAAAAATGAGCCCCTAAACAGCTCAGTAGACATAAGCATAAAAAAGTTATGGGGGTCAGAATATGGTGATGTAAGAATTTTTTTTTATACACTATTTAGACATACAAAACCTATACATATGGGGTATCATTGTAATTGTACTGACCCAGAGAGTGAAGGGCATTGGTCAGTTTTGCCACAAACGAAAGGCCGTGGGAGCAAAACCCGTAACTCGTGCTAAACCCGAGGAATTGCTTTTTTTTCCCAATTCCACCCCATTTGGAATTTTTTTACCGCTTTCCACTACATTGTATGCCATAATTAATTGTGGCATTAGAAAGTACAACTTGTCCCACAAAAGAATAAGCCCTAATACAGCTATGTGAACAGAAATATAAAAGTTATGGCTCAAGGAAGATAAGGAAGAAAAATGAAAGAGCAAAAAAAATAAAAAACCTCTGGTGGTGAAAGGGTTAAATACTATAGTGAGGGGGGGGGGGGCAATCTGTTGTGATGCCCTGTGGTATTTTGTTCTGCTCGAATGGTATTTTGTGCTGCACTATGGTATTCCTGGCCCTGCCAACTTGTGTTGTCCCTTTGTACTTGTGTTGCCCCACCTTCTGTCAATTTAGACCTGGCTATAACATGAGGCCACTTTTGGTTTTAGTTTGGTAGAATATTAAAAACACATGCCACTGTCTACAATGCCAGTGAATACTCTCTCTGGCCAGGATATATCAAATAACTATGTTACTAATAGAAGGAAGTATAAATTTATATTTTATAAATAAATTCTGCATAACAACCTGCACAATGCATATGGGGATATATCAATAAATAAATAAATAACTCACCTCTGAGTTGTAAAGTTCCAGCAAACATAGCAGTTACCAATGGCAGATTACCATTAGACTATTTTTGGAGGATCCTGGAGAGCCTATGGCCACCCAAAGTACTCATCCGTTTCACACTGTACCTTCCTGCCGCAGCAGGGCTTCTGTGTTGTGCCTGGATGTCTGGAGGAGAGGTTAGTGGTGTCCTGGGATGACCCATATAACGTCCTATAGAAGCTGGGAGTTGTAGTTCTGTCCTATTATATCCCTCTCCAAGTAATTTAAACTTATGCCCTAGTCCAGTTTGGTAATGCTCCTCTTATACCCCTCTCTGTAATGTATACTGATGCACCATAATAAGTCTGGCCATACTGGAGGTTATAGTTATTTCCTTTTAAAGCTCTCACCTAGTACAAATGATCCCCTATAATAATATGGACATGCTGGGAGTTGTAGTTCTCTCCTAGGCTGGGTTCACATCACCGTTTAGTTTTCCGTTTTGTATGCAGGACTTTTTCCGTTTAAAATAATGGATCTTAGACAAAAAACAGATGTGGAAAGTTCAGAATTGATGATTGAAATACAGGATTAGGTATGAGTGAATCGACTTCGGATGAAAACATCCGAAGTCGATTCACATAAAACTTTGTTCTAATACTGTATGGAGCAGGAGCTCCGTACAGTATTAGAATGTATTGGCTCAGATGAGCCGAAGTTATTGCTTTGTGAAGTCTCGCGACACTTCGTTTAATAGCTTCATAAATTAATTTGTACTGTAAAAAACCAATGGTACCTTGGAACCGAAACCAAGTTCGGGAAATGGTTTTTTACAGTACAAATTAATTTATGAAGTTATTGCATAAAGTCTCATTGGAGCCAATACATTCTAATACTGTACGGAGCTCCTGCTCCGTACAGTATTAGAACAAAGTTTTATATGAATTGACTTCGGATGTTTCAAACGAAGTCGATTCGCTGATCCCTATACAGGATCATTTTTTTTCTTTATTTTTCTGTTCTTCTGACGGATCAGAAGTACGGAAAACTAAACAGTAATGTGAAACCAGCCTCTCTCTCTCTCTGTAATATCTAGCTGTGTCCAATAATAACAGCCTGGTCATGCTGGGAGTTTTAGTTCTCTCCACTTTTACCTCTCCCTTTGTTGCCCCCTAATTTCCATTAATAACACTCTGGTAAGGATGAGACTTGTAGTTCCCTTGTCACTATTATAATCTTCTGCAGCAGCTGAGTTGTATATTAGGCTTTATTCACATTTGTGCTGGTGACGTTCGCTGTTCTGCCCCGTCATAGGAGCACAACACCGAAAATCCCTGTAGTTCAGGATAACACCTGACGGATCCTGCTGACCCATGATGAAATCTGACAGATGTGATTAAAGCCTAATATGTTCTCTAGCATCAATATGATGTTCTGCAGCAGCTGAGGTGTGTATTAGGAGGTTTTGCAGCAGTTGAGGTGTGTATTATAAGGTTCTGCAGCAGCTGAGGTGTGTATTAGGAGGTTCTGCAGCAGCTGAGGTGTGCATTATAAGGTTCTGCAGCAGCTGAGGTGTCTATTAGGAGGTTCTGCAGCAGCTGAGGTGTGTATTAGGAGGTTCTGCAGCAGTTGAGGTGTGTATTATAAGGTTCTACAGCAGCTGAGGTGTGTATTAGGAGGTTCTGAAGCAGCTGAGGTGTGTATTATAAGGTTCTGCAGCAGCTGAGGTGTCTATTAGGAGGTTCTGCAGCAGCTGAGGTGTGTATTAGGAGGTTCTACAGCAGCTGAGGTGTGTATTAGGAGGTTCTGCAGCAACTGAGGTGTTTATTAGGAGGTTCTGCAGCAGCTGAGGTGCATGTTATGATGTTCTGCAGCAGTTAAGTTGTGTATTGTGAGGTTCTGTAGCAGCTGAGGTGTGTGTTATGAGGTTCTGCAGCAGCTGAGGTATTATGAGGTTCTGCAGCAACTGAGGTGTGTGTTATGAGGTTCTGCAGCACCTAAGATGTGTATTAGGATGTTCTGCAGCAGCTGAGGTGTGTATTAGGATGTTCTGCAGCAGCTGAGGTGTGTATTAGGAAGTTCTGCAGCAGCTGAGGTTTTTATTAGGAGGTTCTGCAGCAGCTGAGATGTGTATTATAAGGTTCTGCAGCAGCTGAGGTGTGTATTAGGAGGTTCTGCAGCACAGCAGCTGAGGTGTGTATTAGGATGTTCCGCAGCAGCTGAGGTGTGTATTAGGATGTTCGCAGCAGCTGAGGTGTGTATTAGGAGGTTCTGCAGTAGCTGAGGTGCGTGTTATGATGTTCTGCAGCAGTTGAGGTGTGTATTGGAGGTTCTGTAGCAGCTGAGGTGTGTGTTATGAGGTTCTGCAGCAGCTGAGGTATTATGAGGTTCTGCAGCAACTGAGGTGTGTGTTATGAAGTTCTGCAGCACCTAAGATGTGTATTAGGATGTTCTGCAGCAGCTGAGGTGTATATTAGGATGTCCGCAGCAGCTATGGTGTGTATTAGGAAGTTCTGCAGCAGCTGAGGTTTTTATTAGGAGGTTCTGCAGCAGCTGAGGTGTGTATTATAAGGTTCTGCAGCAGCTGAGGTTTTTATTAGGAGGTTCTGCAGCAGCTGAGGTGTGTATTATAAGGTTCTGCAGCAGCTGAGGTATGTATTAGTAGGTTCTGCAGCAGCTGAGGTGTGTATTAGGAGGTTCTGCAGCACCTAAGATGTGTATTAGGATGTTCTGCAGCAGCCGAGGTGTGTATTAGGATGTCCCGCAGCAGCTGAGGTGTGTATTAGGAAGTTCTGCAGCAGCTGAGGTGTGTATTAGGAGGTTCTGCAGCAGCTGAGGTGTGTATTAGGATGTTCCGCAGCAGCTGAAGTGTGTATTAGGAGGTTCTGCAGCAGCTGAGGTGTGTATTATAAGGTTCTGCAGCAGCTGAGGTGTCTATTAGGAGGTTCTGCAGCAGCTGAGGTGTGTATTAGGAGGTTCTGCAGCAGCTGAGGTGTGTATTAGGAGGTTCTGCAGCAGCTGAGGTGTCTATTAGGAGGTTCTGCAGCAACTGAGGTGTGTATTATAAGGTTCTGCAGCAGCTGAGGTGTGTGTTATAAGGTTCTGCAGCAGCTGAGGTATTATGAGGTTCTGCAGCAACTGAGGTGTGTGTTATGAGGTTCTGCAGCACCTAAGATGTGTATTAGGATGTTCTGCAGCAGCTGAGGTGTGTATTAGGATGTTCTGCAGCAGCTGAGGTGTGTATTAGGAAGTTCTGCAGCAGCTGAGGTTTTTATTAGGAGGTTCTGCAGCAGCTGAGATGTGTATTATAAGGTTCTGCAGCAGCTGAGGTGTGTATTAGGAGGTTCTGCAGCACAGCAGCTGAGGTGTGTATTAGGATGTTCCGCAGCAGCTGAGGTGTGTATTAGGATGTTCCGCAGCAGCTGAGGTGTGTATTAGGAGGTTCTGCAGTAGCTGAGGTGCGTGTTATGATGTTCTGCAGCAGTTGAGGTGTGTATTGGAGGTTCTGTAGCAGCTGAGGTGTGTGTTATGAGGTTCTGCAGCAGCTGAGGTATTATGAGGTTCTGCAGCAACTGAGGTGTGTGTTATGAAGTTCTGCAGCACCTAAGATGTGTATTAGGATGTTCTGCAGCAGCTGAGGTGTATATTAGGATGTCCCGCAGCAGCTATGGTGTGTATTAGGAAGTTCTGCAGCAGCTGAGGTTTTTATTAGGAGGTTCTGCAGCAGCTGAGGTGTGTATTATAAGGTTCTGCAGCAGCTGAGGTTTTTATTAGGAGGTTCTGCAGCAGCTGAGGTGTGTATTATAAGGTTCTGCAGCAGCTGAGGTATGTATTAGTAGGTTCTGCAGCAGCTGAGGTGTGTATTAGGAGGTTCTGCAGCACCTAAGATGTGTATTAGGATGTTCTGCAGCAGCCGAGGTGTGTATTAGGATGTCCCGCAGCAGCTGAGGTGTGTATTAGGAAGTTCTGCAGCAGCTGAGGTGTGTATTAGGAGGTTCTGCAGCAGCTGAGGTGTGTATTAGGATGTTCCGCAGCAGCTGAAGTGTGTATTAGGAGGTTCTGCAGCAGCTGAGGTGTGTATTATGAAGTTCTGCAGCAGCTGGGAGTGTCTATAGGAGGTTCTGCAGCAGCTGAGGAGTGTGTATTAGGAGGTTCTGCAGCAGCTGAGGTGTGTATTAGGAGGTTCTGCAGCAGCTGAAAGTTTAGTTAGGAGGTCTCAGTGCAGCAGCTGAGGTGTATTATAAGGTTCTGCAGCAGCTGAGGTGTGTATTAGTAGGTCCTGCAGCAGCTGAGGTGTGCTAGAGGTTCTGCAGCACCAGTTCTGCAGCAGCTGAGGTGTGTATTAGGAGGTTCTGCAGCAGCTGAGGTGTGTATTAGGATGTTCCGCAGCAGCTGAAGTGTGTATTAGGAGGTTCTGCAGCAGCTGAGGTGTGTATTATAAGGTTCTGCAGCAGCTGAGGTGTCTATTAGGAGGTTCTGCAGCAGCTGAGGTGTGTATTATAAGGTTCTGCAGCAGCTGAGGTGTCTATTAGGAGGTTCTGCAGCAGCTGAGGTGTCTATTAGGAGGTTCTGCAGCAACTGAGGTGTGTATTATAAGGTTCTGCAGCAGCTGAGGTGTGTGTTATAAGGTTCTGCAGCAGCTGAGGTGTCTATTAGGAGGTTCTGCAGCAGCTGAGGTGTGTATTATAAGGTTCTGCAGCAGCTGAGGTGTGTATTATAAGGTTCTGCAGCAGCTGAGGTGTGTATTATAAGGTTCTGCAGCAGCTGAGGTGTCTATTAGGAGGTTCTGCAGCAGCTGAGGTGTGTATTAGGAGGTTCTGCAGCAGCTGAGGTGTCTATTAGGAGGTTCTGCAGCAGCTGAGGTGTGTATTAGGAGGTTCTGCAGCAGCTGAGGTGTGTATTAGGAGGTTCTGCAGCAGTCAGAGAAACATCAGTTGTGACTGGAATAAATCCTCTAGTTTTCTGTGTCTGCACTTTGTAAAATATCCCTGGCCTGTTCCTTTGCTAACACGCGTCGCACTGTGACTGGACTGACCAGTCCGGACCTGACCTGATCCAGCAGCGTCACCAGTCTAGACTCCAGCCCAGCTCCGTGAAGATCTGCCTCCGGCCCTGACTGTGCTCAGCATTGGGGAGGAGGTGAAGCAGGAGCAGGCACAGTCCATGGGAAAGGATGACACACTATATAAAAAGTAGTGGGCACAGTTCATCTGGTAAGGTAATCACTTGTGATCAGATTTTAGTATTCTGTTCCAGCATACCAGCAGAACACCAGATTCGCCAGATCCAGCATATGCCAAACACTGCTGGCACCTGCCGGATCCCAGTCACAATAATGGGGTCAGTAGAGATCTGGCATGCAGCAGTATTTTGCCATTTGCTTTTACCAGAATCTGCAACGGAGGCTTCTGCTGCAACCTCTGCAGCAAATGTGCACGCACCCAAGGGGTGTTATGAGTCACTCACAAGGGGGCCCAAATCAGATTCTTGTCATGGAGCCCAGTGATTTCTATGTACGCTCCTGCCGCAGGGGCGTAGCTAACGGCTCATGGGCCCTGGTGCAAGAGTTTAGCTTGGGCCCCCCTTCCCTCAGTGCTTTGTGTGTCTTCTTATGCGGCACAAGGGTCTTTGGGCCCCCTCAGTCTCCTGGGCCCGGTAACGACTGCTGCTACCTCTGCACCCCCTATAGCTACGCCCATGCCCCTGCGGATGTACAGTTTTTCACAGACTGCAGATCTGCATTAAGGCTTTTTTTCGTTTCCAGCCATAAACTGTGAATATCATCACTGGATTGTATTTTATTTCTTGCCATCTATAAGCACTTGTCATTGCTATCCTAGAGGAGATATCATTTTCCTATTGCCATCGGGTCTGCATTTAATGCAATCTTGTTAAACAGTTTTTCATAGACAGAAATAAATCAAGAATATTTTCTAGTATTTGATTGCCTGATGTACATTCTGACCACATCAGACTGCATCTATCTGCATTTATTGGACACCACAATACTAATACAAACAACATACAGACACGGATTTGGTTGGTTTCCAACGGCAAGTCTCTATAAGTATCGGACCGCGCTGCTCAGAATCCACCGGAGCCATATGCACCTTCAGACATAGGGACACATCGGTATCCACACAAGCCGCTCTCCTTATCCCTAAGCAACTCTGTGAATTAGCAAAGGAGTCGCACAAATGGTGAAGCACCGTCAACCAAGGACAATTTTAAAAAGGTTTTTTATACTCGTGAATAAATTAAAAACATATCACAAAAGATATATGCCCTCTAGTTCTTGCCCGACCTGGGTTATGCTTTGAATGTGCGGTCCCCAATGCACGGGCAACATCTGTGTTGCGGCCGGATCGAGACCCATTCAACTTGAATGGGTCCGTGAACCGTCCGCACCGCAAAAAATTCTATATTTTTGCGGTGCGGAGGCACGGACAGAAACACCACAGAAGCACTCTGGATGCCTCATACTGATGCCATGACAGATAGAGTTTCATTGTAAAAAAAAAAAAAAAAAAGTATCTATTTTTTTACCGAATTGTGCAGGATACAAGAACGTGGTGTGCTGCATTCTTGTATCGTGTACGTCAAGCATCCTCAAACTGCGGCCCTCCAGATGTTGTAAAACTACAATTCCCACTATGCCATGCTGTAGCCTGATAGCTGTAGGTTGTCTGGGCATGCTGGGAGTTGTAGTTTTACAACATCTGGAGGGCCACAGTTTGAGGATGCCTGGTGTACATCATAGTCCAGTAAAAACACATGTATGTTAAAGAATCAAATGCCACTGTATGACGCCTGCCTGCCCGTTTAAAAATTTGCTGTGGGGCCCAGCCATTTCTAGCTATGCCACTGGTTACCAGGGGCTCAGACCATGGGGACAGACTACAGTCGGTGTCAGCCCTGCAGCAATACATAAAATGGGGTAGTGTGACGGCATGTTCACCTCTCCGGGTATATTACCCAGGAAAGCACAATTCTGCAAAAAGGACATGTTCTATCTTTTGGTGGAACGGAAGTGTGTAATGGAACCCCATGGAAGCACTGAGTAGTGCTTCCGTAGTGTTCCGTGATTCCGTTAAGCACCCTTCCGCATCTCCGGATTTGCGGACTTATTGAAGTGAATGGGAATGCACACGGAAGGGTGCCCATTTATTGCTGATCCGCATATGCGGTCCGCAATACGGGAACGGCTGGCCCCTTTCACACGAATGATACGGGTTGGCTCCAGATGCGTTCAGGGTGCATTCAGTGAAACTCGCACCATTTTTCAAGCAAGTTCAGTTGTCTACGATTGCTTTTGGTTGTTCCGTTTTTTCTGCGCGGGTGCAATGCGTTTTGATGAGTTTTTCATGCTCGTGATAAAAAGCTAAGTTTACAAACAATATCTCCTAGCAACCTGCTGGTGAGCGTGGTGATGTCGGCATAGGTCCTGCTGAATGAAGATAGATTTTTATCTTCATTCAGCAGGACCTGCTCCGTCGTCACCACGCTCACCACGTTGTGAGCACGGTGACGTCACCAAAGGTACTTTTCCTGCCAGGTCCTGAAAGAAGACGAGTCGGGCTGCGCGATCAAGTGGATGAGGTGAATAATTAAATATTTTATTATTTTTTAACCCCTAAAGCCACATGTTACTTAGCATTCTGTATTAATAATGCTATTATTTTCCCTAGCAACCATCCGTGAAAATTCCCTAGCAACAATCCGTAAAAATAGCTTGCAGATGCAATGAGATTTTCACGCAGCCCCATTCACTTCTGTGGGGCCTGCGCTACGTGAAAAAGGCAGAATATAGAGCATGTTGCGATTTTCACGCAACGCAGAAGTAAAAATCACCGATCATGTACATAGACCCATTGAAGTGAATGGGTCCGGATTCAGTGCGGGTGCAATGCGTTCACATCACCCATTGCACCCGCGCGGAAAACTCGCCTGTGTCAAAGGGGCCTAAGACTTTGACAGGGCCCCCACAACAGTATGATAGAATGACACTACATGACAGATAGGGTGTGTGTGTATGTATATAATATATATAATAGGAAAAGGATGGCGTGGCAGCCTGGTCTGGTCTAGATCGTGACTAGCCAAAGGAGCGGGGTTTACACAGGGTGGAGGGGGGGGGGGGCAGTCACTTCTAGTTACGCCCCTGATTCAAACATATTATGGGGAGTTTGCCCTGGGGCCCATAGAACTCTAGTTACTCCACTGGCCTAGTATCCAGTCTTTGGCACAGAAATGCCACCTTTATTTGAGTCTCATATTAGCTCACCATTCTAACTCCAGATAGCAGTGGTTCAATCAGTATCTTTCTGTTTTGACCCTGGTATTGGTAGTTTTGTATTGTGGTCTGAAATTTTCAAATTGGTTTCTTAAAAGCGCTTGCCCCAAAATCAGATATTACTTTACTCTCTAGATCATTCCAAACATAACATTTGTTCAATTGGAATAGTTAAAACAAACATATATTTGTTGGTTTCAGGCTTGTTATAGTGTCTCGTGATGTTTTGTTGATTGCCTCTCATATTGTCCACCTAATACATCCCTTGTGGACACACATAACCAGTAGCATCGTCAGACAACCTGAATCCTCTAGTACACGGGCAGCTGAATGATTCCATCTATCTTTCAGGTCCGCCATTCAGAATCAATGCACTAGAAGTGACATCTTCTCCCCAGCACTTGGGAACATTAGGTGGATGTTTTGAGACGTATGTATCTATGTAGGGGTACGTATGTAACAGCCATATCTATCCACAGAAGTATATTTATTCAATTATTCCAATTAGAAAAGTGTTATGTTTTGGGAGAGCTAACAGAGAAATGTCATATTTAATCATGGGGCAAGCCCTTTAACGCAGGGGTTGACTTTTATTGCCAGAAGTCAATTTGTTACTAGATTGGCAGATACATACCAGATGAATTTCATACAACAATGTTTTATGCCCTAAGATTCATAAAAGTCAATGTTTGCCAGATGAAGTGTCGCTTGAATGTCATAAAATATTTCCAAATTCCAAGCGGCCTTCATAAAATGCTGATGGCTTGTGAATTTAAAAATGTTTTTACAGAATTAGCAGCGGATATGTATCTGGTATATATCTGGGATACATTAATTGAATTCTTTTATACTTCTGAGAATGGAAATTCCACTAAAATCACCATTATTAAAATTCACATGAAAAAGACATTACAATGATTCTGAATTGTTTAAGGGAGCTATTGAACATTGAAGCAAGGTCTTCAGCATTGAGGGCCAACCATAAAAGAATCATTCCAGATATTGAGAATCTAACAGAAATGGCGTAATTAAGCGCAGCTGTCAAGTACAAATCCCTAATGCAAATGTATTATCATTCAAGACGGGCACGGTTCTTTCAAATCCAGATAAACATAACTTCAATTCATCTGGAGGTGAACATGATGGATGGGATCGATGTGTGGTAAGAGACGCAGTCGAGATGTCATCAAGGTTATTAAGAGCATCCTTCACTAGGGTCAATCCTCTTAAACCAGGCCTGATGGGGCTTATCCTGCTGACTAAAACCATACCTCTCTTTGAAATCCTGTGTGCCATTTAAAAAAAAAAAGCAAATTAGGGCTTCAGTGCAGAGGTGCTGGTCACAGCCTCTGTGTGCACCTTAGCTCCTCTGTTTTCATGCTCGTTCTACTCGCCGTACCTTTGACAGGAGCAGGCATTAGAGATGGCCCAAACTATCCGCCGGCGAACAGTTCCCGGCGAACATAGCTTGTTCGCGTTCGCCTCTGCCGGGCGAACATATGCGATGTTCGGTCCGCCCCCTATACATCATCATTGAGCAAACTTTGACCCTGTACCTCACAGTCAGCAGACACATTCCAGCCAATCAGCAGCATACCCTCCCTCCCAGACCCTCCCACCTCCTGCACAGCATCCATTTTAGATTCATTCTGAAGCTGCAGTCTAAGTGAGAGGAAGGAGAGTGTAGTAGCCAGGGGCGGATTAAGTGCATGATAGGCCCGGGGCTGTCCACCCAACTCGGGCCCCTCCATCCATTTTAGTTTAATTTTTTTATGTATGAAGAGGCTGTGGTGCTTCGTGAGCGTCACAGTCTCTTTCTAGGCCATATGACATCACATTCATCGTTCACATGGTCTAGGTGTAGCTCAGTCCCATCTAAGTGATTGGGGCTGATCTGCAATACCAAGCACAGTGCTATTGAATGGACATCGCTGTGCTTGTTAAGTAGCAAAGAGGCTGCGGCGCTCACTGGAACATCGCGGTCTCCTCAAACAACCGGATTGGCGGGGGTGCCAGGAATCATACCCCACCATCTCATAACTCTCTGAGTACAGATGTCATAGATGTTACCTGCAGTCCTATGTAACACCCCACATAACACAGTGAACTATTGTGTTATGTGGGGTGTTACTAGAACCCATGGAACTATCTACTACATTATCTGCACAAAGAAAGTTATGACTATTATCTGGGCTGTTACATAGGACTGCAGGTGACAAATTAAAATTTTAGTTGCCAAATTTAAAATACATATGATTATGATAAAAAAAACTTGGAGGAGAAGATGAGAGGCAGGTCACAGTAGTGAGCCACCTCTACATATAGGAGAATACAGCACCACATACCTCTTACATCCAGGGACATCTCCTGTCATGTAGACCTTCTCTTTCCTCTTCTCCTCCGTTTGACTTAGTACGGCATGACAAATTCTTTCTGCCACATCTCGTCTCTACAGAGTTTGTTACACAGACAAATTAGATTTCTCATAATTGGGGTCATTTATCAAACTGGTGTAAAGTAGAACTGGCTTAGTTGCCCATAGCAACCAATCAGATTCCACCTTTCATTTTCCAAAGGAGCTGCGAAAAATGAAAGGTGGAATCTGTTGCTATGAGCTACTAATCCAGGTCTACTTTACACCAGCTTTATAAATTATCCCAAAGGTCCCTATAGTGTCTACAGCAGTTATAATGTCCCTAGAGTGCCCCAGTAATAACAACAACACCTATATTGTGCTCCAGGTAATAATGCCTGTATGGTGTCCCCAAAAATAATGTCCCCTAATAGCAATGCCCTAATTTCCCCACACTGCTCCCACATAATAATTTCCCACACACTGCTCCCATATAATAATTTCCCCACACTGCCCCCACATAATAATTTCCCCTACACTGCCCCCATATAATAATTTCCCCTACACTGCCCCATACAATAATTTTCCCCACACTGCCCCATAAAGTTATTTCCCCCACACTGCCCCACATAATAATTTCCCCACACTGCCCCATATAATAATTTCCCCACACTGCCCCCCATATAGTAATTTCCCTATACTGCTCCATATAGTAATTTCCTCCACACTGCCCCATATAGTAATTTCCTCCCACACTGCTCCCATAAAGTAATTCGCCTCCACACTACCCTCCCATGAAAATATTTGCCCCCACACTGCCCTCCATGAAGTAATTTTCCCCACACTGCCCCCATGAGTAATTTGTCGTCACACTGCCCCCATAAAGTAATTTGCCCCACACTGCCCCCATGAAGTAATTTGCCCCCACACTGCACCCCTATGAAGTAATTTGCCCCATGTAATAATCTGCTCCCAATGAAATTATTTGCCCCCATGTAATAATCTGCACCTATACTGCGCCCCACACTGCCCCCATGTCCTCCTCTGGCCCCCAAAGGCACACACAGAAAAAAAAACAACAACTAAAAGCTAATACTTACCTGGGTTCAGGGGTTGGTGAGGCAGGCCGCAGGCGGGCAATCCTCATTGTCCCAGGCGCAGGCACGTGATGATGTCATCACGCACGCCTGTTCGGGAATATACTACCACATAGGCCTCAGGCCTACTAGGCCTGAAGCCTATGGTGTTGATCGGCGGCGGGGCAGGGAACTATGCGCTCCTGTGCCCCGCCGCAGTATGTGGGTGCTCGGGTCGGCATTGGGCCCCCCAGTGATGCCGGGCCCGGGGCTGCCGACCCGAACGCCCCTATGTTAATCCGCCACTGGTAGTAGCTGCTGATTTAATTGGGAAATCGATAGCTAGGCTAGTGAATTCAGTGTCCACTCCAGTCCTGAAAGACTCATCTGATCTCTGCTGTAAGGACAGCGTCCTGACAGCACCCCAAAAAGCCCTTTTTAGGGCTGCAACATTAGTCTGCTTTTTTTTTCCTTTATATACATATTGCAGTTGCCTGGCCTGCCTGTGTGTGAGGAGCTGCAGGCCCACAGACTGTAGTGTGCCCACTGCCAGTGCCCACCCCTGTCATTCCGTGTGGCACAGGACTTTGCATCAAAAAAAGGCATTTAATTTTTACACTTTAATCTAAGGTTAGTTGCCTGCCAGTGTGTGTCAGGCTGACTTCCACTGACTGTAGTGTGCCCACTGCCAGTGCTCCACCACTCATACCGGCTGGCACAGGACTTTGCATAAAAAGGCATTTAATTTTTACACTTTAGTGTAATTTCAGCTGCTTGCCTGCTGCTAGTGTGTGTCAGGCCGACTTCAACTGACTGTAGTGTGCCCACTGCCAGTGCCCACCCCTGTCATCCCGTGTGGCACAGGACTTTGCTTAAAAAAGGCACTTAATTTTTACACTTTAATCTAAGGTTAGTTGCCTGCCAGTGTGTGTCAGGCTGACTTCCACTGACTGTAGTGTGCCCACTGCCAGTGTCCACCACTCATACCGGCTGGCACAGGACTTTGCATAAAAAGGCATTTAATTTTTACACTTTAGTGTAATTTCAGCTGCTTGCCTGCTGCTAGTGTGTGTCAGGCCGACTTCAACTGACTGTAGTGTGCCCACTGCCAGTGCCCACCCCTGTCATCCCGTGTGGCACAGGACTTTGCTTAAAAAAAGGCACTTAATTTTTACACTTTAATCTAAGGTTAGTTGCCTGCCAGTGTGTGTCAGGCTGACTTCCACTGACTGTAGTGTGCCCACTGCCAGTGTCCACCACTCATACCGGCTGGCACAGGACTTTGCATAAAAAGGCATTTAATTTTTACACTTTAGTGTAATTTCAGCTGCTTGCCTGCTGCTAGTGTGTGTCAGGCCGACTTCAACTGACTGTAGTGTGCCCACTGCCAGTGCCCACCCCTGTCATCCGTGTGGCACAGGACTTTGCTTAAAAAAGGCACTTAATTTTTACACTTTAATCTAAGGTTAGTTGCCTGCCAGTGTGTGTCAGGCTGACTTCCACTGACTGTAGTGTGCCCACTGCCAGTGTCCACCACTCATACCGGCTGGCTGGGACTTTGCATAAAAAGGCATTTAATTTTTACACTTTAGTGTAATTTCAGCTGCTTGCCTGCTGCTAGTGTGTGTCAGGCCGACTTCCACTGACTGTAGTGTGCCCACTGCCAGTGTCCACCACTCATACCGGCTGGCACAGGACTTTGCATAAAAAGGCATTTAATTTTTACACTTTAGTGTAATTTCAGCTGCTTGCCTGCTGCTAGTGTGTGTCAGGCCGACTTCAGCTGACTGTAGTGTGCCCACTGCCAGTGCCCACCCCTGTCATCCCGTGTGGCATGGGACTTTGCTTAAAAAAAGGCACTTAATTTTTACACTTTAATCTAAGGTTAGTTGCCTGCCAGTGTGTGTCAGGCTGACTTCCACTGACTGTAGTGTGCCCACTGCCAGTGTCCACCACTCATACCGGCTGGCACAGGACTTTGCATAAAAAGGCATTTAATTTTTACACTTTAGTGTAATTTCAGCTGCTCACCTGCTGCTAGTGTGTGTCAGGCCGACTTCAACTGACTGTAGTGTGCCCACTGCCAGTGCTCCACCCCTGTCATCCCGTGTGGCACAGTACTTTGCATCAAAAAAGGCATTTAATTTTTACACTTTAGTGTAATTTCAGTTGCTTGCCTACTGCTAGTGTGTGTCAGGCTGACTTCCACTGACTGTAGTGTGCCCACTGCCAGTGCCAACCACTGATACCGGGTGGCACAGTAGCTTGCCGATAAATAAGGCATTTAATTTTTAGACAGTAGTCTAAATTCAGTTGCTTGCCTGCTGCCAGTGTGTGTCAGGCCCTCTTCCACTGACTGTAGTGTGCCCACTGCCAGTGCCAACCACTGATACCGGGTGGCACAGTAGCTTGCCGATAAATAAGGCATTTAATTTTTAGACAGTAGTCTAAATTCAGTTGCTTGCCTGCTGCCAGTGTGTGTCAGGCCCTCTTCCACTGACTGTAGTGTGCCCACTGCCAGTGCCAACCACTGATACCGGGTGGCACAGTAGCTTGCCGATAAATAAGGCATTTAATTTTTAGACAGTAGTCTAAATTCAGTTGCTTGCCTGCTGCCAGTGTGTGTCAGGCCCGCTTCCACTGACTGTAGTGTGCCCACTGCCAGTGCCAACCACTGATACCGGGTGGCACAGTAGCTTGCCGATAAATAAGGCATTTAATTTTTAGACAGTAGTCTAAATTCAGTTGCTTGCCTGCTGCCAGTGTGTGTCAGGCCCTCTTCCACTGACTGTAGTGTGCCCACTGCCAGTGCCAACCACTGATACCGGGTGGCACAGTAGCTTGCCGATAAATAAGGCATTTAATTTTTAGACAGTAGTCTAAATTCAGTTGCTTGCCTGCTGCCAGTGTGTGTCAGGCCCTCTTCCACTGACTGTAGTGTGCCCACTGCCAGTGCCAACCACTGATACCGGGTGGCACAGTAGCTTGCCGATAAATAAGGCATTTAATTTTTAGACAGTAGTCTAAATTCAGTTGCTTGCCTGCTGCCAGTGTGTGTCAGGCCCACTTCCACTGACTGTAGTGTGCCCACTGCCAGTGCCAACCACTGATACCGGGTGGCACAGTAGCTTGCCGATAAATAAGGCATTTAATTTTTAGACAGTAGTCTAAATTCAGTTGCTTGCCTGCTGCCAGTGTGTGTCAGGCCCTCTTCCACTGACTGTAGTGTGCCCACTGCCAGTGCCAACCACTGATACCGGGTGGCACAGTAGCTTGCCGATAAATAAGGCATTTAATTTTTAGACAGTAGTCTAAATTCAGTTGCTTGCCTGCTGCCAGTGTGTGTCAGGCCCACTTCCACTGACTGTAGTGTGCCCACTGCCAGTGCCAACCACTCATACCGGGTGGCACAGTACCTAGCACGCGTAGTACCACTTATCTAAAAAATGACAGGCAGAGGCAGGCCACCCCGCAGGGAGCCGTCGTGTGATCGTGGTGCTGTGATTTCCACTGTCCCTGGAATAATGCCCAGTTTTCAGAGGCCACGTACCCTGAACCCGAAAAATTCAGAGGACGTAGTTGACTGGCTTAGACAGGACACCCAATCTTCAACAGCTTCCGCTAAGAACCTTGACGCACCATCCTCCTCCAGCTCAGCTTCGGTCACCTGCTCTCAAGTTACCACGCACCCGCCCGTCGCCACCACCACCACTACCACCACAGCCACCACAGCCGCTTCACTTGATCCGTCAGAGGAGTTATTTACACATCAGTTGGATGCAGTTGGTGATGCGCAACCATTATTGCCAGATGATGTAGATTGCGGGGATATGTCTCCAGTCAGGCAGGATTACACACATGGACGTACAGTGATGATGATGATGATGATGTTGTACCCGCTGCTGCTTCCTTTGCTGAGGTGTCAGATACAAGTGAAGCGGTTGATGATGACGATGTGTCCACGGATGCCACGTGGGTGCCTGCTCGAAGAGAAGAAGAGGGGAAAGTTCTGAAGGGAGACAGAGAGAATGAGGAGACGAGTTGGAAGCAGGGAGGTCGTCGCAAGGAGTTAGTGGCACAGTCAGACAGCATGTATCGGCACCTGGGGTCAGCCAGACAGCACGCCAGTCAACGCATGCTGTTGCCACCACTAGAATGCCGTCATTGCAAAGCTCAGCAGTGTGGCATTTTTTTGTGTGTCTGCCTCTGATAAAAGCAATGCCATTTGCAACCTGTGCCAAAAGAAACTGAGTCGTGGGAAGTCCAACACCCACCTTGGTACAACTGCTTTGCGAAGGCACATGATCTCACATCACAAACGCCTATGGGATCAACACATGAGTACAAGCAGCACACAAACTCAAAGCCACCATGCTCCTCCTGGTCCAGCATCTTCAGCCACGTCAACCACTGCTGTCCTCCCTGCCCCTCTCAACCACCCGCCACTCCATCTCTCACCTTCAGCAGTTCCTGCTCATCTGCCCACAGTCAGGTGTCTGTCAAGGACATGTTTGAGCATAAGAAGCCAATGTCACAAAGTCACCCCTTGCCCGGCGACTGACAGCTGGCTTGACGGAACTCTTAGCCCGCCAGCTTTTACCATACCAGCTGGTAGAGTCTGAGGCCTTCAAAAAATTTGTCGCTATTGGGACACCACAGTGGAAGGTACCCGGACGAAATTTTTTTTTCAAAAAGGCAATCCCAAACCTCTACCATGTCATTGAAAAGGAAGTCATGGCATCTCTGGCATACAGTGTTGGGGCAAGGGTCCATCTGACCACTGATACCTGGTCTGCAAAGCACGGTCAGGGCAGGTATATCACGTATACTGCGCATTGGGTCAACCTGCTGACGGCTGACAAGCATGGAATGCGTGGCTCCATAGCGGAGTTGGTGACACCACCACGACTTGCAGGCAGACCTACTGCCACCTCCTCTACTCCTACTCCATCCTCTTCAATATCCTCCTCGGCTGAGTCCTCTTCTGCTGCGGCGTCTGGCTGCACATCAACTGATTCCCCCAGCTCCCCAGGGGCTATTCCACATCCCGGATACGACAGTGTCACGCTATCTTGGGGTTGACTTGCCTGAAAGCAGAGAGCCACACAGGACCAGCACTCCTGTCCGCCCTGAGCGCACAGGTGGATCAGTGGCTGACCCCGCACCAACTGGAGATCGGCAAAGTGGTGTGTGACAATGGAAGCAATCTGTTGGCGGCATTAAATTTGGGCAAGTTGTCACATGTGCCGTGCATGGCACATGTGTTGAATCTCATCGTACAACGTTTTGTGTCTAAGTACCCAGGCTTACAGGACGTCCTCAAGCAGGCCAGGAAGGTGTGTGGCCATTTCAGGCGTTCCTACACGGCCATGGCGCACTTTTCCGATATTCAGCGGCGAAACAACATGCCAGTGAGGCGCTTGATATGCGACAGCCCGACACGTTGGAATTCAACACTCTAATGTTCGACCGCCTGCTCCAACAAGAAAAAGCCGTCAACAGTATTTGTATGACCGGGGTGCTAGGACAGCCTCTGCGGAGCTGGGAATCTTTGCCACGTTACTGGACACTCATGCGCAATGCCTGTAGGCTTATGCGTCCTTTTGAGGAGGTGACAAACCTAGTCAGTCGCACCGAAGGCACCATCAGCGACCTCATCCCATTTGTTTTCTTCCTGGAGCGTGCCCTGCGAAGAGTTCTGGATCAGGCTGTAGATGAGCGTGAAGAGGAAGAGGAAGAGTTGTGGTCACCATCACCACCAGAAACAGCCTTGTCATCATCGCTTGCCGGACCTGCAGCAACGCTGGAAGAGGAGTATGAGGAAGAGGAGTCAGAGGAGGAATGTGGCGGCTTTGAGGAGGAGGAAGACCAACCACAGCAGGCACCCCAGGGTGCTCGTTGTTGTCACCTATCTGGGACCCATGGTGTTGTACGTGGCTGGGGGAAGAACAGACCGTCAATGACATCAGTGAGGACGAGGCGGGAAATGAGTAGCTCTGCATCCAACCTTGTTCAAATGGGGTCTTTCATGCTGTCATGTCTGTTGAGGACCCACGTATAAAAAGGATAAAGGAGAACGATCTGTACTGGGTGGCCACGCTACTAGACCCCGGTATAAGCAGAAAGTGGCAGAAATGTTACCAAATTACCGAAAGTCGGAAAGGATGCAGCAGTTCAAAACCAAACTAAAAAATATGCTTTACACAGCTTATAAGGGGGATGTCACAGCACAACGGGAATCTAACAGGGAAGAGGTGAGTGTAATCCTCCTCCTACCACGGCGGCAAGGACTGGACGATTTACAGATGTGTTGTTGATGGAGGACATGCGGAGCTTTTTCAGTCCTACTCATCGCCACAGCCCTTCGGGATCCAGCCTTAGAGAACGACTCGACCGACAGGTAGCAGACTACCTCGCCTTAACAGCAGATATCGACACTCTGAGGAGCAATGAACCCCTTCACTACTGGGTGTGCAGGCTTGACCTGTGGCCTGAGCTATCCCAGTTTGCGATAGAACTTCTGGCCTGCCCTGCTTCAAGTGTCCTGTCAGAAAGGACCTTCAGTGCAGCAGGAGGCATTGTCACTGACAAGAGAAGTCGCCTCGGTCAAAAAGTGTTGATTACCTCACCTTCATAAAGATGAATGAGGCATGGATCCCGAAGGGACTGACAGTGGGGGATACGTTTGACTAACAAAAGGCCTGATTACATGCCATGGCCTCAAAATGGTCCCCACGCTGCTGTATTTAATGTCTGCATACCGGATGACTTTCGTGAATTCTCCACCACCAACTAGGGTTCAAGCCGCAATGTTTTAGTCACTTTTCTGCCTGGAAAACATAAATTTTTCCGGCCGCTGCTACAATAGCGGCTGCAACAGTGCCATTATTTTTCAGGCATGTGTACATGCCTAATTTTTCTGTCCTATGGTGCAGCACTGTGGCTGCAAAAACAAACCAAAAAAAAGGCACATACAAGTGTCAATTCCCCTTCGTGATCGTTACCTTGTTGTGGTGAAGGGGCTTGCGTATCACAATGAAGCAATCATCATCACCTCTATAAGTGTGTTGCAATGTTGCCACACCCCAGATGATAAAGCCGTTGCTTCATTATGGTCAGACCCAAAGCGATCCGGTGGCCACGCTACTAGATCCCCGGTATAAGCAGAAAGTGGCAGAAATGTTACCAAATTACCGAAAGTCGGAAAGGATGCAGCAGTTCAAAACCAAACTAAAAAATATGCTTTACACAGCTTATAAGGGGGATGTCAATGGGGATTCGACAATGGTTAATCAATTCGACCGGATAGGGTCCGTAACAGGGATTAAACTGATAGCAATAGTACTAGTTAAGACACCACTCATATAGGGTGTCACAGCACATTGCTCTGTGCACGCGCAGTGCCCCAATTTGGGAGTAAGAGGACCGACCAAGCTGCTTTTTCCATCTCCCGGTTCCTGAAATCAATTCAGTTTAGTGTATGAGAGTTTGGTCTGTCACTGTGAAGGCAGTCGAAGGTACCCGGCCTAAATTTTTTTCACAAAAGGCAATCCCTGATATGGGACGTAACAGGGATTAAACTGATGAGAATAATACTACAGAAAATACCACTCATATCAGTGGAGGGAGCCAGCGTTTTTTAACCATCTCCCGTTCAAAAATCTATTTAATAAATGGCCCCCAGATTGGGGAGTCGGGGACGTTAGAGGGATTAAACTGATGAGAATAGTACTACAGAAAATACCACTCATATCGGGTGTGACAGTAAATTGCACGGCGCAGACGCAGTGACCGTGGTTTAAAACAGAGTGGAGGGAGCCAGCGTTTTTTAACCATCTCCCGTTCGAAAAATCTATTCAATAAATGGCCCCCAGATTGGGGACGTTAGAGGATTAAACTGATGAGAATAGTACTACAGAAAATACCACTCATATCGGGTGTGACAGTAAATTGCACGGCGCAGACGCAGTGACCGTGGTTTAAAACAGAGTGGAGGGAGCCAGCGTTTTTAACCATCTCCCGTTCGAAAAATCTATTCAATAAATGGCCCCCAGATTGGGGACGTTAGAGGGATTAAACTGATGAGAATAGTACTACAGAAAATACCACTCATATCGGGTGTGACAGTAAATTGCACGGCGCAGACGCAGTCACCGTGGTTTAAAACAGAGTGGAGGGAGCCAGCGTTTTTAACCATCTCACCGTTCGAAAAATCAATTCAATTCATCTTTTGGGGACCCTTGGTGTTGTACGTGGCTGGGTGGAGGAAGAAACCTTCAATGACATCACCGGGACGTGGCTAGCTTAGTATCCAACCTTGTGCAAATGGGGAGTTTGCGGTTGTGCAAATGAACTGTTTGCGGTGCATTAAAAGGGAGTTTGGTCTGTCAATGTCAGTGAAGCGGGCGTAACCCTTACACTACCTGATCGATACAACATCATACCTGATCGTATACACACACTGGATGTTTTAAAGCACGTTATTCCAAACAATTTAGGAATGTTAGTTGATTTATGCCCTTTATGGATTAAAACCCGACTCTGCGTCCACTACGTAATTTTCCATGGGAGTTTTGCCATAGATCCCCCTCCGGCATGCCACAGTCCAGGTGTTAGACCCCTTGAAACAACTTTCTCATCACTATTGTGGCCAGAAAGAGTCCCTGTGGGTTTTAAAATTCGCCTGCCAATTGAAGTCTATGGCTGCAAAAACAAACCAAAAAAAAAAAGGCACATACAAGTGTCAATTCCCCTTCGTGATCGTTACCTTGTTGTGGTGAAGGGGCTTGCGTATCACAATGAAGCAATCATCATCACCTCTATAAGTGTGTTGGCAATGTTGCCACACCCCAGATGATAAAGCCGTTGCTTCATTATGGTCAGACCAAAAGCGATCGGGTGGCCACGCTATTAGACCCCCGGTATAAGCAGAAAGTGGCAGAAATGTTACCAAATTACCGAAAGTCGGAAAGGATGCAGCAGTTCAAAACCAAACTAAAAAATATGCTTTACACAGCTTATAAGGGGGATGTCAATGGGGGATTCGACAATGGTTAATCAATTCGACCGGATAGGGTCCGTAACAGGGATTAAACTGATAGCAATAGTACTAGTTAAGACACCACTCATATAGGGTGTCACAGCACATTGCTCTGTGCACGTGCAGTGCCCCAATTTGGGAGTAAGAGGACCGACCAAGCTGCTTTTTCCATCTCCCGGTTCCTGAAATCTGCGTCCACTACGTAATTTTCCATGGGAGTTTTGCCATAGATCCCCCTCCGGCATGCCACAGTCCAGGTGTTAGACCCCTTGAAACAACTTTCTCATCACTATTGTGGCCAGAAAGAGTCCCTGTGGGTTTTAAAATTCGCCTGCCAATTGAAGTCTATGGCGGGTCGCCCGGTCGCGAACATTTGCGGAAGTTCGCGTTCGCTGTTCGCGAACTGAAAATTTTATGTTCGCGACATCACTAGCAGGCATCTGTAATAATGTGCCTGCACCATACAGCCTAGCATTGGCTCATGCACAGTACTAATCTGTTCAGCTAGGAAAGCAGATGTACTGTACATGCTATTTAAGCAAGACAGTTATTATTTTAGCCAGCAGGATCAGCCCTATGAGGCATTATACTTGGGTTAAAAGGGTTAATCTTGATGACAGAATTGTCATGCTGGAGAGTTTGTTGCAGAAACTCCTGTGACTGACAGATTTATCAAAATGAAACTTGCATGAAACACATGTTTTCCACCAAACAAACCCCATATAAGTTAAACCGATTTTTACTAGTTTCTGCAACATCTTGCACACATGAACCTATCCTGAAAGGAGAACTTCCAAAGAAGATACAAGGGTAGAAAAAACTTCACCATATTGGAAAAAACCTAGAATACTATGCTTCTCTTACTTCTGGATGCAGTTTAAGTCAGCAACAGCCAAACAATGCAATGATCAGACTTTTTGGATAAATGTCTTAGGAGTATGCATTTTGGTTTAACAACCCCTTATTTAGATCACATCAGACATGGTAAGAGGATACATATAGAGGATATGTATACAAAGAGAGGTGGGTCCTCTATATATTGGACATTTATGGTATATCCCGTGGATATGTCATAAATGTCACAGATGGGAACATCCATTTATGGTTTAATGGGATCAGAGTGTTTACTTTTTCAGAACATCTCATGATGTTTTAGGCTCCATGCACACAACCGCATCTTTCTCCGCATTCGATCTGCATTTTCTTGTGGATTGGATGCGGACCAATTCATTTCATTGGAGCCATCAAAAATGCTGTGCAAAATTCATACTGTATGTCCGTACTGCAGCCCCACAAAAAGATAGAACATGTTGTTTATGCATTGTTACAATGGGTCCGCAAACAATTTTTTTAATTCACCATGGATATCATCGGTATTTTTTGCAGATCCGCATCCTTAGGATTTCAAGTAACACTCATGGAAGAGCTGCATGCCATGACACACTGTTTGATGTATCCACTGGACCTTAGTTTACGTGCCCCCAGACTCATGGTGGTCCTGCCAATATGTCGGAGGCTACATGTACATTCAAGTTCTTCCAGTTGCTGATAGTATTTGTACTTTTAAAAAGGCCTCCAAATTAAGACCTGTAAGGTGCCTGTTTCTCAGACTGCAGTACTTCTCTTGTGCACTAAAGAGGCTGCCATCATTGGACTTCTAAATAACTGGCCTCAGTGGTGACATGTCCCCAAGAGGCCATGGGGAAATTGACAGATGGAGACCAAAAGTCCAGTGAATACTACTAGAAGCTAAAGAATGGAGCAGTGGGGGGCAAGTAAGTATAGATTTCTTCACAGATACAACTTGGTGGTATTGGAGTGGATTTAAATAAATCCTGGACAACCCCTATAAGGACAACATTTGCTCTTGCTAGTTTATCTGTGCCCTCTTCTGGCATTCAGTAGAAATTATTGAAGAACTATTTTGGCCAAATTTGAACCTATAACTGAACTTGTGATACTACTTTATTTGTTCCCTATTGGAAAGAATTTTGCAAGCAATTTCAACAAAGTCGCAACTTACACAATTGGTTGGTGACTTCATGTTTCTAAGGTTTCTCTACTAAGAGTAGTCTATGATATATATTAAAGGAGACTTTTGAAATAGGACTGGGTTGTGATATGTGAATTAGAAAGTATAGTTTAGTCATTTCAGGAACTAATCAGTGGTGTACTTGTCAAATATGTAAACTATACAATTGTTATGGAGCCCAGGGTGAAAAGGGGTCCTGGCACTGAACTCCTTCTCTAGCTTCCTGACATAAATCCATAGCATATTCCTATAGCTACTACCAGGTGTTATTGAGTTCAGTGGTAACTGTATCAATTCCTATGCACTGTGCTCCAGGCAGCCTGTTTTATCATGTACTAATGAAGGGGAGCAGGGGATTCAGAGCTGTAAGGGGCAGATTTATCAGTGTTTCTATGCCAGTTTTCTGGTGTAACTACATAGAGAAATATGGTGTGTGTGTGTGTGTGTGTGTGTGTGTGCGTGTGTGAAGGGGGGGTTCGATTTATCAAATCGAATTCTGGTGTCAAAAGTAATACATTTTTCTTACCTGAAAATTTTGTTATACATAGGCAGCACAGATTGGGATTAAGTTCTATCCCGACAACTTGGCAGAAAATATAACAGCATAACAAGTTAATGGAATAATTAACACACTATACATGCCCATATAAGCCACTCTTTAGTAACATACAAACAAGTTATTATCAGGCAAATTAAATTTATTAAGGTGGGATCCCTGTGCTGCCTATGGACTCCAGGAAACAAAATTTTCAGGTAAGAGAAATATATTACTTCCTGATCGTCCTACGGCAGCACAGATTGGGATCTGAGTAGCAAACATAAAGAATAGGGAGGGTATCACCTGCTGGGTATACTTTCTAGCACTCTTTTTCCCAGGGCTGAGTTCTTCGACCAGTCCAGGCGGTAGTGCTTCACAAACGTTGTGGGTGAAGCCCAAGTTGCAGCTCTACAAATCTCTTGTAGCGGTACATAGCAGTACTCTGCCCATGATGATGTTGTGGACCTTGTAGAGTGAGCTTTAAGACCCTGTGGAGGGTCTAGACCTTCTTTGTCATAACAGAATAATATGACGTTTTTTTATCCAATTAGATATAGTGGATTTAGCCACCTTGTTTCAATTTGACTTCTCTCCAAATTGTATGAAAAGATGTTCATCGTTTCTGAATGTTTCCGTCCTAGCTACAGTTGTGTTCAAAATTATTCAACCTCCATTGAAATTGAGTTTTTTGGCCAGTTTGACATTGATTTTGATCATTTCAGTCATCTTGTTTACAATTAAATCAAAGAGGCACTTGTAAGTCAGACAAATATAACATAACATTTATAATGAAATAACCACAAATGTCTTTTCTGTGCTCACATCATTATCAGTTTTATTCAACCCCCAAGTGACATTCAATCTTAGTACTTAGTACAACATCCTTTTCCAGTTATAACAGCTTTTAAACGTGAAGCATAGCTTGACACAAGTGTCTTGCAGCGATCTACGGGTATCTTCGCCCATTCTTCATGGGCAAAAGCCTCCAGTTCAGTCACATTCTTAGGCTTGCGCGCTGCAACTGCTTTCTTTAAGTCCCACCAGAGGTTCTCAATCGGATTTAAGTCTGGTGACTGCGATGGCCACTTCAAAATGTTCCAGCCTTTAATCTGCAACCATGCTCTAGTGGACTTGGAGGTATGCTTGGGATCATTGTCCTGTTGAAAGGTCCAACGTCTCCCAAGCCTCAGGTTTGTGACGGACTGCATCACATTTTCATCCAATATCTCCTGGTACTGAAGAGAATTCATGGTACCTTGCACACGCTGAAGCTTCCCTGTACCTGTAGAAGCAAAACAGCCCCAAAGCATGATTGACCCCCGCCATGCTTCACAGTAGGCAAGGTGTTCTTTTCTTCATAGGCCTTGTTCTTCCTCCTCCAAACATAGCGTTGATCCATGGGCCCAAACAGTTCTAATTTTGTTTCATCAGTCCACAGAACACTATCCCAAAACTTTTGTGGTTTGTCCACATGACTTTTGGCATACTGCAGTCGACTCTTCTTATTCTTTGGAGACAGCAAGGGAGTGCGCCTGGGAGTTCTGGCATGGAGGCCTTCATTACGCAGTGTGCGCCTTATTGTCTGAGCTGAAACTTCAGTACCCGCATCTGACAAATCTTTTTCAGTTCCTCAGCAGTCACACGGGGACTTTTCTCCACTTTGCGCTTCAGGTAGCGCACAGCAGTCGAAGTCAGCATCTTCTTTCTGCCACGACCAGGTAGCGTTTCAACAGTGCCCTTTGCCTTGAATTTGCGAATGATGCTTCCTATGGTGTCTCTTGGTATGTTTAACATCTTTGCAATCTTCTTATAGCCATTGCCCTCCTGTGAAGAGAAGTCACCTCTTCTCTTGTCTTCCTGGACCATTCTCTTGACTTCACCATGTTTGTAAACACACCAGTAAATGTCTAGAAGGAGCTGAGTATCACAGTCATTTTACATCTGCCTAATTGGTGCTTATTATGCTTGATTGCTGCTCCTTGACATCCACAGGTGTTTTCAATACCTGATCGAAAACACTTGAATGAACCTCTGTTCTTAAGAGTGGTAGTCTTTAAGGGGTTAAATAATTGTGTCAATGAAGAAAGCACAAAAAAAACATTTAATGCTGTATTACAAAAACAATTGATGTCATTTTTGTTGCATTTGGCTCTTTAAAAAGTCCTTGTAAGATTTCATTCCGAACACAATTACAAATGTACACTAAATTCCCTAAAACCCTTTACAGCATTGGGGGTTGAATAATTTTGAACACAACTGTATATAAGCTAACACCGATATTCTCACATCTAGGGCTGAGGCCTCCAGCGCATTCTCTGTAGATGATAAAGCCTGAAGAATAATTTCCTGGTGTAGGTTTAGAGTGGATGAGACTTTAGGCCTAAAGTCTGGCAAAGTTCTTAATGCGAGTGCATCCCCCAGATCTCTCATGTACGGTTCACGGCATGATAGTGCTTGCAACTCACTGACTCTCCTAGCCGATGCTATTGCCACTAGGAAAGCTGTCTTCCACGAGAGATATTTCAGATCAATGGAGTCAATAGGTTCAAACGGACTGATAGCTAAGTGTTGCAACACAGTCACCAAATCCCAGGATGGTAAGGGTTTGTGAATATTAGGGTTAATGTTCCCGGCACTCTTGAAGAACTTATTTATTAATGGATTATTAGAGAATTGTCCATTTAAGTGATGGTTTATGGCAGCAAACTGCACTTTTAATGTGGATTGTTTTAGTCCTTTCTCCAGACCTTTCTGTAGGAACTGTAATATTAAAGCAATTGTAATTTCTTCATCCAGATAAGATGTAGAGAAAACCTTCCAAATTCGATCATACGATCTTTTAGTTCCTGCTTCTCTGGAATGCCCTCCTTCTTTAACCTATCTTCCATGCTGTGAGATGTAAAGATTGCAGATCTGGATGATAAACTTCCTTCTGGCACAAAAGATCTGGAACTAGAGGTAGATGCCAATATCTGTTCCTGCATAAAGATATCGCCAGGGTGAACCAGGCCCTGCAAGGCCAAAATGGAAGTATTATGATAGCTCTTGGCTGTTCCCTCTTGATCTTGTCCAAAGTTCGCTGTATTAATTCAGGAGGGGGAAACGCATATACAAACATCTCCCTCCAATCCATGGTTTGGCCGTCCAGACAGTATGGCTGATGATTCTTCACTAGCCGAGTCAAAATATCCTTGTCTTTGCGTTGTCCCTGGTAGCAAAGACATCTATCTGTGGACAGCCGAATCTGGTGATGATCTCCTGGAACACACTGTCCTTCAGTGACCACTCCCCTGGATGGATTTTCTGACGACTCAGAACATCTGCTGTCACATTTTTCTCCCCCTTTATGTGAACCGCTGTCGGGCTTCTAATGTTGGCTTCCAACCATCTGAGAATCTCCTTGCACTCCTTCATCAATGATAGGGACTTCGTGCCCCATTGTTTGTTTAAATAGTAGACGGTGGACGAATTGTCTGATTTCACCAGAACTTTGAGAAAAAATAAAAACATGCTGTTAGCTTCTGCCCCTGTTGCAGAATGAAAAAACCCGTTTGTCTGTTACTAAGGAGGGGCTTATATGGGCATGTATAGTGTATTAATTATTCAATTAACTTGTTATGCTGTTATATCTTCTGCCAAGTTGTCGGGATCAAACTTAATCCCAATCTGTGCTGCCGTAGGACGATCAGGAATAAGGCTTTGCGACTTTTTGAGCTTATGTGCATAAAACAGTTGTTGATAAAAGAATTGATTGGCAAAAGTCTCATTTTAATATCAGTGTGAGGATTTAGCCATATATTGTCAATTGCATTTTCCATTGTAGTGCACCACTTTTTCTTTGTAAATGTTTGCTTTATATAGCCAATTACCTCCACACATTTGGCTCCTCTATGTAGGATGTTTCTGTGGTACATGTGGCCCGATGCCAGCATCCTCCATTGCATGCATTTTTGCTGGTGATTATTGTTAGCAACGGATCACATGTGCAGGATTTGCTCCCCCAATTATATATGCGCAACAGCATATGGGGTTTTGAGCATCTTTCTGCCTTTTATGACCATGTTATTTTGTCTGTACATGCATGCCTGGAGGTGTGGCAACTCCAGGTTTGAACGTGCCTTGATTTTGATTTAATGGCAACATTCAGGTGCACCTGTGTGGCCTGCGTCACATAAGCCGGTGATAGGTGGGACTCACAACCTCCTCCCTCCTCCCATTGTATGTGTGATTTCACGCTGGAGGCAACTGGGAGTTGTTGGCTGTGTGTCAGACTCTATGCCCCTATCTGTAATTGCTCATATGGCATAGATCGGTTAGCGTTCGATCCCATGCCACTTTGAGAGACCTTGACGGGGTGAGCAGGCTCCAGTATGTTCTTGATACAAAAATATATTGCGAAAGTCTTATTCTAATATCAGTGTGAGCGTTTAGCCATATATTGTCAATTGCATTTTCCATTGTAGTGCACCACTTTTTCTTTGTAAATGTTTACATTTTGCATTTTACACTACTCTAGTTTAGAAAAAGGGTGGGAATCTGGGCATGGTAAACTATGCTAATTAGTTTTAATTAGTTTTAAACTTTCTACCCATATGAGAAGCAGCAAAGCTCAGATATAATTCATAAAAAATCATAAGTATTTTTCCTTAAAGCTATGATTTTAATGGAAATCTTTTGAGAAGTCAATATCTTGCCAGTGTGAGCTACTTTCTAACCATTTTTATTCTTCATATTTAGTTAGAACTCCACATGCCCTTTGTTTAATTGTAAACCGAATAAGCAATATAGAGTAGATTTCATCAAATTCCCCATTGCCCCCTTGTACTATAATGAAAATAAACCATTTCATTTCTATTCTCATTAGTCTTGTTTGCTAAGTGCCAGTCTCATTTTATTACTTTTTATAAATTTATTTTTTGATTACCGTAACTGAATACATATCCCAAAGCACTCATATGATATGTTTGAAGTAGTCCAGAATAAGCTCCAACTGTATCAGCTACTAATAACCAACATTGTGGAGGCAGATTTATATATTGTAAATAATAACCACATACCAAAACTAAAATGTACTTCTTTTCTGTGCCCTTAATTAATGGCAAATGCTTGAGTGTAGCAGAATGCTTTAATTATGTCTAAGTCAGATGGTGCTCTTATAGGTTAAAGTGCAGACAAAAGACTAGAATATACAGTATTCAGGTGATATGATACAAGTCAGGGCTAAACTGAGGCTTTAAAGCAGTCCTGGCGCATAAAGTCTACCAGCCCACATACAATACTTTGGACAAAAAGTGACTGCACTGCACTCTGTGTAACATTTTGCTTTAGTTGGTCATAGCCCTCAATGTTAAATATTTAAACCACACCATCATATGAAAAAAGTGGAACGTATCCTACAACGGCACTCCAGCAGTTCTGAAACTACAACTCTCAGACCCCTCCATTCACTTCTGTGGGAGTTACTAGAACAGCTAAGTAATTATGCATGCTGGGAGTTGTAGTTTCACAGCAGCTGGAAGGTTACCATAAAAATACAATAACAGACAGAAAGCCCACCACAAAGATACAGTACTAGAACCTAACTTACTGCTTAGATATTGTAACAGAGCCAAGTAGTATACCATATACTGTAGATACAGTAATTACCAGTGCCTACAAAGCTCATATCAATGGCTGGTATGATATTTACAGGTTAATATGACCCCTAAGGGCTCATATCTTGTAGGGGCTGATATAATTAGGAACTGTAGGAGCGATACAGAAATCATATAATTTCTGGTCATCTCAGACATTAGTGCAAAAATGATGTCAGACTACTTGCCAAGTGAAATAATCACATAGCACTGGCTAATGGTCTCAATATTAGTTGTAAATCATATCAGGCTATTGCTCAGCCCACCACATAATGAGCCCAGAAATAGCAACCCTTAAACCTCCTGAGCCCACTCCATAAGTCAGCTTTGTTTAGACCATGGACTTGGAAGCCAGTGATGGTCACATTCCATCAGCCACTGTCTGCCACCCCATACGTTACTATTCTGTGGGCAGGCAATGGCAACTGTCAGTCTCTATGTGTAGCACTGCTAGCAGAACTCACTTAATCAGCAGCAGGACTGTGGCCATCCTATGGGCAGGGCCAAATTAAAGGGAGGAAGTAGAGGCCTCCTCCAGAACTACAGATAAGGACAACCCTGCAGATGTCAGTACTTAACAGGAGCAGTACTAGAGATAGAATTATGCCCAGAGGGAAATCTCTCAGAATCTTTATTGTATCTACCCTGCTTTTGAGGAGAGATAATAATTGTGGCCAGTAGGTGTCAGTATTGCACAGTGATGCTGCCTCCTACTGGTACTGAAACAACACAGGAGGTATACCTGGCAGTATGTATTTTCTGCTAACAAGTGAAGGAGGGGAAGAGACAACCCCAAGCAGTGTGTACTTGTACTAGTGTACTTACTGTATTATATAGACACCAGATCCACTGGATCTACAAGAACCAAGTGGGTCGGGGTAAAAAAAAACAACATATCCCTGAATAAAAATTAAAAAAATAAAATACACTACACATATTAGGTATCACCGCGTCCGTAAAAATCTGCTCTATAAAAATATCACATGACCTAACCCCTCACGTGAATACCGTAAAAAAACAAACAAAAACATGGTGTAGAAAAGCCATTTTTTGTTATCTTGCACCACAAAAAGTGTTATACCAAGTGCTCAAAAAGGCGTATACCTCCCAAAATAGTACGAATAAAACCGCCATCTCATCCTGCAAAAAATGAATCCATACATAGGACAATCGCCCAAAAAAATAAAAAAATATGGCTCTCAGACTATGGAGACACTAAAACATTTTTATTTTTTTCTAAAATGCTATTATTGTGTTAAAGTAAAATAAATAAAAAAAGTATACATATTACGTATCGCCGTGTCCATGAAAACCTGCTCTATAAAAATATCACGTGATTCAACCCCTCAGGTAAATACCGTTAAAAAATAAAAAATCTCTCTACACCAATATTAGACATGATCTGGGTCTAGAGTGTGTCAAATCAGTTTTGGAATGTGACATCAACCTCAAACCCCCCCAAATAAATTTCCTTTTAAATAGTTTACGCTTCATCCTGGAAAACAATTACTTTATCTATAACGGGAACATATACCACCAGTGCAAAAGGACCGCCATGGGGACTCGGGTAGCGCCGTCTTTCGCCAATCTCTTTATTGGGGAGTTCGAGGAGATTTACATTACTAACCACCCAACATATAAAAATCAGATTGTATACTTCAAGCGATACATAGATGACGTGTTCATCATATGGAACAGAGATGAAATCTCCGCAACAGCATTTAGCCAGTCTCTAAACACCACAGAATGGGGCATCACTTTCAGCCCCAGGTTCAGTAAGATAGAAATAGAATTTTTAGACATTCTAATTTCTAATAATAACAATACCATATCTACTAAAACATACTTCAAATCCGTGGACACGAACAGCTACATACATTACTCAAGTTTTCATCATAAGAAATGGCTTCAAAATATCCCATATAGTCAATATAAGAGAATAAGGTGAAATTGCACAAATAAAAAAGACTTTTTACAACAAGCACGCATCATACAGAAACGATTCTCTGACAAAAATTACCCAGCACAACTTCGAAAAAACGCGATGAAAAAAACCATATCCACTACCCAGGAAGAATGCCTCACTGTATCCAACAAGAATCAAGCAGACGAATTCCGAGTAAATTTTATTACACAATACAGCACCTCCAACAAAAATGTTAGGGAAATCCTTGCCAAACACTGGCATATACTACTGGGTGACCCTCACCTATCAAAACACCTACCCCAAAATCCAAAAATCACCTACAGACAGGCCCCCACCATTAAGAGCATCTTAGCTCCCAGCAAACCAAAACAGCATATAAAAGAACAAAAAAGCCAAACCACCCCATCTATAACTGGGAGCTACAAATGTAGATCGAAACGATGCTTATGCTGCCATACTATTACACATAACCAAACAATCTTTAAGTCAAACCGAAATGGGATGACATTTCCAATAAAACAATATTTAACATGCCAGTCCACCTATATCATATATCTAATTGAATGCGCATGTGGCCTACAATACGTGGGCCACACTACACAGGCCCTACATTGTCGTATGAATCAGCACAGATTTAACATACAGCGTGGATACCTAAAACACGGCTTATCCCGACACTGTACCACTGCCCGTGATAAAAGCAAACATACCATAAAAGTAACCCCAATAGAACAAATCCCAGAAAACCCCTTTAACCGCTTTGACAAGTTGCAGAAAAGAGAGGTCTTCTGGATATACCAATTAGACACTCTGACCCCGTACGGTTTAAATTAAATGAACTAAACAATCCTGTAATCAACACCTTTTGCGGGTACGCATATATATATATATATATATATATATATATGTATATATATATATGTGTGTATGTACATATATATGTGTGTGTGTATTTTATACATAGTCCATCTACTCCATTATTATCAACATTTTTATTTTTACTAATATACTCATCTAATAACTATGTATAAATATATCAGGGGTCAGTACAAAGATCTCTCCCATCATCTATTTATCCCCAGGACTGTGACTGTGACGAGGGGACATCCTCTGCGTCTGGAGGAAAGAAGGTTTGTACACAAACATAGAAAAGGGTTCTTCACGGTAAGAGCAGTAAGACTATGGAACTCTCTGCCTGAGGAGGTGGTGATGGTGAGTACAATAAAGGAATTCAAGAGGGGCCTGGATGTATTTCTGGAGCGTAATAATATTTCAGGCTATAGCTACTAGAGAGGGGTCGTTGATCCAGGGAGTTATTCTGATTGCCTGATTGGAGTCGGGAAGGAATTTTTTCCCCTTAAGTGGGGAAAATTGGCTCTACCTCACAGGGGTTTTTTGCCTTCCTCTGGATCAACTTGCAGGAAACAGGTCGAACTGGATGGACAAATGTCTTTTTTCGGCCTTGTATACTATGTTACTATGTTACTATGTTACTCATGTTTGTGTATGTGTATGTGTATATTGCCCATTTATTCTACTCTATTCTCTATTTTATCTTCATATATGTCCCCACAAAGTTCCTATGCGTCCTTTATATGTATCAAAACCCACAACATGATTCAACCTAATCCCCACCTCTCCTGGCGAACTACAAATAGTATAATTAGCCCATATTCAGAATCACCGCACATTTAACTATGTCGAACTACAAGCGACATAATAACCAGGTACCCGTTTCTTTGATCGAACGGCGGCATTTTGAAGCCCAGGAGTGTGCGGACGTGAACAGTGGGCGTGCCAATCGCAATGCGGCAGCCCCAACTCCACACACGAGAACATGAGCCGCCTCAGGGAAGCCCAGGGAGATCCCACACGTCACTAGCTGACGTCAGTAGGGGCGGACCATACGCCCGCACTGCCTCTGGAATCCCATAGCCCACAGATAGCTAGAAAGCATGTATGGGGCACAGATAGTGAGTCCCGCCGAAAGGTGCGGCCTCCCCCCCCCCTTCCTCCCCCCGCATGCACAGAGCGCGCTAAAATGTATTTTTAAACCGCATGTATGTATGTATTTATGTCTGCATCTTTTACATTGTCCTGACGAAGGGGGAAGCAAACCCCCGAAACGCGTTGACAGAATAAAAGCAGATTTTTTTAGCACTACTCAAGTCTATCGTCTCCAGCCAAGCAGCGCCATAAAATCTTTTTCCTTTTTTATTTACTTTTTTTTATCTATCTCTTTACCGCTTTACAAGTGGAAGGAACAAGAGGCTGCAGCAAGGCATAACCCCGGACGCTGGTCGGGCAATACCAGCAGAGCACTACAAGCTGTTGTGACTTCCTCACAACCGCATCTGGTAAGCACATTATATTATTTTAACACTCCCTACACAAAGACGGTACCACACAGAAGGCGCTGCCGCCCCCTCTCTCTCTTTTTTCTATTTATTACATGTTAAAAAATAAATAAAACAATGTAAAAAAAAATTTTATCACCTCACATCTCAAAAACTGTAATAGCAAGTGATCAAAAAGTTATATGCACCTAAAAATAGTGCCAATCAAACCGTCATCTCATCCAGCAAAAAATGATAAAAATATGGCTCTCAGACTATAGCGACACTAAAACATGATTTTTTTTGTTTTAAAAAATGATGATATTGTGTAAAACTTAAATAAATAAAAAGTATACATATTATATATCTCTGCATCCGTCACAACCTGCTCTATAAAAATAACACATGACCCAACCCCTCAGGTGAACACAACAAAATAAATAATAAAATACGGTGTCAAAAGCCATTTTTGTCACCTTACATCACAAAAAGTGTAATAGCAAGCAACCAAAATGTCATATGCACCCCAAGATAGTGCCAATAAAACCGACATCTCATCCCGCAAAAAATGAGCCCCTACATAAGACAGTCACCCAAAAAAAAAAAAACTATGGCTTTCAGAATGTGGAGACACTAAAAAATCATTTAAAAATGCTTTATTATATAAAACTGAAACAAAACCCCCCAAAAAGTAGCCATATTTTGTATTGTCGCATCCATAGCAAACTGCTCTATAGAATTAGCACTCAATCTAACCTGTCAGTTCAACTATGTAAATAACAAAAAAAAAAACGGTCCCAAAACATCAATTTTTTTGCAAATTTTCCATTTTAATCAATTTTTCCAGTAACAAAGCAAGGGTTAACAACCAAACAAAACTCAATATATATTGCCCTGATTCTTTAGTTTGCAGAAACACCCCATATGTGGTCGTAAACTGCTGTATGGCCAAACGGCAGGGCATAGAAGGAAGGGAACGCCATATGGTTTTTGGAAGGCAGATTTTGCTGGACTTTTTTTTGACACTATGTCCTATTTGAAGCCTCCCTGATGCATACCTACAGTATAAACTCCAAAAAAGTGACCCTATTTTGGAAACTACGGGATAAGGTGGCAGTTTTGTTTGTATTAATTTAGGGTAAATATGATTTTTGGTTGCTCTATATTACACTTTTTTGAGGCAAGGTAATAAAAAATAGAAATTCTAAAATTTCATCTCCATTTGCCAATAACTCTTGTGGAACACCTAAAGGGTTAGCAAAGTTTGTAAAATCGGTTTTAAATACTTCGAGGGGTGTAGTTTCTTAGATGGAGTCACTTTTATGGAGTTTCTACTCTAGGGGTGCATCGGGGGGCTTCAAATGGGACATGGTGTCAAAAATCCAGTCCAGCAAAATCCGCTTTCCAAAAACCATATGGCGTTCCTTTTCTTCTGCACCCTGCCGTTTGGCCATACAGCAGTTTACGACCACATATCGGGTGTTTCTGCAAACTACAGAATCGGGGCAATAAATATTGAGTTTTGTTTGGCTATTAACCCTTGCTTTGTTACTGGAAAAAATGGATTAAAACGGTAAATTTTCCCCCAAAAAATCGTAATTCTGAAATTTTATCTCCATTTGCCATTAACTCTTGTAGAAAACCTAAAGGGTTAATGACGTTTGTAAAATCAGTTTTGAATACCTTGAGGGGTGTAGTTTCTAGAATAGGGTCATATTTGGGTGGTTTCTATTATGTAAGCCTCACAAAGTTACTTCAGACCTGAACTGTTCCCTAAAAAGTGGGTTTTTGAAAATTTCTGAAAAATTTCAAGATTTGCTTCTAAAGCCTTGTAACGTCCCCAAAGAATGAAATGGCATTCCCAAAATGATCGATACATGAAGTAGACATATGGGGAATGTAAATCAATAACTTTTTTTGGCGCTATTACTATGTATTATAGAAGTAGAGAAATGGAAACTTGGAAATCTGCAAATTTTTCAAAATTTTTGGTAAATTTGGTATTTTTTTAGAAGTAAAAATGAAATTTTTCGACTTCATTTTACAACTGTCATGAAGTACAATATGTGACGAAAAAACAATCTCAGAACGGCCTGGATAAGAAAAAGCGTTTTAAAGTTATCACCACATAAAGTGACACTGGTCAGATTTGCAAAAATGGCCAAGTCCTTAAGGTGAAATAGGGCTGAGTCCTTAAGGGGCTAACCACCGTTGTTTACAATGTACTGTTGACTGATCAGCGGCAGTGTTTACACTAGACTGTGAACTTAGGCCTCTTTCACACTTGCGTTGTTAGGATCCGGCGTGCACTTCCGTCGCCGCAAGTGACCTGAAAGCATTTGAAGACTGATCAGTCTTCAAAATGCTTTCAGTGTTACTATGGCAGCCAGGACGCTATTAAAGTCCTGATTGCCATAGTAGTAGTGGGGAGCGGGGGAGCGGTATACTTACAGTCCGTGCGGCTCCCAGGGCGATCCAGAATGACGTCAGAGCGCCCCATGCGCATGGATCACGTGATCCATGCGATCACGTGATCCATGCGCATGTGGCGCCCTGACGTCACTCTGGAGCGCCCCGGGAGCCGCACGGACTGTAAGTATACTGCTCCCCCGCTCCCCACTACACTTTACCATGGCAGCCGGGACTTTAGCGTCCTGGCTGCCATGGTAACCATTCAGAAAAAGCTAAACATCGGATTTAATGGGCATTAATTCCGGATCCGGCCTTGCGGAAAGTGTTCAGGATTTTTTGCTGGAGCAAAAGCGCAGCATGCTGCGGTATTTTCTGCAGCCAAAAAACGTTCCGGTCCTGAACTGAAGACATCTTGATGCATCCTGAACGTATTTCTCTCCATTCAGAATGCATGGGGATAAAACTGATCAGGATTTTTCCGGCATAGAGCCCCGACGACAGAACTGTATGCCGGAAAACAAAAACGCAAGTGTGAAAGAGCCCTAACTAGTGGCAGTGTTTACATGAAACTGTGGACTGACCACAGCATTTAAAATAGACTGTGGATTGACTGTAGCATTTACATTAGACTGTGGACTCACTACAGTGTCTACACTAGACTATGTACTGACTGGTGGCAGCATTTACATTAGACTGTGGACACACTAGACTGTTGACTGATCAGTGGCAGTGTTAATACTAGACTGTTGACTGATCAGCGGCAGTGTTAACACTAGACTGTGGACTTACTGGTGGAAGTGTTTACATGAAACTGTGGACTCACTGACAGCAGCGTTTACGCTAGACTGTGGACTGACTGCAGCGTTTACATTAGACTATGTGCTGACTGGTGGTAGCATTTACATTAAACTGTGGACTCACTAACTGCAGGGTTTACACTAGCCAGTGATGGCTAACCTCAGGCACTTCAGCTGTGGTGAAGTTACAACTCCCAGAATGCTCCATTCATTTCTGTGGAATTCTTAAAAGAGCCAAGCAAGTGTGCACCTTGGGAGTTGTAGTTATACCACAGCTGGACTGCCGGAGGTTAGCCATCACAGCACTAGACTGTCGACTGACTGGTGGCAACGTATACACCATACCAGGGTCGCCCAACCTTTTTTGGCCTGAGGTTTGGAGTTTGAGGCCGTGCTATTTCAAGGAGATGCAATAAAATTTCAGATGCCTAAAACCATTGTCGGACTGAGGTGTCTAGGGCCCACCAGTAAAATGTATTTTGGGGGCCCACTGTACGGATACATTCAAATATTAACTGCTCACACACTAGCAAGATGCTACCAGATGACTGAATATGGGGGTCCCTGCAGCAGCTTTGACAAGGTAGGTCCAGGGGAGAAGAAGACATTGGCAGCTTTCCTTTATACCTAGAAGTCATCTCAGCTCTGATCATGTCTGGTTTAGGTGCTGTACATTGAATATATGTATATAGTGCAGTAAGCCAACTCTATTATGTGTCACTTGTGCAGGGGGTGGGAGACTAGGGCCCACCAGGGGATTCACCTCTACCCCTGTGGGCCAGTATGAGCCTGCCTAAAACCATACAGGTTACCGACCTGTAGTGTAATCTGGGGCTTTATAAGTAGGGACACTATAGATGGCACAATTAATCATAGGGCAGTAATAATAGTAAGGGGCACTCTGCTTAATACAGAAGCTCTGAGAAGGGATAAGGTTAGAGGGGAGGCATAAGATGGGGCTGTATGTAGTAAGGTGGATACACAACCTGCAATGGACCCTGTGGGTGGGCAGAGTAGGTGACAGGTGCTCTAGTGGGAAAAGTAGCTGAGAGCCATTCAGAATGAACACGCACATGAATTTGCTGCCTTTACTCTATAGGGAAAAGACAGTCCAGACTGTATTTCGATTGGATCAAGGTGACGGTCAGCACTCACTTTTGATGCACTCTGCATGGGACAGGAGCAGTCTCTAATATCAAATTATAGGAATAAATCACAGCAGCCGTGTCTTCAATAGATATGCTTGTTTATTCCAATATATCCCACATCAGAAAGCGTTTCGGCAGTGTGCCTTAATCTGTTGATAAAGGCACACCGCCGAAACGCATCCTGATATGGGACATACTGGAATAAACAAGCATATCTATTGAAGACATGGCTGCTGAGATTTATTCTTATTATCAGACTGTATTTCAGACTTGGACATGTATTCTTCATGCTTCTCATGCTGCTGACTGAAAATTGCTGCCTGGTTGTCAGTCAGGCTCAGTCCTGCACTGGTATGGGTCGCTTCCTTCCTGACAGTTGACTGCTCATTAAGTAGAGGTTAAGAGCTGTATTTACATGCAGAGATCACCTTCACAGTATGGGGACAAGCAATGGTCAGCTGTTATCGCTTGTCCCTATACAAAATCCTATACAAAATTGTTCCTCTGCAGCAGAGTGCTGTTTAGATAGCGTTTCTACGTAGCAGATCGTGCTAATTGAGGTGTCCGCACATCCGATCATTTCACCTGATGAACTTGAAATTAAGCTGTACAACATGTGAACAAAGCAGATGGCTTTTACCTAAGAGTCCTCAAAGAGCTACGTTAATTTATAACAACATTGATTTTAAAGGGAATCTGTCACCTGAAAAATCAATATTAAACCAAACATAGGTCCTTATAGCTCTTCATACCCTCTTTCCATAGGTGTTCTTTACACTTGGATCTGGCTTTATATCTTCATAAAAATCCTCTTTATCTTTATGCTAATGACCCCTGAAGGTGCCCAGAGGGGCATTATTTTCATTCAAAAAGTGCCCAGGAACGCCCTACATCCAGTTCCCAGGCGTTCCTGTGCACTTTTTGAATGAAAATAATGCCCCCCTGGGCACTTTCAGGGGTCATTAGCATAAAGATAAAAGTGGATTTTTATGAAGATAGAAAGCCAGTTCCAAGTGTAAAGAACACCTATGAAAAGAAGGTATGAACAGCTATAAGGACCTATGTTTGGTTTAATATTGATTTTCCAGGTGACAGATTCCCTTTAAAGACTCCGGCATAGTATCAGTAGATTAAAGCATATGGATGCCTACATTTATAAAAGGGATCATAGTTTTCACCAGTTAATTAAAGACTTATAATGTGTATGTACAGAAGTTGGAACGCCCTATTTACAAGCATTAACCTTAGTATATAATTTTGCGACTGTTTTCAACAGAGTTAGTAAGCAACTACCAGTGACTACTGACAGAGACAAAGACGAAGAATTATCAAAACTAGTGCAAATAAAAAGTTTATCCAGTCCTAGTTTTGCCTGTCTGGTTTTGACCTCTTTATGTCTACCTTTTTATTTCACTAGGTTTAGGTGTAGCTGGCCAACTAAGACCTGTCCTAGGTTGCTAATACGGCTTATTTGTTTATACAACTAGACATGCTAATAATGTAATACAGTTCATATGTTTATATATTAAATACAAAAGCAGAGTTTTTTACTGTGATTTCATGTTTCTGAATGTCATATAACAGTTATATATTGTGTTCACAGAAGCAGAAAAGATAATATACCTTTAAGATTCAGTAAAATGAATGTAAGGTAAGCTCAATGACACAGCAGAATTAACAACAGAAAGCATAGAGTTAAACTGTTGTTACTGCCCAGGAGTCTTGAGCAATCACAGCCAGCCTCACACTGAGCAGGAGTCTTGACTAATCACAGCCAGCCACACACAGAGCCTGTGTGGGAAATCCCCTAGCTGGAATCATTATTCACAAGAGAGAGGAGCTGAACAGACACACAGTTCCAGTCAGAGCTGAGTTTTATGGAAGCAAAGAAGCCAAAATAGGTATTTTGAACAGTTATGATATGTTCCTATTGTTAGTATAGTGATTTGACCTGTATGCTGAACTAGTTATATGTGTTTACTTACAGTTCCACCTGAAAAATCAATATTAAACCAAACATAGGTCCTTACAGCTCTTCATACCCTCCTTATATAGGTGTTCTTTACACTTGGATCTGGCTTTCTATCTTCATAAAAATCCTCTTTTATCTTTATGCTAATGACCTCTTAAGGTGCCCAGAGGGGCATTATTTTCATTCAAAAAGTGCCCAGGAACGCCCTACATCCAGTTCCAAGGCGTTCCTGTGCACTTTTTGAATGAAAATAATAGTTTACTTACAGTTCCACCAAACAATCTGCGAATAGTTCAAACAAACTGCTCAAAGCAATTGTATAGAGCAAACTGCAAACCAAGTTGAGCAAGTAGAACTATTGGTTAAACCTCAGATATACCTCTCAGAGAGATCATAAAGCGCTTAAATAACTTAAAGTGAGAGTACAGATACTGAAGAGAGAAATATATCCACCATTTTATGTTGAATGACAAGATTGAACAGTTGAACCAGTTTTGTGATGCTTTATTCAACATGTGTTTTGTACATGGACTATCTGCTGCAGAGGTGGCAGTGTTATATATGAAGAAAAGTTGAAGTTAATAATGAAGTTATCTTAAGCATTTGGTGTGCTCTTTAAGCCTACTGTTTCCATAGAATGGTGCTAGAAGAATTTAAGCAGAGTAACAGACAGTCTGGTTGGACTAAAAAGTTAGAGATATCAGAATTCTTCTAATGTCACAGAGCATAAGGCATTTCCTTGTGCTGCGCCTGCCACATTAGGCCCCTGCACTTAGTCAAGTTAGGAACCATTGCCAAATTGTGGGTCGCCATTTAAGGTAGATGGTGCAAGTAGATAAGGACAGTGGTGCAGTGTTCCCAACCCTATGTGACATTATTCTCTGCTAAATGGAATGGAAGAAAATAAGAAAAAACTATTTTTCATTAGACCTCAGATCAGACCACTAATCAGACCACAATGTTAATAACCCCCCCCCCAATAAGACCTCAGATCACAACCCCAATGTTAATAAAACCCCCAATCAGATCTCAGATCAAACCCTCGATGATAATAAGACCCCATTCAGACCTCAGCTCAGACCACCAATATAAAAAAGACCCCCATTCAGACCTCAGATCACAGCCAATGTAAATGACTGCCAATCAGACCTCAGATCAGAGCCCCAGTGTGACTAAGATCCCCCATTCAGACCTCAGATCAGACCCCCAATATGAATGATCCCCATTCAAACCTCAGTTCAGATCCACTGATCCTAACATCCAGCTCACTTCCTGGTCTTCCTGCCATGCGGTGCTATGACTTAATGTGCACAGAGTGAGGTCATAGAGCGCCGACGTCCTCATGCTGTGTGCAGGTCACAGCACAGCGTAAGAACCATGCAGGGGAAGACCAGGAAGTGATGAGTACAGAGCCCACAAAGGGAGCACTGCATTCATCATAATGGAAGTGCTCATTAGTATTTACCCCATAAGACACACTGACACTTTCTCCACACTCTTATAGGGCGAAAAATACGGTACTTGGTATCAATTCTCCCACATTATTTGAATAAGCATACCTTAAAGGAGTAATCCAGTCTTTTTACATTTATAGACCATCAATATCTTATCAGCAGGCATCTAACACTCTGAACCGATCTGCTGCTCTGAATTAGCTCTGGTGCCAGGAGTAGGTGCAGGAGCCATGCATCCAATGATGTGAATGGGAGCAACTCTGCCGTAACCAACTCCATCAGCTACACCAGTGTTTCCCAACCAGTGTGCCTCCAGCTGTTGCAAAACTACAACTCCCAGCATGCCCGCACAGCCAAAGGCTGTCCGGGCATGCTGGGAGTTGTAGTTTTGCAACAGCTGGAGGCACACTGGTTGGGAAACACTGAGCTACACAATGGACAGAACTTTGTAGTTCTGTCATCAACTTCCAGTGCCAAAGATAATTTGAAACAGCTGATTGGCCGAGATGCGGGTAGTGGACATCTGTTCGTCAACATGAAAAGACTGAACAACTTCTTAAAGTTGACCATGGTATCGGGGTAGCTCAACTATTGCATATTGTGGCAGTGGCTTATCCCCTACAGTAAAGTAAACTTGGCTGATCATAGCTTGCGTGTTTTTGTAGCTCCTCTGCTGTAATGTCTCCATGACATCACTACCTGATGGATGGACCAACTCTGCCAGAGGGGTAGCTTGTCGGACATAACAGATTTCTACTTTATACTATAGAAGTCCATTATGTATGAGAATTTGTAACAATTGTAATCGTTTCAGATCTTCGGAGAGGATTTCAATGCTTTTTTCTTAGAACAAATCTCTATCACAGTATACTCTTTAAATATTTGAGGAAGATGGGTAAATATAAATACGTATATTTAAGTTTAGAAATGTACTGTGGATGGAAAAAGTTCATTTTACATATTTATTCTTCACATTTAACAGTGGGATTTCAAGGATAATAAAGTTTTACATTTAGGGAATCCTGCTGAGAGATAAGGCGTGATGTTCTACTTGATTTTGTACTGCAGGCAGGCATCCTGCTGTCTTCGGAATATCTTAGTTCAGTCTCCAAAAATGCCCATTTTGTTATTTTGTCACTTGGAATTTATTTTGGCCACCACATCTCTTTTTAATCAACAATTCCCTTACTATGCGGTAACAGAATAAGAGATATTATAAGGTGACTCTCAATGTCAATGCTATGTTATTTTTTTTGGAGCTAAGGGAAAAAGTACATGGGGATCTGCAGGATAAAACATTGTTTCTTTATTTTTATACAACCAGACAATGTGAACAGTGCTTCTCAGATACAATGTATACTTTTCATTCATTAAGAAGTTTATTACTTATTCATCAAGTTTATACAATATAGCACTTATTCTACTGTATTATGCAGCTGTGAACAAAGCACAACTGAATATAAGTATGAATAGGTTTGGGAAATGGAACAGGCTCCCATACTAACTTCGAATATGTTATTACACACCTATCAGCCATAATATTAAAACGAGGTGAAGTGAATAACAATGATGATCCTGTGGCAATAGCAGGATAGGATATATTAGGCAAAAAGTAAACAGTCAGGACTTAAAGTACTATCTGAGTGACAGTGACCAAATTATGATGGCTAGACTACTTGGTTAGAGCCTCTCCAAAATGGCAGGTGTTGTGGGGTGGCCCGTTATACAGTGGTAAGTTCCTGCCACAATTGGTCCAAAGAAGAACAACTAATGAATTGGTAGCAGGTCATAGGTTTCAAGGGTCATTGATACATGTGGGGAGAGAAGGCTAGATGTTCTGGTCCAATCCCACAGAAAAGCTACTGTAGCACAAATTGCTAAAAATAATTAAAGAGGTTGGCTACTCTGTTAGCACTTAATAAAACTGTAAAGAAAGCTGGGAGATATTACACTTTCTAATATATCTTCTTAAGCAGATCTGCCTGGTTTCCTTGCTATTGGCAGCCACCCCCCTCCTGTCCTGCTCTCACAGCAGCCTGCCTGGTCCATCTTTGCAGGTGCCATGGAGGAACTACCTCATCTATGCCTGAAGGAGTGTGCTGCTGTCTGGGTCCTAGAAGCACCCTGCTTGTATCAGAGGTGCCTTCTATCTCTCCTGGCTGTGCAGGGCTGGAGGAACTTAGCAGGAGGATTGTTAAAAGCAGAAATAAAGGAAATCTAAAGGAGGAAGGGAGACAGAGGAGAAGCTGTGATGCCAGCACTGACTACAGACTTCGCCCCCTCTGTCTCCTGTACTGAGAGTACTGAGAGGATCCTGCTGTATGTAAGGATGTAGCAGAGCCAGGGAAGTGCTGTATGAAGAGATGTGTGACCCCCTATATACAGTGATATATGGAGACCCCCTTCTAATGTATACAGTGATGTGTGACTCCCTGTATACAGAGATATGAGACTGCCTTATACTGGACACAGTAATGTGTGACCCCCATCACTGTATATAGAGATCCATGACCTCCCGTACACTGTATACAGAGATGTGAGACCCCTTATACTGTATGTAGTGATGTGTGACCCCCTGTATATAGAGATGTGAGACCCCTTTATATGTTATATAGTGATGTGTGACCCAAAGATCTAAAGGCTCATGGGCCCTGGTGCATGATTCAGCTTGGGCCCCCTTCCCTCAGTGCTTTGTGGCCAGGGGCACATAGCCCTCCTGCTGGCTGAGGCAAACATTGAAATGGCTCCCAAACATGCCAAATTCTTGAAATAATCCCTTCTGTCCAGCCAGAAGTGTAACTTGACCTGCATGCACTTTCTATAATACGGGTGTCTTTTTGTGTGACACAAGAGTCTTTAGGCCCCCTCAGGCTCCTGGGCCCGGTAGCAACTGCTACCTCTGCACCCCCTATAGCTACGCCCCTGTGACCCCCTGTACACTGTATACAGAGATGTGATACCCCCCTTATACTGTATGTAGTCAGGGTCGGTGCAAGGATTTTTGCCGCCCTAGGCAAAAGAAAAGTTTGCCGCCCCCATTCTTCACCCCCCCCTCCTTTGTCATTCTCCCCCCCCCCGTCATTCTTCACCCCTCCTTCTTTGTCATTCTCCCCCCCCCGTCATTCTTCACCCCTCCTCTTTTGTCATTTCCCCCCCCCTTGTCATTCTTCCTCCCCTCTTGTCATTCTTCTCCCCCCCTCTTGTCATTCTTCCTTCCCCCCCTCTTGTCATTCTCTCCCCCCCCTTGTCATTCTTCCTCCCCTCTTGTCATTCTTCTCCCCCTCTTGTCATTCTTCTCCCCCCTCTTGTCATTCTTCCCCCTCTTGTCATTCTCTCCCTCCCCCTTGTCATTCTTCCCCCTCTTGTCATTCTTCTTTTCCCCCTCTTGTCATTCTCTCCCCCTCTTCATTCTTCCTCCCCTCTTGTCATTCTTCTCCCCCTCTTGTCATTCTTCTCCCCCCTCTTGTCATTCTTCCTTCCCCCTCTTGTCATTCCCCCCTTGTCATTCTTCCTCCCTCTTGTCATTCTTCTCCCCCCTCTTGTCATTCTTCCCCCCTTGTCATTCTTCCTCCCCTCTTGTCATTCTTCTCCCTCCCTCTTGTAATTCTTCTCCCCCTCTTGTCATTCTCCCCCCTCTTGTCATTCTCCCCCTTGTCATTCTTCCTCCCCTCTTGTCATTCTTCTCCCTCCCTCTTGTAATTCTTCTCCCCCCTCTTGTCATTCTTCCCCCCTCTTGTCATTCTTCCCCCTCCCTCCCCGCCTGTAATGTAGCGTGGCCGGGCGCTTTATGGTCCACGGGTACAGGAGCTTTAGATTCCTGTACCCTGACGGACTGACAGGAAGTGCACAGTGTGTGCGCACTTCATGTCAGTCCGGCCGGGTACAGGAGACACATGCTCCTGTACCCGCGGCCATAAAGAGCTCGGCCGCGCTACAATGGACTGACAGGAGGGAGCGCTGAGCGCTTCCCTCCTGTCAGCTCCTCTCTTCATGCTGAGCCCAGGCGGTGCGTCCTCATGGACGCGCCAGCCCGGGCAGTGCTGCAGCCGCCTGAGGCTCAATTCAGAGCGCTCGGGCGGCTGCAGCATGAGGCAGGGCCGGCGCTCCTAGCAGCGCCCCTTGCCAAGGGGCGCTCTACGCGGCGGCCTAGTCCGCTTATAGGACGCGCCGGCCCTGTATGTAGTGATGTAAGACCCCCTTATACTGTAAACAGAGATGTGAGACTCCCTTATACTGTATATATTGTATGTATGTATTTTTGTTGTTCTTTCTTGTTAGATGGCGGGTCTGCTTACTTGGTCATTTTAAGGAGGCAGGGCCCGGTGCTGGCGGCAGCATGTCTAGATCTGCGCGCATATGTGACGTCAAAGTCGTATCAGTGCGCGCGCTGCACCGGCCAATTGTGTCGGAAACAGAGGAGCACCGCAGATGGGAGAGCAGCAGAGGTGGGCACATAGCTCCTTCAGGAGCCAATACCTGGGGATGGAGATCGTGCACAGCAGGGACTGAGAAGTTTTCATGGGCAGACGTTTTGGAGATCGGAAGTCTCTACAGAGGGAGGATCAGCTAAGTGTGTAGTGTCTACACTTACTGATAGGGGGTCATCCGGGAGAAAGCAGTGACCAGGAGCCCAATTGCAAGCATGGGCTTGAGTACATAAAACAGACAAAGTGAAGGACCACAGGCACAAGATGGAGTTATCCGAATAGAATGGGGAATATTGGAGAGATAGAAGAGCTGGATTGGCCAGGTTCACACACAGCATTTGTCCGGTGGAGTATTTTACATGTTAGAGAACAGAAAATTACATATATACATGGGGCAGTGGTATACTATACGTTTTTCTGCCTGTGATGGGGGCATGGCTTCATGAGTGTGGCTTATATATTTGGGGGCGTGGTCGGCGAGGTCCAGCTTTCTGGGATGAAACCAGTGGCCACCCTAGGCCAACCCCTTTAATGTTGCCTATGATTAAAGGGTGTAAGAACACACAATACATTGCACCATGCAGCATATGGGGCTGTGTACCCTCAGACATGTTAGTATGCCAGTGCTGACCAATTTTTACCAAACAAAAGTGCCTACAATAGGCACGTAAGCCATGGATTAATGGAGGACTGTGGCTTGAGCTAATGAATCATGTTTTAGGGTATGGTACACCTCTTGGATGGTCAGGTGTATGCGTTGCTTATGTGAACGGCATATGGCATCAAGAGGCACCATAGACAGAAAGCATTCAAACAGAGGCAGTGTGATGCTTGGGGAAATATTCTGCTGGGAAATCTTGGGTCCTGACATTTATGTAGATGTAACTTTGACATATATAACAGACCTAAATATTTTTGCATAGCATGTACACCCATGACAGTGACCTCTTTGAGCAGCTACAAAAGTTGTTCAAATATTGTTTGATGTTCAGGTATTGTTCAACATGATGAAAGGTCCAAGGTGTTGACTTGGTCTTCAAATTTAACAGATCTCAGTTTCATTGAGTGTCTGTGGGATCTGCTGGAAGAGCAAGTCTAATTCATGGAGACCTCATCTAACAATTTACAGGACTTTTAAAGGATCTGTTGCTAACAGCTTTTGGTATAGTTTACCACCGGAAAGCGGTCTTCTGGATTCCATGCCTCTGAGCTGAGTTGTTTCTGTGGCATGATGGAAATTTACACAATATTAGCTAGCCCTAAATGGTTTTAAAGTTATGGCTGTATGTATTATAGGTATGTATATGTTTATTTATTTATTTTTACAATAATCTTTATTGAAGTTTTTGTGTTTGTTTCCAGTTTTGTTCAAGCAACATTGTATATATGATATAAAACAATCAGAGCACAATGAACAATACGTGGTTTGCAAAAAAGGATGCAATAATGCTGAACAATAGCAAAATCCTTTAGGAAGCCACCAAGATAAATGAGTATTAACAAAATAGTTTTTTTAAGATACAACGGCACCTCTGTGGCCATTTAAAGCCATTTAAAATTCCACTTAGTAGATTAGAAGCTATCACAGTATCACAGATCACTGATGGAAAATTTCAACATTCTGTTTACTAGGACATTACTGGGGAATGCGGAAGTAGCAGTTGCACCTGGGCCATAGTGTCTGAGGTATTAAGTATTATTAATAGCACATGTTGCTTAAGAGTTTTAATTAACACATTTAGATTTTACTAGTACTTTTCTGTATGTTCAGAATGAGCTTTTTTGGGTTTCAGCTCTGAGTCAGTGGTGAAAACTGCCCCAAACTGCTGTTTGCAAAGGGAGGCCACTCCACAGTCCATGCGGACAAGGATTTTTCCCATGTGGTTTTCTGGACCACGTCCAGAAAGTACACATCCGTTCATGGCGCAAATACTGCGCAGACACCTCTTGAACCCGCAACAGGAGCCTGCTTGTGGTTTATAGTAGATCCATACAGTGGAGCTAAACTGAGTTAGGGATCACACCATTCAAAATAAAACTGGAGTGGTTTCTGCTGTGGGATTATGTGAATCCACACTTCAATTCAAATTCAGAAAAATGTTATATTAAATTTCTTGTGCAATCTTAATTTAAATAGAGAGTAATCATAGATTTGAGTTACTTAATCTCTTACGGACATAGGACATACCTATACGCCCTAATGTCCTGGTACTTAAGGACATAGGACTTACTGATATGTCCTGAGTATTTGCGATCACCGCCGCGCAGCGCGGGGTGATCGAAACAGAGTGCCTGCCGAAATTATTCGGAAGGCACTCTAGGACAATGCCGAGGGGGGTCCTGTGACCCCCCCATATCAGCGATCGCAGCAAACCGCAGGTCAATTCATCCGGCCACTGTTAGCGCATCGCCCACCCCACCGCTGATCAGCTTCGTACGAGAGCCCACCCTAGTACGAGCAGCTCTGGGGCTCATACTAGTTTTACGGCCCACCAGATAAGTTCACCTGAGCGCCCAACCGGTGAACTTGCATAGTGTACCCCAGAGAATTTTCAGCCCGTGATTCCTGATTTTGTTGGTCAGCCAGGAATCCAGATTCCCACAGTGGGCTTCACTGAATACGACTTTGTTGCTCAACACCCGCGCTCTTTTTTGGCTGGCGAAAAACAGAAGATAAAAACTGGAGGTCATGAACATCCAAATATGAGAAAATAGTAATAAATATATTGTCATTAAAAAGGGTTACCATTCTGGCAACAACAGGTCACTGACTCCGGTTATATGGAGTCAGAAAATGCATTAACGTAATATATTAGAATGTATTATACAAGTAGTAAAGTGCATCATGTCAATTCATTATACAGAAAGGTGAGTCCCAGAGGATCACACATGAAGGGGGAGACAGAGTAATACAGAAACTGCCAGTAATGTAATTCATTGCTACAGCAATGCCGTTATTACTAAACCATTTGCACTACATACCAATTCTGAATACAAGAATGTAGTTTAACCCGGAAAACAGAATATAAGAACACTGCGCACCAATGTCTAGGTGCAAGAGACTCACCACAACCATGCAGGACCTGTGAGCCTGGGACACTCAATGTCGGTTTTTGTTGTTTTTTATCTTTTTTGGCTAGGTCCGTTGGCTGGACGCTGGTCGATGCCGCCGAGATGAGGAAGTTTTGGGGCCTTGTGCTGCACATGGGCCCAGTCAAAAACCCAGTGTCAGGCATTACTGGAGTGGGGACATCCTCTACCAGACCCCACTTTACAGTATGGCCATGACACGCTCCCGGTTTGAGGCCATCCGGAAATGCCGCCAGTATGTTCCCTCAAAGCGGGCGAGGTATGGCGTGAAGCTGTACAAACTTTGTGAGAGTACCCCAGGGTACACTTACAAGTTTCGTGTGTACGAGGGGCGAGATTCCCGTATTGAACCCCCAGAATGTTCCCCCACTCTGGGTGTTAGTGGGAAACTTGTGTGGGACCTTATGCACCCACTGCTAGATAAGGGTTACCACCTGTATGTGGATAACTTTTATACTAGTATCCCCTTGTTCCACTCCCATGCCACCAGATCCACGTCCGCTTTGTGGGACCGTGCGGAAAAATCAACGTGGCCTCCCTACCTACCCCCTCCAGGTACCTATCCCCAGGGGTGAGACCCGTGCCCTTACCAGTGGAAACCTGTTGCTGGTCAGATATAAGGATAAGAGGGATGTCCTTGTACTGACCACAATTCACAGTAACGGCATAAACCCTGTCGCTGTGCGAGGTACCGTGGCAACGGTCCTCAAGCCTGATTGTATTGTCCACTACAATCGGTATATGGGAGGAGTTGATCTCTCTGATCAAGTCCTCAAGCCATATAATGCCATGCGCAAAACCCGGGCATGGTACAAAAAAGTTGCGGTCTACTTGGTGCAGGTTGCCATGTACAACTCTTTTGTGTTTTTTTCCCAAGTGCTGGCAACACAGGCAAATTCCTTCAGTTCTATGAGGCAATCATCAAGGACCTGATCTTTTCTGACCGGGAAAGAGCAGGCCGGAGTACCTTGGGAACTGGAGGCACCCAGATCGTCCCTGGCCAACACTTTCCAGGTGTGGTCTCCCATACGGGACGACCCGGGATGAACCCAAAAAAAATGCATCACAGGAGGGGGATATGAAAGGATACCACCACTCAGTGTGACATGTGCTCCGATCATCCGGGCCTCGGCGTTATTGGTTGCTTCAGGGAGTACCACACTTCCATGGAGTACTTAATTTACTATCCCCTTTTCCGTTTAGCCACTGACAATAAAAAAAAACTATGGTTCTCAGACCTGAGACACCCCAAAAAATTTTTTTGTCAAAAATGATAGTTTGTATAAATAAAAAAGTAAAATAGTTGACAAATTAGGTATTGTTGTGTCCGTAATAATCTGTTCTATAAAAATACCCCATGACCTAACCCCTTAGATTAACAAGGTAAAAAAATGAGTTTTTTTGTCACCTTACATAACAAAAAGTGTAATAGCAAACGATCAAAAAGTCATATGCCCCCCAAAATAGTGCCAATAAAACCCATCCTCTAATCCGGCAAAAAATGAACCCCTACCTAAGACAATCGGATAAAAACTTAAAGCAAATTAATCTTTTATTTTGTTTCAAATAGGATATTATAGTGTTAAACCTAAATAAATGTAAAAAAAGTAGACAAATTAATCGCAGCGTCTGTAATAATCTTCTCTACAAAAAATACCCCATCACCTAACCCCTCAGATTAACACGGTCAAAAAAATAACAAAGCAAGAGTTAACAGCCAAATAAAACTTAAAATTTATTGCCCTGATTCTGCAGTTTACAGAAACACCCCATATTGGTTGGTAAACTGCTGTACGGGCACATGGCAGGGTGCAGAAGGAAAGGAAGGCCATATGGTTTCTGGAAGGCTGATTTTGATGGCTTTTTTTTTGACACCATGTCCCATTTGAAGAACCCCTGATGTACCCCTAGAGTAGAAACTCCATAAAAGTGACCCCATCTAATAAACGATACCCCTCAAAATAAAATATCAGAATATCTATTTTTGGTAATGGTAACATTGCGTCACAAAAATGTAATATAGAGCAACCAAAAATCATATGTACCCTAAAAATAGTCCCAAGAAAACTGCCTCCTTATCCCGTAGTTTCCAAAATGGGGTCATTTTTAGGGAGTTTCTACCCCAGGGGGGCATCAGGGGGGTCTTAAATTGGGACATGGTGTAGATAAACTAGTCCAGCAAAATCTGCCTTCCAATAACCACACGGCGCTCCTTTCCCTCTACACCCTGCCGCGTGGCCATACAGTAGTTTAAAACCATATATGGGGTGTTTCTGCAAACTACAGAATCAGGGCAATAAATATTGGGTTTTGTTTGGCTGTTAACCCTTGCTTTGTTACTAGAGAAAAATTGATTAAAATAGAAAATTTACCCCAAAAAATGCAAATTCTGAAATTTTTGCTTCATTTCCCATTAACTCTTGTCAAACACCTAAAGGGTTAACAAAGTTTGTAAAATCAGTTTTGAATACCTTGAGGGGTGTAGTTTCCAAAATGGGGTCACTTTTTGGGAGTTTCTACTCGGGGGGGAGGGGGGGTCATCAGGGGGGCTTCAAATGGGACATGATGTAGATAAACCAGTCCAGCAAAATCTGCCTTCCAAAAACCACACGGTGCTCCTTCCCCTCTACGCTCTGCCGTGTGGCCATACAGTAGTTTACGACAACATATGGGGTGTTTCTGCAAACTCCAGAATCAGGGCAATAAGTATTGGGTTTTGTTTGGCTGTTAATCCTTGCTTAGTTACTGGAAAAAATTAATTAAAATGGAAAATTTGCCAAAAAATTGCAATTCTGAAATTTCATCTCCATTTGCCAATAACTTTTGTGAAACACCTAAAGGGTTAACGACGTTTGTAAAATCAGTTTTGAATACCTTGAGGGGTGTAGTTTCTAGAATGGGGTCATTTTTGGGTGGTTTCTATTATGTAAGCCTCAGAAAGTGACTTCAGATCTAAACTGGTCCCTAAAAGGTGGGGTTCTGAACACTTCTGAAAATTTTCAAGATTTGTAAACTTCTAAGCCTTGTAATGTCCCCAAAAAATAAAATGGCATTCCCAAAATGATCCAAACATGAAGTAGAAATATGGGGAATGTAAATTAATAACTTTTTTGGGCGGCATTTCTATGTATTATAGAAGTAGAGAAATTGAAACTTGGAAAATTGCAATTTTTTCAAAATTTTTGGTAAATTTGGTATTTTTTTATAAATAAAAATGAATTTTTTTTTTACTCCATTTTACCAGTGACCTGAAGTACAATATGTGACGAAAAAACAATCTCAGAATGGCCTGGATAAGTAAAAGCGTCTTTGAGTTATTCACACATAAAGTGGCACTGGTCAGATTTGCAAAAAATTGCCTGATCCTTAAAGGGTAACTGTCAATTTTTTTTTTTCAATATCTTAATAGAGACCATCTTCATGACATTAGTGGCCATCTTAATTTTTTTTCATTATCCCTGAACCCCTATAAAACTCTCATTTTGCCCCCCTCAGCGCCTATTTTTACCTTAGCCTAAAAACAGGTTGCTATGTGAGGTCCGTCTATCTCCTGGAGGACGGGAGACGCACAGTAACTTGTGCGTATGCGCTCCCAGAAGTGAGAGCTCTCTAAAATGCCGGATTCAGGCTGCGATCTCCACTCTGGAGACTGCAGTCCGAAATCGCATTAGTGCCCCCAGTGCCCCCAGAGCCTTTTTATAAATAAATGCCCCCACTGCCCCCCACATGTGGCCATCATTGCCCCCATCTGCCTCCATATGTCCCCCGCTGCCCCCTCCGTTCCTCCTCCTGGTTGTTCCCCCCCTCTGCTCCGCTCCTCCTCTATAAAAATGTCGCATGACCTAACCCCTTAGGTGAACACCGTAAAAATAAAAAATAAAAACCATGTAAAAAAAAGCCATTTTTTGTCACCTTATGACAAAAATTCTAACACAAAGCGATCAAAAAGGCGTATGCCGCCCAAAATAGTACCAATAAAACCGTCACCTCATCCTACAAAAAATGAGCCCCTACCAAAAACAATCGCCCTAAAAATTAAAAAACTATGGCTCTGAGACTAAAACATGATTTCTTTTGTTTTAAAAATGCTTTTTCGTGTTAAATGTAATTTTTTTAAAAAGTAGACATATTAGGTATCGCCACGTCCGTAAGGACCTGCTCTATAAAAATACCACATGACCTAACCCCTCAAGTGAACACTGTAAAAAAATAATAATAAAAACTTTGTCAAAAAGCCATTTTTTGTCACCTTACATCACAAAAAGTGTAATAGCAAGCGATCAAAAAGTCATATGACCCCAAAAATAGTACCAATCTAACCGTCACCTCATCCCGCAAAAATGATACTCAACCTAAGACAATCGCTTAAAAACTGAAAAAACTATGGCTCTCAGACTATGGAGACACTAAAACATGATTTTTTTTGTTTAAAAAATGATTGTGTAAAACCTAAATAAATAAAAAAAGGATACATATTGGGTATCCCCGCATCCGTGAGGGCCTGCTCTATAAAAATATCACATCATCTAACCCCTCAGCTGAACACCGTAAAAAAATAAAAAAAAAAACAGTGCCAAAAAAAGCCATTTTTGTGAACTTACATCACAAAAATTGCAACACCAAGCGATCAAAAAGGCGTATGCCCCCCCCAACATAGTACCAATCAAACCGACACCTCATCCCGCAAAAAATGAGACCATAACTAAAACAATCAGTCAAAAAATAAAAAAGCTATAGCTCTCAGAACATGGAGACACTAAAACATCATTTTTTTGTTTAAAAAATGCTATTATTACTTAAAACTTAAATAAATAAGAAAAAGTATACATATTGGGTATTGCCACGTCCGTAACGATCTGTTCTATAAAAATAACACATGATCTACCCTGTCAGATGAGTCTTGTAAAAAATAAAAACAGTGCCAAAACAGCCCTTTTTTGGTTACCTTGCCTCACAAAAAATGTAATATAGAGCAATAAAAAATCATATTTACCCCAAAATAATACCAATAAAACTGGCACCTTATCCCCTAGTTTCCAAAATGGGGTAAATTTTTGTGAGTTTCTACTGTAAAGGTGCATCAGGGGGCTTCAAATGGGACACGGCATCTAAAAATCAGTCCAGCAAAATCTGCCTTCCAAAAACCATATGGCGCTCCTTTCCTTCTGTGCCTTGCCGCCTGTCCTTACATCAGTTTACGACCACATGTGGGGTGTTCCTGTAAACCGTAGAATTAGGGTAATAAATATAGAGTTTTGTTTGGCTGTTAACCCTCGATGTGTCCCCATGACACTAATTCTGCCGCCCATGTATGTCCCCCTTTCACAGCAGTGATACAGCACAGATGTGTCCCCATGACAGTAATTCTGCAGCCCGTGTATGTCCCCCTATCACAGCAGTGATACAGCACGTGTCCCCATGACACTAATTCTGCCGCCCATGTATGTCCCCCATCACAGCAGTGATACAGCACATGTGTCCCCATGACAGTAATTCTGCCGCCCATGTATGTCCCCCATCACAGCAGTGATACAGCACATATGTGTCCCCATGACAGTAATTCTGCCGCCCATGTATGTCCGACCATCACAGCAGTGATACAGCACAGATGTGGCCCCATGACAGTAATTCTGCCGCCCATGTATGTCCCCCTATCACAACAGTGATACAGCACATGTGTCCCCATGACAGTAATTCTGCCGCCCATGTATGTCCCCCTATCACAGCAGTGATACAGCACATATGTGTCCCCATGACACTAATTCTGCCGCCCATGTATGTCCCCCTATCACAGCAGTGATACAGCACAGATGTGGCCCCATGACAGTAATTCTGCAGCCCATGTATGTCTCCCTATCACAGCAGTGATACAGCAGATATGTGTCCCCATGACAGTAATTCTGCCGCCCATGTATGTCTCCCTATCACAGCAGTGATACAGCACAGATGTGTCCCCACGACAGTAATTCTGCAGCCCGTGTATGTTTCCCTATCACAGCAGTGATACAGCACAGATGTGTCCCCACGACAGTAATTCTGCCGCCCATGTATGTCCCCCTATCACAGCAGTGATACAGCACATATGTGTCCCCATGACAGAATATATATAGTGTAAGGCAGTGCTATTATATTATAAAGACTAGTTTACCATTAGTTTTCTTTGTCCACGCAACAGAGAATGTTCACACAGTTCTACCACTTGTGTATGTGATAGCAGGAGGGGCGTGTTTCAGTGTGGAGAGCACCTATTGGTTGAGGTGCAGAAGCTAGTGCATGAGGAACTCAATGCATTGTGGGTAGTGAGGGCAGGCGGGATTAGCCTCAGGGTGAGGGCAGCAGCAGCCATCTTAACTGAATAAGGAAATTGCAGTTTTGTGCAGACTGGTTGCTAAGGGCTGGATCTTATGAAATATGGGGCGAGTAAGTCTAATAGTTATTGATTCTGGAATATCATGTTATTGGTAACTACATATATGAACATTGAAATTTGGGTCTAAATGTGACAGGTATCCTTTAACCCCTTAAGGACCGGGGGTTTTGGGATTTTTGCGTTTTTGTTTTGCGCTCCCTGCCTTCCAAAAGCCATAACATTTTTATATTTCCGCTCACATAGCCATATGACGGCTTGTTTTTTGCGGGACAAGTTGTACATTTTAACGCTACCATTTATTTTTGTATGTGATGTAGTGGGAAACGGGAAAAAAATTCCAAATGGGGTGAAATTGCAAAAAAAAAAGCAATTTCACCACAGTTTTACGTTTTTTTAAATTACAACGTTCGATTTGCGATAAAACTGACTGGTTAATTTTATTCTTCAGGTCAGTACGAATCCGGCAATACCTAACATGTATAGTTTTTCTTGCGTTTTGATAGTTAAAAAAAAAATTAAAAGTGGGAATTTATTTTATTTTATTTTTTTGTCGCCATGTTTTGACCCCTATAACTTTTTTGTAATTATGCGTACGGAGCAGTGTAGGGGCTCATTTTTTGCGGGGCAATCTGAACTTTTAATTGATACCATTATGGGGTGCGTATGATGTTTTGATCACTTTTTATTCATTTTTTTTTTAGGAAACGAAGCGTCCAAAAATGGTGAATTAGCCATTTGGACGCTTTTTTTCCGTTTTTATGTTTACCGTATGGTGAATATTTTTTAATATTATTATAGTATGGGCGTTTTCGCACATTGCGACACCCATTATGTGTAATTTTTTTATTTTTTATTTTATTTTCATTTTGGGGAAAGGGGGTGATTTGAATTTTTATATTTTTATTTAATTTTATTTTTAAACTTTTTTTTTTTTACCACTTTCTTATAGTTCCCATAGGGAACTATAAGATGCCATCATCAGATTGCTATTCTCATATATTCCAATGCAATAGCATTGGAATACATGAAAAAATCGCATATTTCCTATGGAGCCTATTACAGTCATAGGCTCCATAGGAATACTATGTAGTAACCTAGGTTTCATTCACAGAGACCTAGGCTACTACATGCATGCTCCGGCTCCCCCTTGTGGCCATCAGGGGAGCCGGAGCACAAACCGATTGACCACGGCATCTGAGGGGTTAAATGTCCGCGATCGGCATCGCTGCCGGTCACGGACATGAGCTGCGGGTGTCAGCTTGATGAATCAAGCGTTTACCCGCAGCTCATGCGCCCGCTCCGTGTGGGAGCGGGCGCCATCTTTAAAGTGTGGACGAAGGGCGTACATGTACGCCCTTCGTCCTTAAGAGGTTAGGGTGAAAATGAGCCCGGTACCTAAGGGGTTAAGAATTATTATGGTGCCAACCCATATGGAAGGATGAAGCTGTCAGTTACAGAGGTTTGAGCACTAGAGTAAGAAGGATTTTCAGCCTTTGAATGTAAACAATAGATGTTCACTAACATATATGTGTTTAACACCATAATGACCGTGCATTTTACATTTTAGTTTTTTACTTCCCAGCCTTTTTGTGGGATAAGTTGTACTTTCTAATGGCACCATTTACGATTGCATACAGTGTAGTGGGGAAAAAATTCCAAATGGGATGGAATTATAAAAAAATACAATTCCCCCCCTAGTTTTATGGATTTTTGTTTTTACAGTGTTTCCTATACGGAAAAACTGACTTATTACTTTCATTATGTGGGTCAGTAGGATTACAACGATGCCGCATATGTATAGTTTTACTTGTGTTTTAATAGTAGAAAAATAAAAACTTTTGAAAAAACTAATATTTTGCTTTGCATCACCATATTCTTACCTCCATTCCTTTTTTATTTTTATGTGTGCAGAGATGTATGAGGACTCATTCTGCGTGGCAATCTGTACTTTTCATTGATACCATTTTAGAGTGTGTCTGACTTTTTTTTTAATCACTTTTTGTTAAATTTTTTGTGGGGGGCCAATAAGACCAATGTTTGCCATGTGAGATAATTTTTTTATATTTTAGTAGTACAGGCATATTCGCACGTGGTGATGCCCATGATGTTTATTTTTTAATTATTTATGTATTTTTGCTTTAATTTTGGGGAAAGGGGGTGATTTAAATTTTCTATATTTTGAAAAATAGTTTGTCATCTGTGGGGGTTAAATGTGTATGATTGGTGTTATCATCGATCGTATACATTAACCCCTGGTGTCTGCTATTTACTACAGCAGGCACCTTGAGGCTATGGCACCGGCTGCCCTCATGAGTGGGCACCATCTTTAAAATTCCGACCAAAGACGTGTATATTAGTAACACTATTGGGAACAGGTTAACGAAATTCGTTTTTTATGCCATAAATGTTAGCTTTCTTAGGCAAGGTGTTCCATAGGATGGGTGCACCACTGATGACATTCTGGAGATAGGAGTGAGAGGGTATAATATGAGAAAATTACAACTATAGGCCAATTGCAAAAGAATGGTAAATTAGAAATATGAGGGCTTTGTAGAGCACTTTCTCCCTTAACCTTCTCCTTTACTTTAATCCTATTGTGTCTCATATTAAAATTAAAACTGAGAAATATTTAAAAAATTCTTCTCTCTATATCCTAGGAGCTCAGTCATGTCATCCTACTCTTCCTAAGGGCCTATTCACATTACATTTTTTGGTGTTTTTTTGCGCGTTTTCTGTGTGGAATCTATGCTAAAAAATGCCTCCACTCATTTAATTGAGAGGCAGAACTTGCTTTGTTTTCTCCACGCTAATTCGCATACTGAAATGAATGGGAAACTGAAAAAACGCACTGTAGGTGCCAAAAACCACACAAAAAATAAGCACGAATTTATGCAGATTTTTTCATGTGTCATGTGAACATATCATTACTGTTCTGGACGACTAGCTGGAGCAGGAGCCTCTCCTCTCTGCCTTGTCACCTGTAGTAGGACCACTAGATTGGTAAGTCGTCCTGCCTCTCTGACAGTCCTGTGAATCAGCCCTTAGGCCTCTTGCACACAAACGTTTTTTTTTTCGAGTGTACACGCCGTTTTTTTGTGTTCCGTATACTGTGCGTATACGGAACCATTGATTTCAATGGGCCCACAAGAAAAAAACGTAATGTACTCTGTATGCATTCTTTTTCTGTATTTCTGTTTTTACGTTCAAAGATAGAACATGTCCTATTAGGCCCCATTCACACGTCCGCAATGTTTGCCGGACCCATTCATTTTGAATGGGGTCGTGATGCATGCGGAGAGCACACACTGCGCTCTCTGCATCCGCATTAGCGGAGCACGCCGCCGATCTTCTGGCCGGCGGCTCTGCAATAATATAGAGCAAGTCCTATTCTTGCCCGCAATTGCGGACAAGTATAGGCATCTCTATGGGGCTGGCAGGCAAGGTGTGTTGCGGATCCGCAACACACTACGGACGTGTGAATCACGTTCCGTGGCTCTATTCAAGTCAATGGGGCTGTAAAAAAAATGGAACGGATACTGAATGCATCCGTATGTCTTCCGTATCCGTTCCGTTTTTTGCGGAACCATCTATTGAAAATTTTCTGACCAGCCCAATTTTTCAGTGTAATTACTGTATATAAAACGGATCACATATGGAAACCATACAGAAACGGAAGGGAAAGGGAATGGAAACACAACGGAAATACAACAGATTCGTGAAAAACGGACCGCAAAACCATACGTTCGTGTGCAATAAGCCTAAGGATGTGAACATTCTTGTGTCAAAGTTGTATTGAAATTCTAAATATACAAAAAAAGGACACATAAAGATATTAGTTAATAAATGTAGTGAAAATCGGTGGGGAAATGGAAATGGAGTAGCATGTTCTTCACTGTGTAATGCATTACACTTTTAATTATATCATTGTATAGGCATCCTAAAAAAGAGCACTTCTACTAGCAGACACAAATACAGTAAAGTAGTAAATCTTCATTGTGCTAGAATTTACAATCCCCCCACATGTTCAGATGACTGGCACTTATAGTGTAAATGGTTTTGTAATCGATCATATTGTGTGCAGCTTCATCTGCTGAAGTTTGCAAAATTGTAATGATGTGTAAATTTTATAGAACTATTTTGAAGCTCCCTGCAGAGTTTAGAATAACAAGACCCTACAAGCTGTGTCTACTAAGCAGATTAAGCAGATCATTGGTTTCTCTTTTACTTGAACATAATGGCATTTTAATAGAAGACAACTTGGCAAGAAGCTATTTATCATGGGAGTATTTTATGTTGAAAATTGATACTAGTCTATTATGGTATGTTTAGAACTTTATTTTATTAGGATTGTGTCTTTGCGGATCCCCAACACTACGGGGGACATTTATTAAGACCGGTCTTCATCCCTCTGCGCTGCCGTTGGATGCGCCAAAGGTCTATATACGTGCAATTATTTTTTTTTATACTCTTATGAATAGGAAAAACTCATTTTTTCCTATCACCGAGACCTCTAAACATTTGGTCCTGAATGGAATGGGTTTCTCTATATTCTTCAATATTCATGGTAGCCTTGATAGTCTTAAGCAAAGATTCGGTTTCCTCCACAGAACACAAAGGTCTACCAGACTCGTCAGAAGAAGAAACTGAGTCTGATTCTGAAGTAATTTCACCGTCATCCAGGTCAAAATCCATATCAAAGTGCGGTTCAGGATTAGATCTGGAGGTAGAGGGTTTTTGACCGCCGTCTTTGATTTAATGACGGAGCTCACTTCCTTTTTGATAATAGACTTTGGGCTATCCACCAGAGACGGTGCTTCCTCAGACAATCTTTTTGGTACACTTTTGACGAAGTAGCTTTTTAACATGGCCGGCTAACTGCTTCTTGCAGATTGCACATTTTTTCTTTAGTGAAGGTTCCCCACTTTTGCCGGCATCTCTGCTCTGCAAATAAAGAAAAAACTCCCTCAGTAAGGGGCTAAATTTTTAAAGAAAAGGAACCTCCGCCATGAAAATAACTCCCTAGTGACCAAGAACTGGAGTGGTGCATAAAAAAAACCTTTTCACCAAGGAGGAGGCTTACCGGGCTGAGGGCCTTGGGAGCATCAGATGACTTATCTGCAGGAAGGAACATGGCTGCTTCCGTCCAGACATGAATTCCGATGAGGAACACCATTCCCCACACTGAGGCGGCATTTTAAATTGAACTCTCCCACATGACCCAGTATCGCAAGACCCCGGCCCTTGGAGCGACGCAAATGCCAGACCCCGCTCCCAGCCATCTTAACTGAAGGCACCTGGGGCAGCCTGCCACCGCAGGACTTAGGCCTGGGCAGATGGAAGGACCCTTCTCTTGTCCTGGATACCGTCGCCCTGCATCAGCCCTCCTGACTCAATCAGGGCAACTTACACCATGGCTGAGCGAAAATGTTTAAGCAGGAGGGAACCCCTGCCGCATCTCTCCACTTCGTCCCAAGGGACAGGAAACAAGTGTCCCAAGGGACACGTTATTTCCTGTCCCTGGGAGGTGGGGTACCCTCCTGCTTAGTGCCATTGGGGAGACATACTAAAAAATTCTGCTGCAGATCTTAGTGAAAATCTGTGATAATTCTAATCCTAAATCAATATGTGTCACTGCCATGGATTCTGCAGCCTTTTCACTTCACAAGCATTCTGTGGATTCGAAAATATGCAGAGTGCCCATTTATCTGCACTGAATTTTTCTGCTATTTTTGGGAGGAACCACACTGCAAATCCACAGCAAATACGCCATGTCTGAGTACTACAGGTTGCATTATGTAAGTGTAGTGACTGTAGATAGGGATATACGAGGACAGTGAGTCCCTGAACTAGAACCCAGCCTGTTTTCCCTACCTACTTGCAGTAGAAGCCCTAAATAGCATAACCGCAACTGGATGACAGTCTCTACACTAATATAAGTGCAAGACAAACCATAACAAACAATAAGTTCAAACACAAAAGCAGAATCGATCGAAATGAGTCAGAACCAAATGGGCTACACAGTGCCAAAACGTGAGACACAAGAAGGTCAGGAAACAAGCCAAGGTCAAAAATAATCAAGAACAGTAACAAAGAGCCAAACAACTATCACTGGCAATAGGAAATAATATGGCAATAGGGGATTTAAATAGGGTGCCAGGTCCCTGGATCAGAGCCAGTATAGTCCAGTGCGTTGTGCTCCCATAGGTCAACATAAAAGCAGACAAACCAATATTGCAGCTGGGCTGTCAGTCAGTCACACAGCCTGTCTCCCCTGAAGCATGCACACTGCAGGGAGAAACAGAGCATTACACCCAGTAACTAAGGACACTACCGTGTTACTGGAGGAGGTGGGGGGGGCGTGGCTCAGTAGCGCGTCTCTCCTGGCACAGCTGTGCTGAAGCTGAAGATAGCAGTGCTGGAGCCTGGACAGGTAAGTCTCTTACACTAGATCAATATGAATTTCATAATTCTGTGTATTTTTTCCATTTAAAATAATACATAAAGCAATACATTCATAATGTTAAGACGCCTAACTAAAATGGCCCTAACTATTTTTGGTCAACATAATAAAAATATTGAGAACGCAAAACTGTAATCCTTCACTGCACAAGTATGTACCATGGGGAAGATTTACTAATCAAAACACCCCAGAATTCTTGCTCAATTTGCACCAAAAGACTGGCATGCATGCTTTGCACCACATTTATTAAGTGATTTATAGGCATGCTCTACCAGAAAGGGGTTTGGCTTGCCAGACAGGAGGCATGAATAAAATGCAACTTTGTGCGCCAAAAATTTGGGCAGATTTTTGGAGCAAAACTAGATCAACAAATAGTTGATGTAACGTTGGACTAGACAGTCTAAGCATACAACACATTTATCTTCCAGCATCTGCCACTATGATAAATATGAATTAACTTAACCCGTTAATGACTGGGCCAATTTCCTTTTTGCATTTGTGATTTCTCTTCCCCACATTCCAACAGTCATAACTTTTTACATTTTCTGTTCACATAGCTATATGAGGGCTTTTTTTTGTGGGACAAGATACATTTAATTTACCATGTCCGGTATTGGAAAACAGGAAAAAAAATTATTTGTGGGGTAAAAATTAAAAATCTCTAATTCTGCCAAGGTTTTACCAAATACCAGATTTTGGATACCAAATTTTCATAGTTTTTATTTTGCTTGGTTTTCCTTCCTTTGAGGGATATCTGGCTTTCATTGTGTTGTAGACCCAATACTGGGGCTCCACATCTATTTTGCATATTACTGTTTCCCAGGGAGCTTTGCACTTTGGATTGCTGTGTTGAGACTCTTAAATGAGGCTCCACTGCGTTTTCTGTAGCTGGTCTCCCTGAGATCATTGCTCCCAGTTAGCCAATAATCCTACTCCACACTGATGAGGGGCAACACCCCGAAACTGCTGTCTGTGGATGGATAACTGACTTAGGTCTTCCCCGTCACATCATTAAAGCTTGTAAAAGAGCTGGATCTTGACATAGGGGCAACTTAATATGGTGGATTTGGGGATCTCTGTAATGGAGACACCCTTTTGCTCGTTTTTCCTTCCTTTAAGGCAGGCATCCTCAAACTGCGGCCCTCCAGCTGTTGTAAAACTACAACTCCCACAATGCCCTGCCATAGGCTGATACCTGTAGGCTGTTCGGGCATGCTGGGAGTTGTAGTTTTGCAACAGCTGGAGGGCCGCAGTTTGAGGATGCCTACTTTAAGGAATATCTGGCTTTCTTTGTGTTGTAGACCCAATACTGGGGCTCCACATTTATTTTGCATATTACTGTTTCCCAGGAAGCTTTGCACTTTGGATTGCTGTGTTGATACTCTTAGATGAGGCTCCGCTGTGTTTTCTGTAGCTGGTCTTCCTGAGATTAGCTATTGTTTTGTTTGAATCGTTTTTATTTTGTTTTATTAGTTAAAAAAAAAAAAACATAAAAAAAAAACTAAAATTTTCTTTGTGTCATCATTTTCTGACATCCAGAACTTTTTTTTATATTTCTGTCTACAGTATTAGGGCAAACTGTAGTTTTTATTGATACCATTTTTGAGGCCCTACAACTCTTTGATTACTTGTATTCAATTTTTTGGGGGGACAAGTTTATTAAAAATGGCAAATCGTATTCATTATGGTATTCACCTAGCAGGAATAATATTTTTAGATTTTAATAGTTCACACACTTTCAGATGTGGCAATACCTGTTACATTATCTTTTTAATTGTTCATATATTTTTATATGTAAAATTGGGAAAAGGGAGTGATTTGAATTTTTTATATTTCTATTTTTATTACTATTACTATTTTGGGAGCACTATGAATGGGCACGGGACAAAAAGGGACTACATTTACTCTATGATTATTACTACATCTGCAGGGGGTGAGCAGTTTAAAATTTTTCCCTGGGACCATACACTTTAGTTATGCACCTGAGGGGAAAGGAGACTTGGCCCATATACTTTAGTTATGCCCCTGAGGGAAAGGAGACTGCCCATACACTTTTGTTTATGTCAGTTATGTCCCTGAGGGGAAAGGATACTGGGCCCATACACTTTAAATATACTTCCAGGGGGGAAGGGAGACTGCTGATAATGTGGAGTATTGGGTAGTGATAGACTTAAAAAGCACATGCCACTAATTTTGCAAGTTGTAGACCAAAAAAGCTGAAAATGGGTCATGTGACACTGTCCATCAGTCAGCCATAACAGCAAAGATTAGCAGTGGTGCTGAGGGGGACACTGAACATGGTCTATTTTTGTTTAAATGGTGCAAAATAGTTTATAATGACATTTAATGACTATTTGGGACTTTTTTTTTGTAATATGACCCTAACTTTCGAATAATCCTTTTAATCATGAATGTAAAGCATGATGAGTAATGTGGCTCTTAGAATGAAAATAAGCGGCGGCTCCGTCTAATATTAGTAGTGAGGAAAGAAAAGCACTTAGTTGGCTTAGGAAGATGGAGGACATCGTGGTGAAGCCGGCGGATAAGGGGGGAAACGTGGTCCTGATGTCACGGGAATATTACTTGGAAGAGGCAGGCAGACAGCTCAGCGATAGCAGTACTTATAAGAAATTACAGACCAATCCAGTCCCTGACATTATGGTTAAATTGGAGAGTCTGCTTCGAAAATTCGTTGAGCTGTAGTGTCTACCCAGCAAGATATGTGACAAATTGATCCCCAAAAATCCTATACATCCCACATGGTATTTCATACCAAAAATACACAAGTCGGTAACCAGACCTCCTGACCACCCTATTGTGGCAGGGATTGGTTCGGCGACAGAACCTTTGTTCCGCTACCTTGATTGGCTGCTCAGACCACTTCTGGAGGGTACACCGACCTAACTCAAGGACACCAGTGATTTCCTTCGTGCCCTCGAAATTTTCAAGTGGCGCGAGGAATATCACCTGGGTCCTTGGACGTAGAGTAATTATATACCCGAATACCACACCAGCTTGGTATAAAAGCAGTTAGAGAGGTCCTGAGCAGGGCCAAGAGGGAAAGAGTGTTTTGTCAATTCATCGAGGAAGCCCTCGACCTTGTGTTGGGTAACAATGTGTTCCAATTTGAGGAGCAATGGTACCGCCAGGTACTTGGTACGGCAATGGGCACTCTGGTGTCCTGTACCTTTGCCAACCTGTACCTGGCGGTACTGGAGGAGCTGTGCGTCTTCTCGGTCGATAAGCACTTCCTACAACATATCCATTTGTTCCTTAGATATGTGGATGATATTTTCCTGGTCTGGTCAGGCAGCGAAGAGGATTGCCGTGGGTTTGTGGAGTATTTGAATACATCTAACCCTATGAACATGAAGATTTACCTTAAACTTTGGAGGAAATAGCCTCGAGTTTTTGGATGTAAAAGTATTAGTTCAGGCGGGAGAGTTAGTCACCATGGGTTATCGTAAACCCACGGCGACCAACCCGCTGCTCCACCAGACCGATTTCCATCCTCTAGCAGTAAAGAAAGCCGTCCCATATGGACAGTTCATTAGACTGCGAAGAATAAACAGTACGGACAGTGGATATTGGCAGCAGGCGCTGGCACTCAAGAAGCCCCTGCTGGGTAGGGGTTATCCCCCGGGAGATGTTGATGCGCCATGACTAGGGCATCCACCCGCCAGCGCCATGATCTTCTGAAAGAAAACCCAGTGGATAACACCAACCAGGAAAAATTTGCTTTCACCTTTCGTTATAGCCCAATGGCGGAAACAATAAAACAAGCAATATTTAATAATTGGGGATTATTGAAAGGGGAACCCAGCTTACAGAATGTTACACAAGTCAAACCATTGGTAGCTTTCAGAAAATGCAGCACTATCCGTGACAAGGTGGTACATAGTATGCTCCCCAGAAAAAAGATAGTAAATTGGCTTACTCAAAAAAAGCCAGTTGGTAATTTTAGATGTGGGAATTGTACATTCTGTCCCCAGAACAGCCAGAGTAAGTGGCTAAGATTGGGAAATGTGACTCACCAAGTCCGTGATTTTATCACCTGTCGAACTATGTACGTGGTCTATGTTATTCTATGTAGATGTGGGGCATTCTATATAAGTAAAACTAAGAGAACCTTGGTAGAACATGTTAAAGAACATATGGCCTCCATTAGATCTGGCAGGGGTTGCCCTGTCTCATAGACCACGTACGTACGCGACATGGTGGTAATTCTAGGTGCCTTTCGTTTGCAGGGTTAGAAACCGTAGTGGAATCCCTACAAGGTGAAGATAGACATAAACGCCTGCTTCAAAGAGAAGCGTGGTGGATAATACATACAAGCGCGATGGGTCCGCATGGACTTAATGATAGAAATTTGTAAGATAGTATTGTCCTTAGCTTTGAAAATGTTGAACCTAGTTCAGATGTGGAGTATTTCTTAGTGAATATGCAACATTCAATAATATAGGTAACCGTTTTGTCTTTGCACTTTTTCTGTGTTAAGCATCGGTGTAAATGCGATGTTTCAGACCAGCCATCTCTTTATCATATTTAAGTTGTATGATTATGTGTCTTGGAATTATAATGCTTTCAAGTGACCTGTAACACTGTTATAATGTTTTTACAAAGCTTTTAGCGATCAGCGCTCACCTGGCTAGGGCGTGTGGTGACGTCATAAAGGTGGGCTGAGCGTGGCTCGACTTTGTAGTGTCCTGAAGACGCGCGTGAGTTAGCTCGAAACGGCCGTCGCCGCTCCTTTACCGCAATCCTGTTTGTGCCCATCCCCCCCGATGCCTCAGTGACGTTGGTTCATTTACACATTATGGATCAATAAAGAAGGTTTCTGGAATGGACTTGGTGAGTGCCGCTCGTTTTTCTTCACTACTCCATTTGGCCCATTTATAAAGTGATAACAATGTAGGGACATAGTGGGGACGCTTGATGACAATTATGGGACAGTGAAACAGCAGGGGACTACCAAGACAGTACAAGCTGACTACCAAAACTGTCCTAGCTGGATCCTGGACGATTGGGAGCTATGAGGATGTCACCTATAGTAATAATTTTGATTCAAGCTATCACTTTTCAGATGGAAGTGGTAATTTTGAAAAGAAGCCCACACACCTTTTCTGTACTAGTTTACCTTAATGAGACCCTCAATTTCTGTAAAGATTTTCTACAGTCACCTGGAAATATAAAACCCTTACTTGTGCTATTTCACTTAGCCTATGTCTTGTGGCAATGGGTGTAAATGATACCAATAGAGTGAAGAAAATCGCAGCGCTCCAATGTCTTGCAAAAAAAACTCCTTTATTCAACCTCTGAGACGTGACGTTTCAACTGACTTGGAGTCTTTATCAAGCATGCTTGATAAAGACTCCAAGTGAGTCGAAACGTCGCGTCTCTGAGGTGGAATAAAGGAGTTTTTTTTGCAAGACATTGAAGTGCTGTGATTTTCTTCACTCTATTGGTATCCTTTGGGGGGTCCGAAGGCCGGGACCTGACATTGCTTTGCACCGCCACTGAATGGACTATTGATCTAAATGATCTTTGATGGTGCTGTCTCACCTTGCAATGGGTGTAAATGATACATTTATCATTAAATAGTGTAAAGAAAGAATAGAATACATTTTAAAATATATTTATTAGGATGGACTTTTTTAATGTATGCCATGAAAAATTAATTTCTCATTTTATCTCATTCCATGAATTTCCAGTAGAGAGAATGTGAAATTATCTGCATATATGAAGGTCTTTTACAAAGAAACCTTAAGACACACAATATAACTTCTGACATATCGTTATCAATGAAGAATCATCTTAGTTTTAAGAATTATACTGAAATGAAGTATATTTATTGATGGTGTCAACTTTCCCATTGGATAAGATAGTGAAGGAGATCAGCCTTTACAGTGCAATGCACAGACCTGCACCGCTCTTACACAAAAGGGTTTAAAGGTCAATCGTCCCCGACATTTATGCATTAATATCATTTGCCAATGATGTGCCTAATCCTCCTTAGCATGTTAATAGAGCAGGAAAGGGAAATGTAGCAATCACCTACTAATGAACAAACATTCTTCACCATGGGATTTATAGATAATGAATATATATCAGTGTTTGCGGCTTTACTTTACAGACTGTGATTAACATTGGAGACAGCATACATTGTACAGAACATCTAGTGTAGGCAGTTTGGCTGCCTGAGGTTCTGTTTTACTCACAATCAATGTATTATAAGCTATTGTAAGTTTAGTCGGCCTAGTTTGATCTGTACTTACATACAAATAATGGAACTTTATATGCAAAAATATCTAATAAGTTAATTCTTTAAAAAAGTAAAGCAAACAGGGCCATCCAAGAAATAGGAACCTCCCTTCCATACATCCTATAAGGGTATCCCCCTCTATTAGCCACAGCAGATTAATTCTAAGAGTGCAGTCATGTGTAATATGGTTGCCCATTCATTTTGTGGGAAATCATGTAATACTCTGGCTGCTCTTTGGTGATAACACTCTTCACTTCCCTTAATCAGGTTGCCTACTAATGTGAATACTGTACTTCAGAGTTCTAGCATTTTTACTTATGCATCAAAATTTTATCCTGTAAAGTATAAAATGCTTTTAAGACATAAAAAAATGTTAAAACCATTTACCTAGCTCACCTACAGTTTTTTCATGTATACTTGGAAAGTATGAATTGGCCAAATTATTGGATGATATACATACAGAGCACAGGCTGTATACACAGAATTACAAAAATTAAATATACCAGTTGTACAGCGTCCTATATGACTTCTCTGATGTCACACAGAATTTTGAATCTGAAAAGTCAATTATTAATTCAAAAACTAAGTATATAACGGAAAAAAACCCGGTAGTAAGTAATAAATACATAGTGAAACCTTCTATTTTTGGCAGCTTATTTCTATAAAAAAACAAAAAAAAAAAAACAATGATGGACCTTTTGGCAGATTTAATTAATTTTTATGGGACTCAAACTGATGCCAGGGTGATGGATAGATGCAAACTTATGGGTGGGTGACGGGCTGAAGTGACTGATGTAGACTAATATCAATTTGTCATCAACTAAGATTAGTTGAAGAGCAAAAATACAGCCATTAGCGCTGTTCACACTCACATCATGGCTGTCAGTTTTCTGTTGCTCCATACTGGCAGAATATTCAAATTGTTAAAAAAAAAAGTGGAAGTGGATCTGTTTTAAGTCAGTGGGATCCATTATTACCCAGCAGGGATCCTTTAAAGACAGAAGGAACAGAAAAAACAAAGCGAATATCAATACAGTGAAAACTCATTTTACCAGGCTATATATGAAATGTTAAACTTCATTATTACGGCAATCTTATTCACCTTTAATTAAAGTTGCATTTTGTTCCTTATATGTTCTGATGCAAAGGAAGGGATTAGAATTATGAAGCATTATATGATCCATATAATTTTTGTACATGAACATACTCATAAAGTATTGCAGAATAAAATTAACCCTTTATCAGTATAATCTCACTAGAATTAAAGGGCTTATACAGCGAGCCCCGGAGGAGCCAGTGCAGAGGATGAGAGTGGTAGCGGACCTGATGAAGTCTTGTGTCATGGTGTACTCCATCAGGTCATTGCTACCTGAGGATCGGTATATTGGAAATGTAGTACTAAAGAATGAGGCTAGAATTGAACATATAAAAGCCTCTTTTCCTAAGTGCAATGTAGAACTTCAGGTACATTCAACGGCAGTTGAATGCAAGTGCAATTTTCTGGTACCAGTAAGGAATATGGAGGCAGGTTAGATGGCTTTAACTGCTGATAGTAGCTGGTCACTCTGATGTCCTTCTTCTCAAGGATTCACTTGAGGCACAATCGAGTTCATCTCTCTGGAGATCCTCTCTAAGGGTCCATTCACACGTCCGCAACCGTTTTGCTCGTCCGCAAATTGTGGATCCGCAAAGTACGGACATCGGCCATGTGCGTTCCTAACCCCTTCCCTCCAGTCCCACTGTTAAAGGGGTTGCCCTCTTTTTACTACTGGTGACCTATCCTCAGGATAGGTAATTAATATCAGATCGTCCGGGATCCTCTGGCACCCCCGACAATCAGCTATTTGAAGAGAGGGAAGCGCTCATAGCTGCGTTCTCTACTCTGTTCACCTTCTCACCGTAGCATTTGCAGTGATGAGCAGGTAAACAGAGCAGAGAAGGTAGTGCTCATACAAAAAAAAAAAAAGCGGACAACCCCTTTAAAGAAATACTTGGAAAACATTACTTACCGTGCTACAGAACATATGGGGTCATACAGCCCCACATATGTGCCTCTTACATCCAGTGACTTATCTTCTATAATGTAGACATTCTCTTTCCTTTTCTTCTCCTGTCAGACGAGACCACTATGGTGACTTCTTTCAGCCGTGCCTTGTCTCTACAGAGTTTAACAAACAGATATTTTACTTTCCTACTTTTCCATCATCCTCCCACCTTCTCAACACCCCATCCTGTCACCCCCAATACTGTGCCCGCTGTGCTCCCCAATACTTTCCTGCAGACACAGTCCCCCTGAAAATACTGGTAACACACACAAAAACACTTCTTTATATTGTGCGATAGTAAAAAAAATCTCCCCTTTCTTTTAAATCAGACCCCCATATAAAACCCTAAATGAGATCCCCCCCATCTTAGACCAAACCCCCTTAAGACCTCTATGTCAGACCCCAAATAAGACCCCAGTTTTAGACCTCAGATCAGACCCCCATTAGACCTCCAGACCCCCATAAAAGACCCCCATTAGACCTCCAGACCCCCATATCAGACCTCCAGACCCCCATATCAGACCTTAGATTAGACCTCCAGACCCCCATATCTGACCCTCACTGGACCTCCAGACCCCATATCTGACCCCTTTTAGACCTCCAGACCCCCATATCTGACCCCTTTTAGACCTCCATACCCCCATATCTGACCCTTTTTAGACCTCTAGACCCCCAATCAGACCCCAATTAGACCTCTCCAGAGCCACCCAGTCAGACCTCTCCAGAGCCCCCCAGTCAGACCTCTCCAGAGCCCCCTAGTCAGACCTCTCCAGAGCCCCCAGTCAGACCTCTCCAGAGCCCCCCAGTCAGACCTCTCCAGAGCCTCCAGTCAGAGCTCTCCAGAGCCCCCCAGTCTATTTTATTTTATTTTGTTTCCCTTTAAATAATCTTTAAATCAAAAATTTCGACAAAAAAGACAAAATTCTCAGACAGAGAAGCCAAAGTATTTCAATTAATTTAAACCCTCAAAAATCCACTATACCACCCTTAACCCACCCTGTTTGCGATGTGTCTCTTGGAATACGGGACACTGATTAGGGAGGAAGCGGGAGTTGGGGAGTCCTCAAATAAGCATAATAAGCCTAACATATCGGTTCCTAATCCTGCCAGGTTGACCATATCCTCTGCCATTTTTCACCAATAGCTCTTTGTTTGTATTCATTTAAGCTTGGGGAGTTTCGTGAAAACCATTCTCTTGCAATCAGGAGACGAGCCAAAAATTATATTCTGGTAAGAAGTATCCTAGTATCCTTAGTACAGTTCATTATAGAGGTATCATTTAACATCCATAGTTGTGGGGACATTGGGATCAATATCCTTAATTTCTGTAATATATATTTAGAAATTAAATACCAATAGACACCTATCTCTGAGCAAGACCAAAACATGTGCAAAAAATCGGCTTCAGGTAAATTACATCTTGGACAGTTAGAATTTTTTCTTCAGCCCACATTTCTTCAGCCAAATCGGCATGATATATGTTCTGTGTATAATATTAAATTGCACTACTACGTGTTTAAAGTTATGGGATTATGGGATTAAGTCATAGCCACGATTATTAATTTGGTCAAAAAACGTTTTATTCCAAATAAGGGTACTCATCATAATCTTCATAGATTGTTCACTAAGATGCAGGTAGTGGATGAGGGGTCCCGCTCCTTCTTGTCGCTGGACGCAACGGAGGCCTTTGACAGGGTGGAATGGAATTTTCTGTGGAAAACTATGGAAAGGATGGGTTTTGGGTAACGGTTTATTGGTATGATTCGGCTTTTATACGATTCCCCAGTGGCAAGACTGAATATTAATGGGAGCCTAACCTCAAGTTTTACATTGTCTAAGGGTACTCCTCGTTAGTATTCCCTTTATAAGATACACTGCATCTTATAAAGGGAAAAGTACAGTACAACTGGCTTAGAGGCCTGGTCGCAACTGCGACTGCTGTGACCCCTATAGTTACACCAGTGCCTGTATGTAACTGGCAAATTCTCATTTTTTGGAAATATATTTACTAATGTTACAATAATGAATAATGACACCACTGTACTTTATATATGCTGGGTGAGAGAAATATCTCTGTAAATTGACAACTTTGCAAAAATCTTTTTAAAAAGTTGTCATTTACAGAGATATTTCTCACACATAGCATAGGTATATGTAAAAATACACCCCAAAACACATTGCCCTACTTCTCCTGAGTACGGTGATACCACATGTGTGACACTTTTTTGCAGCCAAGATGCGCAAATGGGCCCAAATTCCAATGAGTACCTTTTAGGAGGGCATTTTTACGCATTTGGATTCCAGACTTCTTCTCACGCTTTAGGGCCCCTAAAATGCCAGGGCAGTATAAATACCCCACAAGTGACCCCATTTTGGAAAAAAGACACCCCAAGGTATTCCATGAGGGGCATGGCGAGTTCATAGAAGATTTTTTTTTTTGGCACAAGTTAGCGGAAATTGACTTTTTTTTTTTTCTTACAAAGTCTCATATTCCACTAACTTGTGACAAAAAATAAAATTTTACATGAACTCACCATACCCCTCACGGAATATCTTGGGGTGTCTTCTTTCTAAAATGGGGTCACTTGTTGGGTATTTATACTGCCCTGGCATTTTAGGGGCCCCTAATGCGTGAGAAGAAGTCTGGAATCCAAATGCGTAAAAATGCCCTGTGAAATCCTAAAGGTACTCATTGGAATTTGGGCCTGTTTGCGCACCTAGGCTGCAAAAAAGACAATTAACAGAAATATTTCTCTCACCCAGCATGGGTGCCCTACTTCTCCTGAGTACGGCGATACCACATGTATGCCACTTTTTTTGCAGCCTAGGTGCGTAAAGTCCAATGAGTACCTTTAGGCTTTACAAGGTTGCTCACAATTTAGCCCCACCCAAAACAGTAAACACACATCACAAATGACCACATTTCGGAAAGTAGACACCCCAAGGTATTCACTGAGGGGCATAGTGAGTCCGTGGGAGATTTTATTTTTTTTTGCCAGAAGTTAGCAGAAATGGAAACTTTATTATTATTTCATTTTTCCTCAGAAAGTGTCATTTTCCGCTAACTTGTGAAAAATAATGAAATGATACATGAACTCACCATGCCCCTCCGCAAATACTTTGGGGTGTCTTCTTTCTAAAATGGTGTCATTTGGGGGGTATTTATACTATCCTGGCATTCTAGCACCTGAAGAAACATGACAGGTGCTCAGAAAGTCAGAGCTGCTTCAAAATGCGGAAATTCACTTTTTTGCACCATAGTTTGTAAAAGCTATAACTTTTACCCAAACCAATAAATATACACTTATTGCATTTTTTTTAATCAAAGACATGTAGAACAATAAATTTAGAGAAAAATGTATATAGAAATGTAGTTTTTTTGAAAAATTTTACAACAAAAAGCGAAAAATTGCATTTTTTTGCAAAATTTTCGGTCATTTTTTATTAATATCAAAAAAAGTTAAAATGTCAGCAACAATGAAATACCACCAAATGAAAGCTCTGTTAGTGAGAAGAAAAGGAGGTAAAATTTATTTGGGTGGTAAGTTGTATGACCAAGCAATAAACCGTGAAAGTAGTGTAGTGCAGAATTGTAAAAGTGGTCTGGTCATTAAGGGTGTTTAAGCTAGCGGGCTGAGGTGGTTAAACTATGCCTGTTATGGGCAGGCATAAATTTGTGCTAAATTTGTACCATTTTTGAAAAATGGTTGGTCATGCCCCAGCTTTAAGTAAACTCGGCCTCCTTTCTTAGCACTTTTCCCAGCTGGAGAGCACTAAGAAAAGTGGCGCAATATTCAATATACCGGTGCAAAGCAGTAGATACACATCCTCCCATAGACTATACATCAAGCTATTGCTATTGAAGAAGGGTCACATATTGAACCAGAAACACACTACTGTAACTCCACAATCTGTATTTTTTGTGAGAATATCCGCAGTCTAACATTTACAGTTTCACAACTGGATACAGTGTGCCAAGTGGTACGTAGCTGATACATAGCAGCATACTAAATTCTTCTAAATGATTGGCAAGGGGGTCACCTCCGCATCTGCAGTTTAATTCCAATATTCTGTTTTGGGATAGGAACATAATACTAGAACTGTCATATCGAACGCTTGACAGATCCCATTCACCGGGGTTCATTGCGTTTCCGGCATGAATACTGGCTTCCTCCTGGAAAAATACAACTACTTGCAGTATGTTATTTACTCTGGAGTCCCAGTGGCCCCCATTATGGTGAATGGGATCTCTTGGGTGCCGGCAGTGTCCGATGTATATATAGCTATTCCAATATTCTTTTCCTTTGCCAGAAGAGAATAGTAGACTTGCCACCACAAATGTGGCCTTAGCTCTAAGCTATTATGAGATCACAAATGGGTTTTTGTCTCAGTAAGCAATTCTGTCACCATAAGTGGTTATTAGTCAGGTAAGCTAATGTGGATTTCAGTCAATGTAACTTATTGTAACTTCACATGACATCAACAGTAGGGTTTTTTTTCCTGGTAAAGTATTGTGACATCACAAGTGGTGTATTATCATGAAATCTGAGATTCGGTAAATATAGACTTAGAGAGGACCTTTCACCACTCCTGACATACCTGTTTTAATAGCTTCATGCATTCTGGAGCATCTATTCTAATGACTCTATGTTGTGCCATTCCTCTATTATTCTTGCTAGAAGTTATGGATGAATTGCTGGCAATCTGCAGTAAGCGTACAGTGGTGTGGTAACCAGTTAGGGGTGTGTCCCTCTATCCAATCAGTGCTGCCATTTTCAGACTGTGCAGGTACACCCCCCCAACTGGTTAACAGTACACCCCTCTGTACCCTTACTGCAGATTGCTAGCAATTTATTCATAACTTCTAGTAGAAATAATAGAGGAATGGCACAACATAGAGCCATAAGAATAGATGCTCCAGAATTATTGTTACATGGAGGATGCATAAAGCTATTAAAACAGGCATGTCAGGAGTTGTGACTGGTCCTCTAACACAACTTAGGTGCACAAAAGTTTATTAGACTATAATAAAAAATATATATACAAATGATAACATACAGAGTAAAGTTACATAGTTAATACAGTTAAAAAAAAATACATACTGTAAGTCCATCAAGTTCAGCCAAGGAATAGATGGGGATCGATTCGATTCAGACGCTTCACCGAATTTGTTTAGGAAATTAGCTTCGTTACTAATTTAAATCACCACAAAGCACATTAAATCAGCTAGATTTAACTTTTTTATTCCGTTTTTTTTTAATAGTGAGGTGACTAAGAAAAACAAGAAACGGCAAATTGTCCGTTTTTATTTTTTTCCTATTACAGTATTCACCATTATTTTAATAGTTCGGACATTTTTGAATGCAGCAATACCAATTTTTTGTTGTTCATTTTTTTGTAAAATTGGAAAAGGGGAGTGAATTGAATTTTTTATATTTTTGTGTTTTTATATTTTTAAAAACATTTTTATTGTAACTTTTAGTCCTATCATAGACTGCAATAAGATTTTGACAGACTTCCTATCAAGCCATGCTACAGGCAGCGCTTAACATTCATCTTACTATGGCAGACTTTCACAAGACCCTTGTCTGCCATAGTAACTGATTGGGGCTGAATTTCACAGTGGGGCTCTGATGAATGACAGAGGGATCTTGCAACATCTGATGGGTTAAATGACTGGGATATTTCTCCGATCCTGATCATAAGCAGCGGGTGTCAGCTTACACAACGAGCATTGGCTCAGCTTGTGAGGGGGTTGAAAAAAAGAGCATTACTCACCCTCACTGATCCCCCACCACTGCTTTTTCTGATGCATACAGATCCTTGCTGTTCCCCACTGTCTGGTCCAAGCTCCTGGGCCAGGATGTGGAGAGCAGCAGGGACTCGTAAGTGTTAGAACGGCTGAGGTTGGGGAACAGTGAAGTGAGTAATGCTTCTATTTATTTCAACTTACTTTGAGCCATACATAAAATTTTATCTAATCGGACAACCCTTTTAATCTTTTTTACACAAAGTCAACTTTGTCCCTGCAAGCAAAATGTTTAATCTACAAGACTACAAGACTCGTTATTATGATTTATCTTTCCTTAAAAACAACTGTGGAAAGTATAATATATGAGAGAATGTATTCACAGAAATGTACTCATTACTGGGCGAGTGGCTACTGGCTTAGTGCAGACTGGGTCATAGTCAGAAATGGAGCAGGAATGGTAAGCCCGAGCCATGCAACATTGTACTGTTGAACTGATGTTTAGGTGAGGAAGCCTGATGTGTTATGTCTAGTTAGTCCCCAGGCAAAGGCAAGTGTTTATTCTGTGTTATTTGTTGAAACAGTATCTGCATTTGTCCTATTTTTGGACTGAATAAAGCTAATTTTGGGTGTTTACCTGAGAAGTGTCATTGTCAACTGCATTACAACATTTAAGAGAAAAAAAGTTTATAGCGTAATCCAGAAAAATCACTTATTTAGTGAGAAATCTGCTGTCCAAGGTGCTGAAATCTCTTTCTATAGAGCTAGACATTTTCTGTACTGTCAATGGTATTTATATTACTATTTAACAACAACAATAATAATAATATTGATTTATACAGCGCCTCCATATTCCACAACACTTTACAATTCAGAATATATAAATCAGTATAACAAAATGCTATGTCAGATGATTTTGCAAATTAAACAACAGAAGTGTGATACTAGAAATGACAAGGGCCTAGTTACTGATGATAGGCTGATGTAAGTACCATTTGTATAAATATCACATTCTGACGTCAGAGCTTTATGACTTTATGACCGTTCTGTTAAGTCCCATGCCCATAGTTGCCAACTGTCCTGAATTTACAAGAGACAAATTTGGGCTGAAAATAGGGGGGCTGATGCAAACGCCACACATAGTACCCCACAGTATGCAGTATAGAGCATAACACCTCAGAGTATACAGCACCCAACAGGATGCAGTATAGCACCCCCAGTATACAGAACCACCCAGTATGCATTATAGCACCCACAGTATGCAGTATAGCACCCAACAATATACAGCACCCCACAGTATTCAGTATAGCACCCCACAGTATACAGTCAGAACTCCACAGAACCCCACAGTATTCAGTATAGCACCCCACAGTATGCAGCATAGCACTCCACAGTATGCAGTCAGCACTCCACAGTATTCAGTATAGCACCTCACTGTATGCAGTCAGCACCCTACAGAACCCCATAGTATTCAGTTTAGCACCCCACAGTATACAGTCAGCATCCCACAGTATGCAGTCAGCACCCCACAGTATGCAGTCAGCACTCCACAGTATACAGTCAGCATCCCACAGTATGCAGTACAGCACCCCACAGTATACAGTATAGCACTCCACAGTATACAGTTAGCACTCCACAGTATGCAGTATAGCACACCACAGTATACAGTATAGCACTCCACAGTATACAGTTAGCACTCCACAGTATGCAGTTAGCACTCCACAGTATACAGTCAGCACTCCACAGTATGCAGTCAGCACTCCACAGTATGCAGTCAGCACTCCACAGTATGCAGTCAGCACCCCACACTATAAAGCACCTCACATTATGCATTAACTCACTATACAGCACCCCACACTATGCAATATACGGTATAACAGCCCACAGTATGCAGTATAATAGCATAACAGCCTCTGTCACCTTTTCCGTATGTAATCTTCACTAAAAAAATCTCCATCAAATTGTGTCAAACTTCTCTTGCAGCATCACTCCTGGTAGAGAGAAAGAACCTTTGATGATGTCATCGCCATGTGACCAGTAACATCGATATGTTACTGGTCACATAGCAATGATGTCATCAAAGGTTCTATCTCCTAAGAGAATCACAGCTCTATCTTTTTGTAATGGGTAAGGCCTCGGGCTGCCGGGGGCCTGCTGCGCGGCAGCCATTGTTGCTTTGGTGCTGTGCTGGTGGGTTGCTGGGGCCCAGTGCCAAGGTGGCTTTGCCAGACAGCGGGGGTGCCGTTTGGCTGCTGGGTCCTGCCGCCCATTGGTGCGGTTCCACGGCGGCAGTGGTCGCCGTGCAGCGCTGAGCCAAATTTAGAGTAGGTTCCCACTCAAGGAGGTAACCTTGTCGCGGTAAGTGGGCCTATGCTTTTTGATTAAATTGTATACCAATGCTTCATGTATAGCATGCAGCATAGGGGTAGGTATACGACAAATTGTGCTGAGAAGCCATGGTAATTACAGTGAGAAGCAGTTACTAGACAAAAGCATAGTATTGAGTATGTGCGATCCAGTTTCACTCTCTGATATTTTACATGTTTTATATTTACTTTACGATTGGCGTTTACAGAGTGCTGTGGCAAAATGTTTGTTTTTGCTTTTACACTTTTAGTCACAGCGACATGGGATGTGCTGAGTAACCCCCATTTTATTCTTTGCATTTCTACAATGCATTATAATACACCGTGTATTGTAATTCTTTGAAATTGTTAGTATTAGGGCTCATGCACACAACCTTAGCCTATTTTGCGGCCCGCAAATTGTGGATCTGCAAAACATGGATAACGGACATGTACGTTCCGCATTTTGCGTAATGGAGCATCCTGCCCTCTATAGAACAGTCCTATCCTTGTCCGTAATACAGACAAGAATAGGACATGTTTTTTTTTTTTTGCGGGCGCCATGGAACGGACATACGTGTGCTCTCCGCATCTTTTGTGGCTCCACTGAAGTGAATGGGTCTGCATCCAACCAACATAAAATGGGGATCGGATGCGGAAAAAAATCATCTGTGTGCATGAGCGCTGACACAGTTTGCCTATAAGACCCATCCTGGGACTAGGCCTCATAGGCTTCTATAACTGGCAAGCCTCGAGGCCTCTGTAAGGCTTTGGGATGCCATAGTAAGCATTGACATGCTGCGACTGCATTGCGGGTTGCCGATGGCGTTAGAGAGGGAGCCCTGTCCCTCTGTAAACCTCTTATATGCAGCGGTGAGCATTGACTGACGCGTCTAAGGTGGTTAAACTGCCGGCATCAGAGTTTTCCCCGATGTGGAGAGTCACAGTAGGATCCTGGCTGTCAGGAACAGTGAGCCCCCTGTCTTGATCAAGCTGGGAGGCCCAACAATACTGAGGAATATAGGGACACATAATAACAGACCTGTGGAAATCTGGAGGGAGCTTTTCATACCTTTTATACCTGGTTGTTGGTTAAATAATGCATCCTACTACCTACAGTTCAAAGATTGTTGTCCTTTCAAAAGAGTACTGTAATGCCTTTAACCCCTTCACGCATAATGACGTACCTGTACGTCATGATGCGTGAGGGGATGTTTGGAGCAGGCCTCTGCAGGGGGCCCGTGCCATACGCGGAGGGTACCAGCTGTTTCATACAGCCGGCACCCACCATCACTGACAGGGAGCAGAAATTGGGCCACCCACGTCATTTAGCCCCTCAGTTGACGCGATCATTGCTGATTGCGGCACTTGTTAGTGAAGACAGAGGGATGCGGCTTCCTCTGCCTTCCAATCTGCATGAGGCATAGCTCAGAATGGATAGAGTAAAAAAGTTTATACAATAAAAGAAAACACCAATATATTAATAGTTTAAATCACCCCCTTTTCCAATTTTACACATAAAAATACATAAACAATAAAAAAAAAAAACATTTTAGGCATCGCCGCATCCGAAAATGTCTGAACTATTAAAATATAAAAAAATTCTGGTAAGGTGAATGCTGCAATGGAAAAAAATGAAAAACGTGCACCTTGCCTTTTTTTGTCATCTTGTCCCCTCCAAAAAACTTGACGGTTTGTTACACAAAAAAATGAGCCCTTATATAATGCAAATAAAAAATATTTTTTTTTAAAGATTTTTATTTTTTATAAAGTAGCAAAAAGAAAACCTATACAAGTTTGGTATTGCCACATTCATATTGTACTGCAGAATAAGGACATCAGGTCATATTTAGTGCACAGTGAACGCTGTGATGTCAAAACCCCAAAAACCTTGGCAGAATTATTTTTATTTTTGTCAATTTTGCCACAATTTTTTTTCCAGTTTTCCAATACAAGACATAGTCAATTAAATGGTGGCATTAAAAAAATGCATTGTGTGCTGCATAAGTGCTCTCATAGCTATGTGAACGGAAAACTAAAAAAAGTTATGGTTATTGAAAAGTGGGGAGGAAAAATGCAAAATGCAAAAATGAAAATAGGCCTTGACATTAAGAGGTTAATAATAAGCTGTTGCCTAGTGCAATGACAGTAACCCAATAAAAGAAAAGCAAAATAGTAATTTCTTGGCCTGCAAGGCAATACTGCACACTTAAAGAAAGTAAGAAAATGCGTGATAAATGTCTAAAGTCTAAGATCTATTAGCAATTCTTCAAGTATAAGGCTAGAAAATAGATGCCAAGGGTATAAGCAGTTTGCATCATAAAGGAGATTAATTGCTATTTTATCCACTTTTTCTTACCTGCCAACAATATTTTAGCTAGACTCGTGTGGCTATAATTTTTATTTTAAAATCGCTGCAGTTTTTCGTTGCTTAAAGGTAAATATGTTAATGCTCATTCACACTGGCACTGAGCCTGTGTGGCATATTACAGAGTGTGTATTGCTTCATAAGTACATAGCCATAAAGCCTTAATGCTCTGTTGTACAGGTTCTGCTAGTCTGGTTCTACTGTATGCATGGAGATATCCTCTTCTAGAGGCAAAACTAATACCTCCAAACACATGGGGGCAGACTAACTCGGCATATACAGTATACACTTAGGGGTAATGTATTAAAATGCTACTTTTTGTTCTCTTATTTGGAGTGCCAAGTTTGGTGCAGATTATTGACACCCTCCCCATAACTATTACCCCACAACCCCCTCCTCCCATGCAACCCCCACATAGTTTTTATTACTACCATTTTGGGGTACACACAAAGTGACCAAAACTGGCAAATTGCACATTTTAAAAAAATCTTTTTTCAATTACAGCATGATAAATATATTTATATTTTAATAGTTTGGAAATTTTCTTATGTAACGATGTGCCCATTTTGTTTGTTTTTTTATTATATATTTTTAAATGTAAAATTGGGAAAGGGAGGTAAATAAAATTTTTATTATTATGATTTTTTTAAAGACATTTTTTGTCCCATTAGGGGACTTGTCCATATGATCTTCTGATCGCTTATACCATAGACTGCAATTACATATACTAGTGCAACCTATCAGAGTTTTACTTGCTGCCTCTCAAGCCAAGGCATGCCTTAACAGCAGCTAACCGGGACAGGCCTTGGAGCTTTCACAAGACTGTCTTACCAACCGACTGGAGCCCCATGATTCTTCCACGGGGTCTCTGAATTGAGGACACAGGGAGCCCTCTGTCTAACCACTCAGATGCCGTGGTCACTATTGACCCCTCAGATGCAGTGACAGCACCCTAAAACTCAGCAGCACTTTGGTATTTCAGGCCAGTAGGCAAAATTCATGAGCCCATACAAAGTCCAGTGTCCCGGACTGAGGAGGGCTAAAACATAGTGGTGGATTTATCAAAGGCTGGCAGCATATGCTGGTCTATGATAACCAGGTGCACTGCAGGAGGCTGCTGAATTTATATTGAGGTGTACATCTCTTCATAAATTAGGCACAGCATCTGGCAGTCCATGCATCTATACAGATTTGCTGGCGGGCATAGATTTCATTGGTTATTTGTGCCAGAAAACTGGCATACAAGATGATAAATGTCGTGGGGCTGCTGGCGCCTCCGTCACCATGCCTGCTTTACAGGAAAGTGGCGAATGCGGCGGAGAAGCACAACTTTAACCCCTTCTGAGATATAACGTAATAGTACATCATGGCAGCAAGTAAGTTGCTGCATTTTGACGTACTATTGCATCATGGTGATTGGGCGGGCACCGGAGCGGTGCCTGCCCAATCACTGCAGGGGCCCGGCGGTCCCTGATAGCCAGGCCCTTGCTCTATCCGCCAGCATCGGCTTTTACAGATTAACCCCTTCTATGCCGTGCATGCGGCAGGTTAGGAAGCCATCGGGTTCCCGCGCTGCTGTGGCGCGGACCCGATGGGTGACAAGGCAGCCCGATGCCATGCCCAGGCTGCCCAATGCCTTGCACGGCATCGGGACCTGCCTTCTACAGGGGCAGAGGAGATCCAGCCCGAACTCAAAAGTTGAAGTCCCAGACCGGGCAGAAATCAAGTTTAAAGGAAAAGCAAAAAAAAAAAAAAAAGGATTTTTAATAATAATAAAAGAAAATTAAGTCTCAAGTAAAAAAAGAAAAAAACGCCCCTTTCTCCTGATTTTATAATAAAAATAGGGGAAAAAAAGGAAAGAAAAACACATATTAGGTATCACTGTGTCCGTAACGTCCGGCTCTATAAATATTTCACATGATCTACCCCGTCCAATAAACACCATAAAAAATAAAAACAGTGCCAAAAAAAAGCCATTTTTTGCCACCTAACATCACGTGAAGTGCAACACCAAGTGATCAAAAAGGCATATGCCCTCCAAAATAGTACCAATCAAACCGTCACCTCATCCCACAGAAAATGAGACCCTACTTAAGACAATCAGTCAAAAAATAAAAAAGCTATGGCTCTCAGACTATAGAGACACTAAAACATCATTTTTTTTTGGTTTAAAAAATGCAACTATTGTGTAAAACTTTAACAAATTAGTATACATATTAGGTATTGCCACATCCGTAACGATCTGCTCTATAAAAATATCACATGACTTAACCCCTCAGGCGAATGTTGTAAAAATAAATAAATAAATAAAAACTATGCCAAAACAAACAATTTTTTGGTTACCTTGCCCCATAAAGTGTAATAATGAATGATCGAAAAATCATATGTACCCAAAAATGGTATCAATAAAAACGACTCTTCCTGCAAAAAATGAGCCCCTGCACGTCTTGTCGTCTTGATCGGCAGAAAAATAAAAAAGATAAAAATGGAGATACAAAAACATTATTTTTTTTTCCAAAGATGCTTTATTATGTAAAACGGAAACAAACAAACAAAGAAAGTAGACATATTTAATATCATTGCATCCGTAACAACCTGCTCTATAAAAATAGTACATGATCTACCCTGTCAGATAAATGTTGTAAAAAGTAAAAAATTAAAACCGTGTCAAAACAGCCATTTTTTTGGTTATCTTGCCTCACAAAAACGTAATATAGAGCAAGTGAAAATCATATGTACCCCAAAATAGTACCAATAAAACTGGCACCTTATCCCCTAGTTTCCAAAATAGGGTCACTTTTTGGGAGATTCTACTGTAAGGGTGCATCAGGGGGGCTTCAAATGGGACACAGCATCTAAAAACCAGTCCAGCTAAATCTGCCTTCCAAAAACCATATGGCACTTCTTTTCTTCTGTACCATACCGTGAAATTTAGAAATTTCATTTCCACTTTCCTTTAATTCTTGTGGAACACCTAAAGGGTTAACAAAGTTTGTGAAATCAGTTTTGAGTAACTTTTAGTTTCTACAATAAGACATTTATGGGAGGTTTCCACTATGTAAGCCCCAGAAAGTGACTTCAGACCTGAACTGGTCCTTACAAAGTGGGTTTTGGAAATTTTCTTAAAAGTTTTAAGAATTGCTTCTAAAATTCTAAGCCTTCTAACGTCCCAAAAAAAAAAATGACATTTGCAAAATGATGCCAACATAAAGTAGACATATGGGGAATGTTTAGGAATAAATATTTTATGAGGTATCACTTTCTGTTTTAAAAGCAGAGAAATAAAAAGTTTGAAAATTGTGAATTTTTCAAACTTTTGGGTAAATTTGGATTTTTTCATAAATAAAGGTGAATATATTGACTCACATTTATGACTATCATGAAGTACAATGTGTCACGAGAAAACAATTTCAGAATGGCTTGGATAAATAGGTGTTCCAAAGTCATTACCACATAAAGTGACATGTCAGATTTGCAAAAAATGCACCTGGGCAAGAGGGCACAAACTGGCCCGGGGTAGAAGGGGTTAGGTGGTGCTAAAAAAGTCACAAACATGCAGTTTGTGGCTTTTTCATGACAGAAAACTGTCATATATTTATGATAAATCTGCCTCATAATATTTGCACACTGCTTTATTGGCACATTAATATGAGTACTAATATGCAGCTGCTGCTACTGTTTTTTCAGGCATGAAGAAGGGGAACTCCTCCGAAACATCGCAGTAGCACAGTTTTGTGCTTTATCTGCCTTTGTGATTTGGACTTTTTAAAAGCATTGACTTTGGTATGTGTTGATTCACTTTTTAAATGATGATGAATTAAAGAAGATGTTAATACTGTATAATACAGAAGGCTCTTTTGCTGCTTGGACTGTGTGGTAAGTATACAACAGAATTTCCTGTACTACACTACTGCGATATATGTGTGGATTTCTGTTAATTATTATTAGGATATTAGTGCCAGCCATTTAGCAGTGTCTATGATAAAGCTCATGCCATATAGCATTATTCTGCCAGTTCCAGTCTCTGCTGTCCTCAGCTCCTCCTATGCACCACCAGGTCTCTGCTGCCTGCTTTCTTCTCCTTTCTTTCTGACCTTTGCCCCCATTTTATTCCAGGGCAGTCTCTCTCATCCTCACTGCCTTGCTGTCTTTCTTGTCTCATGCTCTGCCCCTTCCTCAGGTCTCTGCTCATCCGATCCAGCACACTGTGGGCTGGATGCAGCTGTATGTCTGTTCTGTAGCACCTACAAAAAAATAGAACATGTCCTATTCTTGCCCGTTTTATGGACAAGGATAGGACTGTTCTATAGATGGCAGGACATTCTGTTCTGCAAATGCGGAATTGAACCTTGAATTTCTGGATTTGTAGTTTGTCATACAGGATCCGCTTTATGACAACTACAAATCCACAAACTCAGGGTTCAGTCTTGAATTAATGCCCTGAATTTTGCAGCAAATGCACATTGTATGTTTCCTGATGTGTGTTTTATGCCATGTGAAAATACCCTTAAAGTGTCACTGTCACAATGCTTGCAGCTACATCAAATGTGCAGCCATGTGCAGGTATCATGAAGCAAGAGCTGATTGAAAACTCAAAGTAGCCCTGGAAAAAAACTAAAAGTGGACCCATTCTGTAGTCAGGTCCGAATTGACAGAAGAGAGGCAACACAAGGGGGGGGGGGGTTTCAGCAATACTGTATTGAGACACATTATGTCACCCCAGCAGAGCCAAATACCTCAGTGCATCAAAAAAAAAGACTTCCCCAGCAGCACAGAATACCTTCCTCAAAACTTCCCCTCTATAGTGGGTAGTGCCCGCTGCCATGTTCTGTCCTTCTACTCCAGTTGCCTTAGGATGGCAATACAGCTGAAATCAGGAGTCAAGAGGGGAATGTCAGATTGTTACTTACCATGGCTGGCGGCCATAAGTAGGGCTCGCGTGGCCCCATGGGCATCAGCCTACCGGGAAGTTCCACTTTACTGTGTGCTTGATGCTGTCTCCATGGCCATACAAGTAGGAGTAGTTTTCTATAGATTTTACTAGGGGACATAATGTAGTAACAAGCATGAAGTCAGTGAAAATTATGCAAATTGAATTAAATTACATTCCTTATATCACTTCATTGATGCTATATATGCAATACCAGATCCACTGCCGTAGCGTTCATAGCAGCTTCTGCAGGGCCCACAGTGGCAGGGAGCCCGGACCTTGTCTGCCAGCTAACCGTAATTTATGACAGACACAGCAGCCACATTTGGGCCCAAAATTTGGGTCCAAGTCCGACTGCTGTATCTGTCATCAATGAGGCTTCAGGCCTCATTCCCTGGTCATGTGCTGCCCAGCAAGCACTATGCAGTGACATCATTGCGCCGGCTGGGTTAGGTGGGAGAGTGCACGGGCTGAGGATCTTCGACTACTGTGTGGAGCACTAAGAGGGCATACAAGGCCTGGGCGGCATACAGTAAACTCCTGACTCCCCCTTCTGTCCAGTGTGAGTCTAGCCGTGAGAGAGAGGTTGTGGTGAAAGGGGGAAGGAATGTTCAAAAATTTGCTATGGGGACCAGGCTTTTCTACATACATGAACACCAAATGAACCAGACAATGTTCCACTTTTCAACTTTTGTAAATATTCTGACTCCACTTAACTATTCCCCTTTCGTTCAACACTTTTTCAAAACCCATGAAATAGCAGCAAAAAATTAAATAAATTTGGGGCACGGCATGTATTCTGCTTTTCCCATGAAAGGCTGTGGAGCATTGCAGCAATGAACCATGATGGCTCCATGCTGTTAGTAAGACCTCCTCTTATTGGATCTTTTATAAAGGATTTTTTTTTTATATTTTCATAGTACTCATAACATATGCAGTTTCTTTCTTTTATATCGCTACAATAGTTAATCACCTCAATTACTAACATACATAACAAAGGCCTAAAAGTGTAGGAGGGCCTGTAGGCAGATGTACCAAAGTGCTTATTGTTTCATTACTTCTTTTCTTTTCTTGCATATAATTCACAGAGTAAAAATAATCGCATTGGTAGAATATGTTTCCCTACTTTATATCTTCATAGAAGAAACATGGTAATGACTAGACAGTTTGGAGCTATTGCTATATTGATTTCACAGTAAAATATAACAAAGTATAGCACTCCACAAACAACAACTGAAATTCTGGCATTGATGGGTTTTAAACAAATGATCTCATTCAGAAAATACATTGAATCGCTAAGGCTCATCTGGAGAAGCGTGTATAAATATGTTTTTAGGCATCATAATTTGTACAAAAATGCAGAGAAGTAACAGCAACTAAAGTAAGCAAGAAACAATAATGTCTACAGGAGACCCCATATAGTGACAGAATGGCTTTCCTACTTTTAGTGACAAAGATAGCACATTAAATGAAAGGCTGCGCAAAACCCCAAAGTAACACGTTCTCAATCTGTTGATACTTTTCAGATCCAAAACACTGACGGGCCCAGTGTCAAGTGATGATTTAAGATGCGGAAATCTTGGCGGCAGATTCCTAGCAGGCAGCTGGACGCTTGTATTACAGTAAATAACCAAATCACACAACTCTCTAATGGTGTAAAACACAGGACTCATTGGTATATCTCTGGTGTGTATCGGTAGACCGCTCTGAACAATCAAATGGCATCAATCCTTGCATGCTTTATTAAATCAGATGTCCCTCTGGACAGGCCAATTAACTGCTCACTAGTGATGAGCATTGTTCTACTCTGGCTACCTTTACACAGGGCAGGTTTGATCAGTATTTGGTATCTGCATGTTTGAACCAAAACCAGGAGTACTGAAAGAAGTATAAGGGCTCATTAGTGATGAGCGAGAATGCTCGGCCGAGTACTGGTTTGGCTCGAGCATCTCTATGCTCGGCTTAACTCGGCCAAGCACCACGTGTGTTCGTCTCATTGCTCGAGTCTCCTCCCCAGGTCCAGGTAAGTAATTCCCTTCAGTGTAAGGCCATAGCCCTGTTAGCTGTAAGCCTTACACTGATTGGCTGGCCGGAACACGTGATACAAGTTGATATAGGAGCTGAGGTCAGACCAAACAGTCCTTTTAAGGACTACAGTGTGTGTTTGACAGCAGTGCAGCCTCTTGTTTTTTTTTTTAAGAAGGGGTTTAATTCAGCACTATCAGGGACAGGCGTCTTCAGGAAGGGACAGATAGTGCAGGACTTGAAAATCGCTTTTTAAAGTACCCAAACCTCTAAAAGACAAAGATTTCAGATTAGTGACATCCACAGTACGCCATCAGAAAGCAGTGTGTGGAGCAGACATTATAAAAAGGGACTTATTCCCTACAGTGTGCCTGCTAGTGAGATATACACTGCATCATCATAAAGCAGTGTGTTGGGCAGACCTTATAAAAGGGGCTTATTCACTACAGTGTGCCTTCTAGTGAGATATACACTGCACCATCATAAAGCAGTGTGTTGGGCAGACATTATAAAAAGAGGCTTATTCACTACAGTGTGCCTGCTAGTGAGATATACACTGCACCATCAGAGAAACTATTTTTTCTGGGGAAATTAACCTAATTTGTGCCACATCTCTGTGTGCGTTCAATTCACAACCGTTATATAAATTAATCCAGCAGAGAGTAATTTATATTTTGGCCATAGTTAACTAGTTTTGGGCACATCTTTGTGTGCGTTTAGGCCGCAACCGTATATACAGTATTCCAGCAGAGAATACATTTTATTTGGGACAAATTTGTATCTAATATAGAACTACATCTAAATACAGTGTGTGAATTACAAATTACATTATCTTGGGCCTAGTTTACTGGCCGAAATCTGTTGTATTTGACTTCCAATACTGAACTACATCTGAATACAGTGTGTATATTACAAATTCCATTATCTTGGGCCTAGTTTACTGGCCGAAATCTGTTGCTTTTTTGCTCCCAATACCGAACTACATTTGAATACAGTGTGCATATTACAAATTCCATTATCTTGGGCATAATATATTGGCCGACATCTGTTGTATTTTGCTTCCAATACTGAACAACATCTAAATACAGTGTGTATATTGCAAATTACATCATCTTGGGCCTAGTTTACTGGGGGACATCTGTTGTATTTTGCTTGCAATACTGATCTACATCTGAATACAGTGTGTATATTACAAATTCCATTATCTTGGGCCCTGTTGTATTTTGCTTCCAATACCGAACTAAGTCTGAATACAGTGTGTATATTACAAATTTCATTATCTTGGGCCCAGTTTACTGTCCGACATCTGCTGTATTTTGCTTCCAATACTGAACTACATCTGAATACAGAGTGTATATTACAAATTCCATTATCTTGGGCCAAGTTTACTGGCTGAAATTTGTTGTTTTTTGCTTCCAATACCAAACAATATCTGAATACAGTGTGTATATTACAAATTCCATTATCTTGGGCGTAATATACTGGCCGACATCTGTTGTATTTTGCTTCCAATACTGAATGACATCTGAATACAGTGTGTATATTATAAATTCCATTTTTTTGGGGCCTAGTATACTGGCCAAAATCAGTTGTATTTTGCATCCAATACTGTACTGCATCAGAAAACTGTGTCTTTAGCGGCCAGTAAAACAATCTGCGCCACATCTACAGACAAAACCAATAATATGAAGAAGGCGAGCACGAAGGGACAGGGAAGTGGGCGTGATGCTGATGGTGCACGCAGAGGTGTGCCTGCTGCCAGTGCACCCGGAAAAAAAAAATGTACCCAGCTTTATGTCCAAATTATCTGGGCGGCACAGTACTACACTGTCAAAGTAAGACCAGGGTGAACAGTTTGTCGGTTGGATTGCTGAAGATAATGCTTCCAGTCGGTTAATCACCACCCTCTTTTCCTTCAGGTCCAGTCTCTGTAGCCAAGAGTGTGGTCAACCAAATCCTCACTCTGATCATCCTTCCTCCCACCATCCTTCCTCCCATGTTGTAGAGGCTTGGGAAACGAGTCACCCCACACTCGGATTTTCCGAGGAGCTCTTTCCAGCGCCACTATTAGAATTGGCCCTCTTGCCCAGCATGCTTGAAAAGGGACCTGAGATATTGTGCCCTGATTCCGAACCTCTTGAGCCTTCACAGTTGCAAGAAGATGATGGTGGTGTTTGGCAATCATTCGTTCATGAGAAGAATTATGATGATGAGACACAGTTGCCAAACACACACAGGTTGCGGTTAGGTCAAGTCAGGAGGATGAGCAGAGTGAGGAAGTGGAAGCGGAGGTAGTAGATGATGAGGTCACTGACCCAACATGGGAAGGTGAAAAGCCGAGCGACGACAGCCGAGCGACGACAGCAGTACAGAGGGGGAGGGATCCGCAGCACCGCAACAGTCTGGAAGAGGCAGTGGGGTTGCAAAAGGGAGACGTCAGCCAACACCAAACAGGCCCGCAACCATTACACTGAGCAACCCCATGCGTTAATCTACCTTGCTAAGGGGTAGGTCTTCAGCAGTATGGCTTTTTTTGAGGAAAGCGCAAATGTCGATAACACAGGTATTTCAACGCAAGCGCAAATACCCACCCACCCACAGGCCATAGCACTAAATGCGCAACTTTCAAAATTACTGGCCCTTGAAATGTTGCCATTTAGGCTTGTGGACACTGAGGCCTTCCGCAGCCTGATGTCGGTGGCCGTCCCTCGGTACACAGTCCCCAGCCACCACTATTTTTCCGCCTTATACCAGCATGTGTCCCAGAACGTTACCCATGCCCTGACCAATGCATTTACTGGAAAGGTCGACCACACCACGGACACATGGACATGTGCTGGTGGCCAGGGTCGCTACATTTTCCTGACCGCACACTGGGTGAATGTTGGGGAGGCCGGGAGTGAGTTGTACACTGGGATGGCACAGGTGCTACTCACACCCAGGATTGCGGGCCCTACGTCCATCAGGGTCTCCGCCAGCAGCTATGTGACTGGCTCTAACTTCCACTTCTCCTCCTTTGTAGTGTAGCAGTGCTGTGGGTAAGTGTCAACAGGCTGTGCTGAAGCTGATCTGCTTAGGGGACAAACAGCACACTGCTGCAGAGCTGTGGCAGGGTATAAGGGACCAGACCGAGCTGTGGCTCTCGACACTCAACCTTCAACCAGCCATGGTTATGTCTGACAATGGCCCTAACTTGGTGGCGGCTTTGAGGCTTGGCAACCTGACACACATTTCATGCCTAGCCCACGTCTTAAACTTTGTAATACAGCGGTTTATCAAAACCTACCCCAATTTGCAGGAGCTACTTATGAAGGCGTGCCTCTTGTGTGCCCATTTCCAAAAGTCCAAAAGTCGTCTACAGCTTCAGCCGGTCTGTCAACGCTGCAGCAGCGATTGTGGCTTCCAGCTCACCGACTGTTGTGCGACGTGAGCACACACTGGAACTCTACCTTCTACATGTTGGCCAGGCTTTGTGAGCAGGAGAGGGCAATTCTTGAATACCAGCTGCAACATGGTCGTCGCCTTTTGAGTCAACTGCCACTGTTCACAAGCGAGGAGTGGGCATTGATGTCAGACCTATGTGAGCTTTTAAAAAACTTTGATGAATCCACACAGATGGTTAGTGTTAATAACGCTATTATCAGCGTAACTATCCCACTGCTGTATCTACTCAAACGATCGCTGCTCACAATTAAGGCGGACGCTCTGAATGTGGAAGACAAGGAAATGGGGGAGAACATTACACAGGGTGATAGCCATACCACCCAAGGTTCGTCTTCTCAGCAAGAATTGGGCCATGAAGAGGAGGAGGATGAGCTGGAGACACTTCCCTCTGAGGCTAGTACCCATGGAACTTTAATTCCATCTATTCAGCGTGGATGGGCAGAAGAGGAGGAGGAGGAGATTGAGGGGATGGAGAGTCATCCTGATGTTGACATCAACGTCTTGCCTGTTGGTACTCTGGCACACATGGCTGACTTCATGTTAGGCTGCCTTTACCACGACCCTCGTGTTATACGCATTTTAGATAACACAGATTACTAGGTGTTCACCCTTCTCGACCCCCACTACAAAAAGAACTTCTCATGTCTCATTCCTGTGGTGGAGAGGAAGAGTAAAACAGTGCAATACTAGAAGGTACTTGTTGAGAGATTGCTCCAAAATTTTCCATTTGACAATGCGGCCGCCAGAGTCTGTACTTCCTTAGGCAACTGAGGAAGGGAAACAAAGGTAAGACACAGCAGTTCCAACAGAGGCGGGGCAACACGTTCCAAGGCATGGGACACTTTCATGACACCAGGGGCGGACTGAGCGGTCGGGCACATCGGACGTGGTCCGAGGGCCCGGCCGGGAAGGGGGCCCGCCGGCCGCCACTGCCCAGTACAGAGAAAATTCACCCGTGAGCTCTAGAAGACGGATGCATGTACTTGCGCACGACCGGTCACGGCCCACGGGTGAATTTTCGGGTGACCGGTCGTGCGCAAGTACATGCATCAGTCTTCTAAAGCTGCCTACTTATCACATATCACCTGACCTGTGACTGAGTTATCTCACCAATCCAGATCCATCACCGGGCAGAGGCAGGCTATGGGGCCCGGCGGCTGGATTCGGCGGCTGGATACGCCTACTTTACATTTACGTCACGCCGGGAGGCGGGGCCTGTCAGCCGGAGGCTAGCTACAGTGAGGAGGAGAAGAAGTGCCGGCAATGGTGTTCAGTGCGGCGCGTAGGCGCGCCGTCGCGGTGACGTCATTAGTCACGTGACGTTGCTGACGTCGACGTCTGTATAGGCCGTGCTGAGGCCGGATTTCTTATCAACTGCGCCCCACAGAACACACACGAGTCACCGCGCCACGCATCCTGATCCACCTTCCTGCTGTTTCGGCCCAGAGTAGAGTGTGCTGCTCCTCTGCTGCAGTGCTGCAAGCTCTTCAACTGAAAGTAAAGTGAGGACTACAGACAGTAAGGTAGCATTTGAATAGTGACAGCTGAGTGAGTAACTGACACTCAAAACAAGGTTGATTGATGTGTATGGACTTGGTGACTAGTGAAGACCCACTCGACCAAGTTCCAATCTGGCACAAGCTACTGCAGCGTACATTGCTTTAAAAAAAAAAAAAGGGGGGCCTAATGGCACATGAGGGGGGCCTAATGGCACATGAGGGGCCTAATGGCACATGAGGGGGCCTAATGGCACATGAGGGGGCCTAATGGCACATGAGGGAGACGGCTACTGGCACATGAGGGAGACGGCTACTGGCACATAAGGGAGACGGCTACTGGCACATATGGGGGGCTACTGGCACATATGGGGGCTACTGGCACATAATAGGGGGCTACTGGCACATAATGAGGGGGCTACTGGCACATGGGGGGAAGCACAAGAGAGGCACTTATTACTAGCACATGTGGTGGCATGGAGTGGCACGTGTTACTGGCACATTATTATGGGGCACTATGGGGGCTTCTACTGAGGCCACAAAGAATGAGTATTTTATATGGGGGGCTCTGTGTGGTACTAGTATTACCAGGGGTATTATCTGTTTTTGCAGTGTAGTATTGGGGAGCACAGCGGCACAGTATTGGGGGTAGTAGGATGATTTGTCCAGAAGATGGGAGGATGATGGAAAAGTAGTAAACTAAGATTTTTTTTGTTAAACTGCAGAGATGGAAAATGGCGACAACATGGCGGTCTGGTCTGAAGGTCTGAAAGGAGAAGACGAGGACAGAAAACATCTACATCAAAGAAGACGTCACTGGACGTAATAGGCAAGTGCCCTGTATTTCTGTAGTGATGGGATCAGAGGCATAACGATGGCGGTGTGACCAGGTAGTGGAGGCGGGATATAGGTGTGGCTGGAGGTATAACATGAGCGTGGCTGGAGGTAGGGCATGGGTGGGGCCTGGAAGGGGGCCCTTGATTTATTTTGCCCGGGGCCCTGAGGGTTCTCAGTCCGCCCCTGCATGACACCCTGCCAGCAACCTCACCCTGAAGCGCAGCTTAGTGCTACAAGGAGGGAAAAGTTTTGGAAGATGGTGAAGTAATACATTGCAGACCATGTCAGCATCCTAAATGATCCCTCAGTGTCTTACAACTACTGGGTGTCCAAGCTGGACATGTGGCACGAACTTGCACTCTACTCCTTGGAGGTGCTGGCCTGCCCTGCCGCCAGCGTATTGTCTGAGCGTGTATTTAGTGCTGCTGGTGGCATTATAACAGATAAGCGTATCCGCCTGTCAACTGTAAATGTTGACAGGTTGACTCAGATAAAAATGAACAAGGCCTGGATTGTCACTGACTTCTCCACTCCACCAGAGGAAAGCTGAGCTAATGAACAAAAACACAATTTAACTGTATGCTTTATAATGTACTGAATCCACAGGATTCAGATGCAGCCTTTTCACAACAAAAAAGGGTATATGTTTTAATCTTGTTTTCTCCTCCTCCTCTTCCATACAGTATATATGCCCTCACTACAATGTTTTGTAGGGTCCGCTCACCTTCAGGCCCTCACCTCCAATGTTTTATACGGTCTGCTCACCTATAGGCCATCACTGCAATGTTTTATGGGTTTCGCTCACTTTCAGGCCCTCACTTCCAATGTTTCATACGGTCTGCTCACCTGTAGGCCATCAGTGCAACATTTTATGGGGTTCGCTTACCTTCAAGCCCTCACCTCCAATGTTTTATATGGTCTGCTCACCTTCAGGCCCTCACCTCCAATGTTTTATATGGTCTGCTCATCTGTAGGCCATTACTACAATGTTTTATCGAGTTCGCTCACCTTCAGGCCCTCACCTCCCATGTTTTATACGGTCTGCTCACCTGTAGGCCATCACTGCAATGTTTTATGGGTTTCGCTCACTTTCAGGCCCTCACTTCCAATGTTTTATACGGTCTGCTCACCTTCAGGCCTTCACTTTCAATGTTTCATACGGTCTGCTCACCTGTAGGCCATCAGTGCAACATTTTATGGGGTTCGCTTACCTTCAAGCCCTCACCTCCAATGTTTTATATGGTCTGCTCACCTTCAGGCCCTCACCTCCAATGTTTTATATGGTCTGCTCATCTGTAGGCCATTACTACAATGTTTTATCGAGTTCGCTCACCTTCAGGCCCTCACCTCCCATGTTTTATACGGTCTGCTCACCTGTAGGCCATTACTGCAATGTTTTATGGGGTTTGCTCACCTTTAGGCCCTCACCTCCAATGTTTTATACGATCTGCTCACATGTAGGCCATTACTGCAATGTTTTATAGGGTCTGCTCACCTTCAGGCCCTCACCTCCAATGTTTTATATGGTCTGCTCACCTGTAGGCCATTACTGCAATGTTTTATGGGGTTCGCTCACCTTCAGGCGCTCACCCCCAATGTTTTATATGGTCTGCTCACCTTCAGGCCCTCACCTCCAATGTTTTATACAGTCTGCTCACCTGTAGGCCATTACTGCAATGTTTTATGGGGTTCGCTCACCTTCAGGTCCTCACCTCCAATGTTTTATACGGTCTGCTCACCTTCAGGCCCTCACCTCTAATGTTTTATATGGTCTGCTCACCTGTAGGCAATCACTGCAATGTTTTGTGGCGTTCACTCACCCTCAGGCCCTCAACTATAATGTTTTACAGGGTCAGCTCAGCAGCAGACCCTCACCTGTAATGTTTTAGAGGGTAACCAGCAGGCCCTTGCTCCAAGTGTTTTTGAGGGTCACCAGCAGGCCATCAATCATAATTTTTCAAGGGTGTGTATGATGCCCTCCTTTATGTGTAATAAAAGGTGTATTGTCAGTCTGTAAAAGTGGCGTACAACTCGGACAACATGGTTCCCAGCACATACATTGGAGTCCAAGATGCATCCAGACATGGTCCCCCTGCTGTTCCTGATCGATTTCAGAGGTGTTTCCATCACTTTCAGACCTTTTCCTATGATCCAGGCACCCTCCCCTCATCCGAGCAGGAGGTGCCTGGTGGTCTCCCATTGACTTCCATTATACTCGGGTGCTCGGCCGAGCGCACGAATATCGCTATGTGTATCGCTTTGGTGCTTGCTCATCACTAGGGCTCATGCACACGACCGTATGTATTTTGCAGTCCGCAAAACACGGATGTGCAAAAAACAAACAGATGACATCCATGTGACATCCGTATTGCCTATCCTTGTCAGCAAAATGGACAAGAATAGGACATGTTCCATCTTTTTTTTTCAGAACTGCCTTGCGAACACACAGACACGGAATGCACACAAAGTCATTTCTGTATTTTTTTGTAGCAAATGCTGACCCCTATAACTTTTTGTAGTTATGTGTAAGGAACAGTGTGAGAGCTCATTATTTGCAGTGTAATCTGTACTTTTCATTGATACCATTTTGGGTTGTGTATGACTTTTTGATCAATTATTACATTTTTTTGCGGAAGGTAAAGAGCCCCAAAAAACGGCAAATTGCCAATTTTTACTTTTTTTCTGTTCAGCTGTTTGCCTTATGGGATAAATATTTGTATATTTTAATAGTATGGATGTTTGTAAACATGGTGACGCCCATGACATTTTCATGTATTTTCATTCTGGTGAAAGAGGGGTTATTTGAATTTATATATATTTTTTTAAAATATTTTTTAAGAACATTTATTCATTTATTTTTTTACACTTTTTTTTTTTACAGCTCCCATAGGGAACTATAACAAGCAAACATCAGATTAGCATTGGAGTCTGAGAGTTATATTACGTTCCTATGGAGCCCTGCCACGGGGCTCCATAGGAATCTATGTGCGGCTGGCTCAGATTATTCAGGGGGACTGAGGCTGCAGACTCACTATCCGGCTCCCACGATCCTTGCTAAGGGGGGGGGGGGTGTTTCCCAGAAGTACGTGCGTCTGGGTTTTTGAGCTCCCAGATGCTGTGGTCACATTTGACCACTGCATCTGAGTGGTTAAGTCCCGGGTGTCTGCGGTTTAAAACAAGGCTAAAGGGGTTGTTCTCCTCCGGCCCCTTCTGGCAGACCCTCCATTAGAGGGAATCATACTTACCTGATCCCTGCTGGATTCAAGGTCCTTTGCAAACCCACAGCCTGTACAGATTCCCAGTCTCCCATCGTCAACATCCAGGTTTGATGTGGGTCATGTGGCCAATGACTGGCCGCAATGTTGATGTGTGTCCCATGTTTCATGTGTTCATGCAGCATTGCAGGTAACCTACAGTGCCTTGCAAAAGTATTCACCCCCCTGACTTTTTTCGTGTTTTGGTGCCTCACAACCTGGAATTGTTTGAGGATTTGCATCATTTAATTTACAGAACATGAAGAACTTTGAAGAAATTTTTTTTTTCATTGTGAAGCAAACAACAAATAGGACAAAATAACAGAAAAAGTCAACGTGCATAACTATTCACCCCCCTAAAGTCAATACTTTGTAGAGCCACCTTTTGCGGCAATCACAGCTCCAAGTCGCTTTGGATAAGTCTCTATGAGCTTGCCACATCTTACCACTGGGATTTTTGCCCATTCCTCCTTGAAAAAATGCTCCAGCTACTTCAAGTTGGATGGTTTGCGCTTGTGAACAGCAATCTTTAAGTCTGACCACAGATTTTCTATTGGATTGAGATCTGGGCTTTGACTAGGCTAACACATTTACATGTTTCCCCTTAAACCACTCAAGTGTTGCTTTAGCAGTGTATTTGTGGTCATTGTCCTGCTGGAAGGTGAACCTCCATCTTAGCCTCAAATCACGCACAGAGTGGTACAGGTTTTGCTCAAGAAGATCCCTGTATTAAGCACCATCCATCTTTCCCTCAACTCTGACCAATTTCCCAGTCATGGCTGCTGAAAAACATCCCCACAGCATGATGCTGCCACCACCATGTTTCACTGTGGGGATGGTGTTCTTTGGGTGATGTGATGTGTTGGGTTTGCGCCAGACATAGCATTTTTTTTGATGGCTGAAAAGTTCAATTGTAGTCTCATCAGACCAGAGCAACTTCCTCCATACATTTTGGGGGTCTCCCACATGCCTTTTCGCAAAATCACAACGTGCCTTTTTGTTTTTTTGCTGAAAGTAATGGCTTTCTTCTGGCCACTCTGCTATAAAGCCCAACTCTATGGAGCCTACGGCTTATTGTGGTCCTATGTACAGATACACCAGTGTCTGCTGTGGAACTCTGCAGCTCCTCTAGGGTTACCTTAGGTATCTGTGCTGCCTCTCTGATTAATGCCCTCCTTGCCCGGTCTGTGAGTTTTGGTGGCCGGCCGTCTCTTGGCAGGTTTGCTGTTGTGCCATGTTCTTTCCATTTGCTTATGATAGATTTGATGGTGCTCCTGGGGATCATCAAAGATTGGGATATTTTTTTATAACCTAACCCTGACTTGTACTTCTCAACAACATTGTCCCTTACTTGTTTGGAGAGTTCCTTGGTCTTCATGGCAGTGTTTGGTTAGTAATGCCTCTTGCTTAGGGGTTGTAGCCTCTGAGGCCTTTCAAAAAAGGTGTGTATATGTAATGACAGATCATGTGACACTTAGATTGCACACAGGTGGACATCATTTTACTAATTATGTGACTTCTGAAGGTAATTGGTTGCACCAGAGCTTTTTATGGGCTTCCTAACAAATGGGGTGAATACATACGCACATGCCAATTTTCTGTTTTCTATTTCTAAACAATAGTTTTATTCACATATATTTTTTTTCATTTCACTTCACCAACTTAGACTATTGTGTTCTGATACATCACATAAAATTCAGATTAACAAAACATTGAACTAAAGGCTGTAATTTAACAAAATACGAAAAAAGTCAAGGGGGGTGAATACTTTTGCAAGGCACTGTATGCTCTGTCACCTTACAGTACTCTATGTTCTGTCCATCTGCAGGTTCATGATGTTATCTGTATTATGAGGTATGGAAAGATAAAACTATTGAAAGGGAACCTGTCATGTTTAACATGGGTGATCTGCAGGCAGCAATGCATATTATAGAGCAGGAGGAACTGAAGAAATCGATGTATAGTTTCAGTACAGCTTCGAATAGATTGAAATCCCTGCCTATTCTCTGCTGAGGAGTCCAGTGGATAGTCCAATAAGATTGACAGATATCTCTGAATGTAAAACATGACTTTTTCTACAAAACTATATAACAATCTGCTCAGCTTCTCCTGGTCTATAACATGCTGCCGGCAGTTATACTGAATTTTATGGTGACAGGCTCAATTTAAAAGGTACCCATACATGGTCTAAAGTTGATCACAATGGATGATTTCAACCAAAACAATTGTCTGTCAGATGAAATTTAACAATGAATTCTGTATTTTTCGCCCCATAAGACGCACTCCCCCCCCCCCCAAAAGAAAAAATGGGGGGAAAATGCTTCTGTGTCTTATGGGGCGAATGCTGACATTTTTACATTGCAGGCTGCGATGTATGCGCGGGAGGGACTGGGAGGAGGAGCTGGGGGCCGGCAATTGCGGCGGGGCTGGTGTAGTCACTGTACTCCGGCCCCGCCGGTTCAGTGCTGCACTATACAAATATAAAATGTCTCATTTAATTAAAAGTGATTAAACATGCCACCTCACTTCTAATATTACCGTACACCCTAACAGCTTCTGTAGAATGCAGGCAGGCTGGGCGGGCGGCAGCATAACTCCCTGATGTTACGTGCCTGCGCTGCCTACTTTATGAATGAAGCAGGCGGCGCAAGCACGTGATGTCAGTGAGTCACGCTGCCGCCCGCCCGGCCTGCCTGCGTTGTACAGAAGCTGTTAGGGTATACGGTAATATTAGAAGTGAGGGGGCGTGTTTAATCACTTTTAATTGAATGAGACATTTTATATTTGTATACTGCAGCACTAGAGCGGTGGTGGTGGTGGGGGAATATGTGGATGACAGTTTTATGGGAGAGATCTGTGGATGGCACTGTTAAGGGGTGGGGGTCTGTGGATGGCACTGTTATGGGATGGGGGATCTGTGGATGGCACTGTTATGGGGTGGGGGGTCTGTGGATGACACATATATAACAGTGCCATCCAAAGATCCCCCATAACAGTGCCATCCACAGATCCCCCATAACAGTGTACATCCACAGATCCCCCATAACAGTGTCCATCACAGATCCCCCATAACAGTGTCCGTCACAGATCCCCCATAACAGTGCCATCCACAGATCCCCCATAACAGTGCCATCCACAGATCCCCCATAACAGTGCCATCCACAGATCCCCCATAACAGTGTTCTTCACAGATTCCCACCATAACAGTGACATCCACAGTAGTGATGAGCGGCAGGTGCCATATTCGATTTCCGCGAAATTCGCGAATATTCGAAAGAATATTCGTTTCATATTTGTCGAAATCGAATATTCGTCATTATTCTAGTTATCGCGATTAATATGCAATTTAAATAATCGCGTATTGCGATTTTAACTTAGGCTACTTTCCTATTGGTTTCATATCTAGAATTATAGTGAAGATGACGAATATGACGAATGTATTCGTCATATTCCTCAAAACGAAGATAACAAAGTATTCTCCATCTTCGTTTTAGCTACCTATTCGTCAACTTCGCTAATTCTAGCAATCAAATAGGAGGGTTGACTATAGAGACAGCCGTGTTTAATTCACTATGCGATTATATTACTTTGCTTTTTTTAATAGAATAATTATATTACCTGATAATTATTATAATTATTCTATTTATTAAAAAATAATAATAATATAATCGCATAGCGAATTAAACACAGCTGTCTCTATAGTCAACCTTCCTATTTGATTGCTAGAATTAGCAAAGTTGACGAATAGGTTGCTAAAACGAAGATGGAGAATACTTCGTTATCTTCGTTTTGAGGAATATGACAAATACATTCGTTATATTCGCTAATTTTACCAAGCCAAGAACGTCTCCATACTAAAATGTACTGTGGGATTTGAGAGTTACGTTGAAATCGCAATGCGATTAAAATAACTTGAATTAATCGCATTGCGATTTCTACTTAGACCTGGTTTACTTATGGTTGGCTTGGTAGAATTAGCGAATATGACAAATGTATTCGTCATATTCCTCAAAACGAAGATAACGAATTATTCTCCATCTTCGTTTTAGCAACCTTAGTAAACCATGTCTGTTGAAATCGCAATGCGATTAATTCAAGTTATATTAATCGCATTGCGATTACAACTTAGCACTGCTATCTTACATAGGCTAGAATAAACGAATATGGAATATAGCAGCAGTGCTAAGTAGAAATCGCAATGCGAATACTTCAAGTTATATTAATCGCATTGCGATTTCTACTTAGACCTGGTTTACTATGGTTGGCTTGGTAGAATTAGCGAATATGACAAATGTATTCGTCATATTCCTCAAAACGAAGATAACGAATTATTCTCCATCTTCGTTTTAGCAACCTTAGTAAACCATGTCTGTTGAAATCGCAATGCGATTAATTCAAGTTATATTAATCGCATTGTGATTACAACTTAGCACTGCTATCTTACATATTAGGCTAGAATTAACGAATATAGCAGCAGTGCTAAGTAGAAATTGCAATGCGAATACTTCAAGTTATATTAATCGCATTGCGATTTCAACTTAGAGCTGGGTTTATAATGGCTCAGCTTGCTAGAATTAACGAAGTTAACGAATATGGAATATATTATAGCAGTGCTAATCGAAATCGCAATGCGAATAATGTAACTTGGAGTAATTGCATTGCGATTTCTACTTAGCACTGCTGCTATATTCCATATTCGTTAATTCTAGCCTAATATGTAAGATAGCAGTGCACTGCTAAGTTGTAATCGCAATGCGATTAATATAACTTGAATTAATCGCATTGCGATTTCAACGTAATTCTCAAATCCGACAGTACATTTTAGTATATGGAGATGTTCCCATGGTGATGGGGACGCTCGATGAGCACGGAAGTCGGCAGAAGCGGCAACGGGCACTGACTGGAGCAGCCAGGAAGCCAGGAATCCTCAGGACAGGTAAGAACTACTTTTGGGAAGTGGGAAAGAAAAAAATATAACAAAAAAACCCCCCCAAAAAAACGAATATTCGAAATAGCGATAAAAATTCGCTATTCGAATATTCGCGCTCAACACTAATCCACAGATCCCCCATAATAGTGCCATCCACAGATCCCCAGTAAAAGTGTCATGCACAGACCACCATTAGTTCCAAACCCACCAAAAGCACACCTTTTGAATAAAAATATTTTTTTTCTTATTTTCCTCCCCAAAAATCTAGGTGCGTCTTATGGGCGGTGCGTCTTATAGGGCAAAAATACGGTAATTGTTTTAGCTAACCAATGATACACCATTATCACAAAATATTAAGGCAATATTTGACATTTTTTGTCCAGTCGGCAGATGAAATATCTTTCATTCAGAGACAGATCATTTGTGGATGAAAATTTTTTCCCATAATGGTCGTTTGTCCTTCACCCAGTCAGTTTTTATAGGTTAGGGCAGTAATAAAGCCTGCCAATTAGTGCACGTGACTTCACCAGGGTCACTGCTGGGCAGAAGCTTCCGACTAGCTTACCCGTGGAGAGCCAGGTACTTCATTGGATCTCCAGAAAAAATCCCTCGCCCTGCTCGATTCATCGCAGGTAAAGGGAGAGCATCAGAGTATGAAATGCTCCGATGCTCATGTCAGAGGGGCTGAGAGGGGGAAGAAAGGTATATGTTCAGGTTCAGAGCTGAGCCCGGACAACCCCTATAAATGAGGATGAATTTGCACACCTTTGGTCAATTTAGCAAATACAGCCTGCTTTCCCATAGCATTGGAAAGACTGTGTGTGTGCCATAGAGAGACAGACCCATTACCCTGTTATTTGCCAAGAACACCTCAGTAAAGCTTGTTGGACTTGATACCTTATACTGGCACTCTTATACTGCACCCACCTGGTAGCATTGTATGCCCTGCACCACCAGTGAGTCCTGCCTTGCACCTATCTACCTAACATCAAGGACACCCCAACTAACACCATGGAGGAGCCCAAGAAAGCCCTGAGTGTTCCACAACGGAAGGCCCCAGGAAGCATTGCGGTGAGGACAGCCACCATAAAGCACTACTACCATGGGCGTAGCTATAGTGGGTGCAGAGGTAGCAGTCGCTACCGGGCCCAGGAGCCGGAGGGGGCCCAAAAACCCTTGTGACAGCTGTATCATAGAAAGTGCATGCTGGTCAAGTTACAACTCTGGCTGGAGGGAAGGGGTTAGGTCAAGAACTTAGCATTGGGGGATTGATGTTTCAATTTTTACCTCAAGTAGCACGAAGGCTATGTGCTTCCCTGCCCCTGGCCACAGAGCACTGAGGGAAGGGGGGCCCCAAGCTGAATTCTTGCACCAGGGCCCATGAGCCTTTAGCTACGTCCCTGACTACTACTCCTATCTGTGCCACCACTACCACTCCCAAACATATCCTTTTAGGATTTTCAATTATTTTTTTTTTATTTTTTTTCCATCATGTTACTATCTATATATATTTTAAATTATATAATTCTGCAAATTTCACACCAACAAACTAGTCCTAATCATACATCATGATTTCCTGTTCTGTACAGGTAACTTTTCAGTAGCTATTATCATTATCACCACAAGCAAAATTACATTGACAAGTAATACCTTTGTAAAGATAAATTAGGGTTCACCATTCACAATAGGTGATATTACAGCTTATCTATTCCTTCCCAAAATCTGCACATGTTACAGATCATGCCTAGAAACCTCTCCCATAGAAGTCAGCAAATCAATGCCTCCTCTCCACACTGCGGGTATTGCGGACTCATTCAAGTAAATGAGTCTGCATCCGGAAATTGTGGAACCGCCATTTACGCTCCGCAATACGAGTACGGACAACCAAAGATCATGTGAATGCTTGGTCCGGCTTGTTCAGTTTTAACAAACCGAACACAAAACCGCAGTTTGTTCATTTTCGATTTAATACAACCACATCCGACTGGGACATATGCAGCCTGCTGTATTAAATTGAACTGAAGCATTTTCCATTGGTTTTAAGATCCACTCCTGGAAAGGAAAATGTTTATGTGAAAGTAGCCTAGCATGTATTCATGTTAGGAGGGAACATTCCTTTTTTGTTTATAATATTACATATCGCAACTGCATATATTCATTCTTATTACTGGTTTTTCCCTCATAATTGCTTGAAGCCAAATAGCCAGGTATATGTCTCTCCAATTCTGGTGTATTATGCAGAGTAAGGCAGACATGGGAGAAATATGAGCTGGCTTTGATGTTTTTTTAATCTTATTTGCTATATGCCTTTGCACTGTCCAAACCTGCCTATCACACTCAATGGAGTTTTGATGGCTTATGGAAGCTGATATTGAAGCCTGAATGTTATTTCCAGGACAGGTAGTTTACTGTCATGAATCATGATGATGGACTGCAGGGATAAAAAGAGTCGCAAATACATAGCTAGCTGCTCATTGCCGGGTTTTTGATAAGAAACCATATGACTCTTCATAATCAAAGTCATTATTAAATGTAGAGAACACATTCAGTGCACAATTGTCCATATTCTGTAAACGTACTGTATAATACATTGCATTAATTGCCTAGCACTAGAATCACATTTACAGTCCTGTTTGTCACTAGTGTTGAGCGAACAGTTCGAGCATAGTTCAGGTTCATACCGAATTTTGGGGTGTTCGGGACCCGGACCCGAACATTTTCAAAAAAGTTCGGATTCGGGTCCGTTGTTCGGCGATTTATTTCCGCTTTCTGAAGGGCTGCACAGCAGCCAATCAGCTAGCATTTTACTTCTTGCCCTAAGAAGCCATCACAGCCATGCCTACTAATGGCATGGCTGTGATTGGCCAAGTGCAGCATGTGACCCATCCTCTATTTAAGCTGGAGTCACGTAGCACCGCACATCACACTGCTCTGATTAGTGTAGAGAGAGGACGCAGCTTCTGTGAGGGCGAGATTAGGCAGGAAAAAGTCAGCAAAAACACCTAATGAAGTGATCGATCTACAGCTGTGAATCATTCAACTTCTGCTAGTTAATTGCTCACTGGTTTTTAGGCTGCACAGAGCGTTTTTCTGTCACTTTTTTCTGGGGTGATCGGCCACCATTTTGTGACTTGTGGTGCACCAGCACAAGCTGCCACCAAGTCCATCAATCCATCAATACTAGGTTTCTTTTTACTATATCCTACATCAGGGGCTTGGCTGTGCTTATTGTCACCCCTAGAAACTCAGGATAGAAATTTCTATATTTTATTAAGGGGTTAAATTCAATTGCCAAAATAGCAATCCCCTAAATCTGGTGTTCCAGCTGTGGCTAGCCAAGTATAATACTGTCTGTTGTCTGGCAAAGGATAGATTATTTTCTGTGGTGAAATTCAATTGCCAAAATAGCAATCCCCTAAATCTGGTGTCCCAGCAGTGGCTGGCAAAGTATAATAGTGTCCGGCAAAGGATATATTTTGTTCTGGGGTGAAATTCAATTACCAAAATAGCAATACCATAAATGAGTGGTTTCAGCTGTGGCTGGCCAAGTTTAATAGTGTCCTGCAAAGGATATATTTTGTTCTGGGGTGAAATTCAATTGCCAAAATAGCAATACCATAAATCAGTGGTTTCAGCTGTGGGTGGCCAAGTTTAATAGTGTACGGCAAAGGATATATTTTTTTCTGGGGTGAAATTCAATTGCCAAAATAGCAATACCATAAATCAGTGGTTTCAGCTGTGGCTGGCCAAGTTTAATAGTGTCCGGCAAAGGATATAATTTTTCTGGGGTGAAATTCAATTGCCAAAATAGCAATACCATAAATCAGTGGTTTCAGCTGTGGCTGGACAAGTTTAATAGTGTCCGTCAAAGGATACATATTGTTCTGGGGTGAAATTCAATTGCCAAAATAGCAATACCATAAATTAGTGGTTTCAGCTGTGGCTGGCCAAGTTTAATAGTGTCCTGCAAAGGATATATTTTTTTCTGGGGTGAAATTCAATTGCCAAAATAGCAATACCATAAATCAGTGGTTTCAGCTGTGGCTGTCCAAGCTTAATAGTGTCTGGCAAAGGATATATTTTGTTCTGGGGTGAAATTCCATTGCCAAAATAGCAATACCATAAATCAGTGGTTTCAGCTGTGGCTGGCCAAGTTTAATAGTGTCCGGCAATGGATATATTATTTTCTGCCGTGAAATTCAGTTGCAAAAATAGAAATACATTAAAACAAGCTGCCACCATGTCCATCAATCCATCAATACTAGGTTTCTTTTTACTATATCCTACATCAGGGGCTTGGCTGTGCTTATTGTCACCCCTAGAAACTCAGGATAGAAATTTCTATATTTTATTAAGGGGTTAAATTCAATTGCCAAAATAGCAATCCCCTAAATCTGGTGTTCCAGCTGTGGCTAGCCAAGTATAATACTGTCTGTTGTCTGGCAAAGGATAGATTATTTTCTGTGGTGAAATTAAATTGCCAAAATAGCAATCCCCTAAATCTGGTGTCCCAGCAGTGGCTGGCAAAGTATAATAGTGTCCGGCAAAGGATATATTTTGTTCTGGGGTGAAATTCAATAGCCAAAATAGCAATACCATAAATGAGTGGTTTCAGCTGTGGCTGGCCAAGTTTAATAGTGTCCTGCAAAGGATATATTTTGTTCTGGGGTGAAATTCAATTGCCAAAATAGCAATACCATAAATCAGTGGTTTCAGCTGTGGGTGGCCAAGTTTAATAGTGTACGGCAAAGGATATATTTTTTTCTGGGGTGAAATTCAATTGCCAAAATAGCAATACCATAAATCAGTGGTTTCAGCTGTGGCTGGCCAAGTTTAATAGTGTCCGGCAAAGGATATAATTTTTTCTGGGGTGAAATTCAATTGCCAAAATAGCAATACCATAAATCAGTGGTTTCAGCTGTGGCTGGACAAGTTTAATAGTGTCCGTCAAAGGATACATATTGTTCTGGGGTGAAATTCAATTGCCAAAATAGCAATACCATAAATTAGTGGTTTCAGCTGTGGCTGGCCAAGTTTAATAGTGTCCTGCAAAGGATATATTTTTTTCTGGGGTGAAATTCAATTGCCAAAATAGCAATACCATAAATCAGTGGTTTCAGCTGTGGCTGTCCAAGCTTAATAGTGTCTGGCAAAGGATATATTTTGTTCTGGGGTGAAATTCCATTGCCAAAATAGCAATACCATAAATCAGTGGTTTCAGCTGTGGCTGGCCAAGTTTAATAGTGTCCGGCAATGGATATATTATTTTCTGCGGTGAAATTCAGTTGCAAAAATAGAAATACATTAAAACTGTTGTTCCAGCTGTTGCAGGCCTAGTTTAAATCTGTCCGTAAAAGGGTATATTTTTTTCTGGGGTGAAATTTAGTTGCCAAAATAAAAATACAGTAAATCTGGTGTTCCAGCTGTGACTGGACAAGTTTAATAGTATCTGTCAAAGGATAGATTTTGTTCTGGGGTGAAATTCACTTGCCAATATAGCAATACCCTGAATCTGGTGTTCTAGCTGTTGCAGGCCAAGTGGTAATCTGTCCGTGAAAGGGTATATTACACTCAAGGTGTATATACAAGTGCTGAGAGGGTCATCCTCAATAACTTTACATGCTACCGTGCATCTCCCATTGTATTTCTGTCTGTTAAAGGGTATATTACACACAGTGTTAAAATACAATTGCTGAAGGCATAATCCTACATATTTTTTCACACGCTACTGTGCATCTTCAAGTGTAAATATGTCCATAAAAGGATACCTTTCATCCAGGGCCTAAACACTAGGCCTACAATTGATATTCCCCTAAATCAGTGGTTACTGCTGTGCCTGGATTAGTGTAATATGGTACATAAATAAATAGGCAGATAGTGTTAGGAGCCTGTAAAAAAGACCTGAATTTGAAATCAATACATTGGGCCAAATATTTTTTTTCTTATTGTGGTGCTTGGCCAGAGTTAGCATTTTATGCCTTGGAGGTGCTGGCCTGCCCGGCGGCCAGCGTTTTGTCTGAACGTGTATTCAGCACGGCAGGGGGCGTCATTACTGACAAACGCAGCCGCCTGTCCACAGCCAACGTGGACAAGCTGACGTTCATAAAAATGAACCAGGCATGGATCCCACAAGACCTGTCCCTCCCTTGTGCAGAATAGACATTTATAACTGCCTCCCCCTCAACCATGTATTCTTGTACTCCGGGGCACTTCTTTATTGAATTCTAATTTTTTTTTAACTTTACCATGTGTATGCCTGCACCAGATTTATCACAGTGGCGCAGGCTGGATGTTATGTACGGATATACACTTTTTTCTGACCCTATACCAAATATTGGTGGGCTTATTTTGAGATGGAATTTTATGCCAGAAAGCTCCGTCCTTTCCTATTAAACCCCACCCCCCTTTTTTAGCAAGTCAGAACAAAGTGCAGAGACCTTAGTTGTGTCAAATTGTGGCAATTTGCACCAGTTTTAGACAGAATTTAGGAGTAGACACATTAGTAAATCTAGACCATAATGTTTTGCAATCTCAGGACCTTATAAAATGCTTAGATCTTAAAAATGATAGAGTTTAAAATACTGAACAACCTCTGACTTTACTATCACTCACATTCCTTTTTGTCGCTAAGCCTCTCCCAGATTAACGCCAGTTATTATATAAATCTATATATTCCGTCCAAACCGTAGTAGTTCATGTGATGTGCCTATGGTTTTGTTTTCAGAGATTCTTTTGTTCACAGTTTATTATTTGATTTAAATCCCGCACTCCAGCCGAGTTCTATTTCCACTGCTGTCAATTTTGACATCTGAAGTGCTTAAAAGACCAAGCAGATCGTGTACAAAATACGTCTCAGTAGTGGCTCTTGGGGATAAAAAGACTGGTTAATTTCAAGGTGATAAAATACATTGTATTATCACACCAGGGATATCTGCGAAAGCAAACAAATACAAAATACTTCTGTGCCACTGTATACCTGGGGTATACTACTAGACTGTCCTTTGCACATTTATAGTTAAATATCACAAGCAATTCTGGTGCTAATCTATTGCTTGAAGCAAAAATTGTAAAAAGGACTGAGGACTCATCAATGAGAAGCATAAAGGATTTGGAAAATACTAGTTATAAATAATATTTATTTGGCCCCCTGACACATTAACGCCAAACGTCAAAAACAGTGTTCCTTTGTGCCCGTTAAGTGGCATCAAATCTGATGGATCCAATAAAGTTTTCAACTTTTTTTCTGTTCAGAAAAGTGGCAGTTTTCTATGGCAGGTACAACCTGGTGTTGTTCAGTAGCGTCCCCAACATGTGGGGTGGGCTTCTCAAAATGTAAGGTGAATAATGGTCTGTCTGATGTAGTTGTTGGAAAAATCATGAATATCTCCTAACTGCAGCCATACAACAAGTATTCACTATATATATATATATATATATATATATATTGTGGTAAGGTGCAAGGTACCGTTGTCGACGGGAGGTATGTGTCACCGAGGTTCCTGGCCTCGGTGAGGTAAGAGCCGGGTTTTTTGTGTCAGCAGCAGCTAGTGCTGCTTGACAATTTGATATTTAGTTTGGCTGCAAAGCCAATCCGGGCCGGCTCTTACTGGGAGTAGGCAAAGAGTTGGGTGGGTGCCTATTCCCCACGGTCCAGGCCGGACTTTATCCGGGCCTTTAAAAGGCAGCCTCCTCAGCAGCTGGAGGTGATTGTCCTGGAGCTGCTGTAAGGCTGTGGAATCATTTGAGTTTGGGAGTTCTCTGGGCTGGAAGCAAGAGCCCAGCAAGGTGGAGTGCAGACGGCCTGGAAACCTGACGTCGCTTGTCTTGCGGCTGGACTGACAGCCAGGTGCGAACCTGCACCTAAAACCTCCCAGGTGACTGGAGCCTGTATTGGACTGCCTTGTTTTTCTCATGATTTCTTATGTGTGTGAAGTAACACCAAGAGACTGTTTATTGTTTATTTTGTGCAAGTGTGAATAAAACACTGTTTATTGCACCTTCGGGACTCCTGTTTTGCCTCGGTACTGCACCCGCACCGCTATCTACCAGAGCGACTCCCCACATTTGGTGTCGGATGCGGGCATGCGCAGTAAAGCTGGCGTGAACGCCGAAAATTTCTGTTTTTGCTGGGCACGACTGGATGTCCTATATTAGGCCAGCAAAGTTGCAGCCTGTGTTCCCTGACAAAATGGAGGCGGCTGTGAAAGCTCTCATAGAGGCTAACGTGCAGCAGCGGGAGACCAACCAGCTACTGTTACAGCACGTGATGGCGTTACAAGCTGCAGGAGCGTCCCACCACGACAATGATGCCTGGAAAGCGGTCCGTGCGGCGATCCCAAAAATGACCCCCTCAGACGACGTGGAGACATATCTGGCGGTCTTTGAGAAGGTCGCCGTGAGGGAGAAGTTACCCCGTGACCAGTGGGCCGAGGTGGTCGCTCCGTTCCTGGCATCCGGACCCCAGCAGGTTTTTTTTTGACCTATCAGATGACCAGGCTGCTGATTACCCCACGGTGAAGGGGGAGATCCTGGCCAGACTGGGGGGTAAACGTGTTGGTCCGGGCTCAGCGGGTCCACCAGTGGGACTTTAAAACGGCTGAACCCGCCAGGCCGCAGTACTATGAGTTGCTGCACAGGTTGCAAAAGTGGCTGCAGCCTGAGGTTCTAAGTCCGGCTGCTATGCTGGACCGTCTGCTGGCCGACATCTTTTGGAGAGCCCTGCCTTATCCCCTCCAGCACTGGGTCAGCCAGGCGTCTCCGGTATGTGCCCTGGAGATGGTCGACCTGGTGGAGCGTTACGAGGCCACCAGAAACCTGCAGGGGAGTCTTGCTGGGAAGGGGTCAGTCAAACCCCGGAGGCTTCCACCCCAGTTCCGACGTCCGGCGACAGAGAGGCCTGCACGGAATGTACCCCCTGCGGATCCGCCTCCCGTGGTATGCTGGAGGTGTCAGGAGCCAGGCCACATCAGGGCCGACTGTCCGCATCGGGGTGAGCCGATGGAAGGGAACTACGGCTATCGCCACTCCCTGTATGCACGGAAGCTGTGTGCAACTGGCACCCGTGAGGTGCAGGACAATAACCACCTGTGTCAGGATACTCTGGCGGTGGCCCTGCTGGACTCCGGGAGTTTAGTCTTCCTGGTAAGAGCTGCCCTGGTACGGCCTGCGGAGTATACCGGCCGTAAAATCGGGGTCCTGTGCATCCACGGAGACCTAAAAGACTACCCCACTGCACTAGTGACTTTGTCCACAGCGGCTGGTAAGTGGACCCACGAGGTGGCTGTCGCTACTAAACTCCCACACGAACTGATACTTGGGAGGGACTTCCCAGGTTTTCCGGCGCTGTGGCCGGCAATAACGGTATCTGATGGACCCAAGACAGGGGTAACCCTAGTAGAGTGGCCTGATACCACTGGAAGGCCAGAACCCTGGGAGCCCGAATCTGAAGGGCCAGCGGTAGGGGTGACCACTGCTCCAGCGGTAGAGGGGGAGGCAACCCCACTGAGGGTAATGAGTCGGGACCTGAGTTGGCAGACCTCAATGTCTCCGGGGAAAATTTTGGGACCGCACAACACCGGGACCGAACCCTAACCAGGGCCTGGGAAAGTGTTGTAATGATTGATTGTAAACCCCAGAAACCTGGGGCGGAATTAATGTTCCCACGATTTATTGTTCTTCAGGATATGTTGTATCGGGTGAACCAAATCCGAGGTGAGCCCGTTGAACAGTTGGTGGTGCCCACCGCATATCGCAAGCTTGTTATGGAGCTTGCCCACCAACATGTTCTTGGGGGACACATGGGGTGGCAGAAAACACAGGACCGCGTACTACGGCGATTTTACTGGCCCGGTTTGTTTAAGGAAATAGAGGAGTTCTGTAAGTCCTGTCCGACCTGTCAGGTAAATAGCCCCCAGCCGCATTACAGAAGTCCCCTGGTCCCTCTCCCAATAATTGAGGTCCCATTCGAGCGTATTGCCATGGATCTGGTTGGACCCGTACCGAAGTCTGCTAGGGGTCACCAACATATCCTGGTGATTCTGGACTATGCTACTCGATATCCAGAGGCAGTGCCTCTGCGACATACCTCGGCTAAGCTCATTGCAAAAGAGTTAATGGAAATGTTTTCCCGTGTGGGCCTGCCAAAAGAGATTCTGACCGACCAAGGGACCCCTTTTATGTCCAAAGTTATCAGGGAACTGTGTAAATTGTTGCGTATAAAGCAGTTACGGACGTCCGTTTACCATCCGCAAACAGACGGTCTTGTCGAAAGGTTTAACCAAACTCTAAAAAATATGTTAAAAAGGGTGGTGTCCAGAGATGGGAAGGACTGGGATCTGCTTCTGCCCTATCTCATGTTCGCCGTGCGAGAGGTGCCCCAGGCCTCTACTGGGTTCTCGCCCTTCGAACTGCTTTATGGCAGACAACCTCGGGGCCTGTTGGATATCGCCAAGGAAGCGTGGGAACAACAGCCTGTCCCCCACAAAAGTGTCATTGAGTATGTCACCCAGATGCAGGACCGGATGGAAAGGGTGTTGCCGCTGGTCCGGGAGCATATGGAGGCAGCGCAACAAGCCCAGAGTAGGGTATATAATCGTCAGGCTCGGGTACGGAACTTCAACCCGGGAGATCAGGTTTTGGTTCTGGTGCCCACCCTTGACAGCTAGTTCCTAGCTAGGTGGCAGGGCCCCTATGAGGTTATCGAGAAGGTAGGGGAAGTAAATTACAAAGTACACCAGCCAGGGTGGCGCAAGCCGGAGCAGGTGTACCACGTGAATTTACTGAAGCCGTGGAAAGACAGGGACACGGCCGACGACAACAGCCCCCGGCCAGGGCTTCTAGGTGACAAGGGTCCAGCCCCACAGTTCGAGGCCTGCGAAGCGGTAGCCACGGTAAAAATTGCAGACAGCCTGTCTTCCAAAGAAGTTCAGGAAGTCAGGGAGTTCATCAGTGGGAACACGGATGTGTTCTCGGACCTCCCTGGCCGCACGTCTCTCATCCAACATGACATCGTCACTGAGCCTCAGGCCAAAATCCGGTTAAAACCATACCGGGTACTCGAGGCTCGGCGACGGGCCATCGCGGAGGAAGTGCAATTAATGTTGAAGCTTGATGTCATTGAGGAATCGAAAAGTGAGTGGGCCAGTCCCATAGTTCTGATACCCAAGCCAGATGGGACGTTGCGGTTCTGCAACGATTTTCGCAAATTAAATGAAGTGTCCAAGTTCGATGCGTATCCCATGCTCCGGGTAGACGAGCTTGTTGAGAATTTGGGGCAAGCGCATTATTTTTCTGTGCTAGACCTCACTAAAGGATACTGGCAAGTACCCTTAACGGAGGCGGCCAAGGAAAAAACCGCTTTTGTTACCCCGCAGGGCCTGTATCATTACAAGGTGTTACCCTTTGGCCTGCATGGCGCCCCCGCCACCTTCCAAAGGTTAATGGATATTGTGCTGCAACCTCATCGTCGGTACGCCTCGGCCTACTTAGATGATGTAATCATCCACAGCACCGACTGGGAAAGCCATTTGCCCATAGTGCAGGCGGTAGTAGATGCCCTGAGGAAAGCTGGTCTAACCGCCAATCCAAAGAAGTGTGCGATTGGGTTGGAAGAGACCAAATATCTGGGATATGTTATTGGGCGCGGAGTCATCAAGCCGCAGGTAACTAAGGTAGAGGCCATTCGTAACTGGCCCCGACCGGTCAACACCAGGCAGGTAAAGTCCTTCCTGGGAATTGTAGGGTACTACATGCGGTTTGTGCCCCACTTTGCCACAATAGCAGCGCCGTTGACAGACCTGTTGAAGGGGCGAAAGTCGGGAAGGTTAGCTGGAATGAGAAGGCGGAGGAGGCTTTCTCCGCGTTGAAGTCGGTCCTGTGTGGGTCCCCGGTTTTGGTGACACCCGACTTCAACAGGGAGTTCGTCGTTCAGACGGATGCCTCGGAGGTAGGTCTCGGTGCAGTACTGTCTCAGGAAGTCAATGGGGAAGAACATCCCGTTGTCTTCCTGAGCCGTAAACTCACCCCAGCCGAGACCAGGTATAGTATAGTGGAGAGGGAGTGCCTGGCCATCAAGTGGGCACTCGAATCTCTCCGCTATTACCTGTTAGGGAGGAGGTTCCGTCTGGTGACCGACCATTCCCCTCTCAAGTGGATGAGCCAGGCCAAGGAGAGGAATGCTCGGGTCACCAGGTGGTTCCTGTCCTTGCAAAATTTCAAATTTTCGGTGGAACACAGGGCAGGCCGCTTGCAGGGTAACGCAGATGCCCTGTCCCGCGTCCACTGCCTCACATGTGTTCACCCCCTCAGGGTTGAACAAAGGGGGGGGGTATGTGGTAAGGTGCAAGGTACCGTTGTCGACGGGAGGTATGTGTCACCGAGGTTCCTGGCCTCGGTGAGGTAAGAGCCGGGTTTTTTGTGTCAGCAGCAGCTAGTGCTGCTTGACAATTTGATATTTAGTTTGGCTGCATGCCAATCCGGGCCGGCTCTTACTGGGAGTAGGCAAAGAGTTGGGTGGGTGCCTATTCCCCACGGTCCAGGCCGGACTTTATCCGGGCCTTTAAAAGGCAGCCTCCTCAGCAGCTGGAGGTGATTGTCCTGGAGCTGCTGTAAGGCTGTGGAATCATTTGAGTTTGGGAGTTCTCTGGGCTGGAAGCAAGAGCCCAGCAAGGTGGAGTGCAGACGGCCTGGAAACCTGACGTCGCTTGTCTTGCGGCTGGACTGACAGCCAGGTGCGAACCTGCACCTAAAACCTCCCATGTGACTAAAGCCTGTATTGGACTGCCTTGTTTTTCTCATGATTTCTTATGTGTGTGAAGTAACACCAAGAGACTGTTTATTGTTTATTTTGTGCAAGTGTGAATAAAACACTGTTTATTGCACCTTCGGGACTCCTGTTTTGCCTCGGTACTGCACCCACACCGCTATCTACCAGAGCGACTCCCCACATATATATATATATATATATATATATATATATAGTAATCTGATCATGCATAGTGTTTCCTCTAGTCCTTCATTGGTAGCAGTTCTGATCGCAATAAACCTGTTGATACAATCTTCCTGCGCCACTGAATTGAGCATCACCACCATACTTTAAAATATTCTTTGCTACTACATCAGGCCCACCCTTGGGACCGGAGCCAGGGCGTGCAGCAGCCTGCAGTGGACACTTCTGACAGCCTTCTAGAGCATTGTGCCTCTTGCACAACTTACTAAGATAAGCACCCATTTGGCATCTAACAACCTTTTTCCTTGCGGTCCTACCCATTGCATTTCTTCTTTTCTCATTAGATTGCAAACAGGACAGTAAGGTCACCTACATAATAAAAAAAAATCAAATAGCTATTGCCATATAGTGGTCAAACAATTATCGGTACAATAGTCAGACATACATAGCGCCCACATAGCATGATTTCCTGCTATCTTTCAAAAAACAACAGGAAATGCTAACAATTTTATGAAAAATGATTTACTCTTGCTTATAGATGCTAGCAAATGTTGTCCAGTATAAAAGGGGTTCTGTCATCAGATATGCTGCAATCCGTCTCGCCTAAGACATGTGCAGTTGACAGTTGAACATCATGGTCTTCATCCTATCTTCCAAGGAGCCTGCATTCTTAAGAAAATTAATCAGCTCCTAGGAGCAATGAGGGCGGTGCCGTTGCAACTTGTTGCTCCCAAAGGCTCTGCTCACTGCCCTTTATGCCGCATCCTTACCACTGACTGACAGGGCCAGGCATTGAAGATGTACTCATGCCTTGTACAAAGCTAAGCCTTATTAGAATGTTAAAATGAAACAGAAAATGACTTTATTAGTCTTAAATACAATTGGTAAGAAAAACAAGGGGCAACCATCCCAATATCAAATTTCAGGCTAAAGGGTGCTTAGGTGGACAAGAGGTTGGTGAGTAATATAATTCCTCTCCCAACCTGATACTCTTCCTAGAAGCAGGTGCAATCACATAACGTCTCTGACGCTCCTGTATCTATGCATCACCCTACTAAAATGCTACCACCGTGCATTAACATTGAGTACCACGTCAAGAGACTGAGGAGTCTCAGGCTTGGGAAAATAACAGGGTTAATCCCTACCCACTTAAAAACGTGTCTAGCGCGGTACTAGGGAGAACTTAGACTGTTAGTGGCAGCACTAGTAAGGTGCTGAACCTACAATAATAGGTTCAGTCAGTGTCGGACTGGGATGCTTAGGGCCCACCAGTAAAATTTATTTTAGGGGCCCACCGTACAGATACATTCAAATATAATAAATAATTTAACAAGTTTTTTATATGGACATAGGCTGGTTGAGGTGCTGTACATTGAATATATGTATGTAGTGCAGTAAATCTAATGTGTTATATGCCACTTGTATGTGGGGGGGCGGGCTTTTTACTAGGGGCCCACATTGCTCTGGGGCCCACCGGGGGATTCCCCTGTACCCCTGTGGGCCAGTCTGAGCCTGGGTTCAGTACATTACTAGCGCCGCCACTAACACTAGGTCAGACACAAGCAACTATTAGGCATTAACCCTGTTATTTTCCCAGGGCTGTTTTTGCTTGGACTGGCCTGCTCTAGACCAGCAGGCAGACAGAGTTAGTGTGGCATATCTGCCACTGTGCGTTCCTCAGTCTCCTGACGTGGTACTCAATGTTACTACACAGTGGTAGCATTTCAATAGGGTAATACATGGATACAGGGGCGTCATAGGCATTATGGGGGTCATTTATGAAGCGAAGTACTCCACTTATTGGCATATATTTGTCACTGATTTGGTCGCAAAGGGAATTTCTGGCCAAATCTGCAACTTTTCCCCGGTCATGCCACTTTCCAAGGTGGTGGAGAAAGGGGACGTGGTTTGGGTAGTGAAGTGGGCAGGCCAGTGGGCCTGTATCATTTATCATTTTCTACACTTGTTTTTGGAATAGAAAATTACTTAAATCAATGCCAGCAAGAGAGCTGGCATAAATTTAAGCAAGTCACTGGCGCCTCTACTAAACTTAGGCGCATCAAGCGCCAGTGGACATGGACTAACCCTTGGTTTAACAATTGTATTTTGAAGTAATAAAGTAATGTTTTGTTTTATTTTAACGTTCCAGTCAGGCTTAGTTTTGTACAAATCACAGGAACGTATACCTTTTAATCCTCTTTTGTGTGAATGTACTCACGCCTTGCCCTGAAGTCTTGCAGAAGATTGTACAGGAGCGTCTCCATCCCTGTATATCATGCACACTGAACTGGCCTCATTTGCATATTAGAAAATATAAATTTTCTCAAGAATATGGGAACCTGGGAAGATAGGACCAAGACCATGATGTTCAACTGACCAACACATGTCTCAGGTTAGATGGTTTTATTGCGATGTATCTGATGACCGACCCCTCTTGCTTTAAATACCCTGCACCAAGTTTTTTTTTTAGGTTGGAATAGGATTTTTTTCACGAGAGGAAAAACTTTTAGAAGTTGCCCAATGGTAAAAATGTGGGAAATCCCTGCCCTTAGGGGCTCATTCCAGGTTATTTTATTAATGTTATTGTTGAGTTGAAAGACCTTGTACAGGACTCCTCTCTCTAGAGGATCAAGATTATTATTGAATCAGGAAGTGGGAAATTGGCCCAAAGGTTATGAAAAGGGTACAGGGAGGGTAACAACACCAGGTGGCAAGGTTGGCCCAATTTTACTCTTTTCTATGCCCTCCCCCACACTGTCTTCCATGTATACCACTGACCCATGGGGTAAATAACTTGGTTTAAGATTCTATCATTTTGGGCTTCTGATCTAAATGGATATTGCTTTTCATGAATCTGAGATCATTCCCATCTGCAATTTTAAATCTGATGCATTTTTACTGTATTATTTGCCTTAAAAATGTTGTTTCATTTTATGTGGCAGATTAGATGTTAATGGTGTTTGTGTAGTGTAGGTATTGTGAGAATTGATGTGTAGTGTGCAGGTATTAGTATATCAGAAATAGCATTGAAAATAAGGCTACTTTACATGCAGTGATTTGGCGACTTAGACCACAACGGGCTGACAAAAAATAGTTTACATTTTAATAAAACAAAAAGCAGGAAATGCTGAACGTCAGGAGAAGAGAAAAAAAAATATTGTTTAATTAACTTTCTCTCCATGCACTGCATGTCTTAAGTAGGCTTAAATACATAGGACATGCTGGCACATGTAAACCACATCACCAGAGATTAACTATTAGTACTACTACTGATTAGTCTGATTTTCATTATAACGGCCATTTTCCGTGCTTATATAAAAAAGCTAGAAAGTAAAAGCTATAAATTCTACAATTGTACAATAACAGTAACATAGTTTCTAACACTGAAAAAAGACACACACCCGTACAGTTCAGCCTGTTATCCTGCAATGTTGATTCAGGCAAAAAACCCACAAGGTAGAAATCTCCTCATCCTAGGAGGAAAAAAAATCCTTCCCAACTCCCCAAATCAATCAGAATAATTCCTTGGATCAAGACCCATCTCTAGTAACTATAACCTGTAATATTATTACCCTCCAGAAATACATCCAGGCCCCCCTTAAACTCTTTTAGTGAATTCGCCATCACCACCTCCTCAGGCAGAGCGTTCCATAGTCTCACTGCTCTTACCGTGAAGAATCCTTTTCTATGTTTGTGTACAAACCTTCTTTCCTCCAGACGTAGAGGATGTCCCCTTGTCACAGTCCTGGGGATAAATAGGTTTCATCTGAGCTCTCTCTAGCTCTGCTATGTCCTTCTTGTGCACAGGAGCCAATAATAGTTCACAATACTCTATGGGGGAGATTTGTCAAGACAATCACTTTCTGCACCGGTCTTGATATCCTCCTGAGCTGCCAGAGGATGCACCTAATTTATGACGAGATGCAGGCCTCATCATAAATTAAGCACATCCTCCAGTAGTCCGTGCGCCTAAACAGACTCTGAGCTGCCCTAGATTTCTGGCTTCATTTGCACCAGAATACTGGTATAAATGAAGATAAATTTGTCTGGGGTGTTGACCCACGCCCCTTTCCTGCCTTTACCACCTCCTCTTTTGGAAAGTGGTGTAAAAAAAGTCATTTGCGACTTTTTTACTCAAAAATTTGCATTTAAGTCACACAACTTGAGACTTTTTACAGCCACTTTTTTGGGGCAAGGTCTGACTAGTGATTTGTAAAGTGGCTATCTATCTAAAAAAAAAAAAAACGAGGCAGCACTCCAAGGTCAGGTGACCTTGGACCTGTTTTATTCCCCAAACAACATTTTGGCACAGAACAATAAGGCCTTTTTCAAGCTTTAGCTGAGCTGAAATGTTGCTTAGAGAATAAAACCGGTCCAACAACCTGTTCACTTGACCTTGGAGTGCTTCCCCCTTTTTTTATTCTTTAAATTATCTAGTGGACCCCTTGCCTGTGATCCTAGAGGGATTGCACCCACTTTCTCTATAATGACTGTGCTGCTAAAAGAGAGCTCAATTTTGTGAGAAAAATATCCTTAGTAAGAGTGCAGCATGAAATACAAAGAATTGATATCATCCATTTAGTGAAATGAAATCTTTCAGACATTCTTGGGAGTGTAACAGAAGATGGCAGAATTCTGTTCCTTTCTGTAAGTGATGAAACATCTAAAAATGGATACTGACTATTATTTGAGATGTTTTCAGCTGAATAGACCATAACATGGTAATTTTAACTTGATTTAGAGTTATAGCAGACATTGCATGTCTGGGGCAGTATTGCTAAAAATAAAATACAACACATACAAGAGACAACATGTTGGGATACAGTAGAAAAATATGGTCCCAAAAAGAAAGAATATGCTGCTTTTTCCAAATCTAATTTATTAAAATAGTAGAAGCTGTGTATCTTGGATATCCACATCAAAGTATTTTTTGAATAACCATAATTTTTAACACGTAAATCTGTAAATCTGGCCAGTAAAACATTAGATTTCTGTCTTGCTAGCTTAGTTAGCACAAGGCAGCTGGGCTGTATAGTCCAACTTCCTAAAGGGGTTTTATGAGACTGTAAAGTATGAGCCTACGGTCCTGATATTTCAGCACTGCTGCTCCAGTGCTCCGCTGGAATGACAGAGGTTTGAGTGAATATTCCTTCTTTTTGTATTTTATAAAATTCTTGGCCATCGGGTCATCTCAGAATTTTTTTTTATAACATTCTTGTCATTACTCACATGATTGAAAACTACACTTATAGAAAGTACATCACCTACTTGGTATTTCTGGAAATTGCAGATACTTTTAGGTTAGCTCCCCACTACATCCGTATACAGGTCTGCACACTGACCATCACAAGAGTGGGCTTGCCATCAAAGGTACTGACCATAGTGACACATGACTTGATTGGCTGACCCCCTCATGGAAGGTGAAGTGACGAAAAAATGGTGAATCTGCCATTTTGATTTTCTTTTCCATTACACCATTAGCCATTCGCCATATGGGATAAATAATTGTATATTTTAATAGTACAGACATTTTGGGATGCAGCGATGCCTATAATATGCACAAAAAGTTAGGGATATTTGGCTTGCGGGTAAAATTTCTGAATGAACCTAAAATGCACTGTAACCTTTATAGGTGAACTTAAAGTGACCTTCTCTAAACTTTTGAATGCAAACGTACAACTGTTCAATGTTTCAGTACTTTCTGCACAAGTTGCTGTTCTCCAACAGGGAGTTTAACGGCAATTAATGCCCTGTGGAACCGGATGATTAATGCCACACAACTCCAGGCACATTTAAGGGAGGTGAGAGGCATCCAAGTGTCATGTCAGACCATTCAAAATCGTTTACATCAGTGTGGTCTGCGTGCAAGACGACCTGCAAGGGTACCTGACCCCACCCCGGCACAGACGTCATTGTCTGCATAGGCCAGGAAGCATCTGCACTGGACGAGGGACCAGTGGGCCTCAGTGCTGTTCACTGATGAAAGTCAATTCATGCTGAGCAGAAATGACAGCCGTGAACAATGTTGCAGATGTCAAGGAGAACGCTAACTGTTGCGTTTGGTGGTACTGGTGGTGTTACGGTGTGGGGAGGTGTGTCTAGTCAATACAGAACTGCCCTACACTCTGTAAATGGAACAGTGACAAGCCCATACTAGTTGAATAACATCATTAAGTCAATAATTGTGCCTCTGCATGAACAACACAGGCCTAATTTCATCTTCATGGACAAATTGTGCCAGCTCATCGAGGTCGCATCATTAGGGAATGGCTGTGGTACTTCAAATAGATTGACAGTGGAGTGGCCTGCTGTCACGGACGTTCCCGCGACAGGTGAAAAAAGATCAGTGAGATTGGCAACACGTGGTTTAATCTGACATGTTTTCCGTTTGGATCAAATGACGTTTGTGTTGTTTCTGGTGCTTGCCACACCTTCTTTCCCTAGTTGTGGCTATTTGGGTCATTTACCTTCTCTATTTATAGTTGCTTCTCCCACAATGCTGTGCAGTTTATAGCTTCTGTTTGGACTATTGGATGGATTGTGGTTGGATCTCGGTTGAGTTCCTGGTGCTTCCATTGCTCCTTTGAAGTTAAGTCTTTCCTTTCCCTTTTGTATTTTGTTTGGGTTCTGTGTGTTGCATTTCCCTATTGTTTGTATTAGGCTTGTAGGAGACTCTTGTTCGTCCTTCCTTTTGGAGGAACAGCTAGTCTTGTCCCTGCCATTAGTACCAGGGTCCTATAGGGCTTGATAGGACTCTAGGTATTGCTGCGTATGAACTCACTTACCCTTTGGGAACTGTTCATACTGGTAGTCAGTCAGGATTTTGGTTAGGGTTTTCACTAGGATGTTCCATTTCCCTTCCCTAGTACTCAGGCCTGATTCCCTGTTTCCCCTTTTCCTACTATGCTCGGTGTGGTGTTTCCCTCCCACACCGAAGCGTGACACCTGCACTTTTTGCAGACCTGAATCCCATTGAAAACCTATGGGATCAGCTGAGTCACCGTCCAGAGGCTCGTAACTCTGTACCCCAGAATCTCAATGACCTGAGGGCTGCCCTTCAAAAAGAACAAGTAAGCATTCCTTCTTTTTGGATTTTATAACATTCTTGTTATACATTCTTTTGTAGATGGTGGGGGTTAGTCTCAGAAAATTCCTTTAAAAAGAGATTTAACACTCAAGGATAAGTCATTACTCAAATCATTGAAAACTATACTTATAGAAAGTACATCACCTACTTGGTATTTCTGGAAATTGCAGATACTTTTAGGTTAGCTCCTCACTACATCCGTATACAGGTCTGCACACTGACCATCACAAGAGTGGGCTTGCCATCAAATGGAGTGTTGTGATGTTCTGACCATAGTGACATCACTAGTGTGCCTTGATTGACTGACTGTCAGCGAGGGAAAGGTAAGAAATAAAATTTCTCTAGTTGCTATAAGCATGAGAAAAAAATAAACTACGAAGATGACCGTGCTTGCAGACCATTCCACCAAGGTCTTTTAATTGTAATTTAAATGTGTACTCTTTTATGAAAGGAGATCTGTATGTTCAGGTAACTAAATCTAAACGAAAAGAGCAAACATGGTGCACTAATCCTTACATGTAGGGTAATTATCTTGTATGTAATCATGGCTGCCAGGCTGTGCTGACTGAGACCTGCCTGTTTTTATATGCTAGCGGCGCCCATTGTGCTGGGGTTTATAATATGGATCTATGTGTGTATACGCTCTATATGCACTATTCTGTGAAATAAACTAGGCAGAAGAAACAGAATTAAAAATCCAGGTCAGAAACTACAATCAAGTTAGATAGTCTGTTTGCTGGTACTTTTATTGGAAAAATATGATTAATTCTAGCTTTAATCTGTCCCAGTTTAGAGAGGTTTGGTTCCGTTATGAGGCAGTATAAATTGTAGTTGCTATGCAACAGCTTCAAATAAGTTTGTTTATTGCTATGAAGAAGTTTCAGAATTTGAAATTTGTAATGAAACCCGAACTTTAAAAAAAATGTTTACTGGGGATGTAATACGGTGTTTAAATAATTTCGCAGACTGGACTAAATGTGTGAGTCTATGGACCATGTCACCAAGTACTAAGTGTTACCAAGGACAGTGCAGAGAGCATCTAGTAGGAAGGTTCCTGCAGACAAGAAGTGGCAGCAGTTTTCATAGCAAATAGTCGGATACCTAGTTCATCCTGGAAGAAGAAACAGGAACTTGTAGCTTGCAATTTGATCTATGGACATGGACTCTCTTTAACACTTTTGTTTGCATTATATTTTAATTTTAGTTACTGCATGGAAACCACATTTCCTGGATCTTTAACCCTTACAAGACCAGGCCCTTTTCCATTTTTGTGTTTCAATTTTTTTACTCCCAGCCTTTGCAAAACATTTTTTTTGTTTCGCTCGCATAGCCGTATGTGGGCTTGGTTTTTAAGGAACGAATTGTACTTTCTAATGGCACTATATAATATTGTGTATTATGTGGCTTAAGCCCAGAAAAAAATCCAAATGGGATGGAATTATCACATTATTATAGTTATGTCTATGGAGCTGGAGGAGCTTATTTTTTTCTGGCAATAAGTTGTTTTTATTAATACCATTTTGGGGTGCAGCAATGCCTATAATGTATTTTTTAATTGTTTTTTGTTATTTTACTTATAGGGAAAGGGGGTATGAATTTATATATATATATATATATATATATATATATATATAGTCAAAAATATCCACGGCACTTCCTTAGGTAAAAAGAGTGTAGATTTATTCACCAGTAGCAACATTTCGGTCCACACACGGGAACCTTTCTCAAGCATCACTGCCGGATATTTTTTATTATATGGCCTCATGCACACGACCGTTGTTTGGTTCCACGTCCTTTCCGTTTTTTTTCACGGATATGATGCTTCCCAATTCATTTCAATGGGTCCGTCAAAAAATGCAGATGGTCAACCGTTTTTGTTCCGCATCTAGGGTCTGTGTTTACAGTCCGTCAAAAAAAATAGAGCATGTCCTATTTTTTTCACGTTTGCGGACAAGGATAGGCATTATTACAATGGATCTGCCAAAAAAACGTATCGGAAAAAAAAACGGTGCGTCATCCTTTTTTTTGGGGTGGACGCAAAATTTGGCGCACGCAAAACACATACGGCAGTGTGCATGAGGTCTATTTCGGAGGAAAGGATTGCTCCAACAAGCCGCTGATGCCCGTCTTCAACATTTTCTGCTGTGCAGTTCACGTGTTTTGGACTTTACTGTATATATACAGCTTTTTTTTTACTAGATGACTATGTTAAGCAGTCATTACATTGCTTCTGCTATTGCTATTGCAATTCATTGCAGGTTTGCTATGTTCTGCAGGGTTACATAGAAACTACAGCTTTGAAAACCCTGATTTCTTCAGAGAGACCAGGATTTTCACATACAACCAATGGCTCTCCCACTTGGGGGAGCCGTTCAGGCCCCAGGACCAGGAGCACATGTGATAGGTTAAATGTGTACAATCAGCATTATCACCAATCGCAGGCCTTAGCCCCGGGGGTCTACTGTTTAAAACAACAGAAACCTGAAGGCTATGGCATCCACTGCGCTCACGAGTAGGCCCTATTTTTGAACCTCACACTTACGAGTGTGAAGGGTTAACTGTTTGCCGCCTTGGCCGTTCACAATATACAGAAGAGCAGTCAGCACATATCTCTGCGCTAGAATTTTAAAATGTCCTTGCAGAGACCGCAGCTGCACTCTAATCATGCAGCTGTGGTAGTGAGGAGCCTACTGTCAATCCCTGCCTTCTCCATTGCTCTATGAACAATGCTCAGCGAGAGCTGTGTATAGCGATCAGGAAACGGCCCTAGTGGTCATATCATTGCTGTAGGATGGGAGTCTTAGCAGACCCTGGTCAGCTCTGCGGTGAGGATGTACAGCTCTGCACAACCTCTTTGAGGGGTGTATTCCCCTGTAACATCGGCTACTAAAAAACGTAATGTTACATGTCCTTCTGGAGGTCTTGTATGACCTTACCGGAGGCCCCAATTAAAGACAAGATAAAAAATAATAAAACAAATGCCCCCACATGCAGCACCACAGTTCTAGCCCCGCCCCCAACAATCATAACCCATATATATATATATATATATATAAAAAAAAAACTATTTCAGATCACATGGGAGACACTGTGTGAATCAGAAAACGAGGTATTGTTTAAATCAGGGATGCCCAACCTGCGGCCCTCCAGATGTTGCAAAACTACAACTCCCAGTATGCCCGGACAGACTATAGCTATCATCCTACAGCCGGGCATGATGGGAGTTGTAGTTTTACAACAGCTGGAGGGTCGCAGGTTGAGCATCTCTGGTTTAAACAGGTTTTTATATTAAACATTTTTTTGTTTTTCGGGATTTTTGTTTTAATTTGTGTCAATACCTAAAAGAACAGGATGTCTTGACATATTTTAGGTGGCCATGTGAAAACTGCAGGATTTTAGGATTGATTTTAATAATATAAAAATAAACATAAAAATTTGATTTCAACTATAGGTCATTTTCTGACACATTCCCTTTAAATTACTAAATTACTGAACAATGGGGTAGACCTGTCAGTACAACATTATACAATGTTAGGCCTCTTGCACACGACCTTGTGTCCCCCGTGGCCGTATTGCGGCCCGCATACGGCGAGTCCACAATACACGGTGCACTGGCTGTGTGCATTCCGCATCACGGATGAGGACCTATTCACTTGAATGGGTCCGCAAATCTAGAGAAGCGGTGCGGAATGGAACGGAACCACGAAAAAGAAGCACTATGGAGTGCTTCCGTGGTGTTCCGTTCCGCAAAAAGATAGAACTTGTTCTATCTTTTTGCAGGACGGACAGATCCCAAACCCTATTCAAGTGAATGGGTCCGCCATCCGCTGCGGGTGGCCCACGGTCAGTGGCCGTGCATTGCAGTCCGCAATTTGCAGTCCGCAGCACAGCACGTTCGTGTGCAAGAGGCCTTAGGATCAGTGTTTGCAACACAGTTTACATGGAAGCTCTTTAGAAACAATAACAGAAATTTGAAATAGAAGAACTATAAAAAGGATACTAAAAGCAAAATAACACAAGTCAGCAGATCACTGGAGCAAAAAATGACAGATGGAAATGCTGGATAGCGTGGAAAATCTAGTATGGTTATTCCCACATGATAAAAATAGATTCACAGGCTATAAAAACAAATACAGTACCTCCAATGGCCACCAAGTGGCACCGCACCAAATATAGTATGCTATTATTAAAATATGTTATTTATATCGTTATTTATATCATTATCTTATGAGTACGGAGCAATAGTCCCGCGGGCGGCCCGACGTGCACAACATCATTGTAATCTATGATACTGTGCGCTCCCGTGAGCACGATCAATGCCGCTCCAGGACATATTTCTCTCAGAGGGCATACGGTCGTGTGCAAGAGGCCTAAGAATGTGGAAATATATATTTATTTTCTTTAATACAATTTAGTTAAAGGGGTTATCCGAGATATATAAAACATTTTTGTAATTGACTTACTTTAAAAATAATGCACCGTTTACATTCTGCACAATGTTGACATTTGTGCACTGACGTCACCCTGCTTGATTCTCCGTCTTCATTCAGCACGGCTCTGGTAAGGATCGGGCATGCGCGATCCTTACCAGAGCTGTGCTGACCGATTCCACAGGCTTTGGAAGCCCGCCCCTTCTGCCTCTCTGTCTTAATTCAGCACGGCTCTGGTAAGGATCGCGCATGCGCGATCCTTACCAGAGTCGCGCTAATAGAGCAGAGACCAAGAAAGGGCGGGCTTCCAAAGCCTGAACGCTGTGGAATCTGTCAGCACAGCTCTGGTAAGGATCGCGCATGCGCGATCCTTACCAGAGCCGTGCTGAATGAAGACGGAGAATCAAGCAGGGTGACGTCAGTGCACAAATGTCAACATTGTGCAGAATGTAAACGGTGCATTATTTTTAAAGTAAGTCAATTACAAAAATGTTTTATATATATCGATAAAGAAGTTTGGATTAACTTAATATATCTCAGATAACCCCTTTAATCGTAGAGGCTCTGCTCTCTGTACAGCTGTTGCCCCCCTTTGTATTTTAATTGACAGGACCAGGCAGTGAAAACGTCATCACACCTGACCTGTCAATCAAAGTGCAGAGGGCTGGCAGTTGCAGAGAAATCCGAGTCTCTAGGTGTAAAAGCAACGCCCCTGTTGCTCCTAGAGGCTCATTTGCATAAATAAAAAAAAAAAATTCTCAGCAATGTGGACACATATGAACATGAGACCAACACAGATGTCTTCAGCTGCCAAGCGCACATGTAACAGGTGAGACAGTTTTATCTGCCAGTTTAAACCAGATAGTACCACATATCCTTTTTTACTAATAACTTTTTGTTTTCTGACTTTTTTTTTAATTCTATTTCCTGAGCATGATGATGGGTGCCTGAGCTGTTCTTAACAGCATTTAGAAAGCATTAAGAAAATTGCTTTACAGCAGTCACATGGGCCATAGACACAATGGACAGGACCCAATTGATTTCTATGGGAGAGTTTTCTGGGCATGCTCTGTGACCTGTGCCGAGGTCACTGTACAAGGAAAGAATAGATAAGCTTTGACAATCACCTATTGTGAATGGTGGATCCTGTCTTATCTATACACACAGGTGGTATTATTACAGGCAGATTAGAATGACAGATAAGCAGGTAACTGCAGTAAAATGATCCGTACAGACCAAGAAGTGACGCCAATTATTAGGACTAGTGGCCAGTGCGAAAACAGCAGGATTTTATAGTTTTTGTAAAAAAAAAAAAAACTAACATCATTAATAACAACATCATCAATAATTCGTAAAAAATATGTTATACTAAAAAATGTGATTTAAACAAAAGCTCATTTTCTGATTTCACATTCCTTATAAAACACAAGTGCTTATCTGTATCAGTGGAGCTCATTAGTCACTAGGACAGGGATGGCCAACTTGAGGCTCTCCAGCTGTTGTAAAACTACAACTCCCAGCATGCCCAGGCTGCCTACAGCTATCAGCCTACAGCAAGGCATGGTGGGAGTTGTAGTTTTACAGCTGGAGAGCCTCAGGATGGCCAGCCCTGCACTAGGATAATCTTGACTTTATTGTATTGCCTCTGGATCACCCACAGCCTTCTTGTGACTCCTTGACTCTCTCTTGTGAAGGCGGTCGGTATTAGGGTACTTTCACACTTGCGGCGCCGGAACTGCCTGCCGGATCCGTCAATCTGCATGCAAACTGAAAGCATTTGAAGACTGATCCGGCTATAGATCCCTCTTATAAATGCATTGCAAGAATAGATCTGTCTGTCCGCTTCTCATGCGAAGAGACGGATCCGTTATATATTTTTTTCACATTTTTAGAGGTCTGCGCATGCGGTATTTTGAATGCCAGATCTCGCACTAATACATTCCAATAGGTAAAAATGCCGCATCCGGCAATCCGGCATGTGTTCTGGAATTTTGGACGGAGATAATACCGCAGCATGCTGCAGTATTATCTCCGTCCTGAAATGTCAAAAAGACTAAACTGATGACATCCTGAACGGATGTCTCTCCATTCAGAATGCATGGGGATGTGACTGATGCGTTTTTTTTCCGCCATAGAGCCCCGACGACGGAACTTTATGCCGGAAAAGAATAACGCTAGTGTGAAAGTACTCTTACACTACCTATTGTAAGAAAGTCACCTCAGATATAGGAGCCTGTGTGCCTCTGTCAGTGTGACGTGTCAGTGAGGAAGACGGGGAGCTCAGTAGCCCCATGGTGTATACTGTTCAGCAGATCCGTACATGTCTGCAGTAGCAGTGAACATCATCGGGGCAACCAGAGGATTAAATGAAACAGGGTCAAAGCTATATTAACGTGGCACTGAGCACCCAGGAGAGTAACTGCTTCTTTGCCAAACTGTTTCATTTAGGCCCCTTGCATACGAGCGTTTCCGGATTAGGTCCGGATGCGGTGCGGATGCGTTCAGTGAAAACTGTGCGAATTCACAAACAAAGTCATTCAGTTTGCGCCGAAACAACGTTTAGCTTAAAGCCGGATCTGGATTAATGCTTTTCAATGGGCATTAATTCCGGATCCGGTGTTACGGCATGTCTTCCGGATTTTTGGACGGAGACAAATCTGCAGCATGCTGCGGTTTTGTCAACGTCCAAAAAACGTTCACATACTGAACGGAAGACATCCTGATGCATCCTGAACGGATTTCTCTCCATTCAGAATGCATTAGGATAAATCCAGATCAGTATCTTTCCATCCTAGAGCCCCGAGGACGGAACTCTAGGACAGAAAGGAAAAACGCAGATGTGAAAGGGGCCTCAGGCTACTTTCACACTAGCGTTATTCTTTTCCGGCATTGAGTTCCGTCCTCGGGCTCTATGCCGGAAAAAAAACGATCAGTCACATTCCCATGCATTCTAAATGGAGAGAAATCCGTTGAGGATGCATCAGGATGTCTTCAGTTCAGTCACTGTCAGTCGTTTTGGACGGAGGAAATACCGCAGCATGCTGCTGTTTTATCTCCGTCTAAAATGCCAGAACACATGCCGGAATGCCGGATCCGGCATTAATTACCACTGACTTGCACTAGCGCCGGATCCGGCATTAAAAATACCGCAACAACGGATCCGGCATTCCTTTCTGCGCATGCGCAGACCTCTAAAAATGTGAAAAATAAATGCCGGATCTGTTTTGCCGATGATATCGGAAAGACGGATCCGGCATTGCAATGCATTTTTCTGACTGATCAGGCATAAAAATGCCTGATCAGTCAGAAAAGATGACATGCGCTTACATACAGTTTGTCGGATCCGGCAGGCCGTTCCAGCGACGGAACAGCCTGCCGGAATCCTCTGCCGCAAGTGTAAAAGTCCCCTTACACTGGACAGTTATCGGGAATGAGCGTTTCTACAAATGCTCGTCTGTGATAACTGCCCCGGTGATCGGCCCATGTACTACCTGTTTACCTTACAGTTTATGTATATGGAGGAGTTTCAAGTTTAACATGTTACTGGTTCACTGGGCCATCTGTATCACATGTACCGTATGGAATAGTTGCGGATCTCTTGTTCATTGTTAGAACGCTTTTCCTTCAAGGTGAATACAAATGCAACTAGAACAGAGCGCATCATAGCGAGAAGGCATAAAAGAAAGGGTCAGAGCCCCTCACCTCCTTGTGTTGTGCTGAGGGCACAGCAAACGGCATGTACAGTATAGTTAGTTGGGAACGCAGCCACGAAACCCCTCCAGATGCCGGCGAGATCAGATCGAGCAGTGGAAGACAGAAGAAGACAGACGGGAGCTTCACAGTGGGCAGGCCAGGTAAGTAGTATATGTACTTCAAGCAATTCTTTTTATTCTTATTTCTACAGGTTATAAAAGTACACCTGGTGTATCTGCCCGAAAAGGAATGCTGTTATAACCTGTAAAAATAAGAATAAAAAGAATTGCTTGAAGAACATATACTTATTGTGTAGCTCCCATCTGTTTTCTTCAAGGTGAGAAGGTATATTCTTGGTGGTAACGTGTTAAGTTGCTGGCTGCAGCTTGGTACAATATTACAGTATGTCATATGAGCCAGTGTTCTGGGTGCGGGGAGGTTGTGCCACAAAAATATTCTACATTTTTTTTAAACCAGCACCTGGGTCTGGATAATTTTGTAATTACACGCAATTGAAAATTTTGTATAGCCATTGAACTATTCGTTAAAATATATCTGTATAGCGCCGCCTGCTGTTTGAGAGAGCTGTAGAAGAAAGGACACCTCCCCTGAGCTGTGATAGGGAAAAAGCTGCAGCTGAAAGAACACACCCCATGTTGCCGGCCTTAAATAGATGTAGTACAGGGATGCCCAACCTGCGGCCCTCCAGCTGTTGCCAAACTACAACTCCCAGCATGCCTGGACATCCTTCAGCTATTAGGGCATGCTGGGAGTTGTAGTTTTGCAACAGCTGGAGGGCTGCAGTTTGGGCATCCCTGATGTAGTAGAACAAACGGAGCAGTTAATGTGGGATCTCTAGTTCCATGTGAGGTACAGGGCTGGATGTAGCTTTGTAAGAGATTGGCATGTACTATATGATGTCTGATTTTCATTTTTTACATTAATGATGGGATAACCCTTTCATTGGAATAAAGCACAAGCATCCTGTAGTCTGGACCTTTTAACCTGCGCCTGGTAGGAGAGGTCCTAGTATGAAACCATGCCTCTTCTACCAACCTCATATTCTACCCTGAGGCTACCCCTCCTGGTTCTTCTAGAAACTATGCTGCTGATCTTGAAGGAGAGACTGGCCTATGTTAGGCTTCCCTGTTGGAGGATGCGCACCAAGAAGATGTGGGGTTGGCATTTTTCAGTATTTTTTCACTGTCCGAATCAGAAAAATTGAAGAGCTTAGATAATATTACAAAGGACATTATACTTTTCCAGATTTAAAACAAAAATCTGCCCCACCCAAAAAAGAAATGAACCAAGATATTGGGGGACATTTACTAAGCATATTGAGCCAGAATTATGGTGTAAAATGGCGTTTTGATTTGCACCAAATATGTTTTCTCCACAATTTTCACCATAAAAAATGCCTCCCGCAAGAAATGAGTTATAAGTGTCTAAGTGGGCGGGGCTATGACGTTGGCGCATATTATGCCTCATTTGTCATCCTCTTATGGGCAGAAATGGCTCAAATTGTTGAGGACAATTAAGTCGGCTTATGTGGTGGTGTAAACAGCCACATTTATTTCAAAAAGTCGCATTTATGAAAAGAAAAATCAACTTGTTGCGGAACAAGTGATAGGTAAGTATTAAAGCAGGATGTATTTATTGTTATCTAGTAGAAATAAGCCAAACAGCAGGGCTTTATCAGTAAATTGACATTCAACAAAAACATGCCCCAAGGCTGAGACAAAAGTCGCAATTTACCACAGGAAATGTTGCAAATATGCTTCAAAAGTCGCAAATATGTTTCAAAGTCGCAAGTTTGGTCTGGCAGGGTGGTTGAAATGGCGCATTTCAGTTTTAAAAAGTCACATTTTAGTGCTAGTGGTGTTTAAATGTCGCAAATCGAGAGAAATAGGCGGATAATCAAGTTTATATTTTAAAAAGTCACATTTTAAAAGTGGTGTGCGCCTTTTAATAGATGAGGTGAAACAAATCACCACTTTTGATTTGTAATGTTAGTATTTTTTAGTGACAATTACGCCATTATGGATAAATGTCCCCCATTGAGTTCACAGATTGGTGTAGAAATAAAGAGAGTGTTATACAGCATATCGAGGCCACGTTACAGTCCAACAGGCATTGCATCTCAGGATGTGGATGAATGTTTAGAAGACTTCATCTCTTTTGTAAACTAGTTATTTAAACTTTGTATTAACATCCGATTGGAATTGTGCCCAAGAATGTATACTCTAATCATAAAGCATACTATGATAATAACCCTCAGAAATGTAAGTCGCAGGCAGGAATTAAAGGAATTGAGATGGTTTCATTCAACTGCTGAATGACCTTGGTCATATGATAATGGCCTCGGTTCCTGTATCTGCCATTTGATATGCCAGCTTTAATCCTTCCTGTTTCCATCATTTAGACAAAGGCACATCCATGTAATAAATCACTTTACGTAAAACTACATGAGGCTGGTTCTTTAATTAACTTATGATGTAAGATGTGGAAGAAAATACAGTTATGTTCCCGCAGAGGTTGCAAAAAGGCCACAAGCTGCACAGAAGACCATGCATTTGACTCGATGAAGTGATGAACTAATGAAGGATATTGCTGTTCAGGGGCAATGTGATTGAATAACCGCAAGGAAGCTAAACATACCGTATATTGCTAACAATGAAGAAAGGTCTTCTACAGCATGGCGAAAGAGATGATGTACGGCATATAGATTAGATTGGAAGGGGTGCATCGCCTATATTTTTTACTAGTGGAAATCCAATACTGCTAAATATTATTTTCATTGATCTGTTCCAATTTTCTGATGGTAGATTTAGGATTTCATTTTTCTGCATTTGATTAGGGGGGCAACTACCTTGTCAGAGCTGCTAACAGCACGCAGAAATATGCTTTACAAGAGCCACATAGACCACTGGCACTTGAAGACTTGAGATGATCAATGACTTCTATGGGGGTGTGCTCTATGCATGCTCTGTGACCTGTATATCTCTCTATCTGTCTAATCTATCTATCCCCCATATCTATCTATCTATCTATCTATCTATCTATCGTATTTTTCGCCCTATAAGACGCACCTTTTCCCCCCAAAAAATGGGGGGGGGGGGAATAGCACTGCGTCTTATAGGGGCAAATGCTATAATTTGCACTGATACACCTCCGCCGCGCTGCTGTGCCGGCATCTTGTTTTGTAATGGCAGCGGGGCCTGGTGCAGTCACTGTATTCTACTACACTGTGCCCCGCTCACTGTAGTAATCATACAGGCAATGTTAAACTGTAGAATTCCTCTACAATCCAGGCTGTAGTACTTACTACTAACTTCCATAGTAGGAAGGAGGCCAGGCAAGCGGGTGGGGTGGCAGCGTAATTCACTACATCACGCGCCTGCTCCTCCCACTTTATGAATAAAGCAGGCAGCGCAGGTGCCTGACGTAGTGAGTTACGCTGCCGCCTCCCGCCTGCTCGCCCGGCCTCCTGCCTGGTATGGAAGTTAGTAGTAAGTACTACAGCCTGGATTGGAGAGGAATTCTACAGTTTAACATTGCCTATATGATTACTACAGTGAGCGGGGCACAGTGTAGTAGAATACAGTGACTGCGCTGCCATTACGAAACAAGATGCCGACCGCCACCCCCTGTATTGGGGGTCATTCATTACACAGGAACACTGTTATGGGGGGAATCTGTGGATGACACATAGCATAAGATGCATAGCAGTGTCATGCCATCCCCAGATGCCCCCATAATAGTGCCATCCCCAAATACCCCCATAACAGTGCCATCCCCAGATGCCCCCATAACTGTGCCATCCCCAGATACCCCAATAACAGTGTTATCCCCAGATACTCCCATAACTGTGCCATCCACAGACCCCCATAACAGTGTCATCCACAGACCCCCATAACAGTGCGTCATCCACAGATCCCCCATAATAGTGTCATCCACAGACCACCATTAGTTCAAAACCCACCAAAAGCACACCTTTTGGTTCAATTTAGTTTTTCTTATTTTCCTCCTCAAAAACCTAGGTGCGTCTTATAGGGAGAAAAATATGGTATCTATCTATCTATCTATCTATCTATCTATCTATCTATCTATCTATCTATCTAACTATATGTGTTACCTGTTATTGTTATCCTGCATTTGATAATAATGACTGCTGCCCTAGTAACTTCTCCCCAAGGTTATAACAATTGTGGAGCATATTTTTATATAACTCTATGTTGTGCTGATCATCTACTATTCTTACTACATCTTTGTAATGTCACAATTTACCTACTCCCCCTCCCTGTAAAGTAACCTCTGCACAGGTCACAGATCATGTCTAGAGACATTGAGCCGCCCCATCCAGACTTTTCAGTCTGTGGCCCATGTACCTAAAGTAAAGTATCTGTAAATGCGGTTAACAGAAAATCAAGGGAAATGGCTAACACAATCATATACAGAAAATGAAAAAAAAAAAATCCGCAATCACAAAAGGAATAACAGAATATATTTCACTATCTGGTTTTAATTATTAACAAAAACTGTAGGTGATAGATTCCCTTTAAACTTATCTTCATGCGGGAGCTTTGTTGCAGACGTTTCTGGGACTGTTCCATACACTTTGATGGGCTTTGAACAAATCCATGCTCATATAGTATAGTATAGTCTGCTGCTATGTGAACTCTCACCGCTCACTCTGTTATTCCTCCGTCTTCTACTGAAGCCTACTTGACATTGAAAAGAAAGGCTTTCGAGTTGCATTAGAGGTGACTGATTTGCCAAATTGTTTCTGCCATTTTTCTGATGTAATGGTAAACTGTGCTAGATGTACTGGAGCTGAGGCTGGGTTCTGTTTTCCCTTCTACTATGTAATTACATATTCATGTCCTGCTTGGTGGAGAAGATTGCCTCTGATCTCAACCACATATTTCTGTGACAAATTGCCTTACACATATTTTTTTTATTAGGACCACCCCTCTAGAATAACATTAAAGAGCATCTGTCAGCAGATTTGTACCTATGAAGCTGATTGACGTGTTACATTTGAGCTTGGCAGCTGAAGACACCTGTGTTGGTCCCATGTACATATGTGCCCACATTGCTGAGAAAAATTATATTTTAATATATGCACCTTTAAACAGGCAGATTGTAAGGAACGAGTGTTCGCAGGAACTTTAGCTCCCGATCATGGACCCGATTATCTGCCTGTCTAAATCTACCTTTAATTAACACTATGTGAAAAGAAGCGCCAAGGACGACAATGTCCCCAGGTGTGTATATATTGCCAAACAGCAGATGTCCTGATCAAACTCACCACTACCCAACTGGGATACACAATTTATGTTTCTCTTCTTTGGCGAAATTCCGGCTTGTGAGCTGCAGATGTTCACAGGTTCTCATAAATTGGACAGCGAACAAGACTGCACCAAATCTCAGAGCTTCACACTCTGCGTGTTGAGGAAGAAGCCAAGAGCAGGAAAAACCTGAGGTCGGGCTTTATAAGCATCAGTTTATATTACCAAATGCTGAATTTTATCCTATGTTTGTGAGTACTGAGAATTAAACTTCTTGGGGGACATTTATTAACTTTTTTATGCTACATTTTGGCATTTTATGCTACATTTTGGCATATTTATGTCGCAGATTTTGTCGCAGCAAAATCTGCCACTTTTCCCAGCTCACGCCTGTCTAAATAACCAGTTTTAGTAAATGTCCCCCTTGTCTACACTATTTGTCTCTTTCTTAGGCTACATGCATTCGACAGTTGGTTTTTGCTGTCCGCAAATCGGGATCCGCAAAAAAAACTGAGGGTCCATCAGTTTTTTTGGGAGGATTCCTTTGTTTTCACAGATCCCTTGTAATAAATGCCTATCCTCTTCCGCAAATGAGAAAAAAGTAGGACATGCACTACTATTTTTGCTGAAGGGAAACACGGACAACGGACGCGGAACACAAACAGGTGAACTGTCAGCATTTTTTTGCTGACCCATTGAAATGAATGGGTTCCTATCCTATCCTCAAAAAAAACTGAAACGGAAGCCGAGAAAAACAATTGTCCTGTGCATGTAGCCTTATGCAGAGTCTCAGTCGGGTAGGGGTGGCTATATAAACATGAATACTTTGGGACACTGCTCTCTGCAGCGATTTTTTGGATATTTACATGCAGCAATCACTTCTGCTGTATGGGGACAGCAATAGCTTGTCCATTTAGAAATTCACTATTCCTGTGCATCAGGAACAATGATTTTTGGTGCCGGCAGAACGACACGATCACCTGAAGAAAGAGCATCTATTCATTCATTGGATGGTCGCCGGCACCTTTTACATAGGAGATGTCAGGAAAACACTAGTGTTGAGTGAATCAACATTAAGTTAAATTAATTGACTTTGATCCGAATTTCAGAGAAAATTAGATTCTTCTTAAAATCAAATTTCCTCATACTTCGTGATACTGAGTCAATTTTTCATGAAATGGCTGCAAAAAAACCCCAAAAAAATACGTACTCACCTCATCCAATGGCTCGCGCAGAGGCTGTCGCAACCATCTTGATTATTGACGAAAATGCGCGAAATCTCACGCTCGCTGCCAATCACACTGGCCTGATGCGGTGACATCATAAGTAATGATGTCCCCGCATCCGCCCAGCGTGATGATGTGGTAACATCATCACATCAGTGCGGAGAGATTTTGCACATTTTCTTCAATCAAGGTGGCTGCGATGGCCTCTCCACAAGCAAATGGATGAGGTATGTATTTTTTTTGTTTTTAACCCCTGAAGGGCCTTAATGCGACTGTCAGATGCTGTGATCAGGATTGAACGTTGCTTCTGAGGCGTTCAATGACGGGGGTGGTGTGATCGCTGTTCCTCGTTATTGTGCCGGCTACATGCAATGGAATGCGATTCGTGACGAAGAAATTTGTCACGAATCGAATTTCTTTGTGGACTTTGGCGAAGCAGCCGAATTTCATTTTTGCAAACTTCGCTCATCTCTAGATAACACCCAAGGAAGTAGACTCAAGTCAATCTGTTCAGGTGGTACAGTGGATCACACCGCCTGTGATGTACGGTGCAAATATTCTATTTAATAAATATATTTTTTAAGTATAATGTCAATGGCATTGGTAGAATATGGTCGCTGTGGTCCCTATAGACCCCGATCTAAACAATCTCATTACAAATGATGATTCTGTGTGCAAAGAGGAGGCGCCAACACACCCTCTGTGTTTTTTTCTCTGGTAGGTAGGCACCTAAATTCCTTTACTGTACACAATTATATACACTCATCTCTAAAATATGTTGCATCTTATCACACGTAGGAGTACGGTCTCCTAAATGTGCATTATTTGAATCAGCTACAGTCTCTCAGTGACAGCACAAAACTTGGACTCCAGAGGCACAACAAGTATAATTGTACTCATATAAAGGAAGAGTCCTTTAACTATTTACATTACTGTGCCTATAAACAGTCCTTGAGAAGTCCCAAGGGGGAATTCTCTGCTACAGTCGAGATACTAGGTCAATAAGCCCCAGCTGCCTAGCTTGGTTTCTTCACCCACTTGCAGCCATCACACTTTATCTTTTGGCAATGGAGGGGAGTCATTATACTCTACCTTTCCCTCTGAATCAAGTGTTTCCAGGGGCTTACACATGGACCAGGGCATTGAATCCTCTTCAGCCTGGCATCACTAAATTCTTCTCCTGCTGCCTCTTCTTAGCGTGACCTGTGTCTCACCTGGCACTTCTGTCATTTACGAAGATGATGCAGCCAGTCACATCTTCAGACATATCATTTGAAGGCCATCTCACCAGCATCTGGTCTAGGTATTACAATACATACATTACATGCATTTTCAATCTGCTTTCTTCCACAAGAACATAGAGACTAGCACTCATGATCTTTCTTCTTTATGAATATTATGCCAGTGGTACAGAACTGCGGGAACACTGTGTAACTTGGGCACAGCAATTAGAAGGGAACAGAGTAGCAAAATGCTGCATCACAATCAAGTCCTACGGTGTATATTCCATTCAAGGTTTGAGGGATGTTGGTCGAAAGCCCTTATGGTCATTGGAATTGCAGCCATACGCATCACTTTCTGTAATCCAGCATCTGTTTGACTATTCAGAAATTGCTTTGATGAAATGTTAAGATGCCATAGACAATGACAACATAAAAACGATGGTTCCGGATATATTTCTGACGTACAGGCGCTGGGAGGTTGGAGAACACCCATAGCTAGAGCTTGACCTTGGTCTAGTATGTGTCCTTTATTAACAGTCAGACTGGGAGGTAGTCAGAGAGCGGCAGTCTTGAAATCAGAATGCTAGCTTTATATGATACTGATTGCAGGAGAAATAAAATGTGATGTGCGACAACAAAAAGGTATTCAGTGATAATCTGGAGATCTGAATGATGGAGATGTGTAGGGATATGACAGTGCAGGTAGATGGGAGAGGGAATGAATAAGTCTAGTGGTGAGGAGGTATGTTATTGTGGAGGAATCACTTTCCTAGGAAATGAATGATAAGCTGGACACAGACATAGCAGTTTTCATTAGAAACAAAGAATCCAATATTTGTTTATCAGCAGAGCAGTGTGCCCAGACAACCGGATGGCAGATACATTAAGCCAGTAATCTTGACAAAGGCATTGTTCTGCTGTTCACGCCTTTACAAGTGATGAAGGAACCCCAGGATCTCTTTAAAGGGGATGTCCACCCCTGTGGATTTTTTTTAACCAAAACTTAGAATGTTATAAAATTGTTAGTAAAAAATGAGTAATATCCACCTAACCAATCCACCACTGCTCCCACGCCACCACTTTCTACTTCAAATTAAGTCATTTTCATTAAAGTTTTAACTATAGTAAAACATTAAAAGCAAAATACCCCTCTCTCTTTTACCCGTTCTGGGAACAATTCATGTATCATAGTACTAAATTAATATATTTAAAGTGCATCTGTTAGCAGATTTGTACCTATGACACTGGCTGACCTGTTACATGTGTGCTTGGCAGCTGAAGGCATCAGTGTTGGTCCCATGTTCATATGTGTCTGCATTGCTGAGAAAAATTATGTCAAAATATATGCAAATGAGCATCTAGGAGCAACGGGGGCATTACCATTACACCTCTGCTCTCTGCTCTCTCTGCAACTGCCGCGCTCTATCCACTTTGATTGACAGGACCAAGCAGGTGTGATCAAGTTTTCACTGCCTGGTCCTGTCAATCAAAGTACAGAGGGCACGGCAGTTGCAGGGAGCAGAGCCTCTAGGTGTAATGGCAACGCCCCTGTTGCTCCTAGAGGCTAATTTGCATATATTAAAAAAGAATTCAGCTTACACATTTCACATAAGGAAAATCTCTTATACCTATCTTACGAAGGAAAAGTGGAGGTCTATATACCCCATGTAATAAATATAAATGAGATAAGTAATGTGGTTCACTGGGGGACAGTCTGGAAATCCAGTGCAAAACGTATTCCCATTGATCAAGTTCTGTGGAGCCAGTGTCCCCTTCCCACTTCTGTCATGTCTGCAATGGGAATGTATCCAAATGTTTAGACGTTCGTAAATTCTTTTATATGCAGGATATCATTCCCAACCTTGATGTTGAGTTACCCACTAAATCCACAACTGTGAGACCTACATATATCTATTAAGGTATGGCCACACAGCGTGGTTGCGCTGTGGTCGTGATGCAGTCATGATGTGGTGAGTTACTGCATGCATAATCACATATTTAGGGTGCGTTTTTTTTTTTTTTTTGTCCGTGACTGTTGTTTGAACTGTTGTGAATTTTCCTGGTTCTTTAGCTTTCTGATTAACTGCAAGTAGTGACACCTGCGGTAAAATATATATCGCAAGAGGCTACTCAGCTGTACATGCCATGCAGTCAGCGCAAGTAGTAGGACATGTTTTATCAATCAGGTGCGGTCTCATCACAACTTTGAAAGTGCAGGTCTATCTAAGAAACCTATTTTCACATTCACATTCATTGGAAAATAAGATGCTGGGGTTCCTAACTGCATCATGGCCACATCACAACCAAGCTATGTGGCTGTACCCTTAGATGACTCTGTACTGAAAGCATGTCCAAGTTGCAGATATTGATAAAAGTGGAAGTGCGATAGTGCAGTGAAAGGGCTGCCAAAAATTTCAAAGAACCGGCACTCCAATACACCTTTTATTACGCATAAAGGAGGGCATCATACACACCCTTAAAAAATTATGATTGGTGGCCTGCTGGTGACCCTCAAAAACATTTGGAGCAAGGGCCACCTGGTTACCCTCTAAAACATTAGGGGCGAGGGCCTGTTGCTGAGCTGACCCTCTAAAACATTAGGGGAGAGGGCCTGCTGGTGAACTGACGCTCTAAAACATTATATGCTAGTGTCTGCAGGCGAGCTGATGCTCTAAAACATTATATGCGAGTGCATGCTGTTTAGAGTGGAAGGAATACTGTATATACAATCTGGATGAGGAGGGAGGAGAAAACAGGATTTAACCATATACTCTTTTTTTTTTGTGGTGGAAAAGGTGCATGGGAATACACTACATTAGATTGAGTACATTATAAATGATAGATTGAAATTGTCTTTATGTTCATCATCAGCTCAGCTCTCCTCTGGTGGAGTTGAGAAGTCAGGGGCAATTCAGGCCTTGTTCATTTTTATCTGAGTAAACCTGTCAGCATTGCCAGTGTTATAATGCCACCAGAAGCACTAAATACACGCTCAGACAAAACGCTGGCGCAGGGCAGGCCAGCACCTCCAAGGCATAGAGCACAAGTTCGTGCCACGTGTCCAGCTTGGACACCCAGTAGTTGTAAGGCACTGAGGGGTCATTTAGGTCGCTGACACGGTCTGCTATGTATTCCTTCACTATCTTCCAAAACTTTTCCCTCCTTGTAGCACTATGCCATGCTTCGGGGTGAGGTTGCTGGCGGGGTGTCATGAAAGTGTCCCATGCCTTGGAGAGTGTTGCCCTGCCTTTGTTGGAACTGCTGTGTGTTCCCCTCGTCTCCCTTCCTCAGTTGCCTAAGGAACTACCGACTCTGCCGGCCTTGTTGTCAGATGGAAAATTTTGGAGCAATCTCTCAACAAGTACCTTCTGGTATTGCACCGTTTTACTCGTCCTCTCCACCACAGGAATGAGGGATGAGAAGTTCTCTTTGTAGCGAGGGTTGAGAAGGGTGAACACCCAGTAATCTAAAATGCTTATAACGCGAGGGTCTCGGGAAAGGCAGCCTAACATGAAGTCAGCCATGTGTGCCAGAGTACCAACAGGCAAGATGCCGATGTCGACATCAGGATGACTCTCCATCTCCTCACCCTCCTTCTCCTCCTCTTCTGCCCATCCACGCTGAACAGATGGAATTAAAGTTCCATGGGTACTACCCTCTGTAGCAGAGGGAACTGTCTCCAGCTCCTCCTGTTCATGGTCCAATTTGCTCTGAGAAGACGAACTGTGGGTGGTCTGGCTATCACCCTGTGTAATGTCCTCCCCCATTTCCTCATCTGCCACATTCAGAGCGTCCTCCCTAATTGTGAGCAGCGATCGTTTGAGTAGACACAGCAGTGGGATGGTTACGCTGATAGCGTTATCGTCACTAACCATCTGTGTGGATTCATGAAAGTTTTGTAAAACCTCACAGAGGTCTGACTCCCACTCCTTGCTTGTGAATAGAGGCAGTTGACTCGAAAGTTATTCCACAACTGCCCTCTGCTGCTCACAAAGCCTGGCCAACATGTAGAACGTAGAGTTCCAGCGCGTGCTCACATCGCACAACAGTCGGTGAGCTGGAAGCCGCAAGCGCTGCTGCAGCGTTGACAGACCGGCTGAATCTGTGGATGACTTGCGGAAATGGGCACACACGCGGCGCGCCTTCACTAGTAGCTCTTACAAATTGGGGTAGGTTTTGATAAACCGCTGAACCACAAAATTTAAGACATGGGCTAGGGATGGGATGTGTGCAAAGGTCCTGAGCTCCAAAGCCGCCACCAAGTTACGGCCATTGTCAGACACAACCATGCCTGGTTGTAGGTTGAGTGGCGAGAGCCAGAGCTCGGTCTGGTCCCTTATACCCTGCCACAGCTCTGTGGCAGTGTGCGTTTTGTCCCCTAAGGAGATCAGCTTCAGCGCGGCCTGTTGACACTTACCCACAGCAGTGCTACACTGCTTCCAGCTAGCGACTGATGGCTGACTGCTGCTGGAGGTGGAGGTGGAGGAGGAGGCGGAGGAGGAGAAGTGGGGGTTGGAGCCAGTAACATAGCTGCTGGCAGAGACCCTGATGGATGTAGGGCCCGCAACTTCCGGCCTCCACATTCACCCAGTATGCGGTCAGGGAAATGTAACGTCCCTGGCCACCAGCACTTGTTTATGTGTCCGTGGTTAAGTGGACCTTCTCAGTATGTGCATTGGTCAGGGCATGGGTGATGTTCTGGGACACATGCTGGTGTAAGGTGTACTGTTGAGCGCGAATATTACGAATATAGTGCTACGTATATATTCGTTATATCGAATATTCGTAATTTTTTCTCATCTGAACACATGATTCCTCCTTGCTTCTTGCTTGTGGGCCAATAAGTCATTGGCCCACAAGCAACTTAAGCATGGAGGAATCATGACTTTAGATGGAAAAAAATGACGAATATTCTAAAAATTGAATATATAGCACTATATCGAATATATTCCTTTTTTAGAATACTTGCCTTTTTTGTTTCCAATCTGTACAGTTGTTCTAAAACTCAGATCCGACGGTATATTCTAACCACCAGGCGTTCCCATGTTGTCGGGGAGGAGCATGCGAATATTATTCATAGTGATTCACTATGAATAATATTCGCATAATCCTCCCCGACAAGCATCCCCATCACCATGGGAACGCCTTGTGGTTAGAATATACCGTCTGATCTGAGTTTTGACGACCTCACTTAGATCGTGAAAACTTAGATCCGATGGTATATTCTAACCACCAGGCATTCCCATGGTGACGGGGACACTTGTCGGGGAGTAGTTTGCCGAAGTTGAATAACTGTACAGATTGAAAAAGAATATTTTAAAAAACTAATATATAGCACTATATCGAATATATTCGTTTTTTAGAATATTCGACTTTTTTTTCCCATCTAAATTCATGATTCCTCCCTGCTTAAGTTGCTTGTGGGCCAATGACTCATTGGCCCACAAGCAAGAAGCAGAGAGAAATCATGTGTTCAGATGGAAAAAAAGACGAATATTCTAAAAACTAATATATAGCACTATACGCGATTTTTACATGCATATTTTTTACAATCAAGCGAATATCTCGAATACGAATTTTCGAGAATATATGATGAATATTCTACCATATATTTGCGAAATATCGCAAATTCGAATATTGCCCCTGTCGCTCATCACTAATAAGGTGGGCACGGCACACCGTGAAAAATAGTGGCGGCTGGGGACTGCGTACTGAGGGACGGCTGCCTAAATCAGGCTACAGAAGGCCTCAGTGTCCACAACCCTAAATGTCAACATTTCAAGGGCCAGTAATTTCGAAAGTTGCGCATTTAGTGCTATGGCCTGTGGGTGGGTATTTGCGTTTGCGTTCAAAAGCCTGTGTTATCGACATTTGGACGCTGCGCTGGGACAGGGAAGTGGATGTTGTTGCTGATGGTTCATGCGAAGGTACAGGTGCAGGTCGAGGGGCATCCAAGCCTGCGCCTTCTACAGGGGTTTAGCCAGCAGTGCATAACACAGGGGAAGAGGAGGTAGTGGTGTGACCCGCAGACCCAGATTGTGGACCCAGGCGTTAATCCCACTTATTAGGGTGCTTGGATGCCATGTGGCGGATCATGCTGGTGGTGTTGAGGTTGCTAGTGTTCATGCCCCGGCTCATTTTGGTAAGGCACAGGTTGCAAACTACCACTCTTTTGTCATCTGCACTTTCCTCAAAAAAGCGCCATACTGCGGAAAACCTACCCTTTGGCAAGGTAGATTTACGCATGGCGGTGCTCGGTGTAATGGTTGTAGGCCTGTTTGGTGTGGGCCGACTTCTCCCTTTTGCAACCCCAGTGCCTTTTCCAGACTGTTGCCATGTTGGGTCAGTGACCTCATTGTCCACCACCTCCTCTTCCACTTCCTCACTCTGCTCATCCTCCTAACTTGACCTAAGCACAACTGTGCTTCATCATCATCCACCTCATGAACGAATGATTGCTGTTCACCACCGTCATCTTCTTGAGACTGTGAAGGCTCAAGAGGTTGGGAATCAGGGCACAATATCTCAGGTACCTTATTAAGCGTGCTGGGCACGAGGGCCAAATCTAATAGTGGCACTGGAAAGAGCTCCTCGGAATATCCGAGTGTGGGATCACTTGTTTGGCAAGCCTCTCCATGGTGGGAGGAAGGATGATCAGAGTGAGGATTCGGTTGACCAGACTCTAGGCTACAGAGACCGGACGAGAGGGTGGTGCTTAACCGACTGGAAGTATTATATTCAGCAATACAACCAACCAACTGTTCGCACTGGTCCGATTTGGATATCCTAAGTTGGATATGAAGCTGGGTGCGGTGGATGTTTTTTTTTTGTTTCTGGTGCACTGGCAGCAGGCACAGTTTCATTGCACCCAGGGCCATGGCCTCTGCGTGCACCATTAGCATCACGCCCACTTCCCCTTCCCTTATTGCTCACTTTTTCCACTTGTTTTGTCACTAGATGTGGGGCAGATTATTTTACTGTCCGCTAAAGACACAATTTTCGGACGCAGGACAGTATATGTCACAGAATATGGACCCTATATTAGCCCTTTAAGGACTCGGGGTTTTTTCATTTTTGCATTTTCGTTTTGCGCTCCATGCCTTCCGAGAGCCATAACTTTTTTATTTTTACGTTCACATGGCCATATGAGGGCTTTATTTTTGCGGGACAAGTTGTACTTTCCAACGCCACCATTTAATATTGCATACGATGTAGTGGGAAGCGGGTAAAAAAATTCCAAATGGGGTGAAATTGCAAAAAAACAATTCTACCACAATTTTACGGGTTTTTAAATTACGACGTTTGATGTGTGATAAAACTGACCATTTAGTTTTATTCTACAGGTCAGTACGAATCAGCGATACCCATTATGTATAGTTTTTCTTGCGTTTTGATAGTGAAAAAAATTCAAAAGTGGGAAATTTTTTTTTTATTTTTTGCCAAATTTTGACCCCTATAACTTTTTGTAATTAAGTGTATGGCATTGTATGGGGGCTTATTTTTGCGGGGCGATCTGAACTTTTAGTTGATACCATTATGGGGTGTGTAGGACTTTTTGATCACTTTTTATTTAATTTTTTGAGGAAATGAAGCGTTCAAAAATGGCGAATCCGCCATTTGGGCGCTTTTCCGTTTTCTGTTTACCGTATGGGAAATATAATTTTATATTTTTATACCACGGGCGTTTTCGCACATTATGACACCCATGATGTGTATTTTTAAAAAAATTATTATTTTATTTTAATTTTGGGGAAAGGGGGTGATTTGAATTTTTAGGTTTTTTATTTATTTTTTATTTTTTTATTTCTTTTATTTTTCTTTTACACTGTTATATAGGTCCCATAGGGACCTATATAAATCAGTCATCTGATTGCTTCTAACATAAACTCCAATACACTTGTATTGGAGTTTATGAGATTTACTACTTTCCTATGAAGCCCTATTGCTAACAAGGGCTCCATAGGAAATAGTAAGTGATAGCCTCATGCTGAATGAAAGGCTTGAGGCTATCCCTTACAGCTCTCCGATTCTCCCGATCACCACTAGGGGGAGCCGGAGAGCTGCCGAAAGTTTTACTTTCGGTTTTAGCGCGCGCAGATGCCGTGGTCAGGATTGACCACGGCATCTGCGGGGTTAAATGATTGCGATCGGCATCGCTGCCGGCCGCGATCATTAGCCGCGGGGGTCAGCTACAGGAAACAGCCGGACCCCCGCAGCGATCGCGCCCACAGAGGGCAGGAGCGGGCGCCATACTTGGGGATCGGACCCATGACGTACCCATACGTCATGGGTCCTTAAGGGGTTAGGCCCAGATTATTGGAATTTGTAGTAAAGAAACTGTTTGCAGATGTTCTATAGTATTGGTTACAGAACAGCACAGATTATGGACACTAGATGTGGCCCAGATTATTGGAATTTGTAATACAGAAACTGTTTGCAAATGTTTTACAGTATTGGTTACAGAACACCACAGATTATGGACACTATATTAGGCCCAGATTATTGGAATTTGCAATATAGAAACAGTTTGCAGATGTTCTACAGTATTGGTTACAGAACACCACAGATTTTGGACACTAGATGTGGCCCAGATTATTGGAATTTGTAATATAGGCACTGTTTGCAGATGTTCTACAGTATTGGTTAAAGAACACCACAGATTATGGACACTAGATGTGGCCCAGATTATTGGAATTTGTAATACAGACACTGTTTGCAGATGTTCTACAGTATTGGTTATTAAAGACACAGTCTGCTGATGATGTACAGTATATGTCACTAATAGGTATAAAATTAAAAAATCTTGCTGCTGTCGTTGAAAACCTTTGGTAGTAAAAACAGCAAATGTCTCTTCCTGCACTATCTGTCCCTTCCGAAGCACTGTCCCTAAGACCTCCCTAAGGAGGTAAATAGATTGCTGCTCTAAAACACACAAACACACAAGTCCTTAACCTCTTAAGGACACAGGACGTACCGGTACGCCCTGATGTCCTGGTACTTAAGGACACAGGACGTACGTCCTGACTACTTCCGATCACCGATGCTCAGCCGGCGGTGATCGGAACAAGGTACCTGCTGAAATCACTCAGCAGGTGCCTTGGCCCAACGCCAAGAGGGATCCTACTGACACTCTGCTAAAAACGGCTGGTATCTGTGCTTGTACAGATGCCAGCCGTTTAACCTCTTCCATACCTCCATCATATTATGCAAAACAAATGTGGAGCCCCAGTATTAGGTCTACAACACAATGAAAGCCAGATATCCCTCAAAGGAAGGAAAACTGAGCAAAGGGTGTCCCCATTACAGAGATCACCAAATCCACCATATTAAGTGGCCCCTATGTCAAGATCCGGCTTTTTTACAAGCTTTAAGGATGTGACGGGAAGACCTAAGCCAGTTATCCATCCACAGACAGCTGTTTCGGGGTGTTGCCCCTCATCAGTGTGGAGTAGGATTCTGGCTAACCGGGAGCAATGCCTTGAAGACTATTCAAACAAAACAATAGTTGATCTCAGGGAGACCAGCTACAGAAAACACAGTGGAGCCTCAATTAAGAGTCTCAACACAGCAATCCAAAGTGCAAAGCTCCCTGAGAAACAGTAATATGCAAAACAAATGTGGAGCCCCAGTATTGGGTCTACAACACAATGAAAGCCAGATATCCCTCAAAGAAAGGAAAACCAAGCAAAGGGGTGTCTCCATTACAGAGATCACCAAATCCACCATATTAAGTGGTCTCTATGTCAAGATCCCACTTTTCTACAACCTTTACCCTGGGTTCAGACCTGAGCGTTCTGGAAACGCGCGTTTTACGCGCGTATTTCAGCACGTTTTTGCAAATAGGAAACGCGCGTTCGTACGCGCGTTCTTGTGATTGACTACTGTGGTGTCAATCACAAAACGCGCGACAAACGCCCCCAAAAAAGCTCAAGTACTTGTTTATGCGTCGGGCGTTTTACAGCACGTTCAAACGCGCTGTAAAACGCTCAAGTGAGAACCAGGGCCATAGGAAAGCATTGGTTTTCATGTGTTGAGCGTTTTACAGCGCGTTTGAACGCGCTGTAAAACGCTCAGGTGTGAACTTAGGGTTAAGGATGTGACGGGGAAGACCTAAGCCCGTTATCCATCCACAGGCAGCTGTTTCGGGGTGTTGCCCCTCATCAGTGTGGAGTAGGATTATGGCTAACTGGGAGCAATGCTTTGGAGACTACTCAAACAAAACAATAGCTGATCTCAGGGAGACCAGCTACAGAAAACACAGCGGAGCCTCATCTAAGAGTATCAACACAGCAATCCAAAGTGCAAAGCTCTGTCTCTCTCTCTCTGATCAGACTTTATTAAGTAAAAAATCCAGTACAGTACACTATATAGTGTACTGTACTGTATTATACAGACATTAGACCCACTGGATCTTCAAGAACCAAGTGGGTCAGGGTAAAAAAAAAATTAAAATGGAAAAAAATAGAAAAATTAAAAAAAATCATATATCACAAAATAAAAAAATAAAAAATACACTACACATATTGGGTATCCCCGCGTCCGTAAAAACCTGCTCTTTAAAAATATCACATGACCTAACCCCTCAGGTGAACACCATAAAAAAAACTTAAAAATTGTTTAAAAGAAGCCATTTTTTGTCACCTTACATCACAAAAAGTGTAATCAAAAAGGCGATCAAAAAGGCGTATGCCTCCCAAAATAGTAGCAATCAAACCGCCATCTCATTCTGAAAAAAATTAGCCCCTACATAGGACAATCGCCCAAAAAAATAAAAAAAATATGTCTCTCAGACTATGATTTTAGTTTTTTCTAAAATGCTGTTATTGTGTTAACCCCTTAAGGACACGGCCCTATTTCACCTTAAGGACCAGGCCATTTTTTCAAAATCTGACCACTGTCACTTTATGTGGTGATAACTTTAAAACGCTTTTTCTTATCCAGTCCATTCTGAGATTGTTTTTTCGTCACATATTGTACTTCATGACAGTGGTAAAATGAAGTCGAAAAATTTCATTTTTATTTATAAAAAAATACCAAATTTACCAAAAATTTTGAAAAATTTGCAATTTTCCAAGTTTCAATTACTCTACTTCTATAATACATAGTAATACTGCCAAAAAAAGTTATTGATTTACATTCCCCATATGTCTACTTCATGTATCGATCATTTTGGGAATGCTATTTCATTTTTGGGGACGTTACAAGGCTTAGAAGTTTAGAAGCAAATCTTGACATTTTTCAGAAATTTTCAAAACCCACTTTTTAGGGACCAGTTCAGGTCTGAAGTCACTTTGTGAGGCTTACATAATAGAAACCACCCAAAAATTACCCCATTCTAGAAACTACACCCCTCAAGGTATTCAAAACTGATTTTACAAACGTCATTAACCCTTTAGGTTTTCCACAAGAGTTAATGGCAAATAAAGATAAAATTTCAGAATTTCGATTTTTGAAAAATTTTCCGTTTGAATCCATTTTTCCAGTAACAAAGCAAGGGTTAACAGCCAAACAAAACTCAATTTTTATTGCCCCGATTCTGTAGTTTTCAGAAACACCCTATATGTGGTCGTAAACTGCTGTATGGCCAAACTGCAGGGCGCAGAAGGAAAGGAGCGCCATATGGTTTTTGGAAGGCAGATTTTGCTGGACTGGATTTTTGACACCATGTCCCATTTGAAGCCCCCGATGCACCCCTAGAGTAGAAACTCCATAAAAGTGACTCCATCTAAGAAACTACGCCCTCAAGGTATTCAAAACCAGTTTTACAAACTTTGTTAACCCTTTAGGTGTTCCACAAGAGTTATTGGCAAATGGAGATGAAATTTCCGAATTTCTATTTTTGTTACCTTGTCTCAAAAAAGTGTAATATAGAGCAACCAAAAATCATGTTTACCCTAGAAAAGTACCAACAAAACTGACACCTTATCCCGTAGTTTCCAAAATGGGGTCACTTTTGGAGTTTCTACTGTAGGGGTGCATCAGGGGGCTTCAAATGGGACATAGTGTCAAAAACCAGTCCAGCAAAATCTGCCTTCCAAAAACCATATGGCGTTCCCTTCCTTCTGTGCCCTGCCGTTTGGCCATACAGTAGTTTACGACCACATATGGGGTGTTTTTGCAAACAAGAGAATCAGGGCAATAAATATTGAGTTTTGCTTGGCTGTTAACCCTTGCTTTGTTACTGCAAAATGGATTAAAATGGAAAATTTGCAAAAAATAGCTGTTTTGGGACTGTTTTTATTTTTTGTTATTTACATAGTTGAACTGACAGGTTAGATTGTGTGCTATTTCTATAGAGCAGGTTGTTACGGACGCGACAATACCAAATATGACTACTTTTTGGGGTTTTTGTTTCAGTTTTACATAATAAAGCCTTTTTGAAAATAATTTTTTTAGTGTCTCCACATTCTGAAAGCCATAGTTTTATTTTATTTTTTTGGGCGACTGTGTTATGTAGGGGCTCATTTTTGCGGGATGTGATGGCGGTTTGATTGGCACCATCTTGGGGTGCATATGACATTTTGGTCGCTTGCTATGACACTTTTTGTGATGTAAGGTGACAAAAATGGCTCTTGACGCCGTATTTTTTTATTTTTTTTGCTGTGTTCAGCTGAGGGGTTAGGTCATGTGTTATTTATATAGATCAGGTTGTGACGGACGCGCGATACATAATATGTATACTTTTTATTTATTTATATAAGTTTTACACAATAATATAATTTTTAAAACAAAAAAATCATGTTTTAGTGTCTCCATAGTTTGAGAGCCATATATATATTTTTTTGGGCAATTGTCCTATGTAGGGGCTCATTTTTGCGGGATGAGATGGCGGTTTGATTGGCACCATCTTGGGGTGCATATGACTTTTGATCGCTTACTATTACACTTTTTGTGATGTAAGGTGACAAAAAATGGCTTGTTTGACAACGTTTTTATTTTTATGTTTACGGCGTTCATCTGAGGGGTTAGGTCATGTTATATTTTTATAGAGCAGGTCCTTACGGACGCTGCGATACATAATATGTATACCTTTTTTTATTTATTTTGGTTTTACACAATAATATCCTTTTTGAATGAAAAAAACATGTTTTAGTATCTCCATAGTCTGAGAGCCATATATTTTTCAGTTTTTAGGCAATTGTCTCAGGTTGGGTATCATTTTTGCGGGAGGAGGTGACGGTTAGATTGGCACTATTTGGGGGTCATATGACTTTTTGATCGCTTGCTATTACACTTTTTGTGATGTAAGGTGGCAAAAAATGGCTTTTGACAAAGTTTTTATTATTTTTTTTTACAGTGTTTACTTGAGGGGTTAGGTCATGTGATATTTTTATAGAGCAGATTCTTACGGACGTGTAGATACCAAATATGTCTACTTTTTAATTTTTTTTACATTTAACACTAAAAGCATTTTTGAAACAAAAAAATCATGTTTTAGTCTGAGAGGCATAGTTTTTTTATTTTTGGCCAATTGTTTTAGGTAGGGGCTTGTTTTTGCGGGATGAGATGGCGGTTTGATTGGTACTATTTTGGGAGGCAAACGCCTTTTTGATCGCTTTGTATTACACTTTTAGTGATGTAATGTGCCAAAAATGGCTTATTTACACCATTTTTGGGGTTTTTATTTTATGGCGTTCACCTGAGGAGTTCAGTCATGTGATATTTTTATAGAGCAGGTTTTTACGGACGCGGCGATACCTAATATGTGTAGTGTATTTTATTTTTTTAGTTTTTATTCAGTGTTATGTGTTTTTTCATTTTTACTTTTTTTCACTTTTTACATTTTTTTGACCCAGACCCACTTGGTTCTGAAAGATCCAGTGGATCTGGTGTCTGTATAATACAGTACAGTACACTATATAGTGCACTGTACTGTATTTTGTACTTTAGAAAGTCTGAATAGACCTTTAGCAGGTCTATTCAGACTTTCAGCACCATGGAGAGCAGGACGCTTCTGAAAGCGTCCTGTCTCCATGGCAACCATCACCCCTGCCATAACTGGGCAGGGGTGATGGATAGGAGGAGTGGAGCACCCTCCTCTTCGATCCCATCCTGTTGGGGGGCTGCAAAGGCACAGCAGCCCCCGATGGGAGAGGGAGGGAGCGCTCCCTCCTGTTAACACCTTCCATACCGCGGTCCGTACGGACCGCGGTACGAAGAGAGTTAAGCGGCTGGCATCTGCAGCACAGATGCCAGCCGTTTCTATCAGAGTGTCAGCAATGTGCTGACACTCTGATAGAACCACTAGACACCAGGGATAGATTACAGGGAGGCGGGCGGGGATCGCAATCGCGATCCCGCCCGCCGCACCGCCCGCCTCCCGCCCGCCTCGCGCCGCCCGCAACCACCCCCTGCACCCCGCAGCCACAGTATGATTGGGGGCTGCAGGGGGTTAAAAACTGTTTGGGGCATTAACTCTCTGATCCGCGGGGATCAGAGATGCATAAGCGCTGCAAACCGCAGGTCTGAATTGACCTGCGGTTTGCAGCGACTCATATATGGGGGTCACAGGACCCCCTGGGCATTGTAACAAGGTACCTGCTGAATGATTTCAGCAGGTACCTTGTTCCGATCACTGCCAGATGAGCAGCAGTGATCGGAACAACTCATGACGTACCGGTACGTCATGTGTCCTTAAGGACTCGGGAAACATGCCGTACCGGTACGTCATGTGTCCCAAAGGGGTTAAAGTAAAATAAATAAAAAAAAGTATACATATAAGGCCTCTTTCACACGGGCGTCATGTTTGACGCCCGGATAAGAGGCGGGTGCGTTGCGTAAATATGTGCATTTTTCCCGCGCGGGTGCAAACGTTTGCAACACGTTTTGCACGCGCGTGAGAAAAATCGCCATGTTTGGTACCCAACCCGAAGCCAGACTTCATCACTGAAGTCCGGTTTCGGGTCTACTGGAGAATTGATTATTTCCCCTTATAACATGGTTATAAGGGGAAATAATAGCATTCTTAATAAAGAATGCATTGGTAAATAAAGAGGAAGGGGTTAAAAATAATAAAAGTTAACTTACCTTAGCCACTTGATCGCGTAGTCGCGATCTGTCCTCTCTTTCCCTGCAGCATCTATGATCTGAAAGGACCTGTGATGACGTCACATCACATGGTCCAATCACATGGTCCATCACCATGGTAAGATGGACCATGTGATTGGACCATGTGATGTGACGTCATCACAGGTCCTTTCAGATCATAGATGCTGCAGGGAAAGAGAGGACAGATCGCGACTACGCGATCCAGTGGCTAAGGTAAGTTAACTTTTATTATTTTTAACCCCTTCCTCTTTATTTACCAATGCATTCTTTATTAAGAATGCTATTATTTCCCCTTATAACCATGTTATAAGGGGAAATAATAGAGACTGGGTCCCGTTGCTAAGCAACAATGCGGGAAAATCGCAACGCACCCGCACTTGGTTGCGGATGCTTGCGATTTTCCCGCAGCCCCATTAACTTCTATGGGGCCTGCGTTGCGTGAAAAACGCAGAATATAGAACATGCTGCGATTTTCACGCAACGCAGAAGTGATGCGTGAAAATCACCGCTCATGTGCACAGCCCCATAGAAATGAATGGGTCCGGATTCAGTGCGGGTGCAATGCGTCCTCCTCACGCATTGCACCCGCGCGGAAAACTCGCCCGTGTGAAAGGGGCCTTAGGGTTCGCCACATTCGTAAAAACCTGCTCTCTAAAAATATCCCAATATAGTGCCAATCAAACCGCCATCTCATCCCGCAAAAAATGAGTCCCTACATAAGCCCAAAAAATAAAAAATAAATATGGCTTTCAGAATGTGGAGACACTAAAAAATCATTTTTTTCAGAAATAATTTATTATGTAAAACTGAAACAAAACTTCCCCAAAAGTAGTCATATTTGGTATTGTCGCGTCCGTAAAAACCTGCTCTATAGAAATAGCACACGATCTAACCTGTCAGATCAACGATGTAAATAACAAAAAATAAAAATGGTCCCAAAAAAGCAATTTTTTTTCAAATTTTCCATTTTAATCCATTTTTCCAGTAACAAAACTAGGGTTAACAGCCAAACAAAACTAAAAGTTTATTGCCCTGATTCTGTAGTTTGCCGAAACACCCCATATGTGGTCGTAAACTGCTGTATGGCCAAACGGCAGGGCATAGAAGGAAGGGAACGCCATATGGTTTTTGGAAGGCGGATTTTGCTGAACTGGATTTTTGACACAATGTCCCATTTAAAGCCCCCTTGATGTTCCCCTAGAGTAGAAACTCCATAATAGTGACTCCATCTAAGAAAGTACACCCCTCAAAGTACAATAGTGACTCCATCTAAGAAAGTACACCCCTATTCAAAACTGATTTTACAAACGTTGTTAACCCTTTGGGTGTTCCACAAGAGTTATTGGCAAATGGAGATGAAATTTCAGATTTTCTATTTTTGTTACCTTGCCTCAAAAAAAGTGTAATATAGAGGAACCAAAAATCATATTTACCCTAAAATAGGGTATTGTTGCCTTTTTCTTGTGTGGATTTCACCCTTTCTAATGGAAGGGTGTGATCTGTGGAAAATCTGCATGAAATTGGCACCAAAAAAGCACCAAAAATGCGATAAATAGTGCGGATGTATCTATGGTTTTTGTGTGGTTTTGGTGCAGATTTCATATGGATTTTTTGTAGATCAATGCGCCGCCTGGACCAGTGACGCCATGAAGGAGCGCCCGGGGGCCGCAGCGCAGGTAAATACACTGCTGTGGAGTACTTACCATGGCAGCCAGGACTTCAGTAGCCTCCTGGCTGCCATGGTAACCGATCTGAGCCCCAGCTTACACTGGTGCCCCGATCGGAACTGCTGCTGCGCATGCGCAGAGCTAAACGTCGGATCCGGCGATGCGCCGAAACGAGGTTTAGCTTAATTCCGGATCTGGATTAATGCACTTTAATGGGCATTAAATCCGGACCCGGGTTACGGCATGTCTTCCGGATTTTCGGAGAGAGACAAATCCGCAGCATGTTACGGTTTTGTCAACGTCCAAAAAACTTTCACATACTGAACGGAAGACATCCTGATGCATTCTGAACGGATTGCTCTCCATTCAGAATGCATTAGGATAATCCTGATCAGTATTTTTCCGTCCTAGCCCCAAGGAGGGAATTTTAGGATGGAAAGCAAAAACGCAGATGTGAAAGGGGCCTTAGTGGTGTTTTTTTTTTTTGCATCTGCAGTTTTTATTTTTAAACAAAAACATTTTTATTACATAAACATTTTTATTACTGTAAAAACACTAGCTCCAGATGTCAGCTGAAGGTCTATGGGAAATATGAAATGCAGGACACACAAGCGTTTTTTTTTTTTTTGCTACTATAGTTTTTGTTCATTCAGCTTTGTTTATTAGGTTCAATAAGTTTCTTCTCTTCAAAAACACAGCATGCTGTAGCTCTTGGCATTTTTTTTTTGCAAATATTTTCATATCACCTTCTCTATGAGGGAAAACACCATGAAGAAAATGCTAGCGGTCAAATACACTGTTTGCAAAAAAATGCCCATAAAAAAAAAAAAAATGCACTTTAGGCCTCTTTCACACGACCATATGGTTTTGCGGTCCGCAAAAAATGGATCCGCAAAAAATGGATGACATCCGTGTGCATTCTGTTTTTTGCGGAACGGAACATCTGGCCCCTAATAGAACAGTACTATCCTTGTCCGTGATGCAGACAAGAATAGGACAAGTTCTATCTCTTAACGGAACGGAAAAACGGAAATACGGCAACAGAATGCATACAGAGTACTTTTTGTTGTTTTTGCGAACCCATTGAAATGAATGGTTCCATATATGTACCGTATATGGAACGCAAAAAAGGCCCGCACACTCGCAAAAAAAACATGTTCGTGTGAAAGAGGCCTAATCTAGGTTTTCTTTATGCAAAGATCCTTAGGATTCATTCACACGTCTGTGATGTCATCAGTGACAAGATGGTCAGTGGTTCATCTCTGCAGATGTCCGTGAAGAATCTGTTTGGTTCGTGTGTCCGTTTTTTGCTCCCCATGTGTCATCCGTATTCCATGAACTAGTTAATTTCCACAGCATCTTCTACCAATGGTCAGTGAAAACCAAGGACCAAACATGGATAGAATTTGTGTTGTGTCCATGGTTTTCATGGACCCATAGACTTTAATGTGGGTGAAGGATCCATAATCATGGAAAAAAATAGGACATGTTTCCGTGATGTCACCATGGACCATGGAAAACCACTGAATATATGAATACACTCCTCAGAATCAATGGGTACATGTGCTGTCCATCGAGACCATGGACAGAACACACCTGTGATTGACTGACATGTGATGGAGGCTTTAGGCAACCGTATCTATTTGTGATCCGCGAACCGCAGACCTGCAGAATACAGGTAGCGTCCGTGTGCGCGAACCAGGTAACAATAGGACATGTTCTATAATATGCGGAACAGACATACAGATGCAGACAGCACACCGATCTGCATGCGATCCACAGAAAATGTGCATTGAACACGAAAGAAAAATACAGTTGTGTGCATGAGGCTTAGGGCACATGCACAGGAACATATTTTCTTTCCGTGTCCCTTAGGTTGATAAGTAATCATTACATCCATGGACAACTGGATCATTAATATTGTTACAAATATGAGAATCCCAGGCAGCCGACTTGTTGACAGCTTTAATTATACCTGTGCCTTGTTGATTACTGCTAAGGATGAGCGAATTTCATATTTTGAAAATTCGTTTGCGGTTCGTGTTGTGGTATTTACTGAATTGCATTGGAATATATGAGAATAGCAATCTGATGATTGCATCTTATAGTTCCCTATGGGAACTATAAGAAAGTGGTAAAAAAAAAAAAAAAAAGTTTAAAAAATAAAAATTAAATAAAAAAAATATAAAAATTCAAATCACCCCCCTTTCCCCAAAATGAAAATAAAATAAATAAAAAAATAAAAAAATTACACATAATGGGTGTCGCAATGTGCAAAAACGCCCATACTATAATAATATTAAAAAATATTCACCATACGGTAAACATAAAAACGGAAAGAAAGCGTCCAAATGGCTAATTCGCCATTTTTGGATGCTTCATTTCCTAAAAAAAAATGAATAAAAAGTGATCAAAACATCATACGCACCCCATAATGGTATCAATTAAAAGTTCAGATTGCCCCGCAAAAAATGAGCCCCTGCACTGCTCCATACGCATAATTACAAAAAAGTTATAGGGGTCAAAACATGGCGACAAAAAAATAAAATAAAAAAACTCCCACTTTTAATTTTTTTTTTCACTATCAAAACGCAAGAAAAACTATACATATTAGGTATTGCCGGATTCGTACTGACCTGAAGAATAAAATTAACCAGTCAGTTTTATCGCAAATCGAACGTTGTAATTTAAAAACCCGTAAAACTGTGGTGAAATTGCTTTTTTTTTGCAATTTCACCCCATTTGGAATTTTTTTCCCGTTTCCCACTACATCACATGCAAAAATAAATGGTAGCGTTAAAAAGTACAACTTGTCCCGCAAAAAATAAGCCGTCATATGGCTATGTGAGCGGAAATATAAAAATGTTATGGCTTTTGGAAGGCAGGGAGCGCAAAACAAAAACGCAAAAATCCCAAAACCCCCGGTCCTTAAGGGGTTAATTACATAATCAAAATTGGGCTGGGCTTAAAATTTTCAATAGACTGTTCTGCAAAAACGGAACGGATACGGAAGACATATGCTACGGATGCCTTTCCGTATGCTTTCCGTTTTTTTTGCGGACCCATTGACTTGAATGGAGCCACTGAACTTGATTTGCGGACAATAAGGCCTAATTCACACGTCCGCAAAATGGATCCGCATCCCATCCGCAATTTTGCGGAAGGGTTGCAGACCTATTAATTTCATAGGGGCAGGAATGGATGTGGACAGCACACTATGTGATGTCCGCATCCATGTTTCCGCATCCGTGTTTCCATTTCCGCAAAAAAATAGAACATGTCCTATTCTTGTCCGCAATTGCGGACAAGAAAAGGCATTCTCAATATAGTGGCAGCAATGTGCGGTCCGCAAAATGCGGAATGCACATTGCAGCTGTCCGTGTTTTGCGGATCCGTGTTTCCGTGTTTCCGCAAAACACACTACGGACGTGTGAATTAGGCCTAATAGGACATGGTCTATATTTAAGCCTACATGCACACGGCAGTGGTTTTTTGCGGCCTCCGTTCCGTTTTTTTTTGCGGATCCGATGGTTTCCCATTCATTTCTATGGATCCGTTAAAAATGCGGATGCCTCTTCCATGGCCTGTCCGCGTCTGCTGTCCGCATTTCACGGCCGCAAAAAAAATATGGCATGTCCTATTCTTGTCCGCAAAAAACGGTTTGCGGACCCATACAAGTCAATGGGTCCGCAAAAAATGCGGATGACCAACGGAAGCCATCCGTTTGTCATCCGCATCCGTTTTTTTTGCGGATGGTTGCTTGGAAACCAGGGCACTTGTACAGGTACTTTAGGAACTGGTTCAAGCCTTCCGTTTTTTTTGCGGATCCGCAAAAAAAAAACGGAAGACACACGGAAGCACAACCTACAAAATTTGCGGACACAAGGAACGGATGTGGATGTGAAAAAAAAAGGGAGACGGATCCGCGATTTGCGGACAGCAAAAAACAACTGTCGTGTGCATGTAGCCTAAACGGAACAGGAAAAACGGAAAAACGGAAACGGAAGGCATACGGAGACACAGTATTTTTTGCAGACCCATTGAAGTGAATGGTTCAGTATACTGTCAGTATACTGAACTGAAAAACTGCCAGTATACGGTCCGCAAAATACTGTCGTGTGCAAGAGGCCTTTATTGTGACAATCAGTGGGATTATTAATAATTAATTTTACTTTGGTAACCAGCTAAATCATTAATAATAATGATGGCTACATCCACAATATTCAGAACTGTATGGCAGGTCAGCTGGATTGTTAATATCCTTCACAATTATCATCATCATCAGTATATCTAGAGCATTGGGATGTTTGATGGGACCCCCCTGGATTTGTCATGGGCAGACAGTTTGGGGGGGGGGGTCCCAGTAGACTGGGCACAGGATTGTGTTGGTGACAGCTGCAGGTATAAAGAAAGGAGCCACTGAGCAGCAGCTAATGGGATGGACACCAGGGTAACTAGCAGGCTGCGGAGGCGCTTCCTCTAAGGGGTTAACAGGGAAGGAGGAGGAGGAGTGCTGAGCGATGAGTAGCAGAGCTAGGATCGTACATGCTGTTTGGAGTTAGCTGGTGAATGGATGATGCTTTCTACAGGGGAGAGCAGTGACTGTGCTGGGGGCTAGTGGAGCAGGATACAAGGGGTTACTATCCTCCTGATCCCCCTCCCCTCCTCCTTCATTTGCAGAGCAGTCTGGCGCTGGCTATCAGCAGGGAAAGCTCTGATCTCCGGGACTTTCTATCTCCACCTTCTCCTCCTCCAGCAGCAGATCACAGCTGAGACAACGCTCATCCCCCAGCTCCAAATCCCCAGCTCCCCATGTCTTCTCCCTTCTGCCTCCCCGCCCCGTGTTTATCTGCCAGTGACTTCATCCCATTGGGCTGTGGAGCTGACACTCGTGCTCTCACCCCGTGCAATGACAGGATGAGGTTCCTGGGAGCTTGTCCCTCAGTTACCTTATAGCCCACCATCCTGGGGGAAATAGATGGCAATTTGAGATCAGCCGGCAAAGGAGGATGCACATGTACTGATAAGGCACCTGGAGGAGTCTTGTATGGATGAGGAGATCTTCAGAGCATGATCTGCACATATGGAGACCCCTAACACTAGGACCTGTTCCCTGCCTTTGGTCACTGACTAATGAATGGTACCCTTCATCTCTCTCTGTTGGGTCTGTGTATTCTCCAGGCTCTTGGAAGTAAAGGCTGAGTTCATTGCTGGGTACAGTGCACTCTGCCCATCCACTGCCTCCTGGATCATTCCTACTCTTCCTCAAGGTCTTCATGACTGCCTGGTCTCCACTGTGACATCTCTTCTGCTCTCCACTGTGACATCTCTTCTGCTCTCCACTGTGACATCTCTTCTGCTCTCCACTGTGACATCTCTTCTGCTCTCCACTGTGACATCTCTTCTGCTCTCCACTGTGACATCTCTTCTGCTCTTTTGATAAGGAGCTTCAGCTATTCCCTGATCATCCTGGGGGATCTGGTCCAGGCTGCAGCTGGCTTGCAATCTCAATTGTGGAGGTCTCTGTAAGGTCCTATTGGGTATATTTGGCTACCTGTAGAAGGTCATCACTTGCTCATGATGCCACTAAGTGCCCTTCCTGGCACCCGCTCTCTAAGCCCTGCTGCTCTATCCCGAAGCCTCTCCCGCCTTCGGGAATACCGAACTCGCTCCAGGATCATGCTGTCTCTTGGGGTCTCCCAGATGGTGCTCGGATGTCTCATTGTGGCTGTCAGCTTTGCAGCCCTGGCTCTTACTACCTCTGCCAGGGTAAGGCACTCGTGTCCATTCTGGGCAGGATTTTCGGTAAGTACTTTTTAACTATTATAATAGAAGACCGCCTTCACACAGTGTTTGGTCAGTGATTTCCATCAGTGATTGTGAGCCAAAACCAGGTGCAAGTTAGACAAAGATACGGTATTATGGATGGATTCGCTCCTGTTCTGTGTTTTTGACCTGTACCTGGTTTGGGCTCACAATCACTGATGAAAACCACTAGCCTAATCGTGAAGATCTCTCATTCATACACTACAGCATTTCCGATGGTATATTTCTGCAGCAAGGTGAACTGAATATCAGTTTAGAGGATGATAAACTTTTATTTTGCCGAGCTAAAGTTGGCTAAACCTCATTCAGTAGCATTTCCCAGAATTCATGTAAATGTTGCTACAATCCTTTCTCTAATAATACAATATTTGTAGCAATCTGGGTTCTTTATTGGGTTCCAGCAATTTATTAATGACCACTAATGGCAATAAAAAAAATGATTATGTGAACTGGTAGCCAATTGGAAAATATTGTCCATAGTCATTTGTACTAATAATATATATAATCATTGCTCAGTAACATCAAATCTCCACGCCGGTCTTACCCCATATGTGGCCAGCAACTGCAGGGTCATTTACTGGATTTGTATCACACTGGTCTAAACCATGGACCAAAATCCAGGACTACCGGCTGGAACTCCATGGCAACAATGCCCGGCTGGTGCTCTGTGCCAGAATTTCCAAGAATCATTGGCGGATGCCTACTGTGTCACCGTACTGTATAGCCATGCTGGTCCCTGGTTTCTATATGAGCAGACCTTTCTCTTCATGTCTGTGCTTCAGCTTTACTCTATGTGTGTTTTACTTTTAGTGTTGAAGTACATTTTGTTAGTAAAATTGTACTTTTGAGATACATTCCAATGCCATTTGATTCTGATTTAAACCACAGATAGATGCAAGAGTAATAGTCACTTGCAATGTCTGTAGCATAGATTCAATGTGGATCCTTATGGCGATGGAGGAGAACACATTAACATGTTAGATGTTAGTTCAGGAGTCAGGACCATTCCTTCTCCAACTAAAAAGTTACCTGAAATGAGTCCTCATGGTGCCATCTGTCAAAACTCTTCACTTTTTTAAACCGTTTCCTAAAGCAAAGGAGGCGTCCGCTCTAGTTATCTTGGCAGCCTGTGGGTTGTGACCCAGCTTTCCCAAAATCCTAAACTACTAATGTGCCTAACTATTCCGTGATACAATCCATATATCATATCCCTGAATAATGAAGTAGATGTTTTGTTCAGGGCATTTGGAAACTTGGAAATCCTGTAATGACAGAAAAGGACAAATGAAAGAGCAATATTTAGCCCTGTCCAGTTGGAACCTGCATAATGTATATAATGATGCCTTCATACTCGGCAGGTTTTGTTCCAGAAAATTTCTGCGACTGAAAATGAGTTCTATTTATCTGAATGGAGCTTGTAGAAATCCATGTGCTTCCCGCTAAATCCACCCCCATCAAGTGAATGGAACTGATTTTCAGTCTTAGAAATTTCATGTAACAAACCTGCACGATGTGAAGGCACCTTAAAAAAGGATTGTCTTAAGAGCCAACCTTTTTTAGACTGTCCCTGGCTCCCAATATGCCATTCACATGAATGTATTACATGGGCAGCTACTTTACATGTCACATACAGGAGGTCCCAAGTAAGGGAACCCCTCTGTGATGTCCATATGCCCTGATATGGATCGTCCCTTTAAGCCTCCCCCTTAAAGAGAAGACCTGGTGGTTAGTGAGACCAAATAATCTAGAAAATTAGGAAATATAAGTACAATAAATACTCCTAAATCTGCCCCATTTCCTGCTACATTGATGTGCATTGCTCTATGCCAGTATAAGAAATAGTGCATCAAACAATTGTCAGCAATGAAAGCTATACCTCCTCCCCCCACCATACACATGGACACTCAGCTGAGTATGCATGTGTTCTCAATAGAGAAAGGTGAGTAGGCTGCTGCCATGCATATCTATTGGTGGCCTTTAGACTTGAGAACAAAGGATTGGACATGTTTAAATCTATCTACCATTAAAAGGACATGTCTGTCAGAAAGCAATATTTTTTTTAACTCAATATACATTGTTTAGAATTTTTGGTGTTTTCATTTTGCCAGTACAAAACCATTGAAAATGAATACAAAATATTTCTACTTTTGCCTGTTTAGCAGTCAACACAAAAGATAAGACCTCCTATGTAGATAGGTAACCTATTGTTAGTTTACTGCTGCTGTGATAAGAGGATAATATCTGTTTTTAAAATGGTAGATTAGTAGAATCAGGATAACAGTATAGCAGCTCTATGGTTCTCTTGGTAGTTTTAGATGAAGATGTCCACACTTAGGGCTCATGCACACGATCATATGTATTTTGCGGTCCGCCAAATATGGATCCACAAAAAATATGGATGACGTCCGTGTGAATACCGTATTTTGTGGAATGGAACAGTACTATCCTTGTTCGTAATGTGGACAATAATAGGACATATTCTATATTTTTGTGAAACGGACATACGGAAACGGAATGCACACAGAGTAACTTCCGTTTTATTTTATTTTTGCTGACCCATTGAAATGAATGGTTTCGCATACAGTCTGCAAAAAAAATGGAATGGATACGAAAATAAAATAAGTTTGTGTGCATGAGCCCTTCTCAGTGTGTGATGCTCAACCTGCAGTCCTCCAGCTGTTGCACAACTAAAACTCCCAGCATGCCCTAGTAGCTGCAGGCTGTTCAGACATGCTGCTAGTTGTAGCTTTGCAACAGCTGGAGGGCCACAGGTTGGGCATCCCTGCTCTACCTGAGTCACTCATCCTCCTCCCCTCTCAGGCAGCGGTGAATGGTCTGACTAAGAAAGTCAAGCTAATAGTCCAAACAGAGAGTTAAAAAGCCAAGACAGGAAGTAGAAAATATGAAGTGAACAAAAAAATAAAAAAATGTTAGTATGTGAGAAAATAATTGATGGCAGTGTCTCTTTAAGCATTTATCAAAGTATCTCAACTCTGCTGCTTATCAGATTAAGGCCTCATGCACTTGACTGTATTTTATGTCCATGTCAGATGTGGATTTTTTTTGTGAATTGCACATTTATTTCTATGGCTCAGCGAAACAACCGGACAGCACTCAGATGTCACCCGTGTGTTGTCCGCATCTGTATGTCTATTCCACAAGTTATAGAATATGTCCTGTTCTTGTCCGTATTGGGGACAAGAATAGTCATTTCTAGTAATGGGAGTGAGAAAAATGCAGAAAGCACATGAAAGGTGTCCTTATTTTGAGGATCTGTGGTTTGCGGATCGCAATACGGACATGGCTGTGTGCATGAGGCCTAACGCTTAACATATCCATGATGAAAATTATACAGTATATAGTGAATTGTACGCTTTATTGTTCTCTGTGGGGAAGAATGTAGACACCAGAGTGTTGGCAGTATTCAGATTCACTTTATAGAGCGCATGGTACACCGACCATGGTGTTTCAGTATGTGCCATACGGGCATTACATTGTAAACCTTTCTGTGAATGTTAATAATAAGCACATTCTCTGTACAGAACTGTCACCACTATAGAAATGCTGGATTATAGATAATCCTAGTATACATGTCAATAGCCAATAAATGAAACCGGTTCTTTTATTGCAATTGTTTATTCTGTCTTTTTTCATTGCATTTGCATCCAATCATTCATTTACTGGGGCGGCCTGCCCACCCCTTCTTCTGCCTCTATGTACTATTGCATGAAGTTTTGTATCTGGAATCTTGGGGTGTCCATTTGTCAGAAACTGATATCTGTGCTAGCTAGGATCTGGCATAGATTTCAGGTTAAAATTTCCACAGATTTTTCTAGTGTAAATAATGTTAATTCTGTTGGGTCATGTAGGTCCCATTCTTCCCAACCCACACCCCATCCCTCCCATCCAAATGTTAACCAGGAAAAGGTTGCACATTTTTGTATATAAGGGGCCTTGCTCACAATTTGCAATTTATGCTTTCTTCTATATTGTAATTATAATGATCTTTGATGTTCCTCCAGTGTTTGCAGACAACAGAAATCAGGACTTGGCCCCATCTCGATACCTTTAAAGCTACTGTCTTCCATTGTGATATGAGAGTCAGTGTCTCTTGTCACAGTCATTCTGAAAATCACTAGTTTTGTGCTTTTTGGATTTCTGCTGTCCACGTGGCATCTCCATGTCTCTGCTCCACCTTATTACACTGCAGCATTTGGTCACCCCATAGATTGTGTTTGGTGACCCCATAGATTAGTCAATAGTCGCAAACCATGATTTCTTCTCTTCTTTTGGTGCGAGAAAGGGCCTGGCCCAATTCTAAGGTTTTTGTATGGTTCTACTATGACTTCTGTGTACACTCCTTTACTAATTGAACAAAACTTCTCATGAAGATTAACTTATCCCTTAGGTTTTCCTTTTCTGCATTCTGTCCACTGGTTCAACAATATTTCTGCCTAACATTACCTAGGACGGGGAGCTGAAGGTGGGGTCTACCTGTTCTGTTCTCTAAGGGTACTTTCACACTAGCGTTGGTGCGGATCCGTCTGTTTATTTGCACAGACGGATCCGCACCTCTAATGCAAACGTTTGTATCCGTTCAGAACGGATCCGTTTGCATTAGGTTTAAAGAAAAATGTCAAAGTCCAAAACGGATCCGTTTTGAATTACATTGAAAGTCAATGGGGAACGGATCCGTTTTCAAATGCACCATATTGTGACACTGACAACGGATCCGTCCCCATTGACTTACATTGTAAACAAAAACGGATCCGTTAGGCTCCGTCTCTTCAGACGGACACCAAAATGCTGCATGCTGCGTTTTGGTGTCCGCCTCCAAAACGGAATAGAGGCGGAACGGAGCCGAACTGATGCATTCTGAACGGATCCTTATCCATTCAGAATGCATTGGGGCTTAACTGATCCGTTTTGGACCGTTTGTGAGAGCCCTGAAACGGATCTCACAAACGGAATCCAAAACGCTAGTGTGAAAGTACCCTAACAGGTCATATTTTACAGATATTGTAAGTTTGGGTGATAAGATCCATGGTTGGGCTAGTTGTTGCAGCCATAATACACTTTTATGGAGCCGATCTAAGACTTCATGCAGAGTTGTGTGTATGGCAGCATACAGAATCCTTGGAGCCCTCAGTAGGCACTGTGGTGGTTAGTACAGCACTGTATTATGGTATTATTCTCCACTAGAGGGTTGTACAGAGCCACAGTATGGAGGTTGTACATGAGAACACAATATGTTCACTTACAGGAGCCCTTAGTTGTATACCTGTTTTTGATCTAGGGAATTTAATAAGGGACACATGAATACATATTTAGGGAGGAATTTATCATTTGCAGTTCTTTTTAATGTCATTTTTACTTTTAATTTTCTGGTGAAGCTCCAAATTTCACACATCATAAATGTGCCATAAACATGATCTACTTGCCAAAACAGCTCTACTTACCACTCTACTTTTCAATGTGACGTGGGGTACAGTAGATCACCAAAAAAATGCAAGATTTAGCTAAAAAGTTGCATGTAACAACACTAGCGACTTTTTCACGCCACAAATCTGACACAAGTCTTGATAAGAGTCTCCTATGGTATCTGGATTTGCTCCAGTGCTCCCATAAATGCATATATTCATTGTAAAGTACTGCAGAATATGCTAACAATTTCTAATTAACAGAGGTTTATGGACCAAGACCATATTTATATCACATAAAAAAAATATCACGGCAAGTTGTATCTTAAAAGGTAATGGCTTACAACTTGTATGAAAAAGTGTAAAATAATATGGTACAGGTAACAATGTGAAATAGGAGATTGTATGGAAATGTTCTTTGTTTTGCTGAAGCAGTGTAGACGACTGGGAACAGAAGTATCTCATTGATTAATAGTCACGAGTTTGCTTCTGGTTCATGATACAGACTTTTGCCAGTTTGCACAAATCTACAGCCCCCAGTTGCCTTCTTTCTTTTCTGTTACTGGTTTCACATCCAGTGCTACTTAATTTATGGAGAAAAGAAAATGAGCTGTGATTCTGTTTTTCCCCTGAGGGGACCTGCAGAGCAGCCGGCAAATCTGCCGCAGATGCTTCAAGGACAAGGGCATTTTACTTTTAGAAAAACAGTGAACCGAACCTTTCTCCAGCAGGTTGGGGAAATACAGATTGACCAAAAGCTTTTTGTGCACTCTGTTCACAAAGCCATCTGCAAAGGTGTCAGTTCTCAGTATGGCTTGTATGAGAGGAACTGCGCAGCTCTAACTAAGAACCACAAGTCTCTGCTTCAGACTTTTATTGGCTCATAATCCTAGTCATACTTGTTGCGACTTTATAGCTCGTGTAATTCTGTGGGTGAGAAATATATCCAGCCTTTCACAGAATATCCAGTAAGGAAAAAGAATTTTATGAAACGGCGAAGTACAAGATAGCGGTATTTATTGTATCTGGTCTGTTGTATGTTTTTCTATAGTCTTCTTTATTATAGAGACAGAGATCATACCTTGTGTTACCTAGATTTGTCTTTCGGTAACTAGCCATATCTGATAAATGAAAGAGACAACTGATCTGGTAACAGAAGCTATTTAAAATTAAGTTCCTTAAAGGGAGTCTGTCAGCTGGATTAAAGGGGTTGTCTGGGCTACAGGTATTGCTGACCTATCTTCAGGATAGGTCCTCAATATCAGATTGGTGGGGGTTCAACTCCCAGCACCCCTGCTGATCGGCTGTTGGAAGGGGCCATGGAGATCGTGTGAGCGCTCCATCTTCTTCAATATTTACCTGCACACCGTCTCTCTTGTAGTGGTGGTACAGTGTAATTACAGGTGTTCATCCCATTCAAGTAAACTGGAGAAGACGCTGCAATTACACTGCTCCGTTGCTACAATGGAGACATTGTACAGGTGAATATGTTAGAGGACGCAGCGCTCTCAAAAGTGCCACTGCCCTTTCAAACATCTGATCGCCAGGGTAGTGGGAGTCGAGTCTCTGCCGGTCTGATATTGATGACCAATCCTGAGGACAACACCTTTTAGAATTACTATCTGCAGTACTAATGAGCAGTATTGCAGATAAGAAGTCCCAATTGCCACTTTTTATTTTTATACTGTCTCTGTCCCACTGCTGTGCCCTGGCAAAGCAGCACTGGATTACATTGTCTGGACTGCTGAGCTCACGCACATAATGAAGAGGACGTCTGCGTTCAAGCACTGCAGTCCATACCATGTATTTCAACTGAGCTTTGAGAGCTCACAGCGATGTATTGGGGAGCAGTATCACATACTACTGGATGATAATAGTCATTAATCCAGCTGACAGATTCCCTTTAATATACAGTGAAACCATTCTGAACGACCACCTTTTTGAGAAGACTTCTTATCTAGACCAGATGTCTTGTGATAGATTTTCAGTTCCAGCATACTGGCCACCTTCTTTGAGAATATCATCCCTGAACTTTTAGGCTGTCGCCTCAAAGAATTGTTATTCTTAATCAAAATTGTTAATTTTAGTTGCAGCTGATGGAGAAAAGTGTGGTTTTAGGACACTTATTGAAATGAATGTGTAAGCATATATCTCATGATTATGCTACGTAATTCACCAGAGCAGGAGTCACATTCTGCTATATGCTTTTCAGTCTTTGGAGACAACGTAGACTCCAGAGCTACCATTCTTCTTTGGATTTTCTCTTATCCCCCATGCTTGAATCCTACTTCCTGGTTTGGCATATGTCCTCTAGCCCATCATGCCTTAGAGCAGTGAGATGTATCCTGACATCAGTAAGTCATCTGACACTAACCACACTCCTTGAGTGGTTGTTAAAGGAATAAAAGAAGTGATGTCCACTTGATTGTCCTACATTACAAGGCTCCAATGCAGGATGTAACCTACAGCAACCGAATATCAAAACAGATTTGCCACAGGGTGCAATAGTTAGCTAATAACTTTAGAATTAGGCAGTTTTGATAAATGGTGGTATTTGGGGAAAGCTATATAACAACGATATCTGTTGGGCAGAAAGTATTTACGGTATATTAGAGGCACAGCCACTTTAATGTATTTTATGTTAATAACTTGAATTTGGAATTTATATTTTAACCTTAGTTTGAATTCTAATCATTGCAAAAATAGTCTAGAGAACCCCTTATTTAAAAAAATAAAAATTTCAGCCAGTGCACGGAGATATAAATTTTTCAGGGATTATTGAGAATAATTACCATACAGCTGGATCTGTATTCACAGGCCAGTACCTGATGTACTTTACTAGTAGACTTTTCTACTACTGATCAATTAATAAGAGAATAGAACTGGGGAACAGAGAAAGTTTTGATTTACTGATAGTTAAATTGAATGTTAGTGGAATAAAACTCAAATATTGCCATGTCAATGGCAGATATTTATAAGCGTTTTTTTTTCATTATTATGTACTGTATTTACCTCTGTCAGGTTTCTAACCATTTTTTGCGTTAGCAGCCATATTAACTGTGTATATGAGCCTATGAACAGAAACACTTGTAGGAATGTTACTATCCACGTGCTTTTATAATAAAATTCTTTTTGTGCTACATTTGTGCGGTTCTAAACTATCAAACGTGAATATGACCTTTGATGAGTACATATTGTACCATGTACAATAATGACCACATTTTTATATTTGAGATTAGTGTTCTGTACATGTAGTGAATGTAACGACTTTGTGAGATACCAAGTTCCAGGACAGTACATTGGAAACTATAACCAAATCTTCTGATTTCATCAGATTTCTCTCAAAACATTCTTGCTGTGCATCTCAGCTCCGAGAAGCCAATTAAAAACCATCTGTCATTGTTTTTGAGTCATAATCTATGTGAGTCTATAAGGTGATCTCCGAAAAGTATAGGTAATTGATTTTGTATGTCCTGGGAAATTTTAATTAGGCATGAATGAGTCTAAAGAATTTTCTTATTACTGGAGGAGTCTAAATGGTGCGGCTTGAATACTAAGGCTCGGGCTACTTGGAGACTTTGGTTGCTATAACCAAATATTACTGTGTAGCACTGCTTTAATCATAATAAATAACACGGGTGAAAGTTGCCTCTACCCAACAATTCACCGGTCGTGGCAACGGCAACTTGGTAGCCAGTGATCTACGGCCAAAGTCGCTGTAGCCCCAGCCTTATTCAGTGAGGGCTGGATATGAACTAGGTCCCTACTGACTACATAAGGAGATTTGTAACAGGGCCCCTAGTGGTTTCTGTTGAATGCACTGTGAAAGTAACATAGAAACCATTGGGATAATTTTTCTAACTGGTGTAAAGTAGAACTGGCTTAGTTGCCCATAGCAACCAATAAGATTCCACCTTTTTATTTTTGACAGCTCCTTTGGAAAATAAAACTTGGAATCTGATTGGTTGCTATGGGCAACTAAGCCAGTTCTACTTTACACCAGTTTGATAAATGACCCCATATAACCTTTACATTTATTTTAATATGATAAGATTATACAGTATGCTCAGTTCAGCAATGCTTGGATACTTTCAGTCATACACTGCTTTACATATTGAAGTATTACAAAATTATTTCATAATGAATTATATACATTATTAAATTATTTTTCTAATTTTAAAGATTTTTTTATTGTTTTTCAATGTAGAAGTTGCAACCATCAATCAGTCTCATATTATTCAAGCAGGAGAATCAACCAGTTTGCACAAGTTTTACATTGCAGCACATTTATATATTTAATTCAAAATCTAACAGTAGTACAAAACCAGAACATAAATAATAATTAAATGAAAACACAGTGTGAGTGCGTCTAAAAATGTGAACAAAAACAAAAGGTGTCCAAGTGATTGACAGCAATTTCCAAAGACAGAGTGTCCTAACGGTCAGGATCTAGCGAGTGGTCAGCATTAGAGGACGACAAAAGATTATTCCCGCTAGTGATGGCTTAGCTAGGTCACATACAAGCGACTTGACATCCATGCCATCCATATAGAGTGGACATGGAGGACTGCTGTGTGAAAAACATTTTCTCATACATACAGGTGGAATTCACCAGAGCAACCACCTCGGTTAACATTGGCGTTTGGGGGCTTTTCCAATGTCGGGAGATTTAGTTACCGTAAGTATATGAGTTGTCACTATTCTATACGGACGAGCTATGCTGACGATATCGATGAAGAGAAGTGCCTTCTCTGGTGTTATTTCTAGTCTGTGGGAGGTAAATTCAGCTATGAACACTTTAGTAAAGTTCCACATCGGGGAAATCTTAGGACAGGGCCACAGTATGTGAAGGAGAGATTCCCTACCTCTACATCCCCTCCAGGACTAATTTTAGATATCGCTTCCTGGTGTGCTACACAGCCGAAAACAGTGGCAATAGTACGAAACGCAATATGCCATTAGTCAAATGAGAAAGACTTTTGCAGGTCGGTTTCCCACTTCACCAAAAGAGACGGCTTGTCCCATCCTTTTCCCTGGACGAGGAGATTATAGAAGAGAGAACCCCCCCCCCCTCTAGGTGATCCCTCACGTAGGTATCTTAGGGCTACTTTAGGAATGTGTAGTGAGGTTCCCTTATTTCTCCCCAGCAAGGATCTAATCTGCAGGAACTTATAAAATTCCCTATGGGGAACCTGGTAGGTCTCATGTATGTAGGAGAAGGACAACATATTGTCTGGACCCGTCATATCCTGGGCTGTTTTAATGCCCTGGGTAGTCCAGGTCTGGAGATCTAGTCCCGGGACATGGTTTGTCAATCAAGCTGTAGATATGGTCATATGCTACTCTGTTTAATGAGAACTCCCCGCATGTATGCCTTATGACATTTCCATGAAGTAAAGCGCTGAACCTCTGGGTGTAACTCATAGTAAAAAATACCTTTAGGGAAGTCTCCACTTCCCCGCTAACAGAGGGCATGAATAGGAGGTAAGTATTGAGTCTTCACACATAATCCGAAATTCTGGAGGGGGATTCAGATAATGTCAACAGTATTGGAGCATGGTCTGACCACTGGATAGAACCAATTTCCACAGCGGAGGTCCTCCCTATAAGGGATCTGCTCACCCAAAACATGTGTATGCGAGAGTAGGTTTTATGGACCCCAGAGTAGAAGGTGTAATTCTTTTCATTAACATGCAGGAGACGCCATATGTCATGCAGATCATGGGCCCACGCCAATTTCACCACCAAGATCCTGTGGGACGAAGGGCCTGCAGTAGAGTCTAGGGAGGCGTTACAGATGGCATTAAAGTCACCACAGATAACCACGTTGCCCTTCTGCACTCTTTGCAGTTTACACAGCAGGTGCCGAAGTAAGCGTTCCGTGGGCGAGTTAGGCGCATAGACATTCACAAAGGTATATTCAGTATTATTGATGTACAATTATGTATCTGCTATGTGGATCAATCCAGGTTTGGTATATCAGGACTGCCAATGATGCTTTGAAGGTGATAAGCACTCCTCTCTTTTTCTTAGGGAAGGATGAATGAATGATGAGTAGTGTTGGGCGCGAATATTCGAATCTCAAATTTTTATTGCGAATATCTCCACTTAGAGAATTCAAGAATATTTAGAATATAGTGCTATATATTCGTATTTTTAAATATTCTAGATTTTTTTTTCATCTAAACCCATGATCCCTCCCTGCTTCTTGCTTGTGGGCCAATGAGAAGGCTGCAATGTCTTTGTCTGAGCTTAGCAACATCCCTAGCAACCAATAGGAAAGTTGCCTACCCCTTACTATATAAGAACCTCCCCAGCAGCCATTTTCTGCAGTTTGTTTTCAGTTCTGAGAGACAGCAGTGTCATTGCTGTGCTCTGTGCTTTACTGTGACACATTACATTAGATAGTTAGCTTATATATATAATACAGATAGTTAGTGGGAGATAGTCAGTGTAGGTTAGATTGTGATATAGTGTAGCTGTAACACCCTGTTCCAGTGCAGGGTGTTAGGTAGTGTGATAGGTTCTGCTGTCCATACGTACATGCTACAGTCAAGTTCACAACAATACTTAGTGCACCAATCGCTAATATGTAGTCAGACCTGCTAAAATGTGAAGTTGCATGTATTGCTCAAAAATATGCGCATTATTAATTACCGATTTGTGCAATTGCAAATATATCACAGCACTCTATCTTGATATAAAGCTATTCTAATGTTTCCCCGTGTCAACCATTTTCTCCAGTTTTGGGAAACTTCTAGCAGCTTGAAAAATGTAGCAATAGTGACCCACGTCTGTATTGCGAACGCATTGCGCGAATATAACATTGCCGATTTTTGAAATCAAGAAAATAATTTATGACAAATATTCGCAAAATATCGCAAATCTGAATATTGCCCCTGCTGCTCATCACTAATGATAAGATGGTAATCCCTATGGTGGAGCTTGGGTGGGTTGGAGGATGAGATATGTGTCTTCTGCAAACAAGCAATATCATAGTTTTGGGTTTCAGTTCCCGCCACATTACAGACTGCTTAAAAGGGCTATTCAGTCCCCTCACATTTAAAGAGAGACACTTAAGTACCATCTTTAGTTACAAAAGAGAGATATGATTATGAGCTGGCACAAGTTCTCACAGTGTGAGGGGGCTGTCTAGCTGCATCAGCAGGTATGGAATGGTAAGGACACTGATTTGCACAAGTATCAAGAAGCAAAGGTAAATCAAAGAGAATAAATGTGGAGCAAACCACTATAAAACAATAGCGGTACCCAGACCGTGAACTTGCACATAGGTCCATAGGTACCTGTCAAACTGGGGGTGAAAACAGAAGGCATACAAAGCTATCTCAAGACGGATTCCGCTGTCTCCCTTGCCCATAACATAAAACGGCAGAAAAAAGGTAAAAAAAAGGTGTAAGAAAAACTTATTTCAGGATATGGGCACCACATGCCATTCCACATCCATTCTCGCGGGGGACGTGCTCTTGGTCGTTGGAGGGTCTTCTATAGGGATGCGCCATTTGGTCAGGAGGGCCTTGCCTTCTTCCACCGAGGAAGCTGCATGGAAAGATCCTTTCCTGTTGATGAGTATTTTGGTGGGGAATCCCCAACGGTATGGTATAGCATGTTGTCTCAGTATAGTTGTGAGTGGAGCAAGGCATCTGCAGGCCTGCAAGGTAGCAGCTGATAAATCTGTAAAAAGCTTCAAGGAGACATAGGGCTCAGGTAGCGGCCCTTGTTTACGTGCAATTTCCATAAGCTTCTCCTTAACATAATAGAAGGAGTATCTGGCCAAAACGTCCTACTAGGCAATGAGTCCAGGAGATTGGGTGGTTAAAGAACCCTGTGTGCTTGATCTATGCCGAGTTCGTAGTCATCACAAGTAGGGAGTAGTACCTTAGTAAACTGTTGTAGGTATGCCCGAAGTTCCGAGCCCGGAGTTGTCTCTGGGATGTTGCGGAATTTAATGTTGTTTCTGCGGTTACGGTCCTCGTACTCAATTTCAAATTTTCGTAATCAATTTTTCCTGCAGTGTGTCCACTCTGTCATCCAGCGCGTTGTGGGAATCCACCAGCTCGTTGTGTGCCCCAGCGAAAGACTCCATTTTGGATTCTACATGGAAGACTTTGTTCCCTAGATCATCAAGCACGGAGTGCGGTGGCAGCAAAAGTTTGGAAAAGTCCTTATGTAGGGAAGAATGCAGGGCCAGCAGCATGTTCTTCAGTGTATTTTCAGAGGCCGGCTTATCTGAGGTTTGGAACTTAGAGAAAATATCAGTGTCCTCTGCAGGGGTAATAGGGAGTGATGAGGCAATACCCTAGTCTGCAGCGTTCATGCACTGTAACTGCTTCTGTGGGCTAGCTAATGCTGAGTCCTGGTCCCTATGGGAGTGGAGGTATGGCCGCCCTTCCCTCCAGGCGCCGAGGGGGGTCGAGCCCTGTGTAAGGCTGCATATCTGTGACCTGTATTATCATGTCCCTCGGTCCTGGATGAGACAGGCGAGTCCCAATCGCCATTCAGGGAGAATTGTTGGGCAGCGGAGGAGATCGGGGCTGAGGCCACATCAGGGTTTACTGATGCAACTGGTGGATCTGCTGGGGCATCTCTAAGCGCCCACGATCTCTCAGCGGTGCCATCTTTGCTCACCTCCTCTTTGTAGAAAAAGTGATCCAGAGGCATCGAGCCTTTAGTTTTCGGTGGCATTTTCTTACCCATCTGTTTCACTGCCATATCCGAACAGGTAAACGTTCTGTAAGTCACCCGTGAAGTCGCTTGGCAAAATAAAGGAGCTGTGGGTTCCGAAGCTCACATACTAAGCGGCCATCTTAGGTGCCGACCAAGCCATTATTACATTATTTTTCATCCATCAGAATCTAATTCTTCTATCTCCCATTCTCATTGTTAACCTTGTAGTCTTGCTTAAAAGGTGTCATAGAGTACACAGGTGCATACCACATGGCATTCAGTATGCTTGCTATGGTACATGTGGACAAGTGGATCCCAGATTTTGTTGCCCCTCTTCCTCTTCCCTATAGACAGTGTGAGTCTTCATATGGCTCTCCTTCTACACAGATGCCTCAACATTCATACACTAGGGCAAATTTCTCAGAGAGCTAAATATTCGTTCACTAGATGCTTGGGTAGGAATCAGAGTACCTAGTGGAAGCCTGCCTACCTATAAACAGCATACCCTTCGGCATCATCTGACTGGGGGTTTCTTGCGCCCACCACAGTAAATTATTCTTGGTGCCCAATTCTCATATCATCAATAAAGTCTAATAGGGTTTGAATCAAAGAAATAGACTCTAGTAGCAAGTGATTAGCTTTAAATTGTATTTTTCTTCTGGATCTGTGAGGACCACTATTTCCTCAGAGGCTTAGCTCACCACAGGATCCTCTGGTACTCTGGTGGGCTAGTCCAACCCTGCAGTTGTGCACATTACTCTTGTTGGACTTATGTACATGACAGGAGCATACCTAGAGTTGAATGGGCTTCTACACAAGTTCCCAGCAATGAGGAAAAGGTACTGGGCGTTCAAAGTCCACAAGCTTTTATTTCATTTAGTCCTTTATTTCAATAATTTTTATGCACTAGGGCAAATCTAAAAATGTGGCTACCCTGTGAATGAACCCTGCTGAACACTATATCATGGTAAGCAACCAGGGGTTCCCAGAATACAGAAAACATAATGGAACCCAAAGTGCTGTCGGACCCCTCTACACATATAGATGTAGGTAACCTCTTGTCTCTCTAGACTGATCTCCTTTGTAGCTTGGGTTAAGGATTGAGACTTTTTGAAATGTCACTTCACTGTGTATTCTGTCTCCGTCATTTAGCTTGTTTATCTAACTGGAAACATTACTGTGATGTGAATTTCTCTACCTTCCAGTGATGTGCTGCATATAAATGACACCTGATGCCTGCTGTAGGCAAGTGAAGTGGAAATCATTTTTCTAAATCCCCACTGTTTAGTAGATATCAGACTCGCTGGTGCTTAACCATTTGGTAGTGACATTTAGACCATTGTCTACCATCTGGCTAGTACTGGGTGGCATCAGAAGTGGAGCTAGACAATTAACCACGATAACATATTTAGATTGTAATCCTATAATAATGAGATTCCTAATGAACCAGATCGTCCATCAGAAGACTTGAGCCTTAGATAATTATCTCTGTTTTCAGTTGTTCCATTACCTTTTTAAATAACTGCTCCACTTCTAAACCATTGAGACATAGATTTCGGGATATTGAGCAGTTTAAAGCTGAGATTTCAATCTCTTATAAGCTCCTTTTAAATAGGCAGTGACATCTTCTTGTATTGGTCCTGAAATAGTACAGCATGAGTCCACCACTGGGAATACTTTCTTCAATGTATGAGCTGCATCCACTATACTGAGTTCATGCTGTGCTCCACTGGGTCTTTTCATACTTCTTACATTGTCATAAGAGTAAAATCGTATATCTATATTTTTATACTAAGTATTTTAACTCTATATGACATGTGGTATGGTGAGGAGCAACATTTAAAGGATGCCCTTGTATCTGGTGTACACTTTTACCCAAGGAATGATTGTTTCCTGTAATAGTTTGAAGTTAGGTAAGGTTTTGGAAAGGAATTCATATCAATATTGTGAATGCTACTTCTCTCCTGTGGCTCTTCTTTTCCCACTGATCTTTAGGGCAGAGAAGCATGCGCATATTACGCTCTCTTGTCTCGCTGCATGGGATGGGCTCCATAGGAGTCTATGGGCTTGTCTCCTGCATCCTCAGCAGTAAGAAAAGAGAGCAAGATATGGGCACACTTCTCTCAACTTGTTCTAGACATCAGCAGGGGTCTCAGCTCCCAGACCCCCACTGATCTAAACTTTTCATATGTCTCTGACATGAACAGTTAGTGACCCTTTAAGTATATCAATAACAAATAACACCAAGTAGCTCCACTAAGCTTCTTTCTAATCTTTACCTTATCCTGACAATCAGTCTTCACAGATCATTTTGTTCCTTATGTATCATCAGAATATTGAAGTTACCTCCACTCATTTTGATGCATTAATTTAAATAGTTGGTTGCTTAAAAATGCACTCCTACAAAAAAAATGTATTCTCTGGTCCATTAGAAAGGTACATGATGTAACTTGTAGTGAAGGTAGTTTTCTTACCAGTGACTGTATTTGTGAGTCATAACCTCCCTTCTGATCCTTAGCTGTGTTATATTATCAGCACTCTAAACTCCAACTGACACAGGACAGGAAGTCAGTTACTTCTCTATTCATTCCTATGAGACTGACGTTGAGGCCCCCATAGAAATACATAGAGAAATTGGCTTGCTGTCTACCCATAAGATGCTCTGTTATTTGGACAGTCACAGTGTTGTCCACATGACACAGCTGAGGATCGGAAGGGAGGTTATAACTCACAAAGATATTCACTGCTAAGAAGATTAACTTCACTACAGTTTACATCATGTACCTTTTTAACAGGTCGAAGAATAAGACTTTTTTGGGAGTGCTTCTTTAAGGTGGCCAGACACCTTAAGTAACTGTCAGCTGACTTCCCCATATACCCACATGCTTGGTTCAGCTGAGAATGCATGTGATCTCAATAAGAGAGGATTTAGCCACTGGCAACCTCTTCTGACAATGGCTTCTCTTCTGTGAGCACAAAGCAATAGAAATGTTGAAATTTAGCATGTCCGATCTTTCTTTTCAATGACATCATCTGTCAGAGAAGTGATTGCACACCCCCACACAAAAAGATAATTTTGCATGTCACACTGAAATTGCTATGTTTGGGACTTTAGGCGACATGCACTCGGTACATACTACTTGTTGATGTTTGTGCAGAAAGTTTGCAGCATAACACAGCACCAGCTAAGTAGTTGAAATTTTAAAAATTTTCCACGCATACATTGACCTGTGGTGCAAGTTTTGAAATTTAAATCATGACAATTGTTTATGAGGATTTTCAATGCAGACCACTCTTTGCAATGTAAAGGTTTAAATTGGGGTCAAATTCATTCCATCATTCATGACAAAAAAATCTGCATGTAACAAGTGGTTTTGGTGCGGATTCAGTGCAGAAACGCAGCAAAATCCACATGAAAATCTGCCTAACTTCCACTGTTGTATACATGTACCCTTAGGGGGACATTTACTACGTGATTTACACCACAATAGTGGCGTAAAATCTGCCACTCCCCTTCCCCCCCTTCACACCATCTTTCAGAAGTGTTGAGAAAAGAGGGCATGATGAGGGTGGGACGTTGTAGCAGGTATGCCACATTTATCTTTATTCACGCCAGTTTTCTGGTCTGAATAAAGGCAGAAATCTATGGCAGCTAGGAGGTATCCATAGATTTTAGACTTTCGCACAGCAAGCGGTAGTGTAACACCCCAGAGGTGCATTACCACCTTTTACCCCCCCCCCCCCACACACACACACTATCTCCTATGGTTGATTTAACGTCATCATGTGTATTTATTTCCAGGTCCTGCACATTGTGTTTTTGTATTTCTGATTTTGTGACTGTTAACATGGAATGTACCTGGTTCACCAGCAGATGGCGGCTTCAATGGCAGAGCTACCTTGCCTAGAATAGAACGCTCTTTTCAATTCTAGCCCTCTCTAGAGAGGGAGGAGTTTTAGTTAGTGTGGGTCAGTCTAAAGTACTCCCTCCGAGGGAAGGGTTTGTGCAAGCCAGCTGGACATGGAGGCCACAGCAGAAAGCTTCAGAAGCCAGGAGGAGAAGTTCCCTGGATAAAGATAAAGACAGAGTCAGACTACCAAGTACAGCAGAAGCAAAGGAAAAGTTTCTATTTAATTCTGATATCACAGCAGAGCCAAAGAGTAACAGATGTAGCAGAGCTGAGTATGTTTGCCTGCCAGAACTTATGCCAAAGCCTGCTGGTAACCACAATAAAATTGGAAGATTGTTCCCTGATGAAAGTGTATTCAAGTAAAGATGTTCTCAACTTCAACACAAGTCTGGACTCAATTTATTTTTATCACCCCCTTTTCATTGCTGTGGAGCCAGCGCCTGGTATTCTGACTCCGATTGTTGTGATAGCGACCTATCCCTTGTAAGACCTGTATGCTTGGCCTGTATAAGCAGATATGATCACTGTGGACAATCCTCATCAGATAGCTGAACTCACCAATACCATGTTGCTTTATTCTGTACATCAGATAAAAGGGTACAGCAGAATGAATGGATCTCAGTATTATGTGGTCAAGAGATGATACTTTCTTTAGCGTACCATGAAGAATACATGTGGCCTGTTGCTGCATCCATGACACAGGAAGTGCTGTACTCCAGAAGAAGGGTGGAGCATTGTAAAGGAAATGAGTCATAGATCTCAGGGAAAGGAACATGAAAAACAAGTGCATTACCAAAAAAGGTTATAACTAACCATAGAAATATCCATAGGAAATAGTTCAAAAGAATAAACTATATACATTCCGATCTACATTAATGTAAATATTAACTGTATAACAGCATACCTGGGGTCCAGGATATCCAGGTAGGAGCACTGTGACACATGCACAGCCACATCTAAAGGGACGTTATGGGCTACCCTTACACCACTCTGGCACCTGGGTACCACCAACACCATCTACTTAAGAGGACTCTGTCCCTTGTTGCGTCAATGCAATTAGCATCACGACAAAACAAGCACTCTTTCCTAGCTCTTAGAGGGCCCTGGGGGGAGGCGGCCTGCGGCAGTAGGATGTACCAAATCTATGATTGATATGTGCCTCCGTGGCACATCCTCCAGCGATGCAAAGAAAATGCCACTCTTGATAAATGTTCCTTTTAGTGTTTAGCAGTACTGCCTTGCATTTGACCTCTACAACTGCATTATTTGTATGGTCTCTGATTTCCCTTTAGGTGTTGTTGATGCTAAATGTATAAAACAGTATTGGACTTTGCAGTATGTATCTTGACATTCTCCTATACTGAGTGCTCAATGATTTCACAGCAGTTATATTGCCAAGATTTATACTACCATAGTTGCCAGCTGTCCTGAATTTCCAGTGACTGTCCCTGATTTTTAGGCAAATTCAGTTGTCCTGGGCCAAAATTGGATGGAGCTAATGTAAACCTTGACCATGAGTGGGAGGACTTAGGGACGGGTCTTAGATGCCCCAAATTTACCAATTAAGATATTGGTAAGTATGACACTGCAATGACTAAAATATTAAGAGGGCAACCTCTAGGAGCCTCAGTCAGTTTTATAAAGTCGTAAGGCAAAACCATGTAATTTAGATTCCACCATTCCATACTTTTGACTTCACTGGACATTGCATGAGGATATGGTGATAGCAGGGAACTGAAGAAATGATGTACTGTAGAAAAAAAAAATTCATTAATTGCCGATATTGGATGAGGTTTATGAAAATGTCTAAAAAACAAAAAGTGTCTGTCTATACCGACCAATCATGGCACAGCAAAGGAGACAGTTTTCATTTTCCCCAAGTCTCCTAGGTACATTAGGGTAGATTTTTCAAAACTGGTGCAAAGAAAAAGTCGAGTGGTTGTCCATGGCAACCAATCGGATTCTAACTCTCATCTTTTAGAGGCTTTTTGGAAAAACAAAACAGCAACCTGATTGGTTGCCATAGGCAGGTACACCTCTTTTCCGTTTTCCAGTTTTAATTAATTGCTTCCACTGTACTCCAACTGCTTCAGCTTCTGCCTGTATTTCAGTGCGGTTAGTGCGTATAAGTCGGCACTCTGGTGTTTTTTTATTTATTTTTTACTGTGGTGCTAGCGTCTAGAAGAGGCACTCCACATTCATATGAAGGAAACACCAACACTCGCTGTACAGATAATGTATTGTGCGCTTTATTGCCACATTATCTTAATCATGTGACGAGTTCCAGCTCTATGATCCTTCCTCAGACATGTGTGAGGAAGGCTAATGGAGCTGAAACGCGTCACATGATTAAGATAATGTGGCAATAAAGAGCACTACGTGTCTGAGCAAGGCTCATGGAGCCAAAACGCGTCATATGATTACAATAGAGTGTGCTCTTTATTGCCACATTATCATCTATACAGTGAGTGCTGGTCTTTTCCTAACAGGGCCGGCGCCACCCATAAGCGAGGTACGCCACCGCGTAGACCGCCCTCTTGCTGGGGGCGCCGCTCTGGAGTCTGGCCGCTCTGACTCTCCTCCCCTCCTGCGCACGCTTTACTAATCTACCTTATTGCTCTGCTGCTCCGGACAGAAACACAACAGGCAGTGCGGGCGGCGCTCACTCCTCCGGGTCCTCCCACTAGGCGGCGCAGGCGCGTGACGTCAGTTAGGGAGGGAGAGTATGTACTGACAACCTGACCTGACCGAGTAAGGTAGATGGACGGTAGTAGACTAGTTACTGAAGGTCCTGACCCAGTGACCGTGGCCCCATGTTGTAAGTGGACGCACCCCAGACCCCACGTGTACATCGCAGGCTGCGCTTGTGCGGCATACGGACAGCAGCCTGTTATGTAAACATGCAAAGTACATGCATGTACACTAACCTGGCTGTATTCCAGTACACTGTATGGCTGATCCATGATAGTTCCCTCTTGTTCTCTGCATGGGAAAAGCTTTTTGGTGGCAGCGCTGCTACTGAAGGGAAAAAGAGGTGGGTGGGTGCAGGATTTCATTCCACATAAGATGCCGGCCCTGCTTCTCCATGTGACTGCCATGCCAAGGGTGTGCAGGTACCAGCTTAAGTTACCCTATTTATTTATAAAAGCCTAATGGTTCCTCCTCAGATCCCTTCTCCATTAAAAAGTGTGTCAACATCAGATCCCAACCCCCCATAACAGTGTGTCGGCAGCAGATTCCCCCATAACAGTGTGTCAGCAGCAGATCCCCCCATAACAGTGTGTCAGCAGCAGACCCCCAATAACAGTGTGTCAGCAGCAGACCCCCATAACAGTGTGTCAGCAGCAGATCCCCCTATAACAGTGTGTCAGCAGCAGGTCTCCCCGAAAAGAGTGCGTCACCATAAGTCTCCCCCTGTCACATTCCGGAGGACTGGGGCTATACCCCATCTTCTAGAATTATTTAGTGATTTACTTGTGTACTGTACTAACTTAGGGCTTCTGGCGCCGTTTATGGTGGTCTTTTCCTTCCACATTTTATTTCACTTACTTGCTGTAGCCTAGTCTACTCAAAACCATCATTGGCAGCCGACCCCCTATTGTAAATTTTACCACTTACTGTTCCCCTGTAGGCGCCCTGCTTGTAGGTCTATTGACCCTCTTCGGTGTTATCCCGAGAAGTGCTTATATGACAAACACTCTATTTTTGCTTAAAACCTGTGTTTTTATTTTTTGCACTTTTCCTGATTTAATATGCCCGCAGCCCACCACCCACCTCTGCAAACCGCTGCTGCCTGCAAGCCAGAGCCAGGACCCTCCTGCTTCAGACTCTCTGCCAGCTTTGGTGAATCTGATACCCTGATTAAAAAAAAAGGGGCGGGTCAAAGGGTGTGGTCAATAGGTGGAGTCAAGGGGGCATCAAAATTAGCTTTTGCCTAGGGTGGCAAAAATCCTTGCACCGGTCCTGTTTCCTAATATGTATTTCAGTGCGGTCAGAGCAAAGTATTTCTTTGATAATGACACATGGAGGTCTAAATAAACGAAATATTATAAAGATGCCATTTAATACCTACATTGTGCTTGATGAAATGACATCAATGTGAACATTCTTACACTTTTTTTTTTCTAGAACTAAATATCACACATTTGCCTTGTAGGTCAGTATGCCCATGGAGAGGAAAATGCCTCTTCAAAAGTCACTTACATATTCCCATGTAATTACGGCTGCATTTCATACTCATTTGTAAAGTCTCAGGATGGTAATGACTAGATGTTTTCCGCACAGTTTATCAAACTGCAGTGGCAGGTCTGTTAATGCGTCTCAGTTTGGTCAGTTGCCTCTGGCAATTCATCACTTTGTAATATTATAGGCAATCAAAATGATCTGACTGCTTCTCGCACACATATACACTTGGGGGTTTTCTTCATAGAATACAGAAGAGAATGTTATAAGGTAGGATCACTGGCTGTATTTAATCATATTGTTTGTGTAATATATATATATATATAATGAAATTCATACATACATATATAATGTAAAAGTCTGCTAGGTTACGACTATGTGGTGCGGCCATACTGCGGTCGAGTACCTTGCAGCCCCAACTGCTCCAAATAACCTCACTGTTTAGTTGGTCTGTACTGATGATGGCTACGCGGCCGCAGCAAACCTGCACACCCATTGATAATGTAGACTGACTAAATTGTGCAGTCCTAATTAATTAATTGGGGCTCATTGCGGCGACTATAGCTTGACCGCATCATGCCTGTGCCGGGTAGTCGTACCCATAGTCTGGCAGCCGCTACTTACAGATCCAGTATTAACAGACACAGGGCTTGTACTCCTTTCAGACAATTTCAGCATACAGTAGCATTAGATTATTATATCTCATGTAGTAGGTGCCGTAGTCCCTATCCAATATTTATCTAATATATCTTATATCTGTATTGGATAGGGACCATCACCACTTCCTGAAGTGTTATCCATCCCTAATCTTGAGCGCCAGTCATCCTTTCCTCTAGACCAGGGATGCCCAACCTGTTGCTCTTCAGCTGTTGCGAAACTACAACTCCCAGTATGCCTGGACAGGCCTACTGACCTGCTCAGTGGTAGACAGCAGCCACTGTGTTTAGGACTTACACATTAGGCTCTTTGCACAAGATGTCGGCACCAATACCACAGCCAACGCACAACCTTGGTGAATTTGAATTTTTCTCTGTAAGTAGCTTGAGTTGATCCTAATATCCAGTTCTACTATATTAATTATCTGTAATACATTGAATTATTATCTCACTGTACTAAGAAAATCAATGTCAAAAGACAGTTTCTGCATAAGATTCTGATCGAACAGCATAACTCATCAATTGTGAAATTCCTTCATTCTTCTTTCATTCATCATTCTTTTTTAAAGGGGTTGTCCCACAAAAAAGATTCAGTAGTTTTCAAACCAGCCCCTGGATCTGAATACTTTTGTAATTACATGTAAATAAAAAATAAAATGTTAGTATTGTCACTGAGATATTCAATAAAATGTGTAGCGCCACCTTCTGTTGTTTTTTTTCTTATTTCTGTGTCCAGCTCACTCAGAGGGACTCACATGCTCAGTTCCATCCTTCAACTTCCTCCTGAGCTGTGATAAAGAGCTGCAGCAGAAAAGACACTTCCCCTGAGCTGCAGCAGAAAGTACACGTCCCTGATCTGCCAGCTTAATATAAATCTAGCAGAGCAACAAGATCAATGAATTGGGAAATGATATTGCACTAGATGTCTGGCATATTGTAAGTAGTATCGTAGAGAAAAAAATATCTATATATGTGAAATATATATATATATATATATATATCACAAAGGGGCACCAGTTCCTATTAAATCAAGTATCATATATCAATATCAGTGTGTGGATATAACCCAGATATCGGTAAATAACTAGATAAAAGGTGATCACAGGTGATTAGAGCGACAGGACCAGAAGCTTACATGGACATCATCCTTAATAGTGTGTAAGATATCAGTCAAATATTAAATAAAATAACTGAGACCAATTTATTTAATATTTGACTGATATCTTACACACTATTAAGGATGATGTCCATGTAAGCTTATGGTCCTGTCGCTCTAATCACCTGTGATCACCTTTTATCTAGTTATTTACCGATATCTGGGTTATATCCACACATTGATATTGATATATCATACTTGATTTAATAGGAACTGGCGCCCCTTTGTGGTTTATATATATATATATATATATATATATATATATTTCACATATATAGATATTTTTTTCTCTCCACGATACTACTATCACATCTGTCTAGAAGCATCTAGATAGAATATTACCACTGGCAGCCTCTCCTATTCTGTCCTTTTCCTGTTCCACCCATCTGGTAGTTGTCCTCCCCTTTGGCGCCCTGCGAGTTTTGTCCCTTACCCTCTTTTTAGAAGGCTTGGTGACTAACCCTCTCTTTTACTTTTTTCTGTCCCTGACTTATCTTGTAAGCAGCCATTTTCATGGGTTTGTTAATACAGAAATGGCTTTTTTTTTTATGGCAACTCTGCGATACTGGCATTTTTATTCCAGTACATGCTGATGCCAAGTTGTTTCGGAGAAGTTTGGATATCAGTAGGAGTTGTCTTGTTGGTTTTTCTATGCATACTGACAAATTTCACTGGCCTATGTGTAGCCAGAAACTTTACTAGTCTACCTGACCACAGCATGGTATTAAATGGATTATCCAACTATTTGTAACTGATTATTAATCCTCTGGTGGTTGTCTGACACTAGGGAGCCCCGCTGATCAACTGTTTGAGAAAGCATGGCGGCCCTGTGGCCATTTTCTTGCTTACACTAGGCCAGTGACATCACGATCATTGGTCTTGTGGTTTAGGTGCAGCTCAGCCCAGTTCACTTGACTCTTTTTATATTCGTTTTCTCATTTATAAAGATGAAGTACTGTTGCTCACAGATCCTTTTCTTGTGCTTCATTAACCAGCAAAGTCAGTGCAGCCTGGATAAAATGCACGATGGTTCCTCAAGAGCTAAAAGACTCACATGAACACTAAATACAACGAAACCAGGTCTTGGTGTGGATACATATATATCAATGTCATCTCAATCTGCATATATCAACATGCATGTATTCTATTATCACCTGAAACTTTAAAGGTTAAACTGTGTGGTTTCAGTTATTAATATGGTTACCACAGAATCTGGACAATTCTGGGATGATAAATAGTTTTACCTGACCCGTTTTCCTAAATTAATGAATAGTGTTTTCCAGGATCACTCATGCAAATTCATCCTTGGGTATATAAACCTATGAGCCCAGCTGGCACCCTAGAGTGCTGGAATTATCCCTGTGATGAAGGATACAGTAAGTATCTTTAGCTCTCTTTAGTGTCAGGTTCTGCTGTTCTATATCAGGGGACCTAACATTTTCCACGAGTATGTATCACCACATCTGGCAGGCTAAGTCTATGGAATTGTGATGTTTACTCTAAAACTTTACCAAGTAATCCATAACATTAATCTAGATGAGTAAATCCCATCAATATTCATTGTTCAGCACATTGGGAAGAATAGGCACACAAATTTTGAACTAGTGATGCATCCATACTTCTTTAATCAATGGGCAATTTTTGAGAACAGAAAGACATTGGGTTAACCCACAGAACTTGTTGCATCATACAGAAGAAATCAGATCCATTTAATTGTTTGGGACATAAGAAAACCTTAAGTATAAATTAGGCCTTAGTTTGCCAAGTGGCTTCCAAAATTTCCTTCCTTGCATTCCTTCTTGTTGTATAATGTTACTTTTGCAACAAGGCCATTAATCATGCAACTCAAGCTCCTTAATGCTGAAAGTCCATACTGTTGGAACTTGAAAACATATCCCTTTGAATGTGTTTATAATATTTTCAGGCGAGGAGTGATGTACTAAAATTAAGATGGTATGGCATTCTTCTGCTCTTTAAAGGAATTTTCCTGTAGTACAATATTGATTATACTCCCGGAAAACTGGTGACTTATGTGATGACCTTAGGACAGGTCATCAATATAAGATTGTTGGGGGTCCAACTCCCGCCCGGGACTCCCACCAATCATCTGATTGAAGAGGTACCAGAGCACTGGGGCCTTCTCACAGCATACCAAGCACAGTGTCTTACATTGTATAGTGGCTGTGCTTGGTATTGAAACCCAGGCCCATTCTTTTGAATGGAACTGAGCTGCACATAGGCCATGTGACCAATGAATGTGGTGTCACTGGCCAAGTAAGAGACTGCAATGGTCACCGGAGTGCTGTGGCTCCTTCAAACAGCTAATCGTTGATGGGAGCTGGACCCCACTGATCTGATATTGATGATCTATCCTTTTGGTAGGTCAGCCATATTGAACATCCACGAAAACCCTTGTAAAATTATACCTTTACCCATTTATGCTAGCATTACTTATAGCACATGCTCATCCTAACTAGGACTGTCTTAAAGCTGAAAAAAAAGAAGACATGGGAGGACTTCAGTAACATCTAAAGTCTATCTACATGAGAAATGATATTGCTATATCTCCTGATATGATCTTCATTGAATGTTCTTCTGTGCCTCTACTATGCTCCGTTTCAGATTCCCTATTTTGAGAGGAGCAGTGGACTTTCAGCCGGACACTGCCTACATGACTCCACAAATCCATCTAATATAGCTGTGGTTTCTGTATTAATCCTTTCCTAGGAAAAATCCTATGAATCCTTTGTGCTTTTTTTTTATTTTAATGTTGGATTTGGAGAAACATACATTATGTAAATGCAGGCACTGTTCCTATTATTCTTCATTGTAACAGAGTCATTGATGTATATATAAATGTGTGCTATGTAATTGTCTGTAATATATGGCTAGAATACAGTTATGTACAGTATATGGAGCAGAGACACACATAAAAGGCTAACATTTCAAGATATAAAGATAAGTGTGTGCCCTGCATAGAAAATTGGAACATAGCAGATGTAACCTATAATGAAATTATTGGTGTATGCATGTTCTAATCATGTTACACCTATCTTCTCTAATACTGAATTGGTACAGGCTTTTTTCCTTTCATTTACCATATATTACAACTTTACCAAAAGCCTTCAAAGTGATAAATTCATGTCAGAGTATAGTATAATAGCATTCTACAATGCTAGTAATTCCTGCTTTTACTCAAACTTTATGTTGAACCATACCTAGTACCAAGCCTAATGCATAAATATCTTGTCAAGACCAATCAAGTCCAAGTGTGTGACACATAAGAGTATAGATATCTCTATATTATGGGGAAATATTTCTAAGATGTAAGACAGCTTTCGAGCTGTCTTGCATTTAGACCTTTTTCTACACCTGAAACAGGCATAGAAAATGATGAATGACACGGGCCTGCTGTCCTCTTCGTCGCCAATGCCACCACCACAGTTTTACACCTGGCATGAGTGGGGAAAAGTCACAGATGGCGGCGCAACTAACCGTTGCACTGCCATCTGCGCCTGAAATACACCTAATATAGGTGTATTTCAGTAAAATAAATGACCCCCTATATGTTTGGTGGAATGTCTATCATTTATGGACATCTATAGATGTGCCTTTCTGTGCCTATATTGCTTGCCTAGTATTGTACCATGAAATACAGCAAGGAAGTTTATAATACAGATCATACAAGAAAAATAAACAGCATGGAAGAAAAAACTAAATTGTTGCACCAAAGTAATTCTATCTGTCTCATGTTTTCAGTCAAGAGGCTTTGATGTATCGCTCCCAAAGATGCCTTTACCATTAAGTATGTAGCCCGTAAATCATTGTCTCTGTCACTTCACACAAATGCTGTTTAGTTTTATTTCAAATCAATGTTGAGCCATTTATCAATATGTGACCTTTCTTGTCCATATCTACTTCCCTATTGACTTTTACATTACCTAACTGCAGAGGACTAGAGGGAAAACAAGCGAATGTATTGGACACATTATAAAAGCATATCAGCATGCAGCTCTATATTCCATGTCATAAATAATGCAACTGGTCCACTTTAAAATTAATATATATTAGAAAATACCTGAAAATCCTATGAGAGCTTTAATATATAATCATGCATGCTGGCAGAACTTGGAAAAATGAGACGGCAACTCAACATCAGCATATCCATCTTCTAGCCATAGTAATATCCCTGTATATGATAAACAGGCAGCGTTTCGACTTATCACAAACCTCTTTCAAACCATGGCTTGTAAAAGGCCTGTGATAAGGCGAAACATTGACAGTTTTGTTGTATACAAAATGGGATTATAATATTACTGAAAGATAATTATGTTTTATGTTTTGGTTCTTACTTAAGGTGGGTAGGACCAATGCATTGTGATGTTCACTTCTGTGGCATTCAACATCAATGTAAAGGGACCAGTGGTGCTGTCTTTAAGAACATGGAAGAATATGTACCCTATGTCTGTGTTTAATTATAATGAATAAAATACTCTTTTATATAATAGGAAGTATGTAAAATGTGAGCAAGAGATCAAAAAATATAACAGACAATGTATAGCAGATAACGTGACCAGTGTATGAAGACTTTGCAGTTATATTGACCCATGGTGCCTGAGGAATATGGACATTGCTATAAATTAGCATATTATGATAATAACGGGTTAGTATGGCAGTGTTGAGCTCTCCATGTGCTTCAGACAGCTGTCAGCCAACATCTATGTCTCCTCATCCTCCATAAACATACACTTGGCTGATTATACATCTGTTTTCAGTGGCAAGGGCAGAAAAAGCTATTCTGCTGGGAACAAAAGGATTGTGCATGTTAAATTCCAACTGCCTGATTTTTCTTTCCCCAACATCTGCCATCAGGAGAAAGTCAGAACACTTCCATACACATGTGGACGCAGCTGAGCATTTATGTTTTCTGAATGGGGAGAACAATGGGGACTACTGGTAGAAACCTCTGGCAGTGAGTGAGGGACCCACTGTGCCAACCAACCGGTTTGACTTTGGGCTAGACCTAAGGGTGTTGTCCTCGCAGTCCCTTGGTTTTCACCCTTTACCTCTATACAGGTATCTGGTCTTTGTTACACTGGTACTAGAGGCTTCTACCTCTAGTACCGGTGTGGTTGGCTGCTGACCCATATTAGAGACCCTGGTGCATGGTACCGAGGAAATAGGCAGCATGGAAAGAGTTCCTGTGAATCTGTGAAACAGTCCAAGGGTCAGGGCAGGCAGCACAATATCAGTATGGTGAACAGGTCATGTCAGGCGGCAGAGGGTCAGGATCCAAGAAATGTGCAGAAGTCAGTACACAGGCAGACAAATGAATTATATCTCTTTACAAACTCCAGCAAGCTAGAGAGACCTAGCAAGATCTGTAGAGACCAATTGCTCGTAGATAACAATTACAATGATCACTGTACATAAGCTAATAGACAAAAACATAAATGTGATAAATGTCTCTCACTATAACCATAATGTAGATATATTGTGTCATGTATTCTAATTCTATTCAGACCCAAAATCGATCCAAATTGCATTTTTCCTGAGCAGCCATGGATGATAATCTGGTTTTTATCTCCTTCTCACTCTCTTTCCTCTCTTTTCTGAGAATTCTCCTGAATCGATTCACCTAAAATTCTATTCAATATAATCAATTTGGTCATCTCTAATGACCTCTTTAACTTTTTTTTATATTCCATTATTTTAATGTATCAAGTCCTATGCAGTAGTCCCAACATGAGGATGTAATTAAATGAATCCATTTAATAAATGACCCATTTTTTTCCCCAGAAGGTCACAGATACTGTACATCTACCGTATTTTGTTGTGAGAGATTTATTATTAGAGGTTAGGTAGGCAATAAGAGGGTTTTGGGAAATAGAAAGATATGAACGCCCATAGAAAAGGTTATGGAACTAAGTAATCATGCATTTTCTCAAACTATAACAATGTAAAAGCTTTTATGATGCTCAACCGGGGCACTTATCTGCTAAGCAGCATACATATGGTATGGTGCACATACAGTTGGAATAACAAATAAAGTAAAGCATATGATCTTGGAGTGTTTGTCTTTTTGAGTAGAAAATAATTCATTTGTACTATGGAGAATATTTTACACTTTTATAAACAAAAGCTATCTGCTGTTCTTTGACAAAACTATTATTTATGTAATGGATTCTCTATGTGGAACTATGTTTTAGGCTGTATTTGTATAAAGAAGCAATTAGCAAATCAATTTTTATGAAGTTACTATAATTATTCTAAACTGGTAGATAATAACTATTATGACCAAGGTTATCTGATTGTTTTTATACACACAGGTTTTTTATTAACAGTGCTTATGTAATTATTATGCATTGCTTCTGTTATGTTGAAAAATGTTACAAATAGTGATAAGCGTAGAGAGCTTCAGCTGCTACATCTAAAGTTGCTCTGTTCAAAACTTCTGATTAATGCTGTAAGGAGATCCGTCTTCATACAGCATTAAGATATATGGGCTCCGATGAGCCGAAGTCAGTTATTTGCGAAGCCGCGCAAGACTTTGTTGAATAACTTCGGTAGTTTATTTCTAAAGTGGAAAATCACTTTAAAACGTTGAACTGAACTTGGCCTCAGTTCCGAGGTACCAGTCAGAAACCAAAGCCGAATTTTTAAAGTAGTTTTCCACTTTAAAAATCAACTACCGAAGTTATTCAACGAAGTCTTGCGTGAGTTCGCAAATAACTAACTTCGGCTCATCGGAGCCCATATGTTTTAATGCTGTATGGAGATGGATCTCCGTACAGCATTAGGCTACATGCACACGACAGTTGTATTTTGCTGTCCGCAAATCAGGATCCGCAAAAAAAACTGATGGTACATCAGTTTTTTGGGAGGATTCCTTTGTTTTCACAGATCCCTTGTAATAAATGCCTATCCTCTTCCGCAAATGAGAAAAAAGTAGGACATGCACTACTTTTTTTGCTAAAGGGAAACAGGGACAACAGACGCGGAACACAAAAGGATGAACAGTCAGCATTTTTTTGCTGCCCAATGAAATGAATGGGTTCCTGTCCTATCCGCAAAAAAAAAACTGAAATGAAAGCCGAGAAAAACAACTGTCGTGTTCATGTAGCCTTAGGCTAGGTTCACACAGGTGAAAACCCATGTTCAGGAGCTTCTTTGGGGCGTATTGTCACACGTATTGTGATTGACACCAGAGTGGTCAATCACACGAACGCGCGTACGACGCACGTTTCCTATTTCCAAAAACGCGCTGTATCAAATACGCTATAGTGTGAACCTAGCGTTAATCTGAAGTTTTGAATGAAGCGACTTCGGCTGTAGCATCCAAAGCTCGTGTCGCTCATCACTAGTTACAATATACCAGTCAGTTTTGCCCAGCACTGTGTAAATATGGTGCAGCTTAAGTCTATGCAACTGTTCGAGATATTAATAAAGTTGTTATGGTGTGGACACAGGATAATGTGCATTGATAAGTGTATGACGCAAAAGCACAACTGGTTACCCGTGTCTTTTCAGCAGATACAAAGGAAAGATAAAATAATGGTGCAGTTTGATAATACATATAGTTGACCTTTTGGCCACTTTGTGTTTTTCAAAAATGCTTTTACCATTTATTTTTGGTTGTACCTACATTGTATCAGGAGACATTTAAAACAAATCAAAGCCTCCTCCCCACACTCAAAAATTCTCGCACACACATACCGATCCTGCATTTTTGTAGCACTGTATGAAATTAAATGTTTCCAAATAATGAAAGTTCTTGGTGCAACAATCAAATCAAGTCTATGGGGAGATTCATTAAGCTTCTATGCTAGAAAAGTAGCAAATTTTGGTGCAAGTCTTGGTTTACGACAAAGATTGCTACTTCTTAGCTTTTCCTGACATTGTTTTTACTTTTCCAAAAAAGTGGGAGGGCATGGGCAGGAGGTGGTGAGCCATAAGGGAAACCTCAACTGCCTAACTCATTCAACAACATGTCCTCTGGAAAACAGGTGCACATTACATTAGAAGTCTACTTGCTTCACCCCAAAAAGCCAGATATTATAGGCCACTCCCAAATCCAGCAAAGCCACTCCTCTGACTCCACTAAGCCCCACCCCTCGTTGTCAGCAAAACAAAAATAAAAGTACTGGGAGACCTGAAAGTGAGCTATATGGGGGCCCAGAGTGCTTTTCTCACCCTTAGTCAGTCACAGAGTGATGTGTCCACTGGTTCTAGTGACTGACAGGGTGAGAGAAGTCTCAGTTAGTCAGTTTGTCTCTGCAGCTCACATTCACAGTGCAATACTGCAGTCTGAGTACGGAGCCACTGAAAAGTAGGACACCCCATCATCTGTCCAGGCCCTGTGCCTGTGCCGGACTGTCCGACCTAAAGCTGGACGTCTGGCCACCCTAGCTGCAGTAAATTTCAGCTCTGGCACATGGGTGACATTTTTCGCACCAGCGCAGTACATAGTGCTAGTCTAAATAAATCTGCCCCTATATGCAGTGCAAACCTTACGAGACTCTGGTGAAATAAAGGAAATTCTTGAGAAAGGCTTGTTTTGAACTAAAATGTTGCTTGGGGAATAAAGGCTCTTTACTTGAGTGCAGCCTTCCTTAATCCCGTGGCAAGGATATTGCTGTTAATAGCTTCAATTATGATTATGAAAGATAAATTACATCTAGTTTAATGTATGTATAGTAAACGTCTAATGTGACTCTCCATCCCCTTATGGCCATTTTTTGTTAGCAAATATAAAAATACTTTGTGTATCTATGTGTAGCAGAGTACACATTCTGCATGGCTTCCTGATTACGTTCTGATAAAAATCAATTTTGCTTATTTTAGCATGATTTATTTAAGATGCATGGTCATTTATATGTAAATTTGCAGTATTAGCTAATTACATGGAAATTAGATCTATCAACATATTTAGAGCATTCACAAAAATCCTTGCTTTATCCCTTGAGTCTGATACCATAGACACTGCAAGTCTTAAATTACCATCACTTTTCTTTCTGTCTCCTAGTAGCAACCTAACCTCTGAACACTGATGCATGATAAATGCTTGTTAAGAATGTACCTTGGGAACTGGACACCATGTGCAAGTGGTTTGTTATCAGATCAATTAGACAAATAGGAAATGTATTTGATTTTATCTCATAGTCAACATCTCAAGCAAAGTCATTTTATGGATTCACCCATGCAGGACCCCACAGTCTTTTTAGAGATGCAGAATATATAATAATGTAATGTTTATCTATCTATCTATCTATGTTCTTTTCTTTCTCAATTCTATCTACAGTATCTATTTACCATCTGTCTAATATCAAAAATATTCTAGTAAAATCATTGTCCGCTAACTATTAGAAAAAGTGTTGGATATAGTAAATAAAAACAGCATTACCCAATCAGAATCAAGTTTCAGATCCTGAAATGTGCTTGAATATTAAACTCCTACACTATAAAAATCAACAGGGAGGTTAACAAGTGGCTCAAGAACTGGTGTAGGAAGGAGGGGTTCGGGTTCCTGGAGAACTGGGCCAACTTCTCTGTTGGCTACAGGCTCTATCGTAGGGACGGGCTGCACCTCAATGGGGAAGGGGCAGCTGTGTTGGGGAGAAAGATGGCTAGAAGGTTGGAGGAGTGTTTAAACTAGGGACTGGGGGGGAGGGTAATTCCGTTATAGGAGGGGAAGATAGTGCAGATAGAGACCGGGGGCAAGGTAGTGGGACTGGGGGAGGAATGGAAGAGGGGACTAGAACAGCTCAGAATGAAAGATGTAGGGTAAAAAATACACATAAACCTCTCAAATGTATGTATACTAATGCCAGAAGCCTGACTAACAAGACTGGTGAACTGGAATTAGTGATGTGTGAGGAAGACTATGACATAGTGGGAATAACTGAGACATGGCTGGATGATAGCTATGACTGGGCAGTTAATATAAAAGGTTACAATCTGTTTAGAAAGGATCATCAAAACCGGAGAGGTGGAGGGGTCTGCCCCTATGTAAAGTCGTGTCTAAATCCCGTAATTCGAGAATACATCTCTGAGGGACATGAACATGTGGAGTCACTGTGGGTAGAAATACATGGAGCATAAAACAATAATAAAATACTAATAGGAGTGTATTATAAACCACCAAATATACCAGAGTCCACAGAAAATCTATTACTAAACGATATAGACGAGGCGGCAAATCATAATGAAGTCGTTATCATGGGGGACTTTAACTACCCAGATATAGACTGGGAAACTGAAAGCTGTACATCGCATAAAGGAAACAGGTTCTTGGCAATAGACAATTTCCTTTCCCAACTGGTTCAGGACCCCACTAGAGGGACGGCCATACTGGTCTTAGTATTAACCAATAGACCTGATAGAACAACAGATGTGCAGGTTGGGGGACACCTGGGAAATAGTGACCATAAAGTTATAACCTTCCAATTATCCTTCAAACGAGAGTTTCTAAAGGAAGGAACAAAAATACCAAACTTCAAAAAAGCAAAATTTAGCCAACTAAGCAAGGCCATAGGCCTAACTAACTGGGACAAAGTCCTCAAAAATAAAAATACAACCATAAAATGGGAGATTTTTAAAAGCATTGTAACATCTAATTGTGAGAGGTACATACCTTATAGGAATAAAAGGCTAAGGAACAATAAGAAACCAATGTGGATAAATGGAACCGTAAAGAAGGCAATAAATGACAAAAAGAAAGCATATAAATCACTAAAACAGGAGGGGAGTCAGGAAGCACTGATAAACTATAAGAAAAAGAATAGAATATGTAAAAAACGAATAAAATTTGCCAAACTAGAGACCGAGAGATTAATTGCCAAAGAGAGTAAAACTAACCCTAAAATGTTCTTCAATTACATAAATAGTAAAGTCGGCCCTCTACATAGCAATGAGGGGGGTGTTGCAGAGAGCGACGAGGATAAAGCAAAACTATTAAATATTTTGTTCTCCACTATATTCACTGAGGAAAAAAAACAGATGAAATGTAGAATGTAAAAGTAAATCCCCCATTAAAAGTGCCCTGTCTGACCCAGGAAGAAGTACAACAGCGACTTAAAAAGATTAAAATAGACAAATCGCCAGGACCAGATGGCATACACCCCCGTATCCTAAGGGAATTAAGTGATGTCCTAGCCAGACCATTATTTCTGATATTTACAGACTCTATAATAACAGGGAATGTTCCACAGGATTGGCGCATAGCAAATGTGGTGCCAATATTCAAAAAGGGTCCAAAAAGAGAGCCTGGAAATTATGGAAATTATAGGCCGGTAAGTTTAACATCTACTATTGTTGGTAAACTGTTTGAAGGGTTTCTAAGAGATGCTATTTTGGAGTATCTCAATGAAAATATGCAAATAACGCCATATCAGCATGGCTTCATGAGGAATCGGTCATGCCAAAAGAATTTTAATCAGCTTCTATGAGGAGGTAAGTTCTAGACTTGACAGCGGCGAATCAATGGATGTCGTATATCTGGACTTCTCCAAAGCATTTGACACCGTACCTCATAAAAGCTTAGTATATAAAATGAGGATGCTCGGACTGGGAGAAAATGTCTGTATGTGGGTAAGTAACTGGCTGAGTGACAGAAAACAGAGGGTGGTTATTAACGGTAGATACTCAGATTGGGTAACTGTCACTAGTGGGGTACCTCAGGGGTCAGTATTGGGCCCTATTCTCTTCAATATATTTATTAATGATGTTGTAGAAGGCCTGCACGGTAAAATATCTATTTTTGCAGATGACACTAAACTGTGTAAAGTAATTAACACTGAAGAGGACAGTTTTCTGCTACAGAGGGATCTGGATAGATTGGAGGCTTGGGCAGAAAAATGGCAGATGAGGTTTAACACTGACAAATGGAAAGTTATTCACATGGGAAGGAATAATGCAAGTCACCCGTACATATTAAATGGTAAAACACTCGGTAACACTGACATGGAAAAGGATCTAGGAATTTTAATAAACAAAAGCAAATTAAGCTGCAAAAACCAGTGTCAGGCAGCTACTGCCAAGGCCAATAAGATAATTGGTTGCATCAAAAGGGGCATAGACGCCCGTGATGAGATCATAGTCCTACCACTTTACAAATCACTAGTCAGACCACACATGGAGTACAGTGTACAGTTCTGGGCTCCTGTGAGCAAGACAGACATTGCAGAGCTGGAGAGGGTTCAGAGGAGGGCAACTAAAGTAATAACTGGAATGAGGGATCTACAGTACCCTGAAAGGTTATCAAAATTAGGGTTATTCACTTTAGAAAAAAGACGAATGAGGGAGATCTAATAACTATGTATAAATATATCAGGGGTCAGTACAGAGATCTATCCCATCATCTATTTATCCCCAGGACTGTGACTGTGACAAGGGGACATCCTCTGCGTCTGGAGGAAAGAAGGTTTGTACACAAACATAGAAAAGGATTCTTCACTGTAAGAGCAGTGAGACTATGGAACTCTCTGCCTGAGGAGGTGGTGATGGTGAGTACAATAAAGGAATTCAAGAGGGGACTGGATTTATTTCTGGAGTGTAATAATATTACAGGCTACAGCTACTAGAGAGGGGTCGTTGATCCAGAGAGTTATTCTGATTGCCTGATTGGAGTCGGGAAGGAATTTTTTTCCCCTTGAGTGGGAAAATTGGCTTCTGCCTCACAGGTTTTTTTTTGCCTTCCTCTGGATCAACTTGTAGGAAACAGGCCGAACTGGATGGACAAATGTCTTTTTTCGGTCTTATATACAATGTTACTATGTTACTAACACATTCAGTCCTCGGTGGCTTGCATAGTGTGAAAACTAGTCACTTCATGTAGATAACATTTTCATCACTTTCTTGATCTTACAGTAAGGGTTTACAAAACTTTGCAGTGGCTTGCAGTTACCTGCAGATGACTCCAGGAGAGCAGGCAACCCCAGATATCATACTTTCTTGAAATTTGCATTTTATTGACATTCAGTTATAATTTGGAATACACTACCCCTAATAACCCTTGGCATATGGTTTCATGCTCAGTAAGAGTTTTTGTCATTGTATCAAAACATTGAAAAGTGTCATCAAGTGAATGTGTGTGGAGGTCTAAAGAGATGAACACCATTAAACACCTTGGCCTAATACCATGTACCAGAATTAGGTTATGGTTATCTACAGCAGTTTAACCTTTGTTACTTAGCAGGGTGATGCACATTTGATGCATATTTTGGCACATGTGGAAAACATGCTGCAAAATAATCAACCAAAAAGAATCTCAAACAAATCAATATTTGATGTGCCCACCATTTGCCTTCAAAACAGCATCAATTCTTTTAGGCACATTTACATAAAATCAGTTAGGAGTATGGATAACCAATTATACCAAACAGGGGCTAATGATCTTCATTTTCAGATGTAGGTTGAAACACGGTCATTACCTGAAACAAAAACCAGCGTAGGTGTAGGAATCTTAAAACTGGGTGAAGAACAGCCAAACTCTGCTAGAAAGCTGAAGTTGTGGAAGACAGTTTCATGTTATGACAAGAGCACAGGAACAAGACACAATATTGTTATACTGCATCAGCAATATCTCTCCCAGGCAAAAATTTCAAAGCAGAATGGGGTTTCAATATGTGCTGTTCAAAGTATTTTGTATAAGCACAGAGAAACGGGCAAGGTTAGAGACTGTAGACACAGTGGTCGGCCAAGGAAACGTAGTCCAGCGGATGAAAGACACACTGGTGTAAAGTAGAGCTGGCTTGGTTGCCCACCTCATTTTTCACAGCTCTTATGGAAAATAAAAGGTGGAATTGGTTCTATAGGCAACTAAGCCAGTTCTACTTTACATCAGTTTGATAAATCTCCCCCAATATGTTCAGTAGTGCCATCAGGTCAGAACTGGCAGTAACCAGTGTGACCCAAGTATACCTATCTACTGTTGGGAAAGATTTGGCCAGTAGCGGTCTTTATTGAAGAATTGTGGCCGAAAAGTAATACCTTTGATGTGGAAACAAGGACAAGCAATGAATTCTGCATGAAAAGATACAAATTGGGTTCAGAAAAATCACAGCAAGTGCCTTGGACTAAGTCAGAATTTGAAATATGTGGCTTTAACAGAAAGAAGTTTGTTCACTGAAGGGGTAGAGATTGGTACAATAATGGATTCCGAGAAGTGAAGATATGTCCCCCAAAGAGCCCTGATCTCAACATCTTTGAATATGTCGGAGATAACATGAAGAGACAGAAGTATTTGAGTAAATCTACATCCATAGAAGACCTATGGTTAGTTCATCAAGATGCAGAGGCGGCTCTAGACTTTGTGAGGCCTTAGGCGAAACTCGAACATGAGGCCCCCACGAAGATCGCTGGGATGCTCGTTATCTTCTGTACGGCGCCCCAGCTCAGTTCTCAAGAAATAAGCTGTGTCAACCACCGCACGGAGTGGTGGTGTGGTCAACACTCCCCCTCCATGTATCTCTATGGAAGACTCGGAGATACACAAGTGCTGTATCTGCAGCTCTCCCATAGATACATGGAGGGGGAGTGTTGACCACTGCTCCGGCACAAGGAGATCCGGAGTACTGTACAGGAGATCGTGGGGGATCCCATCGGCCGGACCCCCCCGATCAGACACTTATCTCCTTTCCTTTGGATAGGGATTTATTTTCCTATTCCGGAGTACCCCTTTAATATGCAGTGACATCACAGTAAAGGGTTAATATGCTCAGTGACAACACAGTACAGGGCTTATATTCACAGTGCATATTAACACTTTGCATTAACCCTGGCTATACTGAGATGTCACAGTGCATATTAACCCTGTACTGTGATGTCACATTGCATTAACCCTGGCTGTACTGTATGTGACATCACTGTGCATATTAACCCTGTACTGTGATGTCACATTGCATTAACCCTGGCTGTACTGTATGTGACATCACTGTGCATATTAACCCTGTACTGTGATGTCACATTGGCATTGCATTGACCCTGGCTGTACTGTATGTGACATCACTGTGCATATTAACCCTGTACTGTGATGTCACATTGGCATTGCATTGACCCTGGCTGTACTGTATGTGACATCACTGTGCATATTAACCCTGTGCTGTGACTAACAGTACATGGTTAACATGCACAGTGAGTGACATCACAGTGATGTCACAGTCCGGGTTAAGCAGCTGAATGCTTGCAGCACATAGTACAGGGTGATCTTGTACCTTGGGCTTATATTCACTGGTCAGGCACCACTGTCTGTCTGTGGGCGGCAGCCAGACACGGACTGAGGTGAGGGCCCTGGCTCCTTCTTCTCCACTGCGTGGCTGCACAGCGCTTGGGGGCAGAGCTGGCAACGTTCAGAAGACGTGTCTGTGTGGCGCCACGCTCCCAGCCCCAGCAGAAGATACACAGTGAAAGATGGGGGGGCACTAATACCTGGAACACAGAGTATGGTCTTGGCGCTGGTCAGGGGTGCATATAACGGAGGGGGCGCAGGTCAGGGGCCAGTGTTCCCTCTAAGTCTTGGCAGCAGGAGGGTGATAGGAAAACCTAAGATAATTGTCACATCAAAGAGCATACAGTGTAACCCCTGCACCATACAGTACTGTACAATACAGTATAATCCCTGTACTATATATATATATATATATATATTATAGTTCATACACCATGATGTAAAATATACAATATAACCCCTACACCGTGCAATGCGATGTACATTATAATCCATACACTATGCCCTACAATATACAGTATAGTTCATACACCATGCTGTACAGTATATACATGTTGTACAGGATTATAATATATACTGCACAGCATGGTGTATGAACTATAGTGTATATTGTATGGCATGGTGTATGGATTATAATGTACATTGTATGGCATGGTGCAAGGATTATAATGTATACTGTACAGCAAATGTATGGAGGTTACACCATGCCGGACAATATAACCCCTGCGCTATGCTGTACGATATACCGCATAACCCCTACACAGTGTACAGGTATACTGTATATTTTGTGGCACAGTGTAGGCTATATGTGTATACCATAAACATACTGCACATAAAAACGTACAATTACTTGGCTTGGACCTTGGGGATCTCGGACACCACTTTAGCTGCGGGGCTAGGTCTAAGAACATGCCGTCCACTGGGCAGTATGGTTTTTTGGCTCTTCCTCTTCGGACTCTGTACAAGAGGTAACAGGGGGTAATATAACTGAGTGGTATCAGGGTACATTATACAGGGGGGATTATGACTGACGGGTATCGGGGTAAATAATACAGGGGGTAGTATAACTAAGGGGTATCAGAGTACATTATACAGGGGTAATATAACTAAGGAGGGCTATCAGGGACATAATACAGGGGTACTATACCCATATATAATGCCCCCTGATAGCCCTGCTCAGTTAGATTACCCCTGTATAATAATGTACCCTGATACCCCTTAGTTATATTGCACCCTGTATAATTTACCCAGATACCCCAATATAACTGAAGAGGGCTATCAGGGGACATTATACAGGTTATATAACTGAGGGGTATCAGTGACAAGGGTAAGGCTGGCTTCAAACATCCGTTAAACCGGGACGTGAACAGTCCGTAATAACCAGGACTGTATTTCTTCTTTACAGCAGGAGCACACGGCGTCATTGGTTGCTATGACGCCGTGCGCTCCCTGCCACCGCTGCAGTACCATAATACACTGGTATAGATTATATATGCTCCTGCTGTAAGAAGAAATCCAACCAAGTTACCATGGACTTGTCATGTCCGGGTTTAATGGACGTCTGCATCTAGCCTAAGGGGTATCAGGGACCCTGATTCAGGGACAGCCAGGGTACATAATACAGGTGTAATATAACTGAGGAGGGCTATCTGGGACATAATACAGGGGTGATATAAGTTATATTACCCATGTATAATGTCCTCGGATAGCCCTCCTTAGTTATATTAACCCAGGCTGTACCCTAGAAGACCCCAGTTATATTACCCCCTGAGATAGCACTGTAGCAGGGACACAATGGGGACCAGGGTACATACTTTTTTTTAAGTTATCCTACAGCGGGGGGCAGGCACTAGGGGCCTGTTGTAGCACTTTAGCAGGGACATGGGACAGTAGGGACCAGCCAGCCAGGGTACATACTTTTTTTTAACTTTATCCTCTTCAGCCAGGCAGGGGCTGTGCAGTGCTTTAAAGGATTCCCGACCCGAATTGGAAATCCAAATATTCTTTTTTCTACCTGGTGCTGCCGTGTGCCGCCCTCACTGTACTCACTAGCAGCAGGCACGCGGGCAGGCACGCAGTCTGATGATGGTGACGTCAATACTGCCGGACTGCCACACAGCCCAGAGAGACGGGACCACTCCCACCTATTCTGAACGCCTCCGCCAGGTCCGCCCCTTCCCTATGCAGTGGCTGCAGCCAGGAGGAGTCAGTACTCGACAGGAGGAGGAGTCAGGACTCATACTGGTAATTTACAGGGGGGGGGGGGTCAATTAGCAACGCCACTGGCTGCGGGCCATGCTGCGGCTCTTCCATTCAGTCCACTTAGGGAGCCAGAGCGAGGCCCCCACCAGCGCGAGGCCTTAGGCGGCGGCCTAACTGGTCTAATGGAAGAGCCGCTCGCCTCTGTCAAGATGTTTGGAACAGCCTTCCTCCCGAGTTCCTTCAAAAACTGTTTGCTTGCTTACCTAGGAGGATTGATACTGTTTTGCGGGCAAAGAGTAGGTCAATTGATTTGCTTTAGATTTCTCCTTTGTACATTTACTTCTCATTTTGTTAGTTGATAAAAAATAAACCATTAACAGTCCTTTTTTAAAAGCATTCTTACTCTGCAGCATTTTTCCACACATGCCTAATATTTTTGAAAAGTACTGTATGTTCCATATATCCGAATGAAATTGTTCCTGCTGTATATGTATCAATTTTTACAAACCAAATACAGATGCATAGGACGTTTGCTGGAGAAATTTCTGCAGCATGGCAAATGAACATATTGAGGGTCATTAAGGGGATTTATTAAGAAGCCTATGCCAATTTTTGCTGCCTGAGAGACAGAATTTTGTCACGTGAGCGATTTTCACCGTATGCCTTTGTGAAGTACAGAGCTTTTTAAGGTATAAACAAGGGAGATTTGTTCTCCAGCTTTAGTTAAATAAGTCACTTACATGTTGTATTTATGTTCACCTACAGAGCACAGTATGCTCTTTAAATTAAATGAATATGTTAATAATTGATAGAGCTCATTTGTGCTGGTGACTGGAAATACTCCCTAGTAGTCTATTTAAATTATATAAACGTGTCCCGTTTTAAGGAAATCTTTTTATTAAAGAAAGTCTCTGCGGATTTCTGCAGGGATATGTCTCCTTTCAAACATGCGAGAGCAAAGCTCCTAGTAAATACAACCCTGCTGTGCACTCAGCTGATATCTTGATGCACGCGTGCTTCCAAAGACACAGAGTGGCTGCGTGTTGCGCTGCAGTTGAAGGTCATTCTTCTCACAAAATGTCTTTAGTTTCAAATGCACCCCAGGATAACTGGGGAACACACTACAGGATATGCACAAAACAGTAGTCTGTGAGAGAAGCGTTGCTGGTGCTCACAGGAGGGTTCCTGTTGAAGCACAAAGACTATAACGTTATAGGCACTATACCATTCAAAATTCACTTAATCTGTGTGCTGGGAAATTATTGAAATAAATGTATTGTTATTACGGATGCAGCTACCCTACTTTGTGGAGTATGCTGTAGTATAATGGTTGTCAATGTTATGCACAATACACATAATACACATACATTTAGTATTTAGACTTTAGAGTCTGGATAAGGAAAAAACATTTTCTGTACATCATGCTACATCTTACACGTTATATATGCAGCAAACTACAGGGGAGGTGAGGAGTGGTAGTGAATAGAGAGTGCACCCTTGCTTCCCTTGGAGCACCCCCTGACCTTCAGGGGTACTTGCTGGTGGTAGTTGGGGTACCCTTGATGGTGGATGTTTGGCAGGGAGTGAAGCAGGAGTTGACATCAGAGGAGGATGGTGGTGGTCGCAGTGGCAATAAAGACCAGATGCAACATATGGCCAGAACTTTCCAAAAAACTACCTGGACCAGATCTGTTTCTATTATGGTTCATGGTCAGCTTGGGAAATGGTGATGCCACTGATACTGTAGGCTTAGGCTCAAAATGTGCCAGACTTAAGTCAAGCTCAACTTCCTCTATCTCTGTGTGAGTATCTCCCATCTGGCAGATTTCTTTCCACAGTGCCATAAGACAAAAGCATTGCCGTATGCAAGATCTGCAGGATTAAAATAAGCCATAGGCACTACAGCTCTACTACAGCACTTGAAGTGATATCACCTTTTCTTGTGGTTAAATAGAAATGGCCGTTGGCTAGCGGAGCAAGGGTGTTCTACTTTTTTGGGTCTCCTTTGCTGCAGCCAGGCCGCATACACACGCAGAATAGTGTTTTTGTCATCATCATTATTAGTTACAGCTTCTCTTGTTCAGACAATTTCTCCTACTCCACTCCATCAGCATCCATTGATAATAGAATGTGTAGCCAGGAAACAACTCTATGCGCTCAGCAAGCTTAACTCTTACCCGCTGCGTTGCTAGTGGTGCAGTCGCTGCCTTACCGTCTGCTGCTTTTAGGGAACTAATGGCATGTGCTTATCCTTGCTGCAAGATGCCTAGATGGCATTATTTCTTTTAAAAAAAGCCTGTACTCTCATGTGGCGTAGAATGTTGGCCACTCCTTGCAATTGTCTTTGTCCAGCAAGGTTCATGCCACGGTGGACACTTAGAGAAACTTCTCCAGACAGGGACAGTACATGTCTTTCACTACCCATTAGGTCAATGGCAGTAGTGAAGCAGCACAGCAGCAACAAGGTCAGGTCCTATTGACACCTCCACGTTTGTATCAGTCTGGTTCCCAGAGCAGGCGTTTTTGAAAATCCGCACCATCCTCCTGCATAGATATCCTCCTGTCCCCAACAAAAGCAGGGCAGAGTATCATTCCCACTCCTCCTCCCTTCTATCATATGTGTAAAGTGAACTGTTACCATGCCAAGTTAGAGCTGATAGAGCCTGGGCTTACCACAAACTCCAAATGGGCAAGGTCGTCTGCGACAATGGCAGGAACATCATAGCCATGCTGCATTTAGGGGAAATAACATATACTGCAAGCATTGCACACGTAATAAATGTAGTTGTCCATCACTTTTTGAAAAAGAACTGTGGCTTGCAGGGGATGATGGCCATGTCCAGGAGACTGCACTTCTTGATAAGTGTCATTCTCGCTGGAATTCCACCTTTCATATGCTAGAGTGCCTGTGCAAGCAGTGTAAAGCGCTGCATGATTTTGTCATGCACCAGGCCATCTCAGCATGGAGCATGTATGGTTTCAAGGTCAGGCAGTAGCAGCTTATCAGAGATACGTGTTGTGTTAGTAGGGATAACTGGGCCATGAATGATGTGCTGCTCCACAGCAAAGGCAGGATTGAAGTGCTTACCAGGCGGCCTCTATACTTGAACCTGACCATCGGCAGATCCCAAACAGAACCTTTATTTGTCGCTATAGACAATGCAGTTCCAGTCTGTAGCAATCCACGTTTTTTGTTCACAATATCATTGCAAACCAAGGCAATGGAAGCTGGCTGTCAGTGGCAGGGCACGATGACACCAAATTTTCTTCTGCTCAGTGCAGGAAATTGTTCAGGCAGAGACAGATGTGTAATGAGAGTGCCATCTGTATCTGGATGGTGGGCAACAAAACTGTGGGAGCTGCTCGGGCTTGTTGGGGCATCAAACAATTCTCTCTATTGGTGGTATGTCTGGACCATCTGGAGCCTGTTTGCTGTGTATGTGTGCCCTGCTCCCGATCTAGATGGTGGGCAATTCATTGAAATAACCACCCTGCTTATCACAGTCAAATTATGCGACCCCTTTCAAACTGGGCAAAATGACTTTGAGTGTATTGTAGAGGCATTTCTACCACTCAATGACCTTTCATCAAGATGTATACTACCTAAATCTATCCTGGGAGAGCCTTTTTTATAGGGCAGCAGAGTAAGCACTTTTACACCCTTTTGTGGCAAGACGTAGTTTCTAATCAGACCTAATTTGTAAAATGCTGCCCACAGATTGGACTGCATTTTAAATGCAAGTTCCCTTTAAGACTTAAAGCATTTTTTAGGCATTTTTGTGGTTTGCTACACTTTCTTTAGGATGTAAACTACAGTTGTGGAAGTTAATTTCACTGATCGTCACTTGCAGGCTTTTATATGCATGACTATCAGTACATTAAAATATAGTACAGGATTCACATTCAAGCAATGAAACCAGGACGTTTTCCATAAAACATAATTGAAAATAAACTGTATACTATTGTAGTGACATTTAATGTTCTTAGTGCTTGGCTTCCAAATTGCAAGTTGCAGTGAAGAACACGGTTTGAAAGAGGCATATCTATGAAAACAGCAGGAGGAGGATCCCTGGGGCTGTACATTACCTGCCAGGAGCAGATCATGATTTCCTAAAGACTTCCTAGCATAATCTTTATCGTCCCTTTGGGAGAAGCCTCCGAAATAAATACAATGCAAATGAAGGGAGAGAAAAATAACAAAAGCATCAAGGACATTATTTTTTCTTAGTCTTTGAAGCATCAGTCATAAAAAATTGTATCCAAAATGGGAAATGAAAGTCCCCAGGCTGAATGTCAGTCTTTTTTGAAGCTATTTTGATTTGTAATGATAATTATATTTTTTCATACAGCATAATGTACACTAAATCATCTCTAGGAGTGTGAATGCTCACCTCAAAGCCCACACAACTTAATAGCTTCAAGTGAAGACAAAAGGGCATGTATTTATATATCACTGATGATTCTTTACCTTAAAAGAAAATGCTAGCATAAGTCAGGGACATGAAAGAAATATGAACAGGGTTCTTTTAAAGATTACCGTAGGTGGCGGAGGAGTGGTAGAATGATACCCCTTGGCTTCACATCTGCTTTTCAATAGGGCATATAAAGACACACAGAAAATGTTGGTCAAAGATAAACAATTTGCCATGTTTTATTCTGCTTTTTGTATTCTCTTTCCTACATATATTTATCTTCCCTATGTAATTGATTGTTGATTTCAGGACAACTAGACATGAAATGGGTTATTTATTATACTGAAATATGTCTATATTAGGCGTATTTCAGGTGCAGATGGCGACTTCTCCCCGATCACTCCAGGTATAAAATTGTGGGCATGGCTGGAAGGGGACAGGCCAGGATGCCCATCTCATTTACCATTTTCTACACCTGGTTTAGGCATAGAAAAAAGGTCTAAATGTAAGACAGTTTGGAAGCTAATAAATGTGCCCCGGAATGTCAGACTAGGATTCCTGTTCTGTACTGGAGGACGTGTACACTTCCATGTTAAATAACATTGTTATCATTGCATAGATGGGATATATCATCACTAAGATGTTATAGATTATTTGTGAAGATGTTGACCCTAACAGCAAGTAATCGGATACAGAATTAGCTACAAATAGGGATGTCTTCTGTATAGTATTTTGTCTCCTGCTGTATAGTATCATACACATCACTGACAGTATCAGTAGCGCCAACATATTCCGCAGCGCTTTACAATTGATGGGTTTAAGTACAAACAGTCATAAATAGCATATCAACAGACAAGTCAATAATTAGAACAAGAGAAATGAGGGCCCTGCTCACAAGAGCTTACAATCTATGAGGAAGAGTTTACAATCTATCTTCTTGACAAGGGGAATGCTATTACCCAGTTAGGACTTGGCTGCATAGATATTTTTCTATACTTTCTTGTATTTCCTCAAACACACGTATTAGGAGAAAGGAGAGATCCTATATAAATCAGATCAGACTAAAGGGTCCTTTACACGGGGCGAGAATCCCACAGATAATCGTCAACAAGCGTTCATAAAAAGGCTCATTAGAGATTATCTGGTAGTGTAAATGTACCGCTGATTACCCAATGAATGAGTGATCTCTTTTCCCCACACTGTGGAGAAGATCACTGCATTTAAATGCAGTAGGCTCTTCCACTAGTGAGAAGACGATTCCTTCCTGACAATTTGCTTCTGTATCATCCCATGTAAAGGAACCCTTAATATACTTATCTGGTCAGTTTCAGGTCTAAATATTACTACACTGGGTCTGATGGACAGAGAGAAACACAGGGTTGAGTAGAGGTAGCAGTCTGGGGGTTCCCCTTCAGTAGAGTCCAGATCCCTCTGTATGGGTTAGTGTAAAGGGTGAAGACCAGGGGGCCACTTAGACAACACCCCTTAGCGGTAGTCTCAAGCCAAATCTGTTCAAGTAACACAGCGGTCCACTTCTGCTTCGTAACAGCTATCTGCTCCATGTTTTTTTTTATCTCTCTAGGGCTTGAGTTTTCCATCTTATACAACATTTTGTTCCAAGCGCAGAATAATACCTTATAAAAACATTTGCATATCTCCAACCACTATGCCAGAATAAGGTTTCATCTCCTTGTTGTGCGAATATGATGTGCATATCTCCACCCACTATCCAAGAATGAGGGTTCATGGTGAAATGAGATTGAAATGAGAATGTAAATACTTTGTTACACCCCTTCTTGTATTTGGACATATAAGGTCACTTTCCTTTAATCCACTATACATGTAAGTAATGGTAGCTGCACAGACTGGGCCACCATGGAACTGACACCTGGGCTCCTGCTACTACGGCTGGTAATAGAAATAACTCTGATCCCAGCCATTTGACCCCTTACCAGTGTTTCTCAACTCCAGCCCTTGGGACCCACCTACCAGTCATGTTTTCAGGATTTCCTTAGTATTAGTGATACAATTAGTGTCCATTCATCCTGCCTAGAGTGCCACTGGACTTTTTTGGGGTTCCATTTTACTTGCTAGCCACAACTATGGTATATGATAAACTTCTGAAAGAAGATCTGAAATGTCCTTTTGAATGATGGAAGAGGTTTGGAAGTAATACAGTGGTCCCTCAAGTTACAATATTAATTGGTTCCAGGAGGACCATTGTATGTTAAAACTATTGTAAGTTGAGTAATCGGTTCTAAAGCCCCAAAATGTCATCCAAGATGAGAGAAAATTAAGATTTAAGAAAAATAAGCAGATAACTAAGACAGATAAAACAAGTCCTTACATATAACAGTCAGGAATAGCTGATAACTAGTAACTAATACAGATATTGTACCAGAGAAGTGGCCTTGATTGGTTGGATCTGAGTCTGAGACATTGTATTTTGAGTCTGGTTTCAATTAACGATGGGTTGAAAATATTGCATCCTGAGGCCATTGTATTATGAAGGGATCACTGTGTAGTTTGTATTCTGATTCTGCCCCATTGTCTATTGTTTTTGTTCACATAATTAATATTAGTTTAGTAAAATATGAGTGTGACATACTGTAATTTAATCAACCTTCTTTGTTATTTCAAGGAGGGCAAAGAGGTCGTAGACTGCCTGGGTGTCAAATGGCCCTGGTGGAAAGGATGACAATTCTGGAGGTTTAACTTTATGAGCTCTCAAGTTAAATTTGAAATATACATCTTAAAATAATTACCTATCAGCTTCAACCCGAAGCACAATTTGGTGCACTTTTCCAATGAATCAGTGCCAGGTAGAACATAAAGCTTACAGTATATTTAATTTCATAAGCACATAAAATGAGTAGAGCATAGCATATAGCAATGATACAAAGTAAGGACACCAGGAGAACACCAATACATTTCATATTAAGTTGTATTTGTTTTCATCGTTGAAAATTCACCTAGGCAATGTTTTAACAGTTCTTAAACTTATCGATCAGTTTGAAATAGAAAAAACAAAGATTGTTTCGAGGAAATGGTAGAACGAGGAAGCATAATTTAGACGCAAAATATAATAATAATTATATTCACAGTAGTGATTAGGACTTGTTCACATCAGTGCTATTATTTTCTGTTCTTCCGCCCAACAACAAGTGCAAAAGAACCGAAATAACGGAAGTTCTGTATTCGGTACATAACTGACATGAACAGAACCTAAGAGATCCCATTGACTGTAATGGGATCTGTTTGGTTTCCGTTCTTGAGAAAACAAAATTTGCAGAGAAAAAGTCCCGAATGCAAACTATTTCTCTCCGATATTTTATTCACACTCTGTGACGGAGGCTCTGAAACAGATGTGAACATACTCTTGGTTAGAAATTAATTTCTGCTTGCATCATAAATGGATACTGTTCATCTGGCAAATCTTTCAATCTAGTAAAATTCAGATCCTGGTCACCTGGCTATGAGAAAAACTGCAGCTGCCCATTCATCGAACCATGCCGAAGTTCACTTCACAGTAGGTGCCTAGGGTACACCTATGCAGGCAAAAGCAGTGATGGAGGTGCAGCACTACACTAGTGCTATGGCCCTTCAACCCCTTAGTGATCACCAATACTCCTTTTTACGACAGTTACTAAGGGGTCTTAGGCTGGGCTGCTGCCTTTTCATGGTGGCCCGGTCTAATCGCTGCATCGGTCCCCCGAGTCTAGTGGAGAGCAGGAGCGCAGCTCTCGCATAAGAAACACGCTCCTGCTCTAACAGTCAGGCAGGAGTGCCGATCTGGGCTCTTTAATCCCTTACATGCAGCGGGCAATGACGCCTGCTGCATGTACACTGTGACAGAGGGAGCAGACAGAGGGTCTCCCATTGGCACCCCGCAAATGCGATTGCAGGGTGCCTATGTGTGTATAGGTAGGCTGAGACCTGGTGTAGGCACTCAATCCGAGTGTTCCCCAGCAGGCTACCTTTCTCTGACGCAGCCTGCTGGTCAATGTCGGAATAGCACTGACATTAAAATGCATTGCACAATAGGGATAGTGCATTGTATTTTAGAAGCAATCAAAAAATTGCCTGTTATATTCCCCTTGTGGGACTATTAAGTGTTTTAAAAAAGTTAAAAAAAACATTTATTAAATAAAAAAATTCCAATAAAAAGTAAGCTTTTTTCCAATTGAAAATACGCTTTTCAATTAAATAAATTGCAAAAAAAAAATCTCCCCCACGTGATTCGTATTTCCGCGTCTGTAACGACCCACACTACACAAATGTCCCCTACGGTGAACGCGGTAAGAAAAAAACAACAAAAAAATGCCAGAATTGCTAATTTATTATGTTGCCACTGAAAAAACCCAATAACAAAGATCAAAAAGTGTTATTTACCCCAAAATACCAATGATGTCATCCAACATGTCATCCCACAAAAATCAAGCCTTTACTAAACTCCATAGAAGGAAAAAAAAAGTTATGGGTCTTGGGATTTTCTTCTTTTTTTAAAAAAAAATGGGGTTTTATTGCACAAAGGTAGAAAAACGTAAAAATAAAAAAAAATTATATGTATTTGGTATGTCTGTAATTGTATTGACCCATAGAATAAAGATATTATGTTATTTATTCCAAAAAATGAACACCGCAAAACTGAACGTATAAACTCAGTGGCAGTATTGCTGTTTTTTCCCATCTTCCTTCCTGTAAGAGTTAATAAAAGTTAATCAGAAAGTTATGTGTACCCCAAAAGTGCAGCATTAAAAACTTGACCCATAAAAAACAAGTCCTCGTAAAGCTATATAGAAGGAAAAATAAAAAAGTTATAGCTCTTGGAATATGATGATATAAAAAGGAAGAAAAACGGTAGGTCAGTAAGGCCCAAAACAAGCTGATCACTAAGGGGTTAATTTTCAACATCATTGGGGTCCCAGAGGGCCTCTTTACACAGAACATAAAGTGATGGCATATCCTAGTGATATACCATCACTTTACTAGACAGCAATGACCCTTTAAAAAATAGAAAGTCACAGCTAAATTCAGGTTTCAGACCAAATTTTGGCTACACAGATTCAGTATGGGTACATATTAAACTACAATTATGAAACCAAACTAAATGAAAGTAAAATGATTGGTCATTTATTGGGGGTTCAGGTGTAGCTATAGGGTGGCTATGGCTCCAGAAAAATAGACTTAGGCTAGTTTCACACTAACGGCAGGGGAGTCCATCAGGCTGTTCCGGCGGGAGTTCACGTGTGCCCCCGGATTGCCGCTCCGTCCCCATTGACTAAATGGGGCGGAGTTCCGAAGGCAGTGCACGGCGAGAGGCAGCCGGACTAAAAGTACGACATGCAGTAATTTTACTCCGGCTACCTCTCGCTGTGTGCTGCCGTGCTGCTACCGGAACTCCGCCCCCGCCCCAATTATAGCAATGGGGACGGAGCGGCAGTCCGGGGGCACACGTGAACTAGCGGCAGGACAGATCCGACAGGCTGTTCTCCCGCCTGAACAGCCTGACGGACTCCCCTGCCACTAATGTGAAAGTACCCTTACTAGGGATCATCAGTGGGGAAATACTAAAGTGTATATATATACATATATATATATATATATATATATATATATATATATATATATGTTTAGATTCTTGTGTGATCAGGGAGTGTTTGTGCACAGATATGAAATAGTTCATTTCTATGTTTTACTGTTTAAAATAGGTCCTAAGCAATCAGTGCTGTAAGTCTAGCTTATCAGTAAGTCCAGTTTATTTGCTATAGGTCTCTGGATTTTAGAATAATAAAGTGCTGCATGCTTCTAATTTTCTGTGTAACAAGTAACAATAACCCAGCCAAGCAGTTAGGAGAGGTCAGATTCAGGAATACAGGTTTTTCATTAGTATTCTTTTTGCAGGAAGGCACAAAAACAGTCCAGTACTGCAGTTTTTTTTATTTTACCTATAAAATAAGCAAATCTGCCCAGGAGACTTTTACCAGGACACTTACTTGTGTTCAGTTCAGACTTCCTAAGGCTGTTCCTGTTATTTATCTACTGCGTAGGTCTCCAATGCCGGCTCTACACTACATGGCAAAGTGCATTAGTAGCGCAAGAAAAAAGAAATCACAGATTTTTAGATTTAAATTGATTCTTTTCTAATCAATAACTGGTAATAATTTAATAAAATAATACTGTGAATTTTTTATTACCCAAATCCAGTACAGTTTAATAAGGTATGCTGGATTCAGCAAATAAACATTGTTCTTTGTGTATTGGAAAGATATACAGTTGCCCAATATACTTTCTGTATCAGGCCTCTTGTTCACAACCATATTTTTTTTGCGGTTCATCTGCATTTTCTTTTGCGGACCCGTTCACTTCAGTGCGTTTGTGGACCGCATGTTGCGTACCAGAAAAGGACCAGAAATGTTCTATAATTTTGAGGAACAGACATATGGATAAGTATGATATCCATGTGTTGTCTGCATCCATATGTCCCTTCTGAAAACTATAGAACATGTCTTATTCTGGTCTGCAAAATTTGGTCAAAAGACCCATTGAAGTCAACTGCAGTCTTCATAATATTAGTTTATTATATTAGTTATTGTAAGTTGGAAATTATATGTGCACACCTAGTGACTGCTGAAGTCTCCAGGCTTTCTGATTTGACCTTCACCGTTTAGCCCAACTGTGTCTGTCTTATTTGGGACATTATCTATCTATCTATCTATCTATCTATCTATCTATCTGATCCAAAAAAGCAAGGTAGCACTCCAAAAAATCCAAAATTAAATGTGCAATTATTGACCCAGTGCTCCGCTGGAGCACTGGGTCAATAAATGCACATTTAATTTTGGATTTTTTGGAGTGCTGCCTTGCTTTTTTGGATCTTCTACATTACAAAGAACCTTGTTGCAGGTTTTTGCAGGACTTTGCACCCGATTTGCTAGTTTGCTGCTTCTTATCTTCCTTTTTTTTTATCTATCTGTCTATCTATCTATCTATCTATCTATCTATTTCTCATATCTATCCATCCCATATATCATATCTATCTATCTAATTGTCTTTTTTAAATGGATTTCAATGGTTTTTGTCACGAGACAACACTGACGTGTTATCAGAGTCCATTTTAGCTTAGCTACATCTCTCTCTCTCTCAATCGATTTGGCACAAATAGAATTCGTTATGAATTTCCCAAAAGAGTTGGACTTTGGCAAATACAAAACTTTGCGATTCATCCTGCATTAACTGTTCAAAATGGTGGCCACCATTTTACAGTTCTGTACCAGCTTGTAACTCATCTTGTTCATGCTTATTGCAATTTTCTGTATTATGTATGTGCACCTCTCTTCATATGTTCAGCGCTATTGAATGAATGTCGCATTAATAATAATAATAATAAAGTTCAAAAGAAAGAGAAGATATCTCCCACCAAACGTGATGGTTTTTGGACCGTGTTTTAAAAATCTGTTACCTATATATGTCATTGCCATTTTTTCATTACCAACACTGTCCTGGTGTTAAAGATCTTTAAAGTGGTTGGATTCAGTCTTAGGAGACCCCAAAGTGTCATACACAACTTATATATTTATACATATGGTATTTGCCTTACTGTGAATTATATGCAGTTTACAGTAGCATATGATACCCCTGAGCTGTTACTTTCAATTACCATGCAGAAGAATACTAATGGCTATAGTGGTTGGTAAGGGGCCCACATCACTGTCACTCCACCACTGCACCAAATCACTGGGAAGGGAAGAAGTGGGAAGGTGGAAATTGAGATTCTTCCAACACTCTGAAAGAAGCAACCATTTTCTGTGATCGTACATTATAGCTAAACTTCGGTTAATGAAAAATTCAGGGGATCTGGTTTTAATACATACTTGACAATGGGCAGCCATTTAATAAATACATTTTCATATTAGAACCAAGAGGAGAACAGTTCTGAACTCAGATTAACTTCATTTATTGCCAATAAACCCTCACCTTACTCATAGCCTATAAAGCATAGTAAATAATGATACAGTATTACATTATTATTATACGTTTTTTCCTAAATATGATTTCCAATATACTTTATTCGTGGTGGGACATTAAAGGGCAGGAATAGTTCTTGAGGAATAATTACTGCCTTATTTAAATAAATATTATTTTTTATACTTTATTGGTTAGCATAACACATTTTGGGTTTTTATAATCTGATTATAACATTATTTGCAGTGTGTTTTGTTGCTTTGCGGTTATTATATGGCTCTGCTACCTTGACCAAACTAATAAAACTTTAAATTGAAATCTAACTGTATTATGTTATGTAATAAGAAGCACATTTACTCGCAAGGTAGATGCATAGGAATATTCAGTTCACTGCCTTTATTTATGAAGATTTTTAATAAAGCCTGTAATACTTAATTTATGTCTAAAAATGCAATGAAATAAGTCTCAAATACTAGATTGCAAATTCAGCAGGCAGCATAGTTGCACTAAGGCATGTGGCAACACGTAAAACACTATAAGTAAGCCATAAATGTATAATGCAGGGCACACTTATTCTCTCTGGGTCCAGGAAGCGGAGATCTGTGCTGCTGCAGATCCATTAGTTGTCTGGTTTTAGCCAGAGCCGGACGCATCCTATACATGTTTTTCTGTCCGGCCCTATTTTACATCTGGCAGTGAGGCACTAGATTATATGAGCTATCCCATGGAAAACTATGGCATCAGTTTACTTCCGGCGTTTCTGCACCACAGTGGAGGAAAACGGAATAGGATTGCCGGATATATATGAAATGCTATGACAGCAAAAGTCCCAGCAATTTTTGTTAGGCTAGATTCATATCTTTGTTGGAGGCTCTATAGCAGATTCCATCAAAATTGCTGGACAAAATAAAACAGATGAGCAAATTGATTATAAAGTCATGAAATTTGTTTCATGAATTGAATTTCCCAAAAATTGGGATTTGGGTAAATCAGAATCTTTTGTCATGTTTCCCACAAATAGCTAAAATAAATCTTCTCTTTAAACACAAATTACAGCTAGTTTGGTGTCGAGGAGAGCTTAGAGAGACAGCTAGCTACTTAGTTAGATTTAATTAATTCAGTCATACTGACAGCCACTCACAATGAGTGCTGCAGCAGCATTTGAAGCTATACCGCTCATTTTTTTTTATTAATGCAGCCAATGTACATTACATAATTCACAATCAGATCAGATCCAGCTCATCCGCTTATGTTCTCCTGGCCTGGCTCTGGAGAGGTGCTGTCATGTCAAAATCACATGGCACTGCAGCCAATCATCAGTCTATTTTTTTCTTCGCTGAGGCCAGTGATTGGCTGCAGTGGTCAAGTGCTCTTAACATGATGTCACCGCTGTAGCCGGATATACAGACCCCGTCCTGGAGAACCAGGGCAGTAGTGCTGTATCTGCTAGGTAAGTACCACTCAATTTCCTTTATTTAATCCACAGTGGTCTCTGCTTTATTGCTGAAAAACCTTTAGCATAAAATGTTAGTTAATTTCTGATGAAAGATTTACTTAAAAACTGTCCCTGTTCCTCTAGAACTCACGTGGAGGAACAGGGTAATCACAAGTAAATGGATTACAGTAAGGCTGGGTTCAAATTGGCATTTTTCATTTCTACTGTACTCTTCCATTATAGTAGCAAAACAACAAAATTGATGGCAGTGCCTGATCCATCACATGACAGACACCAGCGTTGTGCCGGAAAGACCCTTTGACTACAATTATAATTAAACGTAATTATTATTATTTTTTTATGTTAGTGATTTTTATTTTCCATGTCACTAGGTATATATATAACAAAAAACAGAGCAAGAATGAAAAAAGAGAAAAACATTTTCACGCTGGTCACTGAACACTCACAATAAGCACCTTTCTATTTTGTATAGATAATCCTCAGCTCTTCTCTCTACAAGGCTGCTAGTGGTAGCTGAATTTCTAATATTATTATAGGCAATTGATAATTACATAACGAGCAGTATAATATTATTATGAAGTCACTTCCACTGTAAGCGGAGTGATCCAATAATGAGACTGCAGATGCTGTTTATGAAATGCATTTCTTAATGTCTGTATGGTTCTGTATGTCTGCATTATGCTTCAATTTATAGTGGAAACCACAAAGTCATGTTGGATCTAGGGATGAGCGAACGTGTGTTTTACAAGTTCGGGGTTCGGGTTTTCTTACAATTCCGATATGGATTGTGTTACCACGGGCCATAACGGAATTCTATGGCGGAAAGCGCAGCGGAATGCCTTTAGGGGTATTCCGTTTTGCATTCCGTCATAATTGAAGTCTATAGGCCGCATAACTGATCCGTCTGGTTTCCCGAATCTGAATGCCGAACTTGAACTTGTAAAACACAAGTTTGCTCATCACTAGTTGGATCCCTTTTATAACTGATTTTGGGGTCCATTTTGGTGTCCAGCATTTTGATGGCTTGCTGCACTATTCTTGATGTCACATGTGATTGAATTGCCAAACAAGGCACTGACAGCAGTGTGAATAGAGCTTAAAGAGGTAGCCTTAAAGGGTGCTATTCCCTGCAGTACCATAGAGAGTGAATGGTGGAGGCTCTGACACTCCTGAAAATGCCAAATATCGAGAATAGGATAAGTAATGCATACAGTAGATGCCCAAAGACTGACATAGCAGATACGGATCTGCAGTACTTTCTGTGGTCATGTCCAGCCATTCAAAGTTTTGGGCCAAAGTATATAATTTACCCTGTATTGTTTTGGGATACACAGGACCCATATATGTCTGTATTCCATGACAGGCTGGATAGACAATTACTTTCCTATGGTGAAAGGAGTATAATTTATTTAATTCTGCTTTCAGCAAATAAGACAATAATTAAAACATGAGGATTAAATGGAATAATTAGAGATGAGCAGATTTTTAAAAAATTTGATTCACTGGTTCGCCGAATTCATTTGCGGCGAATTTTGTTAAAAAATGCCTATTTCCTGGCTACAGAGAGCCTTTATAGTGGTGTAGAACACTGTGCCTTGCAGTAACATGCATAGGGCGTCTGCTGTGGTAGTGAACTAATACTGTGAGTCCGTATGACATGCAGGTGACAGGCGTCACTCTTAGAATCACTGCACACGTCACGTATTTGGGCAGTCACAGGGCCAAAACTGACGAAATAACTCAAGTATAAACTCAGCCTTACAGGTCGATGTTGGCGCCAAGAAGAGGCGCACTCCTTTTACACCGTCGTCAGCGGATTCCACATAGATGTCTACAGAACCTGTTCTATTAAACGCTTATACAAGTAGAGCCCCCCGACAGAGTGGAGAGGGTGTCAGCAGTAAGTTTGTGTTGATGTCACTGATTATTTTGCCCTTTCTCTGATCCATCAGAACAATAACTCCCAAAAAACTGATCCTGTCTGTTGAGCATCCTCCTTCACTCGGTCAGCATTTGGTGAGTAATACATGAGTACTGCTAATGCAAAAAAACAAGAGTGGATCCAGTGTGTAGGTGGCAGCAGCAGCATCAGGAGGAGGCCACAGGGTGGCACAATGACAGTGTGGAGGTGGCTGCAGCAGCATCAGGTAGCCACAGAGTGGCAAGGTGACATAGTGAGGAGGTGGCAGCAGCATCATTAGACCACAGAGTGACCCAGTGACAGAGTGGGGAGGTGGGTGGCAATAGGAGTACCAGCTAAAGATGGTGGATGAAAGAAGGAGCACTTGGCATCAGATGTGTGGCATCAGGCGGATGGCAGCGTCAGAATAGTAGCTGAGGCAGGTAGCCAGAATAAACCGGTCTCTTTTGTCAAATTGTTGGTGTGGCACCATGGATAATCTAGTCTGATGCATCAGGCATTCGTGGGTGGAAATCCTGGCTGATTCATGCCTGATTCATCTTGACAAAGGTCAGTCTCTCCACATTTTGGGTGAACAGGCTAGTTCTTCTTGGGGTAACTATGGCCCCCGCCGCACTAAACACCCACACTGATGCCACACTACTGGCTGGGCAGGACAGCTTTTCCAGGACAAACTCTGCTAGTTGCTAATACACTAATACACACCAAAAAAGGTCTGTAATTTTCTCACTTCAACACACAGTGGCTAATAAGCCCTTTTTCTTTTTCCCCACTAATACACGCCCAACAGGGTTTTAGAACATATCTGCTGAACGGCAAATATATATATATATAATATATATATATTTTTTTTTTTGCCACTAATACACGCCAAAAAGGGCTTTAGAACATATTATTGCACCGCTGAACGGCAAATAGGCCCTTATTTTTTTCCACTTATACACGACACAAAAGGCTTTAGAACATATAACTGCACTGCTGAACGGCAAATAGGCCCTTATTTTTTTCAATATATACACGACACAAAAGGCCAGTCAGTGCAGCAAATTTTTGTTTAGGATTGTTCCTATTACCCAGGCTATAACCTCCCCTACTGAACCCTGTTCAACATAAATTTTGCGAATTGATTCCTCCATATACTTTCCGTACACCTTGAATAATCTTTCCCTGCACTTGTAAATCATCTTTTTTAGCACAATGACGTTTTTTCTAGCACTGTCCCTAGCGCCTGCTGACGTCTTTCCCTGCACTGAGTACACTGGTAAATGGCAGAATCCAAGATGGCTGAGGCTATTTATAGGGCTGTGACATCACAGGGTTGGCTGGCTGCTGATTGGCTGCATGCATGGCATTATGGGTAATCCTGCCTTCTCAGAGTTCCTTGCTCCATGTCCTCACACATGCAGCAGCAGTCTTAGGAAAAAATGTGATTCATTACCATGAATCGTGAGGAGGAAATTCGGATTCGGTGCGAATAGAATAATTCCTAAAATTCGGATCAAATTCCACATCGTCAGATTCGATTCGCTAATCTCTAGAAATATTTTTATAAAATGTCTGAAGTAAAATATATCAACAGAATTTTTGAAGGGTGACTACCAGTGTTTCCAGAAAGGAGAGGGGCTTTTTTCACTCCTATTGGTGGGTGTCCCATCCGTTGGACTCACACTCATCATATATGTTTCCCCCATATCCTGTAGATACCTTTTGTATTGTGGGAAAAACCCTTTAAGTACTTTGGGATACACCTTATGAGAATGCCATCTGTACTGCTATTGGCATCTAAAGTTAGTGGCAATGAACTTGAAACTACGCCCAGCCTCGTTGGGTTATTATTGGATTGCTTCCAATTGGGAATGAAGCAGCTCTACACAATAACATTTAGAATTTTTCATAATGAAATCTCCTTGCATAGTATTTAGCATTTCTTAAAACCTAACTTTAAGATCCTGGAAAGTCATAGCAGTGAATGATGCAAACATTAGCTATAGAGTTGCTAACAATACAATCTGAGTTATTGATTCAAACTACTTGAATTCTGCTTTTTGTGTAGGCCACAGGTCACTTTCAAGTGCAGTAACATCACTAATGCTCACTCCACATCTTAATGCAAATGTATTCTTGTATGCTTATTTCAGGTAATGGGAAAGGTGACTTTGTAACTCGTTATTAAAGTATATGTAGAATCGTATCTTTTTAACGGATTAATCATTACTAGCGTGCAGAAATGAAGGCAATATCGGAAAAGACGAGCAAGTAATGTATTGGGTGATCATGATGAGAATATGAAAGTGATTAATATGGACAGAGCCTTATTTTTATTTTATTTGCAGAGCTCAACAAACCTCTCAGTTCCTTCTCTATGAATATACATCTATTTTATATTATTATGATCTTTATTATGAAGCAGAAGAAATACATAAGCAATTTTCCCTAATATCCCCTAACTCCCACTGATATCATTCTAGAGGTGGCTGTGCACGTGTGGTTATCTGTCTCTGAAAATGAGAACTTAGATCCAGTTCCTCAAGATCAGCAAGGTTCAATACACATTCGACAGTGGAGATTATTACTTGGGTTGGCACCAACAAATGTGTGTGTAACAATGGTTGCTAATCGCCGGTGTTTGCCTATTCACCACCACGTTCCCAGGCTTCCGTCTTTGCCCTCCTCCAGCTGCATTACAGGGCAGGTTGCAGCGGTGATCTGCTGCCGGTGTCTTTCCATGCACTGCTGGACTTTGTGCCTGCAGACGCTTTAGCTTCTGGATTCCACTTCACAGTTTCCTTTTTGCCCTGGACACAGCATGCCTTATAGCCTGTTTCCTGTAGCACCTCAGTAAGGGCGGCACGCATCACTTCCTGTGATGTAAGGGTATTGCATATGTGATCTGTGTGACCAGTCCCAGCCATCCTTGTTCAAAACATCTTGAAGAAATGAAAACAACAAATCTGTGGATGTAGGCTTGCTCAAATCCTTTTGCCTATTCATTTAATCCCAGACAGACTCAATGATGTTGAGATCAGGACTTTGTGGGGGCCATACCTTCACTTCCAAGACTCCCTGTTCTTCTTTACTCTGAAGATAGTTCTTAATGACTTCTTAATGACATTGGCTGTATATTTAGGGTTGTTGTCCTGTTGCAAAATAAATCTGGAGCCAATCAGATGCCTTTCTGATGGTACTGCATGATGAATAAGTATTTGCCTGTATTTCTCAGCATTGAGGACACCATTATTCCTGACAAATCCCAAACTACATTTGCTAAAAGACAGCCCCACCATGCAACTTGCAAAGTACCTCCATCATGCTTCACTCATTATTGACACTCCAGTACTACAGCAAACAAACTGCTTTCTGTTATAGCCAAGTATTTCAAATTTTGACTTATCAGTTCAGAGTGCCTGCTACCATTTTTCTGCACCCCAATTTCTGTGTTTTTATGCATACTTGAGTGGAAACAAGGCCAAGTGTACTATTTTCATCTTAAATAAGAACAAGGAGCCCTGTAAGTGATTATATGGCCCACAGTGCCCGGATGTTAATGCCATCAAGTCAGTCTTAGATTACATGAAGAGGCAGAAGCATTTGAGCAAGCCTACATCAATCCTATAGCCACAGAAGATCTGTTGTTTTGTTAGTTCTCCCAGATGTTTGGAACAACCTCCCTGTCGCATTTCTTCATAAACTGAAGAATTGATGGGTCACACCAAGGCGAAGGTGGGTCACACCAAATATTAATTCGATATAGATTTCTCTTTTGTTCATTCATTTTGCATTTTGTTAAATAATAAAACATAAACTATTAACACATATATTTTTGAAGGCATTCTTACTTTGCAGCATGTTTTTCATCTATTCTCTACAAATAATTTCCAAAGGAAGAAAAGATATCTAACCTTGTGCAAGGCAAGACAGTGGTGGCAGCTTTATTAGTACTGAAAGAAGACCCTGTCCATCTGTCCTGTCCTTTAGTAGAGCCCACTGACTATTTTATAACAGAACATGCTGTTATCTTCCTTGGGTGATGAAAGCATGGTGGGAAGAGCTGGCCACCAGTGTGATCGAGAGGTGGCGGGGGGGGGGGGGGGGTTCATTGCTGCAGCTCAGTTCCCATTCTGGTAAAAATAGACTAGAGATGAATTTACATCAGTGAAGTAAGCAACTCAATGTTAATAATTGTATAAAAAATATATATATTGGAAGGAACCTTATTTTAAGACGGGTACAAACGGCGAGTTATATAAACAGTCATTCAATAGCTATTCAGAAAATCTAGCAAAGGTGTGCTTGTGGTTACCGCATCCCCTAAGGTGCTGAGCACAAATCTTTAACAGCCATTAAATGTTTTATGTAAATAATACATCTACAGTATTTCAGCAAGTAAGCAATAACTACTCTCTTAATTTCATGCTTCATATCTACGCAAGCTGCTTTCCCAGCCTGAACAAACAAAAGCATTGGTTCTCAGTATTATAGTCTGTGTACTCTACAGTACGATTACAGTCTTTCCATGCCCCCCATTCTCTCCAGATTGAAATAATCTGCACAGCTTTAAAAAGAATATAAATTATTTTTGAAAACCAATATTAGTCTATCGGGAAATATGGCTGTACTAATATACCTCCATATGTTCTAGGTTGAATACCACAGGTACTGCCAAGCCATACTGGCCTGCTTTTTGTTTTAAGAACATGCAAAACCCAAAGTTCATAGATGGCTTATGTCACATTTAGTGGTACATTAATTTATTCATTTCTACAGCAAACAGGTGCACATATATTCATAACTTTCAGGTGCAACTTGACCGTTTCAGCGTGCCAGAGCAGTGCTTACTATTTAGTCTCATATCCACTGTTAGAGCCGCTAGGGCTTTATACTGCAGAGCCATAGATAGCCTCTGTGCTGCCAAATAGCCTCCATATTATACTGCATTATGGTGATATCCTCCACTAAAAACAATGGGGTGAATTTATCATTTGCAGTGGTTTTGGTGTCAGTTGTAATTCTGTCTTTGCTTTGTGAGGTTGCACCAAATACATGAAATAGTGCATTGTAATAATATTTTTGGCAATGTGGTGTATGCCTACACCTGTAAAAATACACCAGGGGTCGCTCAGTGTGGAAATGCGGCTTTTTTGCAACATTTGTAAAAATTACACATAGTAAATGCGTATCAGATATAAAGCTGATCCCTGTCATTTAACCTCTTGTCATGGTCAATATTGACCGCGAAATCTAGTTAAATAGGGCTCCCTCTCTCACCCTATCACTCCCCCCCCAATGTGATAGTGGGGCCCTGAGGGATTGCCAAAACCTAATAGGCATTATGTCAGTTTTATTGTAACTGACATAATACATTGCAATACAGAAATATTTTAGTGTATTATATGGGCGATCAGAAAATTGCATGTTCAAGCACCAAAACAATTATATTATTTATCCTGTATGGTGAGCATTGTTTAACCCCTTCCCGCACCATGCCATAAATATACGCCATGTGAAGCCATTGTGTTCCTTTAGCTCTAAAGCAGGTATTTGAGTCAAGTAGCATTGTAGGGCTACATATTGAGGATTTCTAAAAACTGTAGAATCAGAGGAATAAATTTGGAGTATTAATTACATTTTTCACCTGCCGTGTTCCAAAAAATTTAGTAAAACGTTTTTACATTTTGCCTGCATTTTGCATTGTCCTGTAAAACACATAAAGGGTTAACAAACTTAAATACCATTTTTTCCAAATGGTGTGGTTTATGGTTGGTTCTAACATATAGGTCTCTCAAAAGCACTACAAAAATAAATTGGTCCTTAAAAAATTAGGATTTGAAAATTTTCAAATGAAAAATGATGCAAACTTAAAGTAGACACATGGAAAATTTGTGGTAAGACTGATCTGTCTTAAAAGCATAAATTCTAAAATCTTGAAAAATTTTCCACATTCAGATTTGTTTTAAAGAACAACACAAAAAATAATGTCAGAATCGCTTAGATATGTAGAAGCGAAGTTATTACCCCATAAAAAGTGGCTGCGTCTTTAAGGCCAAAATAGACTTTGTTTTTAAGGGTTTAAAAGAACACAAAATAGTTTTTATTTTTTTGTTCATTCCACTATTTATAAAAAGTGATTAAAAAAAAGTCATATGTAACCCATAATGGTAAAATACGGTGAGAGAAAAACAACATAAAAAAAAGTTTTTATTGTGCAAAAGCAAAATAAAAATGTGGTATTGGAGTAATTGTGGTGACCTGCAAGATAGATATCATGTCATCTACAGAACATGGTGAATGATATTAAACCAAAAATTACAAAAAAACAATGGCAAGTTTGGTCTTTTATAGTTTTTGGGGGGCAATGGAATAAAAAGTTATACAATACATTGGTGCCATTAAAAATACAACTGTGTCTGTGAAAAATTAACCCCCCATATGGAAAAATAAAAAATGTATGGCCTTTGAAATGTGAAGATGAAAAAGCTAAAAATAAATCACCTCGTCCTGAAGGGGTTAAAACACTGACTCAGGACCAAAATTCTGACTTGTCTGCAAGGGTAGGTTCACATGGAGTTTTTTGGAGGTATTTTTGAAGCAGGTTTTTTTGCAGGTTTTTCAGCCAAAGCCAGAAGTGGAATTGAAAGGAATCGGAAATATAAAGGAAGGACTTCTCCTTCCTGCTGGATCTACTTCTGGCTATGGCTGAAAGATCCGCAGGAAAATCTGCCTCAAAACCTGCCCCAAAAATCTCTGTGTGAACCAACCCTTAGATTACGTTATGTTAACTATCCTCATCTAAAATTAATTTGTGAATCTGATGAGTGTGTTAACATATTACAGTTTATGTAATCTGCCAAAAAGAGAAATTGCTCCTGATATTGTGCTGCCCAACAATGCTGGTTGTATTCCCAGCGGATTTTATCATTTCATTGTGTATAGATTAGAAGGAAATGTATTCATATGACATAAGAAAAACATCAATCATTTTGTATTTAACCTACAGAGCATATTATTTCACAATTTAAACTCTAAAGCTAAAGAGAAAATGCACAATATGGATTCTGCTTTTCATACGGAGCAAACCCACTAGAGGAAATGAATACAAAAAAGAAAAACTTGCTTTCTGCTTAGAGTGAGCATTTGACTTGGCTTAACATCTGGTGTCCTTCCTTAACCGTTGCAGCAGAATTTGTCATTTACATCAATTATTGTATTTTGTGGTTACATTGGTGGTGATCAGTCTCAGGAAACAGATCCCCTGGTGATAAAACCCAGTATAATTATACAACATATGCAGAAATCCATTTTCTATGTTCCCCACAAGCTGTTATGTTATGGTAAATAATAAATATTAAGTATTGTCATAGCCAAGATTTTTGTAGTTATATACCAGATTTTTCGCTTTATAATACAGACACACTTTTTCCCCCAAAAGTGTGTGTGTGTGTGGGCTGATGGCAGTGTTTCTTATAAAGTAAATACTAGTAAGCGCTTCCTCCGTAGTATAAAGTAGGCGCGGGAAGCTGTGAGTGTAGCATTGATAGCGCTGGATGTTCTCACACCTCCCTGTTCTTATCTGGACGTGTGCTGCTCTGTCCTCACTGTGTACAGCATGAGGACATAATGCGTACACTATGACCTGGCTCTGTGCCATGTCTGCTCGCAGTGCAGTGTGAGCCCAGAAATAACCAGGGAGTGGTGAGTGCAGGAAAAGTGGTTGGATTTGCAAGGTTGCGGAGCCGTCCAGAGCATTAGAAGTAAGTTCATTCACTTATTTTGGTCTGATCAGAGGTCTAATATGGGAGTCTGATATTGAGGTCTGATCTGAGGTGTGATATGAGCATCTGATCTGAGGTCTTAAATTGGGATCTGAACTGAAGGTCTTATGAAGCTTGGGTCTAATTTGGGAGTGTGATGAAGAATGGGTGTTTCATCTGAGGTCTGGTGAAAAATATATATTTTTATTTTCTTCCTCTAAAACCTACTCCGGTGCGTCTTTTAAAGTGAAAAACACTGTATATCATAAGATATTATAGTGAAATTAATAGCAGAAAATATTGAAAATTAAAACAATTACCATAAATACTTTAAAAAAGGTCCCAAACTTCTTTTCCTGGGCATGATCAACCGAACCAAGGTCATGCCAGGTTTCAACTTTCGGTAGTAAAATATTGATGACCCATCCTCAGTGGGGGTCCGACTCATAGCACCTTCCCACCACCTTCAACTGTTTGAAGAAACTGTGCTGCTCTGGTGAACGCTGCAGCCTAGTGATATCACCTATGACCTACGGTATGTGCAGCTCAGTTGCTTCCACGGGAATGGGCCTGGGCTACCGTATACTATACAATGAACAGCGCTATGCTTGATATGCTGTGAGGAGGCAGCAGCACTCGCTGGAGCACCTTGACGTCTCCAGTCAGCTGATCGGTGGCTGTGCCCGAAGTCTGACTTTCACTGATTAGATATTAATGACCTATTAGATACTGATCAGATACTGGTGACCTAAACCAGTTTAAATCCATGTAAAAAACACATATAAATTTAGTAAAGTAAAATCCACAGTCTTATCCGCTACAATGCCTCCAATAACAGTCACTTACCTTCTCCACACAACTACTTGAGCTAAGTAGCTAACTGCTCAAGTAAATGTCAATCTGTCGATCTGTAAATGTCAATATGTAACTTCTAAGATGCGTTTTTTTAAATCCAAAAGCAGGTTGTGCATCCTAAAGGGATCTTTAAGAGAGAGCAAGTTTAGTTTTCTCTTCTTCTTCTTCTGTTTTGTAAATCCATTTCTGGTTTTCACTGGAAAACTGTATCAGAAAACCTGAACTGTGTATAGGCAGCCTAATGAGACAGTCATCACACCTCAGAACAGTGAGAGTGTCATAGTAGATTTGAGATGTTTGAGGAGCAAACCCTGCAGGAGAGGTCTATCTCACAGTTTATAATTCTGGGACACACTCAACTAAGACCTCATTCATACAACTGTACGTTCAGTCTGCGTCCGATCTGGCTTTTTTTGCAGACTCTTTCATTTCTATGGGCTACAAATATGCAGACAACACACAGACTTGCAGCTGTGCCGCAAATTATGGAACATGTCCTATTCTTGTTTGTTTTGCGGCCAAGAATAGGTATTTTGCCAATGAGGTGTGGTAGGCACACAGGTGGGATCCGCGTTTTGCAGACTGCAAAATGGATAGAGCCCTATGAATGTAGTCTTAGTCAACAAAACCTTTCTAAGACTGATGAGAAATCCCAACATTTCTATACCTACACTATATTGTAAAGAAATCTTGGTGGTGCTCCGGCCCTTTCCAGTTGTGCTGAAAAATCTTCCTCTGCCAGAAGAATTAACAGCTAGTGTGAAACTAACCTTTCTCTGCTAAAACTATTTATGTTTGAACTCATTTTATTGAGAAAATTGTTCAGATAATTCACAATACAGAGAATGTATGTTTCAAGAAAGTTGTACAATACAAGATATTTCCATAAACGAATACAACATCCATTCAGGCGTCTTGTGTAATCAAAATCTTCGTGATGCAAGACTGGTAAAAATTAAGTAGTTGTACTTTTGTACGAAATGGTTGAGAGTAGAGATGAGTTGAACATGTTAAAAACAGTCCGTATGGACTTGGCGCATGATGGAACTACAGGTGGCTGCCACTAATCGCGAATCCGTCATGTGACATTCAACAGATGTCAGCAATGCAGGTGCGTGGCTCAGCACGGATTTGATCCCGCACTGAGCCACGCCCTGCACTGATCACATGACAGTGACGTCACGCCAGGTCCTTCAGCTGTTCGACAGTTCGGGTCGGTGGCAGCCGCCCCTTATGGATTCCATATGCGCTATTGTGGAATCCATAACGGGATGCGCAATTAACCACCACCCGAACCCCGAACAACGGACTTTTTTTAAATGTTCGCTCATCTCTAGTTGAGAGGAATGAGTTGAAGAGTAATAGCTAGAGATGAAAGTAAAGAAAGAGGATAGAAGGAGGAGATATGGGAAAAGAAAGGGAGGAAGAGAAGAAAAAAAAAGGGGTGGGGGGACCCAAGTAAGATGGTTCATTAAGATGGGTGAGGGTATAACTGAAGATGTGGTGTATATCAAGAGGTGATTAGAGCAAGAAATTCAGGAGAATTCTGGGAGTTAATCCAACTATTCCATAACTTGAGGTATTTTGCGGTTGTGTTAGATAGTTCAGCTGATATTTCTTCCATTCTAGCAATATACTGCATTTCTTGGAACCATTCTCTTATGGAGGGAACCACTGTGGAACGCCAGTGTCTGGAAATCACAGATTTGGCTGCTATAATGCAAAATCTTAAGATACTCTTTTTTTGGGATGCAACAGATCCGGGTAGGATGGAGAGGAGCGCTACTTGTGGAGTGTTTACCACAGTTTTCTGGGACAATGGAATATTTCAAAAATCTTGTCCTAAAATGGTTTGATCAAGTCGCAACTCCACCAAATGTGGAGCATTGTACCTGTTTCTGTATTGCACCTCCAACATAAGTCAGGAACAGTTGGAAACATTCTGTGTAGTTTAGCTGGATATCTGTACCAACGTGATAAAATCTTATAATTCTTTTCCTATGCGGAACAAGCCATGGATAGTTTGTGAAGAGAAAAGATTTTGCTGATTGACTCGTTCTACGGCAGTTCCGAATTCCCTTTCCCAACCCGAGATAAGGTTTGGGGTGTTCTCATGTAGTTCCCCCCGTAAAATCTGATACCATTTGGAGATCAGGTGGGTCAGTGGAGATGTTAGATTAAATTGTTTTTCTGTCTCTGTCAGTGAGGTCCCAAAGGAACACTGCTCCCTGTCTGCTGATATGTATGATTTTATTTGCTCATATTCTATCCAAGATATTTGTGAATTGGGATGTCTTGTGGCTAGTATCGCTAGAGGAGGAAGAGGTTTTCCCCTTAGGAGGTGATAGAAACGGGGATCTTCCTCAGATCGCATGTTGAGGAATGATTGTTTTTCCGAACTGGCTAGGAATGCTGGGTTGGTAAAAATCAGAGTGAGTGGGCTTTGTCTTCTGGTGCAACTTCCTATTTGTGTCTGTGAGTCACAGATTTTAAGAGTATGTCTCAACAGGGTGTGTGGCTTTACATATGGACGTACCTCAGGGTCAATCCATGGGGCGTTGCTGAAACTATTTATATACTGTATTTTGTGCTAATAACAGTTCTTTTGGGAACTTGCAGTACAAAATAATAGGTCTCCATACAACCTGTTACTTCAAGAGAAGTACTGTATTCTACAGGGTATAGTATGCTTTCATATATTGCCATCAGTAGGTTAAATCACTCTGGAAGATGTTTCTTTTATATATGGCTTATACATAATTCTTTTTAAACCTCGACTACTAAGAGAAGCTAATCAACTAATGGTGCAAAACGGCATCTCCCTTTCGAGACTTGAAAATTGAAACAGGACTTTTAGGCTAAAAGCCCTTCTCGGATTTGTTAATTAGGGCAAAGGGCATGGTACTAAATCTGTCATTCTCTGTGGAAGATGCATTAGTGAGATTTACAGTAGGTATTACTCTAAATCTATACAAGTCGATTTTTTTGTAAGTAAATAAGTAAGGATTTTTCACTCTGTATTTCATCACTGTTCCTGTTAAAAATGTGCTGGCTACTGGGGTTTCAGACCAGCAATGTAAGTCTATGACAAAGGGATGCTATAGCGTAGGCATGCTTTGGCATCCTGTTGAATCATCTGTTTGACATTCATTTTTTTTTTTTTTTTAGTTTGATCCTTGACTAAGTAAGTTAATAGTGTAATACTGTAATCTGACCTGCTATTATATACATCAAAGCATCAGATGCTTCCTTTTATTGCTTCCCTACACATATGAGGTTTATGGTGACATTGTAGTCAGCATTGGAGCCTGAAATTAGATTTGTATACTCTATGTATGAAGGACCATCAACAACTACAACATGGTTGAGCAGTCATTGAATTGTCTTTAATGAACATGATTTTGCTCAGTGATTTAGAAAATTGTGCTAATAACTACCATACATATCCCAGAAGATCAATCAACTGCATTATATGCCAAATAAGACCAACTGCAAAGTATCTGCAAACAATTTATATTTTCAAAGACCCATTATGGTTAATGGAGAAAGATGTACAGTGGCTGCCTCTTATATACAGTGGATATAAAAAGTCTACACACCCCTGTTAAAATGTCAGGTTCCTGTGCTGTAAAAAAATGAGACAAAGATAAATCATTTCAGTACTTTTTCCACCTTTAATGTGACCTATAAACTGTACCACTCAATTGAAAAACAAACTAAAATCTTTTAGGTGGAGGGAAGAAAAAAAAACACTAAAATGAATGCGGTTGCATAAGTGTGCACACCCTTATAACTGGGGATGTAGCTGTGTTCAGAATTAAGCAATCACATTCAAAATCATGTTAAATAGGAGTCAGCATACATGTGCCATCATTTACAGTGCCTCTGATTAACCCCAAATAAAGTTCAGCTGCTCTAGTTGGTCTTTCCTGAAATTTTCTTAGTCGCATCCCACAGCAAAATCCATGGTCCACAGAGACCTTCCAAAGCATCAGAGGGATCTCATTGTTAAAAGGTATCAGTCAGGAGAAGGGTACAAAAGAATTTCCAAGGCACTAGACCATATATACCATGGAACACAGTGAAGACGGTCATCATCAAGTGGAGAAAATATGGCACAACAGTGACATTACCAAGAACTGGACGTCCCTCCAAAATTGATGAAAAGACGAGAAGAAAACTGGTCTGGGAGGCTACCAAGAGGCCTACAGCAACATTAAAGGAGCTGCAGGAATATCTGGCAAGTACTGGCTGTGTGGTACATATGACAACAATCTCCCATATTCTTCATATGTCTGGGCTATGGGGTAGAGTGGCAAGACGAAAGCCTTTTCTTTCGAAGAAAAACATCCAAGCCAAGCTACATTTTGCAAAAACACATCTGAAGTCTCCCAAAAGCATGTGTGAAAAGGTGTTATGGTCTGATGAAACCAAGGTTGAACTTTTTAGCCATAATTCCAAAAGATATGTTTAACACAAAAACAACACTGCACATCACCAAAAGAACACCATACCCACAGTGAAGCATGGTGGTGGCAGCATCATGCTTTGGGGCTGTTTTTCTTCAGCTGGAACTGGGGCCTTAGTTAAGATAGAGGGAATCATGAACAGTTCCAAATACCAGTCAATATTGGCACAAAACCTTCAGGCTTCTACTAGAAAGCTGAACATGGAGAGGAACTTCATCGTTCAGCATGAAAACGACCCAAAGCATACATCCAAATCAACAAAGGGATGGCTTCACCAGAAGAACATTAAAGTTTTGGAATGGCCCAACCAGAGCCCAGACCTGAATCTGATTGAAAATCTGTGGGACGATCTGAAGAGGGCTGTGCACAGGAGATGCCCTCGCAATCTGACAGATTTGGAGTGTTTTTGCAAAGAAGAGTGGGCAAATCTTGCCAAGTCCAAATGTGCCATGCTGATAGACTCATACCCAAAAAAACTGAGTGCTTTAATAAAATCAAAAAGGTGCTTTAACAAAGTATTAGTTTAAAGGTGTGCACATTTATGCAACTCTATTATTTTATTTTTTATTTTTTTCTTCCCTCTACCTGAAAGAATTCAGTTTGTTTTTCAATTAAGTGGTACAGTTTATAGGTCACATTAAAGGTGGAAAAAGTTCTGAAATGATTTATCTTTGTCTCATTTTTTTTACAGCACAGAAACCTGAGATTTTAACAGGGGTGTGTAGACATTTTATATCCACTGTATGGCTGATATTGAGGGGCAGATTGGCTATAGACTCTACAGGGAAATTTCCCAGTGGGCTTATGCCCAGGGAACCTCCTGGGCCCTCCTCACTGCCGCCCAGTGGAAGTTTTTGGGGATGTATTTTGTGCTGCTGGTAGTATTTTGTGATGGACTGTGGTACTTGGCTCTGTTGGGATGGTATAAACTGCTACAATATGGTATCAATTTGGACCCATCTACAAAACGGCACCACTTTAACTATTTTTTCTAGGGCCAGTCTGGTTTAAAAAAAAAAACTGGCTTATTTACCCATAACAACCAATCAGATGCCACCTTTCACTTTTCAGAGCTCTTTGTAAAATGTAAGGTGGACTAAGCCAGTTTTCCTTTACACCAGTTTTAATAAATCTCCCCTTATGAGTGATACATGTCTATAGCTCATTATACTGCCATCACAACCACAGTAATCTGCCTCAAATCTATTTTATTTTTCAAAGACATTGGAAAAAAGTCCCCTATTACTATGGACTATGCAAGAATTTCTGGACAGTTGGCGTCCCTGGTTTGGAGGGACATATTGTTAGTTTGTTTTATGTGGTTGAACAGATTTATATGTCTTTGGGTTAAACGTGGTCATGAGACATTTTTCTGGCAATTCATTGAAAACACTGCAGAGAGCTTCTCTCTGACTACACACAACAATAGATATTGTTAATTTAAACAGTAAATGTAGATAAGATAAACTGTAGTTTAGCATGTTGGATCTTTTAATATGAATATTATACAGTGCGTGATTTATGGAATATTATTCTGAATATTTCTGTTGGGTATAATGGTGTAATGTTGTGCTTTGTGGGCACACAGCTGTTATTCTGGAGAGAAAATATGCAGTTGGCATTAAGATGATGCATACTAAATGATTTACTCTTCTGCTGAAATATAAATGAAAGCTATAGCTATAATCATGATTGCCATATGCATCCTAAGTAGAACTTATCATTATAGAAGTAAAGAACATAAGCACCCTATTATTATTACAGGGGTGTTCCGGGACTACCAAATTGATGACCAGATGACAGGTAGTCCTTTAACATCCCCATACACATGCATGTTCAGATATGCCAAGAGTAAATGTTTTCCGAATAGGGAGCTGGGGATAAGCTGCTTTAAGGTGCCTAAGGCGGCATCCTATTTACCTTGAGAACAAAAAGATCAGGCATGTTAAAATCCAGCTGTCCGATCTGTCTTTCCCTTGATATCTGCTGTCACGGAGAGAGTTGGAACACAACCAATGAGTTTAGATGACATTCATCTAATATGTGTGACTGCCTTAAAGAGGACCTTTCATGGGTCCAGACATTATGAAATAACTAGTAGGTTATGTAGGGCATAGTGTAGGGATGTAATACTGTATCTCTTACTAGTTTGTCTGGGCGCCGCTACGTTTGCCCGCTGTGCCCCCCGTTCACTTTTCCCGCCTGGTATGTTAATGAATAGCATCAGTACAAGGAGGAGGAGACTGCCCTGTTTCTCAATGGGTATCTACTTCTCCCTGGCTGTAGAGCGGTCCAATCGCAGCAGAGAACAGCCAGGGAGAAGGTGAGTTTTTTTTTCTCCCAGGCTGTAAAGCACTGCTTCGTGATTGGGCCGCACTGCAGCCAGGGAGAAGGAGGCGACCATTGAGGGGGGCAGGGGGCACAGCGGGCGAACTGAACAGCGCCCAGACAAACTAGTAAAGCAATATTACATCCCTGCACTATGCCCTACATAACCTGCTAGTTAATTCATAATGTCTGGACCCATGGAAGGTCCTCTTTAAAAATATCTTTGACATTTAGGACTAGAATCATCAACCCACTGAGGAAGACATCCTTTGCTTTAGAAAGAATGGGGTTGGGTTTTTTCCATTCTTATTACCAGCTTCACAGCATTGGGGCCCCTGCATTTTGATTTCCTGCTGAATGAGATTCTCCTGATGTTTAGAACCTAACTTTTATTCTTCTGAGAACTGCTGCACATCTGAGATTAAAACAATTTAGCAAGAATGCAGTCATATGGTGCAGGCTTCCTTTAATTCCTGACATAACAAAATATATATAGCACAGACAGAGCCCCAGGCAGCTCCTGTACTGTAATAAAGGCATCTTAAGAAAAGAAATAGCTTTGAGGTTTCCAAGCACATAACCAAATCCTAAAGTCTTGTGAAAAATACTGAAGCTCATGTGAAGGCCAAAGGGCTGCTATTTGGGAAGTGCAAAGGCAGCATTTCTCTGACAGGCTGCCTGGAGGAACCTTCGGGGACTCGTACTATTCTCAAGACGGCAGTGACTGGGACCAGAGTTCAAGGTATATGTCTAGCAAAAATGTGTTAATACGCTATAGTTCATTCAGCACTTACAATTTATGAAATCCTACCTGGTAAATAATAAATGACAGAAAATGCTGGGATGTAATTCGGGCTGTTGAACAGGTGTAATTGGACAAGCATAAAATGTTCTCTTAGCCTGAGCTACAACACTTGACTTCTTTCACTGCAAACACATCTAGCATCGACTGATGCTGCAGTGCCAGCCCCGCACGTACAGCAGAACATTTATTAGATACAGCCAACATTTAGGGCTCATTCACACCGCAATTTTCGTAGGCAAATTCTAGATTCCATGCTGAAAGGTAAGTGGAATCTGTATGGAAACCACCTTCCATTGTTGTTGATGGTAGTCTTCCTCTCAGAAACCACCGTTAACTGCAGCAGGTGTCTGCTCACAGAGGGGCAACTCTGTGCCATGCAAAACTGAGGCAGAAACCAAAGGGTGAGGATGTTGGCTCTAGTTTTTGTGGTGTTTTTTTTTCTGGTGGGAAAAATCGGTCTTATGAACTATTGGATATTTTTCACAGCACCAAATTTTCTGAAATTTGCAGTGGCCTAATCTCTATTACAATGTGCTGCTGATTTTTGTGTGGGTCTGCTGTACATTTTACCCTCTGTATTGCAAAGAGTGAAATCTACAGCAAAAATGTAAAATCTACAATGAATGTCAAGTTATGTATGAATGCTTTCCACAGTTGTCTCATTGCTTTAGCTGCTATTTTAAATGCTGTAGATTTTCCATGTGCAATTTCACGGTGGAAAATCTGCAGCATTCATACTGTGCGTGGGCATACAACACAACCGAAATAATGGCAAATAGTGTATTAACAAATATCATCTTTATTCAATCATTGATACACAATACATGATTCTCATAAAATTACAATTACACTGCATGATTAATGTGACTGATTAAAAACCCACTACTCCAGATCCAACTCACAGGGTATAACCTATATAAATGAAGTCAACCTTGTGCACAGAGTATGAATCAAGGCATATACTATTGTTCAAGGAGGGGAGGGAAGAGACATGGGGAATGTCAAGGAAGTACAATCACAATCTTCCCCAACAGAAAATCACCATCCCAAACTGGTCTCCCTGGGCTAACTCAATCTTATCACCCAGAAACTGCACTTATAGACAGAAATAACCCTCATTACCTCCAAAAAGACCCAGGAGCAGACCGGAGAGTGGTACCCCGACGCGCGTTTCGCCTCACTTCCTCAGGGGGGCGTGAGGGTACAGCCACACTGTCAGGTTTCTTGATGCAGTTTTTGAAGCCATAACCAGGAGAAATGGTATCTGTGCTTTATTCTTTCCCTCCTTTTATGATCCCCTGTGGATTTTCGCTTCCAAAAGTGCATCAGAAAACCCGACTATGTGCCTGTACCCTAAAGATGCATTTAGATGGGCCGATGAGCGGCAGGTTGTCGGGAATGAAAAGTTCTTTAATGCAGCTATCACCTCCACAGAATGAGGATGAGGGGTCGCCCCCTGCAATCACTGCTGCATTGTTTCTGGGCAGCAGATCACCGTTTAGACAACACCATCTGCTGACCAGAAACGATAATTTAGGTGCCTGAACGAACGACAGTTTCACCCGATGAAGGAGCATTTCGTTCATTCATCAACTGATCTGTGGCACCTTTACACAGGCAGATTGTTGGGAACGAGTGTTTACCCCGATAATCTGCCCATCTTACTATCATAATTGACATGAAAACATAAATTGCATTCAGATGTAGCAACTTGTACTCACAAAGCCAAAGCCCAACATTGTACTGTAATAGTAAGAAGACTTGGATCTGATTATGGTCTGACACCAAGTCCAAGTTCATCTGTAAAGTGTGGGGGCTTAGTTTGGGGATGCTATTAATTGCTACACTTGATGCAATGTATACTGTATGTTTTTCTCATTATTATATGTTAAAAACCTTGCTGGAGTGCTCCTTTAATTGTTTGCCATCTATAGTGGGCAAGCTATCTCAAGACCTACTAATTAATCATAGAATGGGTTACCATTAAGACAACATGATAAAAAATCAATTGTGTCCAACGAACTTAAAGAGGACCTTTCACTTCGGATTGAGGTAGTAAAATACTTACACTACCTTCCTGGGCGGCCCCCGCTGCGGTCCAGGCAACAGTGTTTTTTTCCTTAATATCCCCCAGTTCATCCGCTCTGGTCCCCGTTAGTTCTCACATGCGGCGATTCTTTGTATGACTCGTGGTTTTCCTCTCCCTGGCTGCGAGCCGAGCGCTATGATTGGCTGCGCTCGCACCCAGGAAAAGGAAAACCACTCCCTGGGCAAAACACAAGTCCACCCCTCATACAAAGAATTGCTGCACGTGAGAACTAATGGGGACCGGAGCAGATGAACCGGGGGATATTTTGAAAAAAAAACCTGTTGCCTAGACCGCAGGGGGGCCGGCCAAGAAGGTAGTGTAAGTATTTCACTACCTCAATCCGAAGTGAAAGGTCCTCTTTAATTAGTCAATTTGAAGTAATGGGCAAGTGGTAATGCCTCTGACTTGGCTCTGGATAAAATTATACTAATTAAGCTATCAATTAGCAAACCAAGGACATGAAGAAAGCACAAAATGGTCATCAGTCATAAAACCATAAAACTTACACAGTATCGATGATAGTGATGCAAAATAGGCTTTACCATAAGCAAAGTAGATTTCCTCCAAGTCCCGATGAGCACTATGGCAGATTAATAAATGGTTGCAGGTTTTTTAATGTAAGGCATTAGGGCAATGCACAATGTAAGGTAGTCAGTATTTTGTAACCTCCTTTCTCTAGCCTTAGTAGTCTCGATATAGAACTATATTGGACTGAGTATACTTTTATTATAAATATAACATAACTTTTATTTATTCCTTATAAAATAAATGAGACAATATTCTAAAAACGTACTTACAATTCCTTTTTGGGAGGAAAGAGGATTTACTGATTGCGATTGGCTCTAGTACCCTTCTCATACACTTGCTGGGGGATTGCCAGACAGGGTTTCCAAAGCTAGAGTTCTTGACCTTACAGACCCTATTCAACTGGTGTAAGCAGGGAAGTTGCTGACAGGCTGTAGTCGGAGCACTCACCCTGGCTGCATCAACCACTCCTAGAAGGCGGAGGAGGTCCCGTGGTGCAGCTCAAGGCCATCCCGATCCTCTTTACGTCGGGAGGTGACGCGCTGTGTAGGAGTGTCGGTTGCTATGGGGATCTATAGACGCGTCCCCCGATCAGGTTTCCGCCGCATGCTGGATACTTACATAATATTCTCTGGCCGATTTTGGGGTGGCGGCGCTGATTCTAAGATTGCGCTGAACCTAAGTCAGTTTCACAACAGCGCCGTCACACAGCATACTCAGAGACCACAAGGATGGTCTCTAGATGACCAGCTTAAATCAGTTCGCAGCAGTGCTGCCACCCTAAATATTCAATGGCACGTAATCAATACTTTTTGTTATCCGTACATTGCTTTGCAATAATAGATGAAAAATAAAGTAATCTCATGGGGCTCCAGTATGAATAATCCTTATTATTTCAACAGAGACATATTTATGAAGGTCAAATTATTACCCCCTAGTTACAATAGGTCTAGAACAATAAACCCTTTAATTTATTAATTTAGAGGTGACCCTTCAGTCATGTAGATTGGGAGGACACATCATGTTGACTATGTGTTTCTCATACCTTTTAGGAGTGGACAATTGGACATAAAATGGGACAGAGCAGACTATAAAAATGGCTTATATGACAGATAGTCATTCAATCCATTTGGTGTTACTGATTTTAGCCTAAATATCCATTTGGCCTCTGCCCTCAAGATTTTATTGTCCCAGTCCCCTCCCCTCCTTGGTTTTGGGATGTGTTGTATGACCACAAATTTTAAACACGTAGCATCACCTCCATGTATCTGAACTATGTGCCTTGCCACTGAGGTATCTTTCTCATTGGAAATATCATTAATGTTGTCCCTTATGCGCCGCCTAAAATCCCTCTTCATTTTTCCTACGTAATCTAAGGGACAGCTGCATTGGGCCAGGCACACAACTACTGCCGCCAGGCAATTTATAAAGACCCGAATCTCATATTCCTCTCCTGTGTGGGAACTTATACCTTTTTTGTTTTATTTGCCTGGCCACATGGTACACATCTTCCACATTTAAACATTCCTAGTAGTCTTCTTGACAACCAGTTTCCAGACTTATCAGGGGGCTGAAAGTGACTTTCTAAATGTTATCTGTGGATATGGTCCGAGTACCTCTTCAAGATCTGGGTCTGTATTATATCCCAATATTTAGTTAGTAGTTGTCTAATTTTCACATGTGCGTTATCATAAGTTCCAATGACACAGTCCCTCTTTTGTATGCAAGCTGCTTCAAATGCAGATCAGAGGATTCCATCCTGATATCCTCTGTCCCTAAACCTAGTCCTAAGGTCAAGGGCCTGCATTTTGAACTTCTTCATATTCGAATAGTTGCAGCGTAGCCTAAAATATTGGCCTTTAGGTATGCCTTTACGTAGAGAGTAAGGGTGTGCACTCTCCCACCGAAGTAGGCTGTTAGTCGCAGTTGTTTTTCGATACACTGATGTTATGATATTGTTATGATATTATTATCAGGGCCTCTTTCAATAAATACATCTAAAAAGGTGAATTTTAACCCTAGATCGTTATCATTAATGGTTTTCTACAAACTCAGTGAACGAATATTCTGTCCCCTTCCATAACACAAACACATCATCTATAAATCTTAACCAGAGAACTATGTTTTAGTGTTATTCAACCAGATGTTCAGACCAGATGTAATTGGCCTCCCACCAGCCTAGGGGTAAATTTGCGTAGCGCAAGAACTGCTCATTACGGTACCCCTGAGCTGGTGGTAATAGTGGTCATCGAAAACAAAATAGTTCCTGGTAAGTTTAAAATTCAAAAGATCCAGTATAAATATGTTGTGTGACGTTAGTCTCTTATCTCTAGTAGATAGATAGCTCTCCACAGCCCTTAGGCCCAAATGGTGTTGAATTGAGCTCTAAAGGGCTTCTACGTCTGTAGACGCAAACATTGTTGTTTCATCAAATGCATATACCATTAAGTCTCAGAAGTAAATCAGATGTATCGCGTATGTATGATGGAAGGGCCAACAAATGGTCGAATAATTTTGTCCACATATATACCTACATTTTGCCCCAGCCAGACCCCCTACCCCTGACACTATTGGGTGGCCCTTAAGTGGCGTTGTGCCCTTGTGGATCTTGGGCAGGGAGTAGAATGTAGCTGTAACCAGGTTTTGGGGCAATAGAAAGTCATATTCTGTTTGATCAATTAATTTTTGTTTTAGTCCACTATTCAAAATATTTTTCAATTCATTGAAAAAATCTGGACCTGGATCATTTGTTAACACTCTGTATGACTCTCTATCTTTCAAGATATCCAAACACATTTTCTTGTATGTCCCATGGTCCATTATGACCAGCTTACCCCCTTTGTGCTGGGGCTTAATTACCAGATTTCAGTCACGTTCTAGCTTTCTTAAGGAGGCATATTCTTCTCTACTAAGATTGTTTTCCCCTTTTACTTTTGTGTTGATATTTTCTAGACCTCTAGAGACCAATTTGTTAAAAATGGATATGTGCGAGTCTGGTAAGGGGAGTGGCATATGGGTACTTTTTGGCTTCAGTGTTGTAAATGGACCCTCTGCTCTATCCTTTTCCCTTTCCACCATCAGATCTACTAGAGTCCTCGTTGCCAGAAACCTGATCGGGGACGCTTCTATAGATCCCCATAGCAATGGACAATCCCACACAGCGCATCACCTCCAGACATGAAGAGGAGCAGGAGGTGGACCGGGGTGGCCGTGAGCTGCACCACGGGATCTCCTCCGTGGAACCTCCTCCGCCTTCAAGGATGGCTGACGCAGCCTGTGGGAGTGATGAACCTAACTGCACCCCCGCCCCCCTTTTCATTGGATTGAGGTAATGGGGAGGTGGGGTTTGGTCAATAAAAAGAAGACAATTTCAAACACACATGGCCACTGCCTTAATAAATGATGTAGCGCTGCCACTGCAAAGATGCGCTATAGCACTAAACCTTCTTTCCCTGTTGAGCCAATGACTCTCACGAAACGCATCAGATGATGCTCTTGGTGCTTTTTTTAGAGGGTAAGAGAATTAGGGATTCCTAGATTTGGCCCGAGGTTCCAGCGGCTGGGGGTCGCTCTTCTCAGGGCGAGTGCTCTGACTACATCCTGTCAGCAACTTCCCTACTTAGACCAGTTGAATAGGGTCAGTGACTGTAAGGTCAAGAACTCTAGCTTTGGAAACCCTGTCTGGCGATCCCCCCTGCAAGTGTATGAGAAGGGTACTAGGGCCAATAGCAATCGCTTTTTTTTTACTGTACTGAAAAAAAATCTAGAAACTGTTCATACTGCAACCTGTATCTAACTAACTGTTCATATCTGCACCTGGCAGAACTTTATATAATGTGGCAACTCTCAGCCAAGGTCAGTATTTTGGAGCAACATTTATTGCTGACACCGTTTTGGGGTTTGAGGGCTGGATGGGTTCTACAACAGTAGCTAAGGTTATGAGAGCTAATGTACCTTCTACAATAAGTTTGATTTTATGCTTTTGTACAATTACAGATAGAGATGATCAAATGGATTCATCAGGAATCAGATTCTATCTGAATTCTAGTTGCACCAGAATCCAAAGAAGGAGAGACGTAAGGAGAAAAACTATCCTAGGAGAGTATCATACAAAATTTTCAGGCCAATTAAAGCACTTTTTATTTGGGTAGAATCAGTTCTCGCAACGAATTGAATCGCTCGACTGATCGAACCAAATCGAATTTTGAGTGATTTGCTCATCTCTAGTTACAGACTTTCTTTAATATTCTTAGAACTTACAGATGTGAGTATATTGTCCCATAAATGTAAACTTAAATATATCAATATCTGATACCTACCGCTAAACACATTATAAAATAATACTTATTGTCTGTCTCATTTTTGAAAACCTCAAGTGCTTAACAAATAATTTTTTTAACTTTTTTTTTATATTGTGAGTTTTGATTACAAGATTTATGGCATTTTTAATTGCTTTGCAAATTCCGAACATGGCGTAATAAGGAAAGGCATGCCATCTAATATTTCAGGATTAACAGTGCATAATACTTGCATTAAGAGCTAGTCTGTGTCTTATGTCTAATTGAAACAGGAGGGATAACTGCTTATATATAAATCACAGATTAATGTTTCATATTCTGCTTTTCTTTTTATCTTTATGTCTTTCCAAATTAACTGACATGGGCTTCTATGAATATGTATTAATTATAGAGATATTCAGTTTAAAATGTATGACTTTTTTTCTGTTACTGAATTGTAAGTGTGGGACAATAAAATCGAGAATCTCATTATTGCTAAATTAACACTTAAACTCCTCTTTTTAACATTAATTGTGTGCTAAGCGGATGATTAAGTAAACATAATGTAACGTAATATAATCTAAATAGTCTCAGGTATTCACTCCTCTGTGTCCAAACATGAAATTATTTTTCACTTTGAAGAAATTATGTCTTGGCTAGTGATAAGCAAACTCATTTGATAGAATATGTATGACAATGGATAATTTATTTTTTATCTTAGAAAAGCTTTGAACTACAGAAATACATGCATTCAGTGTAAAGACCCATTGCTTCTATTCTTGGAACATCAGTGGTACAGTAAGGCTGGACATGCACAGTGTTGAGGTCAGCTTTTCGTGGCTTTTTTTTTTAAGTTGGTACATTCAATGTGGTCAAAATATTCATTGATAGGGGATAAAAAAAAATCTGTCTAGGTTATGTGTTAGGGGCCCTTTACACTGCACAATGGAGCAGAAGATTGTCAGGAAGGAAGGGTTCCTTCCCAACGATCACCTGATTATCAGTTAAAGAGGCCACTACATTTACATGCAGCAATCTCCTCCACTGTATGGGGAGAAGCGATGTCTAATGCCATTGCTCGTCCCCATGCAGTATCATTGCTTGCCAGGAGCAGACAGCTGTTTAGATGGCACGATCTGCTGCCGGCAAACAATGAATTAGATGTCTGCACCAACTATCCTATTACCTGAGTGTTTCCCTTGGGTGAACGGTGGCCCCTTTCCACCAGCAGATTATCGTTCATGGGCGTTCGTACGAACTCTTGTTAGTAATAACCTGTCCGAACTTCAGGCAGCGTGAGGGCTCCTTTAGACACGCAGGTACATGGCTCCATACAGGACACAGCTCAGATAACGATACTGTAACTAACTCTGAAAAACAAATGCAAAAGCTCCGATAAGGTTTTTTATTCATTACGCCATTGCCACTTAAAAAAATGAAATCCAGGACAACACTTTTAAACACACCATTGAGATAGCATGTGCAAGTTAATGAAGTAGTTTCCTTGTGAAGGGAATTAGGGCATATTGATTTCATAGGGGTTCACCCACTCAGGAACCAGAATGGAAAACTGTATTGTGACTCAGGTCTATTTTGCCTACAGAAATGTTTTTGTCCAAAGTTTTCATTTTTAGATTGTGTCTTCTAACTTTACTGAAGTCATGGCCTTTACTGGTTTTTACATTCTGATTCGATTCCTGTTACTGACACCTACAATAAATTTCAGCTTTGTCAGTATTAAATAGTGTACAATAAAACATGCAAGACTCAAATTGTAAAACTTTTCTAAATCCTTTTTCCATTAGGGATACGTGCTATCATTGTGTCTTTATGGCGCTATTTAGCCTCTCAACCTATACTTCCTGCTGAGTCCGGTCATTGTATAACCAGTTTTCCCTCTCTGTTATTTATATCTACATTCTACATTACATCTTCTTACAGGCTCCACTCAAGTCATGCCAAGTCCAACATGATACATCCGGTGAACTCAGTGGCTAATGACAAATGTGTCATTAAGCCAGAGCTGATTATTGCAGAAATTACTGAGAAAGCTGGCGGGTGAAGCAATGGAAAATAGACATTATAACGCCTGGACACATACAGTAAGCAGCAGGGTAAAAGTTCATATAGTTCCCTTTAAAAAGGAGAGAAAACTGTCTTTTCTTTTTAAGGTCACAAGATTCAGCACGAAATAGTGAAATGGTTAGATTTGTGCAGCACTATAGGCTTGGATTGTTTCGATAGAAATTAGAAGGAAAGCAAAATATGCTGAGAAATAAAATAAAATGCTGAAGACTGCAATACATTTATAGTGGAAGAACAGGTCATATACCATAGACTAGAACTTGAATCAAAATCCATTTTTGTAGACAGAGTTACTGGTCCTGCTGGGGATGTCTATGGCTCCTGGATGCATGAGGACAGTTTTTCTTCTTTGATTTTCCCTAATTCGCTTTAATCTCCGTTGGAGTCCTTTAAAGCATTTCTGCAGCCTCAATAATCTGCTTTGTAATATGTAATCGTATATCTTGCACTACACGAGTTGTACCTTTTAGTTAATGAATCTGAACATACATTTTATCTGGAAAGGCTTTAAGAGTTCCGACAGAGCACATTTTCAAATTATACCAAGTGAGGGAAAAAAAACTTAGAATACTTGCTTCTGATAATATTATTAAAGAAATAATTACTATATAAGTTACATAATAGATATCTGGTATACATCATTTTCTAATAATGATTTATACAAAATGTTATTACATTTTTAGATGGGCAAGTAAAAAAATATAGTAATATACTTTGTGTTCCAATGCCTTATGTCAATGTATATAACAATGGAGGGGATGCTTAAATCAAACAAAAACAAAAAAGTTTTATTGAATTTGCACAATTTTGGAGTAAGTGAAAAAAAAAACGGGCATCTATGGACTGAAAAGCCGTATACAACTTGTAGATGCCCCTAATTTATTAAAAAGACCAGCGTGTGGAGCAGTGAGCAGGGACAAGTACTGAAAAAAGCTGTCAGCCCCTGTACTAAAATGAAAAAAGTAGTGAGGTGTAACAGGGACCACTGTACAATGGATGGGCGATCACAAAAACAGACAGCCACGCTACTATCAAGGATAGTGCATACAGAGAGTCAATGCACTATTCCAGAGGGGGTGATCACTCAATTAGCACAAAAAGCAGGACCCTGAACAACCTGCCTAAATCTGCCTAACCATAACCTATAATGCCTAGCTCTAACTTCCATTAGACTCAACGCGTTTCTGCATCGATTGGATGCCTCCTCAGGAGCCTATAACTTTAAAGCAAAGTACTAAGGTATGTAGGCACAAGAGCTGCGCTACCCCTCTCTCACAGGGGCAGTGCTCCGGCGCTATGATGGCTGTGAAATGGCCGCGTTGTTAACAGACTTATAAAGGGTAACCACTTAACCCAAAGAGGGCGAACTCCTCCCCCCATGGCACCTGGAACCGGCGCTTTAGTGCACAAACCGCTCCCAGGCCCCGTGTTGTCATAATGGGAGCAAGGTACGTTGGGAGAGATAGCGGTACCAAAGTGTACACCAGAGACCTCTAGCGGTCACCAAGCGGGAGGACAACATAGATGAAGAGTAAAGAGGAACAGATTAGTGAGCCAGACGCCAGAAAAGGCAGTCTATGAACAAGCAGACATGGCTGCCACGGTAGATCATAAAAGGGATGTCAAAAAATGCCTTATGTCCTCAAGATATTAGATTGCTCCCAGACAGTGAATGAGAATACTCTTGCTTACTTCCATAGCCTGCAAACTAGTAAATATCTAGTCCTGCTTGCTGTTAAAGGGGTTGTCCGGGTTCAGAGCTGAACCCGGACATACCCATATTTTCACCCAGGCAGCCCAAGTGACATGAGCATCGGAGCATTTCATGCTCCGATTCTCTCCCTTGCCCTGCACTAGATCGCGTAGGGCAAGGGCTTTTTTGTTTATAATAGCATACTGCTTGGCAGAGGCTTCCGCCCAGCAGTGTTTCCGGTGATGTCACTGGTTTCCGATAGGTGGGCTTTAGCGCAGCGCTAAAGCCAACCCATTAGTGCCGATGATGTCATCGGGCTCACTGCTGGGCAGAAGCCTCCGCCTAGCAGTCCATATGGAGAGCCCGGAAAGTCACCGGAACGACATAAATCGTCTTTGCCTTGCGCAATCCAGCGCAGGGCAAAGGAGAGCATCGAGGCATGAACAGGGGGCTGCCTGGGTGAAAATATGGGTATGTCCGGGTTCAGCTCTGAACCCGGACAACCCCTTTTAGAATTGCATACAACTGTATCCAGAATGCTATGTGACCTTAATATATCAGCAGCTGCACAAATCTTTCTACGTAGTTTGTTACAGTGTATCGGTTTGGAGTCCAGGCTGTTTAGTTTACAGTCCGGCCAAGATTGTATATTATTACTTCTCATCTGAGAACAGGACTTAGATGAATATGATTTTCATGCATTGACAGCAAATAAAGATCTTGTAAGATATATTAGAATGTAGCAATGATTAAAGGGATTGCCCTTTCCTTTACAACTGATTGCCTATTTTTAAGATAGCCTATCAATATCTGATCAGCATGAGTCCTACACTGCTCACCCCTGCCGATCAGCTATTCTGCTGTAACTCTAACACCATAAGTCAGCATTGGGATTACCCAAGTCTGTCCTTTATGCAGGATGGGATATGTTTTTTATATTTTTACTAGTATGATCTTTTTCGCATGTGACGATGCCCATGATGTTTTTTATTGTTTACTGTAAGTATTGTTATTTTCATTTTGGAGAAAGGGTAGTGATTTGAATTTTTATATATTTGTTAGATATTTTAAAACTTTTTTTTCTTTTTCTTTTTTTTTATTAGGTCCCCAAGTGGACCACAACATGCAATTATCAGATTGCAATTTGTATGGGATAATTGAATTTTCTCCATTATTCTATACAGAAATCACTATATTACAGTTCAGTGCTGCCACCTGCTGGCCTGAATTGCAATATACAAGTAATGAGCCTGGAAGCCTAATACAGGCTCAGGCTCAACACCTTCCACAATGTCTGCCTAAGGGAGGCGTTACGGCCCATGAAGCACGTGCCTCCAGATTTTCGGCTTCTCAGATGCCATGGTAACATTTGAGTGGGTGCCATCTTTAAAGAGGGGTAAAAGAGGTTAAGGAATGGATCAAAATATGTTCAATTAAAAGGCGGGATCTCACTCTGAGCTAGTGAATAGCCAAGATTGGCGCTGTACTACGAGACCTTGTCCAGTATGATTCTAATCAACCTCACCCTGACACTATTAGATACAGACAACTAACAGTGAGTAATTGATGTTACCCATTATTGCTGCAAACGTGAGTTGCATCTAGGGTGGCTTATTCATTCAACTACATGAATACCATCGACAGTGAATGCGCATTGAGAAACACGCAAGTGTCTGAATTGCTGCCATAACCAATTCAATACTGGTATAATAACTAGGACATTTGTTATCGAAAAACGCCATTGTCTGAACAATTTTTTGCTGGCATATTTACTTGAATTTGTGCTACATATATAACCATGTGGTGATAGTTATATAACATCTGAGACTATCCAGAATAATATGTAGACGGAGTAAAACTGGACATAACTTTATCTGAGATAGCAGATCCAATAATTTTATCACACATCCGTTTGATGTTATCAACCAATAATTTACTATCTATTAGTGTGATGTATTTGAACATACTGTATATCAATACAATTTTTTGTGAACGGGTAGTGGTTGTTGCCAATTATCACTGTGTCTGGTCAATGACACACAGGCACGCTGACATCGATGACAACCAAATCCCACCCAGACATATATATATTAATTTTATTTTAGAAACAGATTTGGGGGCTGTTGCAGTGAAAGGATTTTAGACTGTATTATCTAGATAATTTTAGCACATTTTACAATCCTGTTCAATTCTACTTTTAATAAACAACATATGCTTAGAATAAGGCCTCATGCACACGACCGTATGTTTGGTCCGCGTTTGAGCCGCATATTTTGCGGCTCGGGCGCGGACCCATTCACTTCAATGGGGCCGCAAAAGATGCGGACAGCACTTCCGTGGCCCCGCAAAAAAAAATAGAGCATGTCCTATTCTTGTCTGTTTTGCGGACAAGAATAGGTATCTCTATAATAGGCCACTCGTTCCATTCCATAAATTTCAGAAGACACACGGAGCGGCTTCTGTGTTTTGCGGATCCGCGGTTTGCGGATCCGCAAAACACACATGGTCGTGTGCATGAGGCCTAAAGATGATGGAGTCCTATCTTTCTATTTGAGGTGTGCCCAACTACTTTCCATTTTTGTACGTACTTTTTATTAATAGGCTGGGTGAGTCTATACAAGTTGGTAGCACCCTATTCCACACTAGCCACTGGGAGAGACTTCACATTAGTCTTTCTAGATATATATATATATATATATATATACTTAGCATGTATTGAGAATAATAAAACAGAATCCACAATATACCAAATGTTGTTTACAACTGCCAGTGACCTTGATATTATGTATCATGTATCGTATATGTTAATTCTAACAACCGCATCACTAATTTTCTTGTTTAGTAGGCTGGCAGTAATTCTGTGCATCTGTTTGTTTTTTTAACTGTGAGGAGATTTGCACAAGCCCTTTACTTTGGCTACATTTTGTGATTTATTTTGTGATATTAATATTATACTACAACAAGAATGCAAAAAAAAATAATAATAATAATAATAATATGTTAGAAGAAAAAAAGTGTTACTGTTATCTTCCCATATCATCACATCATATTTTTCCTGTGTAGCTGGATCCAGAAAGTGACTAAGTTATAGAAAAGTGTTTTAGAAGCTACAAAGCTATAATTTTGTCCCAGAGTCATCTAGACTTCTTAAAAATGCATAATCCCTGCTTTATTCTCCTTTCTCCCCACTGCTGTCTCGGTGCCTTTTTCTGATAGATATTTGTTTTAACAAAATCATATACGAGATAATGGTTAACAGCAAAACAATAATGTTGTATACTAGACTGATGGACATTCCCACATGACCCTTTATAACAATGATTAAATGTCCTCTTAAAGGGCCAATCCAGTGATCCTCTTCAAATCTCAGTGTACAAATTCAATTTTCTAATCCAGAATGATGTCATTGTTTTATTACCTTAATTTTCTTGTACAATAGGGTGCATGCTCAGTCCTTTCAGTATATGGTGCTGTAGGGATCTTGAGTTATTTGAGCCCTTTACTTCCTTCCTGCTTTAAGCGATAACTAAAATAACTGGAACATGTTGTCTAAACAGGAAAACACAAGCTGCTTTGTGTCTGAATAGGCAACTTACTAGTAAATAAAGTAATGTTATCAGTAGCTGGCAGTCTGACTCTCTGCAATGTGGGGGCACGGGTAATATCAGGTAGGAGACTTGTAGACAATCACTATAACCAGGCTACAGCTTCCCAATATTTATAGCATGGCAGATAATGTCAACCTCCTGTTAATGAATTAAGGAGAAAGAGAAGTCTAACTGTTATGCTCATCAGGGGAAATAACAATGTAGGACTAAAAGTAACAGACACTGGGACCACAAGATATGGGTCCCACGTTTCAGGGCTAGACTATTAAATACCACACTGATGGCGGGGTATCTAAAATGGAGCAGATGGTCTCTGGCTTCCTAAATGCAGACTGGTTAAGGCTAGCGAGGTATAAATGGCAGCTCTTGCTTACCTGTGTTCATGCCTTAAAAAGCCTTCCGCTTGGGAGCCCATAATTCCAGCCACAGGCGTAGTGTGACGTCATCACATGCGGTATCGCGAGAGTACGAGCACATCAGGGGAATGGTTGCAAGGAGACCAGGAAGGTCCACGTCACACTGCAAGACTGACGTTCCAATAGATGGATGTCAGTATAGGTAATTTGGCTTTAAAGGCAGAATGAGAAGTCTGCAACATAGTCAACTGAAATTTGAAAGGCTTCAACTTACTGTCCTTAAGGATCTAACAACACTGTGAAATTTTTAAAGGAATTAACCAACAGATTTAGGAAGCCCTATCCAAAGGCAGCATAAAGTAGTAGCAGACTACTGTGCATAGGGAGAAAGTTGTCAGTCATAGGTAGGTGGGTCTAAGGAGCCAACATCTTAGGAATTCATAGGAATCCTGAAGTGGTGCATCATTGTGAAGACACCTGGCACACATAGTACTTGGCTTGCTGTGGACCTGATAAACTGTGATTTTATGAAAGCTACACTATTAGAATTGAGCAAATTTCCTGTAACTCAATTTTAATTCCAATGAATCAGTCGCCAGATTTGATTTGGATACAAACAAATTTGACCTTAATCAAAAGTGATCAGATTGCCCTGAAAGTTGTATATGACACTGTGAGGTCTCTTTGGACTGTATCTAGCGCCTTTCAAGCTCTTTAACACCAACACAACATTAGTAATATCAAACTGACAGCGACATATATGGCTATGGGTTAGGCCTCATTCACACGTCCGTAGTGGGTTGCGGATCCGCAAATTGCAGATCTGCAACACACCTTGCCGCCAGCCCCATAGAAATGCCTATACTTGTCCGCAATTGCGGGCAAAAATAGGACATGTTCTATATTATTGCAGAGCCGCCGGCCGGAAGATTGGTGGCGCACTCCGCAAATGCTGATGCGGAGAGCAAAGTGTGTGCTCTCCGCATCAATCACGTCCCCATTCAAAATGAATGGGTCCGCATCCGTTCCTCAGATTTGCGGAGCGGTTACAGACGAACATTGCAGACGTGTGAATGGGGTCTAAATGTATGTTTTCTGGAGGTAACAACCTGCTTAACCTGCGCTGTTGGATTTCTTAAAAATGAAAACATGGTCCACTAATTATCCCTTTTTTTATCTTCTGACCTATAAAATTATGGCCACCATTTCGAGAGATTTGTCCGAATACAATCGCAATACATTTGAATATTGCCAGGAATCCGAATTTTGTGGAAAATTAAAATAGATTTGATTTGTTTCTAATAAAATAATTTTGCTCATCTCTATGCACCATATTAGCAAGTAAATTGCCACCACTTCTGAATTGGGTATCTGTCACGGTTTCATGCAACTTTGAGGTGGGGGAACAGAAACCTGGTCGCAAATTCTATTTAGCTTACAAACCAAGGCTAAAACTAGTAAAGTCATAAATGAGTTAACATTCTCAAGTACACCATGTTAGAGCAAGTGGTCACAGGGCCAATGAACTTACCTTTAATCGCTGCATTTAGACATCAAGTTCATTTGAAATATGAAATATTTCATCTTTAAGGCTGAGCACAAGTAATGCCATGTGGTGGCCATCCATTTCTGTGACCCCTGCTCACAAATGACACAAATTATGATAAATAGCATTCCGTTAATATAAAAGGACTGGAAGCCAAAGTTTCATTGGCCAGACACTTATGCATGGGCTTAAGTCCAAGTAGCACACAGTGAGCAAGGTTAAGTGTAGCAGAGGATGTGGGGAATGTGTTCTCAAGACATCATGAAAAAGTAGGGCTATCTGCGGACAGTTTAATAATGCTCATTGATAGTTCTTTTTGGCTACCCCAGAGATAAGCTACAAACACACAAAGTCATTTATACATCTGCAAAAAAATGAGCTATTCAGAATCTGTAAAGATCTTGCTTCTAGATCTGACAGGTTATAATTATTTAACGCTGCCAGGGGAAAAGCTTTAGCAGATTGGGGCAGCTAAGATAAACTACCAGATATTTGATTAGCGACAGTCTGCCTCATATCTGAATAGATACTGGATGTCTCTGACATTAATTGCCTCAGTGCATCAATTTTTTGTTTGGTTGCACAGATGTAGGACAATGAGGAGGAATACTCTGGGTACTGAGAATAAACATCTGCTTTTTTTGCTTTCTCAATTAGATCTAATGATGAAGTAAGGAAGAAAGTTTAGCAAAGAAACTTCTTCAATGTAGTTATGAAGTGCATAATATGACCCCAAGGTCCTATAAAAGCTACTTATTTCCAGAGTATATTTTACACTCTTTCCCCGCAGTCAGAGGAAGATCACATTAATTGCACGTTTAGCATCTCTGCTTGCTTCTTGTTGCCTGTGAGCTATCGTTGAGCACTGTAGTTTTATTATTAGTATTGGGTTTCAGATGCTCAGAAAAAAATGGTTGAGACTAAGAAACAATTATTATCCTACTGCTGGGAATATGACCAAGGGAAAAAGTAAAAATCAAACTTTTGCTCATTGTAAAAGTACAGAGGTGTAGTTACTAAAAAATATTTCTATAACCTTTTTTAATAATTGTTTTATTCTGTGGGCCTTATAAAAGTGTGTTTTATCACATGTAACCCTTGAGGTATGGTGCATACAGCGGAGTGGAAGAAGCTATCACAATGCTTTCCTTGGGACCGTAGTATTAATAGGATTTGTGTAGAGCTACTTATGCTGTCCTACAACTGTATTTTCCTCCATTAGCCATGCATGTATAACCAGTGCTATACAAAAGAAGCTTTTAGTACTTGAAGGTCTTTCTAGTTTTTATTAAATTGATATTAATCTATGGCTTAATTGAACACGTGGAATCCCAGTAAGGGGTCATTTACATGCGCTGATATACAGGGCAATGCTTGGGAACAAACTGTTTATTCTAAATCTTTGTCTGATTGCTTAAACTGCATTTACATGAAGCAGTCATCTCTTATGTATGGGGATGAACAATCAAAGCTACGATTGTTCATCTCCATACAGATTCATTGCTTGTTGGCAGCATATTTCTGTTTATGCTGCCAACAAACAATTTTATGTACCACATAAACGACAGATTACCCAACAAACGAGTGTTTTTGTTGTTTGTTGGGTGATCAGTAGCACATTGTCAGGGCTGTCATTGTCAAGGAGACTTTCTATGAATGTTTAGTCCTGAAGATGAATCCCTATGGGATTCTGCCAATAAAAATAGGCCATAAGGTTATGTTTAGATATACTAGATATATTCAACTTCAGATTCAGCTACAAATCCAGGGAAATAGATGTATAATACACAGGGGTGTAGCTAAAGGATCATGGGCCCTGGTGCAAGAGCTCAGTTTGGGCCCAAGTTCTGTGGCCAGGAGCAAGGGAGTGCTGCGTGAGTCAAAAATTGAAACGGCACCCCCCCATGCCAAATTCTTGACCTAAACCTATCTCTCCAGCCAGAGGTTTAACTTGACCAGCATGCACTTTCGATAATACTGTTGTCTTATGCGACACAAGGGTCTTTGGGCCCCCTCAGGCTCCTGGGCCCGGTAGCGACTGCTTCCTCTGCACTGTCTATAGCTACGCTCCTTATGATACATTGCTTTGCAAACAGTGAAATCCACAATGTAAATCTGCAGGAAATTCCATCATCAGAGCAATAGTAAAGTACATAGTTTATTTGAACAATCCTCAAAGATTACATCAATCAGTGCAGTATCCGACTGGAAAGTCCAGAATTTGTAAAAGTCCATAAAATTATACTTATTAATTGCGATGCAGAGACTGTTCACATGAAGGCGGAGGGTCAAAGACATCATCTAGCATGACCAGTTTGGCGGTAGGTCAGTGATGGTCTGGAGAGGCATATCCATTAAAGAATACACTAACCATTGTGTGATAGTCAGTGGTAACCTGACTACTGTTAGGTAGCAGGATGAAATCCTCAGAGCCATTATAAGACCTTATGCTGGTGCAATTTGCCATAGGTTCCTCCTGGTATACTGTAGTACAATGCCTTCATGCCCAAAGTGTTTAGGGAGTTTCTGGATTATGGATGCATTGATGCCATTGACAGGAACTCGTGTTCTCCAGACATGAATCCAACTGAGAACCTCTGGGACATTCTGTATCCGTGCTTATGATTTTGCCAAATAGTGCCACAGACTAACCAGGAGCTCAATGGTGCCCTGATCCAGGTATGGGAGGAGATCCTGTCTCAACAGGAGCATGCTCAGATGTTGTCAGGAGTGGATACAGGCATGTGGCGGCCATACACACTACTGAGTGATATTATCGGTTGCAGTGATAAATTTGGATCTGCCTGTGATTTTAATTTTTTTACTTTGATTTTCAGGGTGATTTGGAATCCAGCCCCCAATTGGTTGATTTTTTTTTGGCTCCAATGACTATTGATACATCGTTTTGCTCTCAGCGAACCACACAATTTATATTAGTAAAGGTTTTCAACTTGAATGTTTTGTTCATCCAGATCTGTGATCTAGGTGTTCCCTTAATTTTTTGAGCAGTATATTTCTAATGTCCTTTCTCTAAAGAAATAACTATACCATAGGTAAAATTTATTGCACCTTTTAATGTTTTTGCCTGGGAAACTGTGTTTAAGACAGGGCTCATCAAAAACGCTTCCGTAACTGATAATACAACCATCTGCACCCGTTATGAATGGATCCGGTTGTATTATCTTTAACATAGCCAAGATGGATCCGTAATGAACTCCATTAAAAGTCTATGGGGGACGGATCCGTTTTCTATTGTGTCAGATTGTGTCAGAGTTAAACGTCTTGCTCTGCATCCCATGACGGAAAGAAAACCGCAGCATGCTGCGGTTTGCTCTCCGGTATGAGAACGCAACCAAACTGAAAGGAATGCATTTTGGAGCATTCCGTTCTGTTCAGTTACGTTTTGTCCCCAAATGGGGCAAAAATGGATGTATTTTTTCCGGTATTGAGATCATATGACGGACCTCAATACCAGAAAATAGAAACGCTAGTGTGAAAGTAGCCTAAGTCCAATTTTATATACCCATAGAGATTTTATACTGAATTTATAATTTCAGCTTCACAGCATTTGAAAAGCCACATAAAAGTAGCTGAATGCAGAATACATTTCTTATTGAGAGGATAACCATTTAGTAAATAGATTCCCACCAGTATTATTAGGATGCATTCATGGTATAGAACAAAACTGTTAATCCCCACTCTCAGTCTATTGTACACATGACCCATCATATCTCTGCGTGCCTTGGGTACAATAGAAGATTCTTTAGTAAATGAATGTCTGGAAGGAGATTGTACTGTGGACACTGGAAAACCAATATGTGCTTAAGGATGGTGGGTAATGGACCTACAGAGACCTGAGCAAGCACAGATATACACAGCATAGGAGATTTTACAATGTGATTTTTTTCATTAATGGTTTATTTTGTTTCACGTGTGCAGACAGAAGATAACACTTTTTTTTTTCCTTTGGACTGGTTTGCCGAGTATCTTGAGATTGTCCAATCTAAAGTAATCCTCTAAATTCTCTATATTATTGTTTTATTGTTTATCAAATCAGTGCAGCAACAATTTTTCTTGTTGCACAATATAAAATGTCAGTGCCTAAGGCATAAGAATAACATGTTCTAATATTCATTTGGCATGTGTGGGTATGGAGAAGGTACACGTTATTCTATATAAGGGGAATCACAAGTAACCCTGGAGACCCATAGAAAAACTCTGAAGTGGTCCATTCTGCCATGAGCGAAAAATAATTTGGGATCTAGAAAAGTTTTCATTATTATGGTATTCAATGTTCTTTGTATGATTTCTCACTTTCTTTGTCCACTAAGTGCTCTCCTCATATTGCAATGCACATTTAGTTTCCGTCTCTCCCTCCATCACCCTCAGTAGTTGCTAACCGCCCTTCACGTCTGTGGCTCCTATAACTACGGAGGTTGACCTCCATAACACCTGGGCCCCATGATGGCTGCTGCTTGCTATGCTATTGGTTATATCCTTGTCTCTAGCACTCTTCCACTGAAGTCAGCTACTTCTGCTTACAGGTGGAATTTGCCCTCTTTTGATAAGGGGCCAACAATAGCTGACAGAACAGTAGGAATTATAAAATACATTATAACCTTTTTCACATTTTGGTCAAAGGCTTCCCACGTAGGGTTTGGTTTTTATGTAACTGGAGTCTAGATCTTATTTAAAGGGGTTTTCCCATCTCAGACAATGGGGGCATATCGCTATTATATGCCCTCATTGTCTGATAGGTGCGAGTCCCACCGCTGGGACCCATACCAACAATGAGAACAGAGCGGGGAAATGAACGGATGGCGCACTGCGCATGCGCAGCTGCCCTCCATTCAGTTCTATGGGGCCGCCGAAAATAGCCGAGCGCTGGCTCGGCTATTTCCGTCTGCCCCATAGAAATAAATGGAAGCATGGGCCGCGCATGCGCAGTGCACTCCCATTCACTTCTATGGGAGCAGTGCTTGGTGGTGGATGGACCCAAGGAAATCCGGGGTCCTCCAGCCACAGCGTTTCACGCTCCGTTATCGTTGTAGGTGCGGGTCCCAGCGGTGGGACTCGCACCTATCAGACAATGGGGGCATATCCTAGAGATATGCCCACTTTGTCTGAGATGGGAATACCCCTTTAAGTGCAAAATATTCACAAACCACAGTATATATGATATACCATATAGCAAAAATAGCGCAGTACTATGTTAGTCTATATGATAGCAAACACTTTTGTGTATTTTAGTACGGATACCATTACTAGCTAAGCAGTTAAAGTATATCTACAAGCTTTCATAGCACAGAAGCTCCTTCACCAGGTAAGTTTTTAAATGAAATGATTGCAGTTTACAATGAAGTAATTCATTTATAAACTTGCCTGATAAAAAAGCCTCTGGCTACAAAAGCTTGTAGATATAATTTTTTTCCAGTTAGCCAATAAGGATATCCCTGCTATAATACCTTTGTATTTAACACCACACACAAGCTACGTATGTTCAATATTAGTGCATTTTATTAGCATTCTGTACCTTCATACTACTGCATGTTTAGGCTTTAATATGAGAAACATTTCCCAAATCCTTTAAAATGAATGTGTCTCACACATATACCGTATATACTCGAGTATAAGCCGACCGAGTATAAGCCGACCCCCCTAATTTTACCCTAAAAAAACTGGGAAAAGAAGTGACTCGAGTATAAGCCGAGGTGGAAATGGATGTCACTGTTATGGGGGGTATCTGTGGATGGCACTGTTATGGGGGATCTGTGGATGGCATCCACAGCCCCCTCATCCCATAACAGTGCCATCCACAGCCCTCATCCCATAACAGTGCCATCCACAGCCCCCTCATCCCATAACAGTGCCATCCACAGCCCCCTCATCCCATAACAGTGCCATCCACAGCCCCCTCATCCCATAACAGTGCCATCCACAGCCCCCCCATCCCATAACAGAGCCATCCACAGCTCCCTCATCCCATAACAGTGCCATCCACAGCCCCCATCCCATAACAGTGCCATCCACAGCCCCCTCATCCCATAACAGTGCCATCCAGAGCCCCCTCATCCCATAACAGTGCCATCCACAGCCCCCATCCCATAACAGTGCCATCCACAGCCCCCCATCCCATAACAGTGCCATCCACAGCCCCCCCATCCCATAACAGTGCCATCCACAGCCCCCTCATCCCATAACAGTGCCATCCACAGCCCCCCCCCTTCCCCGCTCCTGTAAAGTACCTCCTCACATGCCGCCGAGTCCTCCAGGCAGACCGGGCGGGCGAGCGCAGCGTGACTGACGTCATGTGCCTGCGCCGCCTGCTTCATTCATAAAGCAGGCCGGGCAGGCACGTGACATTAGTCAGTCATGCTGCGCTCGCCCGCCGCAAATGCCCTCCCCCAGCTCCTCCTCCCACTCCGTCTCGAGTATATGACTCGAGTATTAGCCGAGTTTGTGTTTTTCGGCACAAATTTTGTGCTGAAAAACTCGGCTTATACTCGAGTATATACGGTATATATATTTTATTTTCTGCCAGTTAAAGCCAGATAGCAACACATATCCTTTTTATCTGATCCTTTTTTACCTAATTATAGTGGTTAATTTTTTATTTTATTGCCGTAACATAATTATGGGGCAGCCATTTTGCATTTATGGAGATATGCTCTTTACAGCAGCCTGATAAACACAATAGTCAGGAAGGGACCGTATTGACTTCTATGGGAGAGTCTTCTAGGGGTGCTCTCTGACCTGTGCAATGAAAGAATAGATAAGCTCTGACAAACACCTACTGTGTATGGTGGTATTCTGTGTTATGTATATATAAATGTTATCTGTCCTCGTAATCCTTTCTGTAATGATAATAAAGAGATCACAGCTAAAAAGTGATCTGTACAGACCAGGATTTGGTGTCTTTTATTAGGCCTAGGGTCCAATTAGAAAAATGCTGAATTTTAGGATTTTTTTTAAGGAAAACTAAAAATAACACCAGTAATTTTTTAAAAATGTTTCACATGAAAACTTGATTTAAACAATAGGTAATTTTCTGATTTTACATTCCCTTAAAGAAGTTCTGCATTTCATCATCTAATCGACTGAGTATTCCATACCATCAATCTATATATGAGTAGGTATTCCCTATATCTGAATTTATTTTCCAAACTATATCCTGAACCTAACATTTACTTGACCACACAGGAGATGTTAGAATTACTGTACAGGATATTAAGACTCATCTGTAGAAGACACAAGAACATTAAATGGGATTTCAAGTACCAGCGACATCGGTCAAAAATAGCTTTGAAGTGACCTCTGTACATTAGTGATGACTAGAATAACCGCGCTATTTCATAATTAATTCATGATATCATAGTTGGCTGAGAGAGGCAGTGCAAAAATTGGCAATGGCTTTTGGAGGAAGGAATTAATATACTTTATATTTCCCAGTCTTTGTACTGGATGCTTGCCAAAGGTAAAAGAAAGAAAATTATTTTATTTATTCAATTTCAATTTTATTTATGCTCTGATTGCAAACTTTTAAAAAGCGTTTTAGCTGGGAAGGGTTAACAATGTCAACTCTTTGGAGCTATACTTTTTCAAGCTGAGAATGTACCATGTACAGGTTGAAATGAAAGTTTCCACTTGAAAGAACCACTGCTGGGATAGTATAATATGCTTCAACCAAGCTCACATTAAATGACAAGTCCATGGTATGTACTGGAAAATTGAAAGTAATGTAATTCTGTATTGACTGCACATTCCAAGTAGAACTGCTGTCTTGTCTCCTACTGAATAGAATTCACATTGTCAAGTCTATTAGAAGACACAAAAAGTGGTTAATAACATTTTTGAAGAACTGAAGAAACTTTTATTTTACCAATTTTTTCTTTTATTTTACCAATGGCCAGAACTAATTTAGCCGCCATTCTCTGAAGCAATTTATATACAGTGTATATATATATATATATATATATATATATATATATATATATATATAATTAATTTGCATAGGTGGTCAACTTTATATATATTTAATTAGAATTTAGATATTACATTAAAAATGTAATTTTTGCCAATTGTATCTTTAGGGTGGAGATGCACTGTGTGATTTTCATGAATAAAGAATATCTTCTCTTGAGTGGAATAGTTGAAGATAAAAAATTATTTCTGTATTTTAATGGGAATCTGTCACACTGATTTTGGATCATTGACTACAGTCATACATGTGTAGTACTTCAGATAAGGAGTCCAGATCACTATTTTTTATTTTCCTACTGCCCTCCGTTCCCCCGCTTTCAGTGGGGGAATAAGGGGCATTAGGAAAATGAAAAGATAGTGATCTGCACTCCTTATCTTCAGTACTACTTGCAAATAATAAACCAAAATCAGGGTGACAGATTCTCTTTAAAACTTATTAGATTTTTTGGGAAACTATGGGGAAGATTTATCAAAAGTGGTGTAAAGGAAAAATTGCTTAGTTGTCCATAGTAACCAATCATATTTCATCTTTGATATTCCAAAAGTTTTTCCTTCACACCACTTCTGATAAATCTATCTCTATGTGTATACAGTGGATATAAAAAGTCTACACACCCCTGTTAAAATGTCAGGTTTCTGTGCTGTAAAAAAATGAGACAAAGATAAATAATTTCAGAACTTTTTCCACCTTTTAATGTGACCTATAAATTGTACTCACCACTCAATTGAAAAACAAACTGAAATCGTTTAGGTGGAGGGAAGAAAACAAAAAAACTAAAATAATGGGAATGAAGCTGTGTTCAGAATTAATAAATAACATTCAAAATCATATTAAATAGGAGTCAGCATACACGTGCCATCATTTACAGTGCCTCTGATTAACCCCAAATAAAGTTCAGCTGCTCTAGTTGGTCTTTCCTGAAATTTTCTTAGTCGCATCCCACAGCAAAAGCCATGGTCCACAGAGAGCTTCCAAAGAATCAGAGGGATCTCATTGTTAAACGGTATCATTCAGGAGAAGGATACAAAAGAATTTCCAAGGCATTAGATATACCATGGAATACAGTGAAGGCAGTCATCATCAAGTGGAGAAAATATGGCACAACAGTGACATTACCAAGAACTCGACATCCCTCCAAAATTGATGAAAAGCCGAGAAAAAAACTGGTCTGGGAGGCTGCCAAGAGGCCTACAGCAACATTAAAGGAGCTGCAGGAATATCTAGCCAGTACTGGCTGTGTTGTACATGTGACAACAATCTCCCGTATTCTTAATATGTCTGGGCTACGTGGCAAAGTGGCAAGACCAAAGCCTTTTCTTACGAAGAAAAACATCCAAGCCAGGCTACATTTTTCAAAAACATATCTGAAGTCTCCCAAAAGCACGTGGGAAAAGGTGTTATGGTCTGATGAAACCAAGGTTGAACTTTTTGGCCATAATTCCAAAAGATATGTTTGGTGCAAAAACAACACTGCACATCACCAAAAACACACCATACCCACAGTAAAGCATGGTGGTGGCAGCATCATGCTTTGGGGCTGTTTTTCTTCGGCTGGAACTGGGGCCTTAGTTAAGATAGAGGGAATTATGAACAGGTCCAAATACCAGTCAATATTGACAAAACCTTCAGGCTTCTGCTAGAAAGCTGAACATGAAGAGGAACTTCATCGTTCAGCATGACAACGACCCAAAGCATACATCCAAATCAACAAAAGAAATGGCTTTACCAGAAGAAGATTAGAGATTTGGAATGGCCCAGCCAGAGCCCAGACCTGAATCTGATTGAAAATCTGTGGGGTGATCTGAAGAGGACTGTGCACAGGAAATACCCTCGCAATCTGACAGATTCGGAGTGTTTTTGCAAAGGAGAGCAAAGTATGCTGATAGACTCATACCCAAAAAGACTGAGTGTTGTAATAAAATCAAAAGGTGCTTATGTAACCATATTACCGGTATTTTATTTTAATATTTTTTCTTTCCTCTACCCAAAAGATTTCAGTTTGTTTTTCAATTGAGTTATACAGTTTATAGGTCACATCAAAGGTGGAAAAAGTTCTGAAATGATTTATCTTTGTCTCATTTTTTACAGCACAGAAACCTGATATTTTAACAGGGGTTTGTAGACTTTTTATATCCACTGTATATGTTGTTTGTTCCGACTTTTAACTACCAATGGTATATCAGCTGCTATGGTGTCCAAAAGTTGAGGGGTCGCATCCACCGGGTTCCTTTATGGAATGAAAAATTTAGTTATCATTGCATTATTGCCCGTGTATGAAGAGTGTAAAGGGTGAGAGAACAAAGTGTGAATGAGAAAAGTAAACGAGCATTGAAAAACTGAATTCAAAGCTTTAAAACATAAAAACATGGCAGAATGATAGCAGATAAAGATCATGTGGTCCATCTAGTCTGACCTTATATTATTTCCTTTTTATTTTTGTCTTTGTCATCAGCAAACAGGCAAACTTTACCAACCATACCTTCTTCTAGGTCACTTAAAAAAAATTAAAAAATAAATAAACTGGAACAGACTCTTGTGGTTAGCACTAGTCATTGCACAAGGAAAGAGTGGATATGCTTTTAAAATGGCCACCATTAACTGCACTGTTTAGTGGACATTTCATTTCAGTAGGAGCAGTGCTGTAGTAACCAGCTCCATCTAATGCACTATGGAGCTTTGTGGTTCTGACATCGGAGCTACCCTGAAACAGCTGACCCCTGCCAATTAAATGTTGATGGCCTATCATCACAGTAGGACATCAATAGTGAAATCCTTGACGACTCATTTTCAAATCTCTTATTAGGAAATTTTGATGAGATCTCTCATTGAGGAATATCCGTTTTTAGCTGAAGAGGAAAGTACGTACTTAAAACACCTGGTAGAACTGAGAATTGCATATATAAGCTATTGATTTCAGTGGGAACTGTGTAAGACCTGCTGCGGAGTTCCTCCACAGTTTACAGCTGATTACTTAGAATCCCAGCATGGGACACCCTGTTGTCAGTTTTCATAAAAAAATAAATAAAGATGGCCCTAAGTAAATACACTTTGTTAATGTTTTTTAATTGCTGAACCAACTTTTTGTGCTCCGGAAAATGGGCAAATCATCATTGGCTTCAGTCTAAAACAACCATATGCAAAGTTATAGTTATTCTTCTTTGGTGGTATTAATTAAACCTTGCATAGGCAAGCTTTGGGGCCTTCAATACTACCTTGACATTTTCTGGATATGGTTGCTCTACTTCTAAACTTCTGCTATTTATGTCTCACAGACAATATGCTATTCTGCATATATAGAGTTAATGAGGAATTCTGAGATGCAGTGCATTGAAAAAGTATTTATACTCCCTGAACTTTTCCACATATTTTTCCCTTTACACCCACAAACTTAAATGTATTTTTTTGGGATTTTTTTTTTTTTGATAGACCAGCGCAAAGTAGCAAGTACAAGTACAAAGTAGCAAGTGAAAAGAAAATGATACATGGTTTTCAAAATTTTTAATAAATAAAAATCTGAAAAGTGTGGTGTGCATTTGTACTCAGCCCCCCTGGACCCCCCCCCCTCCCCCCAGAGAAAAAAGAAAAAAAGTGTGAACAATTGCCTTCAGAAGTCACCTAATTAGTGAATAGAGTCCACCTGTGTGTAATTTATTCTCAGTATAACTACAGCTGTTCTGTGAAGACCTCAGAGGTTTTTTTAGAAAACATTAGTCATCAAGCAGCTTCATGAAAACCAAGGATCACACCAGACACATCAGGGATAAAGCTGTGGAGAAGTGTAAAGTAGGGTTAGGAAAAAAAATCTAAAAAAATCACAAGCTCTAAACATCTCGCTGTTCAATCCATCATCTGAAAATTGAAGGGGTATAGCACAACAGGAAACCTACCAATACATGGCCCTCCACATAAACTGATAGCCCAGGTAATGAAAGCACTAACTAGAGAAGCAGCCAAGAGGCTGTCCACGGGACAACTATTAATCTTGTACTCCACAAATATGACCTTTATGGAGGAGTGGCAAGAAGAAAGCCAGTTTTTAAAGTAAGCCATAAGAAGTCCCATTTTCAGTTTGACACAAGTCATGTAGGGGACACAGCAAACATGTGGAAGAGGGTACTGTGGTCAGATGAGACAAAAGTTGAACTTTTTGGCCTAAACACAAAACACTACGTGTGGCAGAAAACTAACACTGCACATCACCCTGAACACACCATCCCCACTGTGAAACATGGTTGTGGCAGCATCATTCTGTGGGGCTGCTTTTCTTCAGCAGGAACAAGGAAGCTGGTCAGAATTTATGGGAAGATGGGTGGATCTAAATACAGAGCAATCCTGGAAGAAATCCTGGAAGAGACTGCAAAAGACTTAAGACTGGGACAGAGGTTTACCTTCCAGCAGGACAACGACCGTAAACACACAACCAGAGCTGCAATGGAATGGTTTATGTCAAAGCATATTCATGAATCTGTGGCAAGACTTGAAAATGTCATTCACAGATGCTTTCCGTCCAATCTGACCCAGCTTGAGCTATTTTGCAAAGAAGAATGGGCAAAAGTTTCAGCCTCTACATGCGCAAAGCTCGTAGACATATACCCCAAACGATTTACAGTTATAATTTCAATGAAAGGTGGTCCTACAAAGTAGTAACTTAGGGGGTCTGCATACAAAGGCACTTTCAAGATTTTTATTTAATTTTTTTTCGAAAACCATGTTTCATTTGCTTTTTACTTCACACTTACTTGCCACTTTGTGTTGATCTATTACATAAACTCACAATAAAATACATTTAAATTTGTGGGTGTAAAAAGAAAAAATGGGGAATAGTTCAAGGGGTATGAATACTTTTTGAAGGCACTGTATTTTAACTGATGACCTATCCTCTATAGATTTAAAGGGTTTTCTGAGATATTTTACACATATAAGCAAAAGGGTAACAATGCTTTGAACTTTTGACTTTCAGGCTTCATATCTGACCATCCACTACAGCTTTGAATGTGAGACTACCATCATTTTATAGAGAATCATCTTGGCTATCTCATATGATTAGTTATGCAGATTTATGTCATTTAACTGCTTTATTACTGTTTTGCCCCGGTGGTGGAACAATCTTCTTGTTTACTAAAGATTAAAATCTGTTCTCCCATTCCGTAATAGTACAGTGTGTTATTAGGTTGATTCCCAAACGAAAGGTCACTGGTTCGAATCCAGGAGCAGCCATGAAGAAGATTTCCCAAGGAAACAGAAACAGCATGTATTTTGGCCAAGAAAATTGCCAAACTGCATCATGTGAGTGCCATGACAGTTGGAAGAATACGAAATGAAGTCCATCCATCCATTCCAAAGCCAAGAGGTGGATGTCCAGGCAAAATATCGGAGTCAACAAGTTGGCTCAAGGTCAAGGTCTATTAGTGCTGGCACAACGAATAGTGCAGTGAAAGGGGGCTCATATGCTTCGTAACAGTGATTACATTACACAAGTCTAAAATGGTGGCCCGAAAAAAGGTGACAAAACCTCGACTTCAATATTGTCATAAGAAGCGTCGTCTCAAGCTTGCTAAAAAGTACGAACAGTGGACAGTAGAATGGATAGGAAACGGGTGATTTGGAGCTATGAGAAACAAGTGAAGAAACAAGGGAAAAGGGGGTTAATCGTTCGAGAAATTGAAGGAACTGTCAAGTTCATTGGAGGGGCCTGAGAAATTGAAGGAACAGTCAAGTTTGGTGGACGAGACCTGATGATATGGGGTTGTTTCACAGCCAAAGGCGTTGGATACTTCACCAGGACCGATGATGGTCTCAGTGCTGAGCTATATGTGAGTATCCTACAAGACGAGTTACTTTGTACACTCGAGTATTATAGAGATGTGGATATCATTCTTGATTAAATAAGATGGCCCCCATATCTTCCAGCTCTCAGCTAACACCTTATTCACTTAAGTTCCTAGAGGACCCTCCTCCCTGATATGTCATCTATGACATATGATGTACTGCTGTTAGTGTTAAACCATTACAATATTGTGCTTCCACTTAGATGTTTACATAGTTTGCATACCAAAGTTAGTAAAACAATGCACAATGCGCAGATGTCAAGTGTTATCTCTTTTCTTATTTTTGTATTCTAGCCAATGGAACAATGCCACAAGCCTCAGGGGGGATGCTTCCTCTGATGTACTTATAAACTGCTTAACTTCCTTGAATAAAGGAGAACTTTTTTGACCCTTGTCTGGTGTCAGTGTGGGTTCTTCCATGCATATAAAATCCTAGGATTACTACTAATTTGGAGCAGTAGAGCAAACGTAATTAGCCCTAATTGAGGGCATCTATAACAAGTACTATGGGTATGAAAAGGACGACATAGTGTTTCAGCAGGACAACAACATGAATCATATTTTGAGATTGGTGAAGAAATGGGTCAATGAAAAGGAAGAAGAGGTGCTGGATTGGCCACCACAATCCCCAGACCTTAACCCAATAGAACACTTGTGGGTAGAGTTGATGAAAAAAATGGATTTTTACTCAAGTGAGTCGACTAGTACGCACCAATATTGGGAAAGGATTCAGGCAGTGTTGAAAGCCAAAGTGGATATACAAAACACTAACAACATTTAGAATTTTAGGAGCAAAACAGTAACAATGCAGTTACATGACAAAAATCTGCATAACTAATCATATGCTAAATAGTTGCAAGTCCAATTTATGTATGAGATAGCCAAGAATATTATCTATAAAATGATTGTAGTCTCACGTTAAAGCTGTAGTGGATGGTGAGATATGGAGCCTGAAATTCAAAAGTTCAAAACCTTGCTACCCTTTTGCTTGTCCGTATTGGTGTGTCCCCAAGTGGCACATGACCCAGCCGTGAAGTGCTACCATGGGACCTGTAACAAATGAGGCTGTTCATTGGCTGCAGTACACAGGTGACCCTGTCTGACCAGAAGAACAATGAAGGGAGCTAGAGACCCAGGGAGCTATAACAGAATAGTGGGGAGCAGGCGAGTATGATTTTTTTTTCAACAGGTAGAGCATGCTGAATTAAACTCCTTTAAAGTATATGGACATTATACAGATGACTCCACTGTTTGGAACCCCTGAGAATGGAGAGCTTCTCTAAAAAAGTGACTCCCACTCTATAGACCCAGCACATCCATCGGTTACATGGATGGACATTCATTTGAAAAGCCTCCATCTGGTGCTACAATTGCTAGCCAAATTTATGGCAGACATCAGCTTCCCCTTCAATAACAGCTGATCTATGAGAGTAAAAAGAGTCTTCTTAAATTATTGATTTATTTATGACTAGTTAGTCTAACCTGAAGCAATGGTGGGTTTGCTAAAAAAAAAAAAACTGCAGTTTTGGTGATATGGAATCGCTGCACTTCTATTTATCCATACTTTTCTCAATGCCAACAGGATATTGTTTTTAAAACAATAACTGTTTTTAAAAATTATAACTGAAGCTAAATAATGGGATGTTCAACCAGGTTTCTGTGCGTTTACAACATAGGTAATTTCAACAAAACATGAATCTGATATAATAGGACATGATGAATAGCAGTACCCAATAATGATGATTTACTGGTTTGGTTGCATTGTTTTTATTTACACATTTTATGACAATTCTACAGCATTTTACATTCTGCACAGATTTCCTTTTCATTTTAAATACTCTGTGCTTACACTAATTACTTCAATGGGAAGAAACAGCTCATTTTATGCACTGTAGTTATGTACACACTTTAAATATTCAAAATGTTGAAAGACCAATTTCCAAATGCTTCCTTTTTCAATAATTGTAATGCGTTTGTGGATAATAAATGAAGTCTAGAGACACTGTAGTGACAGATTAATATATATTTCATACAATATTCTGTAGCACCTGGGGATAATAAATTGTCCCAGGAAGACCTCTAGATAGCTCACCTTGTACTGAGGTTACTGTTTTCTTCTGGTTGTATTGCAGTACTTTGAGTATGCTAGATTCTGATTGATTGGATTAATCCTGTTTGCTGCATGTATGGCATCTCCTGGAAGCCGTCATTTGAGAAATCAACTGAGTATCTCAAGGGGATAAATAAAGTTCAGGCATGAATGACTTTTCAGAGTAGAGGAACATCAGCACAAAGGATCAGGCATAGACGCTAGAGGTGGTAAACTGCAGAGAACATTGGAACACTTTGTGGAACCCGAGATACTCTGGTTTAATTATCCATTCATATTAGAGAAGTGCTGTGCTATGCTGACATATAAATACATTTTTGCATGCTGGGTAAGGTAAAGGATGACACTGTATGATCGACATGCTGCACTGTAGGTGTAGGTGGTTTTGTTATCCCTTTATATTGAATACAAAGACAAATCCATATCCTCTCTTTTTCCATGGAATAATTGCTAAAAATGGGATGATGGAATGTAAAAGTCAAAATATATAGAGGATTGTGTTCTATTGATCCAGGGAAATTACCCAGTCACGTGGGGTTAGGAGAAAAATTACTATGTAGAACCAGCGGTAGAACTTCCAGTTGACTTTTACCATTCACCATCCTCCTCTGAAGATTTTCAAACTTTTACTTCTGGATCATCCTGGATATTGACACTTTCCACTTTACTAATTTTTATGCATGGTATTTTAAGAATTTTGGCCCTGGTGCAAGAGTTCAGCTCTGGACCCCCTTCCATCACTGCTTTGTGGCCAGGGGCAGGGAAGCACATTTTCTTGGTGTTGCCTGAGGAAAGAATTAAAACGTAACCTCCCCATGCCAAATTCTTGATCTTACCCCTTCTTTCCAGCCAGATGTTTAACTTAACCAGCATGCACTTTCTATAATACCGTGTCTTCTTATATGGCACCCTCAAAAGTCTTTGGGCCCCCTCAAAAGAATAAACAGCAGGGGGCGCTACCAGAGAGGAAAATGTAATGTAAATAAAAAATGATCAATATTTTTATTGCAAGTATATTTCAATAATACTTCATTTGAAATGCCCTATTAATTACATGGTAATACTGTTCATGAGATAACCCCTTTAAAAGAGTTGTCTTAGCAACATAGCTTCTTTCTATCTGTTGTCTATGACCCAGTGTGTAGACCTGCAGTGATAAGTGCGGCTCAAGAAGGTGTTATCTGGCAAAGATTGATCAGCGAAGTATTTAAAAATTCGATTAGGTTGCCTAGCCGAATGTTACAAAAAAAAAAAATCCGCTTTGTGCCAAATTACTTCTTCACAAAGCGCATTTCTTTGTAAGCGGAAAACAAAAAATGTATGACACCATTACACATGCAAACAATAGAACTAAGACTAGGACTAGAAATAGGACTAGATATGAAAAATGGAAGCTCTTTGCGCAGATTTTTGATCAAAAGTGTCTCGGGCCCATCTACCAGCGTCAAGGTGGCTTCTGCAGATGGGTACCTCACACTAAACAGAACTGCCTCTAGGCTTAGGTTAGGCCCAAGAGAGGCAGTTGGTATAGTACCGCTTTAAGCCAGAATAATCCCTGATCCCTAGTTCCATTGTTTGCATGTGTAATAGTGTGCTGCCATATGTTTTTTGTTTGCTGTTTGTATGTTAGCTTTATGGATGTGCACCTGTGACTTTATGGATGTGCTAGTCTAAATTTTCTTTCAGTTTCTTTGTAAGTAGTCGGTGCATGGACAGCGATTGTGCCACCCCCGCCCCTGTCGTTGTACCCCTTAGACTCCATGTTCATACCCGATCGTGGCATCTGATATTAATAACAGAGTGTACAATAAAAAATAAAAAAATACTTACCTAATCCATTTGCTTGCTACTGGCTAGCCACCGCCATCTTGTTTGAAGGTCTGGTGCAAAATCTCGCACAGCCTGAGATAAAGTCATCACACCAGCAAGTGACGTCATACGTTACCGCGCACAGGATTTCGGCTGAAATCTTTAAGCAAGATGGAGGAGGCCAGCCTGTTGTGAGCAAATAGATCAGGTAAGTATTATTTTTTTTTGTTTTTTACACTATTTCAGGTTAACACGATTCACTACTGCGAAGCATGAGAAAATTCAAATTCGTGCCGAATAGAATTTATCCCGAAATTCGGATCGAGGTCCACTTTGTGGACTTGGATTTGCTCATCACTACTGGCAAATAAAAAACTTTTTATAGTCCCAAATAACACATTTAAACTTAGATTGTAACCACCTCAAGGCTTCTGTAATATTTTCTCTTGACTTTCATGTAAAAAGTAATTTATGTTATAGTTTTTTTTTCGCTCGTTGTAATGGCTTTGGACAATCGATACAACTCAGGGCCTCAGCACAGTCTAATCAGGGACATCAACGCTTTTCTGAATAACATGTTTTGTGAATAACTGAAGCAATGCTTTAGACAGACCTGCCAACCCTCAGTGTGTATTATTGATTTGAAGTGTACTTCATAGACAGCTATAATTAGTAGTTTTTATTGAAATGTGATTTGTTGTGCTTTAGGATTCAAGTACTTGTAGAAAGGGTTGTCTGAATTTAAAGGGGACCATCATTTAATCATATGTCCTTATTCACTGGTAGAATAACTCCCATGGAATAATATGATGCCAGAAAATGTCCTACATGAACCTATAATGCTTTCATGATCATTTCCAAAGCACATTATACCATATACAATATATTATGATTGTTTTATTTTTAAGGTGCACCGTGTATGCACTTGTTCTTACTTGTGTTGCATATCAGATTTCAGAGAATTCTCATTCTTGATGAAGAATTGGATGATATAATAGAATAAAGGAGCATTTTCAGATAAAGAAGACATTTGAATCTCCCTGAACAAACTGGACACTTTTGAATGTTACTACCATCCCTAATTGAATGACCATGGCTTTCAAATGTAGTCATACATATGTATAGCTATGGCCATATGTGTCAGGGATTAGTTGTGGTAGCAGAACAGTGAATATATACTGTAGATAGTAGTTTTTGGAGGAAAAAAATCTAGAACTTAGAGTACTTTCACACTTCCAGCAGGATTCAGCAAAAACGCTCCCATTATTGATAATACAACCATCTGCATCCGTCATGAACTCCATTAAAAGTCAATGGAGGACGGATCCATTTTCCATTGTGTCAGATTGTGTCAGAGAAAATGGATCTGTCCCCATTGACTTGCATTGTGGGTCATGACGGATCCTCTTGCTCTGCATCTCATCACTGAAAGAAAGCCAAAGCTTGCTGCGGTTTGCTCTCCGGTATGGGAATGTAACCAAACTGAATGGAATTAATTTTGGAGCATTTCGTTCTGTTCAGTTTTGACAATGAATGGGGACAAAACTGAAGCGTTTTTCTCTGGTATTGAGACCCAAGGACGGTTCTCAATACTGGAAAATAGAAACGCTAGTGCGAAAGTAGCCTAAACAAAAAACCCTACTCGCTACTACAACTATTGATGAATATACTTGTCATTTTGGTTGCAGGCCCTGCTACTCTGTGTGTAATAAGGAAAAGGGCAACAGCTGTAATTCATAACACCAGCCCTGCTTTACTGGTGGAGATCAGAGAAACCTCTAATCTCTACTGTTTAACCCTTTGTATGCTACAATCAACAATAATCACAGCATACAAATGGAAAATGTAACGGGAATCCAACTATGAACGGGTCACTGGAAATTCCTGTCTGAGTCCATGCCCTATATGAGCAGACAGCCCAGGGTCCATTAACTGCCTGCCGACCGCTACACGCACAGATGCATCCAGGTGGCGGCAGGTTTGTTCCTCCTCGACGCATCCGCGCGTTATCTCGCGAGATTTCCTGTGAACGTGCGCGCACGTTTGCAATAAAACAGCAGTGCACAGCTCGGCAGTGATACTATAGCCTGCTAGCGATGATCAATCGCTGGCAGGCGGTAGATGCGAATTAAATCGCATCAAAGTGGTATATCAGACGCTGTTTTGTTAACCGCGTCTGATATACCTGCTACCTGGTCCACTGGTGGTCCCATTTGCTGGGATCGACCACCAGAGGACCAGGTAACTCTGTAAAGTAGCACCAAACACCCCCCCCTGTCACTTATTAACCCCTTGTTAACCCCTGATCACCCCATATAGACTCCCTGATCACCACCCTGTCACTGATCACCCCCCTGTAAGGCTCCATTCACATGTCCATATGTGTTTTGCGGATCCGCGCCACGGATCTGCGGATCCGCAAAACACGGACACCGCCAATGTGCTTTCCGCATTTTGCAGAACCGCACATTGCCAGAACTATATAGAAAATGCCTTTTCTTGTCCGCAATTGCGGACAAGAATAGGACATGTTCTATATTTTTGCGGAACGGAAGTGCAGACCTGGAAGTGTGGATCCGCAATTCCGGATCCGAGCGGGACAAAGTCTGTCCCCATAGAAATGAATGGGTCCGCAATTCCGTTCCGCAATCAGAATTGCGGATGTGTGAATGGGGCATAAGGGTCCCTTATCACCGCCAGTTAGTTAGCTACTTGTTAGGTAGTTAGCGCCCAGCCCACCGCACCGCAGTCACTGATTTTGGCAGAGATTTTTTCATCCACATCGATTGATGCGAATGAAGAAATCTGTGCCGTTCACTTTTTTTCTTTTTTCAGCCCAGAGGCTGAACGGAAAAAAAAAATCTCATTACCCGTATGCTCAATATAAGGAGAATAGCAGAAACTCCTAATGCTGGCCATACATGTAATGATTGCGGAGACCCTCAAATGCCAGGGCAGTACAAAAACCTCAAAAGTGACCCCATTTTAGAAAGAAGACACCCCAAGGTATTCCGTGAGGGGTATGGTGAGTTCATGCAAAATTTTATTTTTTGTCACAAGTTATCGGAATATGAGACTTTGTAAAAAAAAAAAAAAAATATCAATTTCCGCTAACTTGTGCCCAAATTTTTTTTTTCTGTGAACTCACCATGCCCTCACGGAATACCTTGGGTGTCTTCTTCCAAAATGGGTCACATGTGGGTATTTATACTGCCCTGGCATTTTAGGAGTCCTAAAGCGTGAGAATCCAAATGCGTAAAAATGCCCTGTGAAATCCTAAAGGTACTCATGGAATTTGAGCCCTTTACGCATCTTGGCTGCAAAAAGTGTCACACATGTGGTATACACGTACTCAGGAGAAGTAGGGCAATGTGTTTGGGGTGCATTTTACATATACCTCTGCTGGGTGTGAGAAATATCTCTGTAAACGACAACTTTTTAAAATTTTTTATACAAAGTTGTCAGTTTACAGAGATATTTCTCTCACCCAACATGGGTATATGTAAAAATACACCCAAAACACATTGCCCTACTTCTCCTGAGTATGGCGATACCACATGAGTGACACTTTTTTGCAGCCTGGGTGCGCAAAGGGGCCCAAATTCCAACGAGTACCTTTAGCTTTTACATGGCTGCTCACAATTTAGCCCCGCCCAAAATGCCAGAACAGTTAACACACCCCACAAATGACCCCATTTCAGAAAGTAGACACCCCAAGGTATTCACCTAGGGGCATAGTGAGTCCGGGGGAGATTTTTTTTTTTTTGCCAGAAGTTAGCAGAAATGGAAACTTTATTATTATTTTGTTTTCCTCAGAAAGTGTCATTTTCCGCTAACTTGTGAAAAAAAAAATGATACATGAACTCACCATGCCCCTCCACGAATACTTTGGGGTGTCTTCTTTCTAAAATGGTGTCATTTGGGGGGTATTTATACTATCCTGACATTCTAGCACCTGAAGAAACATGACAGGCGCTCAGAAAGTCAGAGCTGCTTCAAAATGCGGAAATTCACTTTTTTGCACCATAGTTTGTAAACGCTATAACTTTTACCCAAACCAATAAATATACACTTATTGGATTTTTTTTTTATCAAAGACATGTAGAACAATAAATTTTGTGAAAAATGTTTTTAGAAATGTAGTTTTATTAAAAAAAAAATACAACAGAAAGTGAAAAATGTCATTTTTTTGCAAAAATTTCGGTAATTTTTGATTAATAGCAAAAAAAGTAAAAATGTCAGCAGCAATGAAATACAACCAAATGAAAGCTCTATTAGTGAGAAGAAAAGGAGATAAAATTCATTTGGGTGGTAAGTTGTATGACGGAGCAATAAACGGTGAAAGTAGTGTAGTGCAGAATTGTAAAAAGTGGCCTTGTCATTAAGGGTGTTTAAGCTAGGGGGGCTGAAGTGGTTAAAGGACCTTAGTATTGTCTGATCATATTCCTTGCTGTTAGGTCATATGCAGGTTTGCCCTAACAACTGCCTAATCTACTATTAGTACAGAGGCTAATGTACTGACATAGATATACCTGTATATCATCACAATATGTAACAATGGGTAGTCCATGGCCACTGCTGTCCTGTGCCTATCGACACTGGCTTCCTGTGTGCATTAGGGCCATTGTTCATGTATATGTCCTCTGTTGCAGTACTGCAAGTGCTCTTGCTCTGTGAGTTGCTGCAAGGATGCTCCCAATTGCTAATCAGCTTCTGTTGTATAACTGTGCTTCTGACTTTTCTTTCTTGCCTGGGAAAATTGGCCTGAACAGATCTTGCTACGATCTCACTTGCTTGCTAGAGCTTGTAAAGTGCTATAATCCATTTGTTTGCCAGTGTACCGACTGCTACCTGTTTCCTGATCCTCAACCGTCTGACCTGACTTGTGCCTGTTCACCGTACCGATCCTGTCCCACCTTCCCTAACAATTAGAGATTAGCAAATTAGTTCTATAGAGTCAAAATATGACCAGAATGTTTCCAAAGATTCAAACATAAGCATCTCCCTATGGAATTAAGATATAGTTAAATATATATTGTAAAGAAATAATTTTACAAATCAGTGAAATCCAAAAAACACTTTTTTTTAAATAAATGAACACATATAGAAATGAGCAAATCAATTAGTTCCCACAGGTGAAGAAGCACCCCCCTACCTGTTGATTGACTGGTCCAGATATCTTGCCTGCGTGACTACTTCAAGTGACGATGCAGGCACAGTGGCTGTGCTTCCACCTAGACCAGTAGTAGAAGCAAAGCCTATGCCAGTGATGGCGAACCTTTTACAGACTGAGTGTCCAAACTGAAACCCAAAACCCATATACTTATCACAAAGTGCCAACACTGCAATTTAACCTGAATACTACAGTCCAATATAGTATATTTTCCATGTACTTTATTATTTAGCTATAACAGCCTGCCTACATTCAGTGCGCTGCCTGTGCTGTTCATAGTGCGTCCTGCAGTGATGAATGGCAGGAAAAGTCTAAGGCACATTGGTACACCATAGACTTTTTCCAGGGTGCGGGTGCCCACAGAGAGGGCTCTGAGTGCCGCCTCCGGCACTAGTGCCATACGTTCGCAATCACTGGCCTATGCGCTTGTACCACTACTGGAGTCAGTGGTGCAAGCACAAGATTGTAAGGGCCAGGCAAGATGTCAGGACTTGTCAATCAACAGACAGTTGGGTGCTTCTTCACTTGTGGGGACAGCCCCTTACAGGTGAAGAATTATTGCAAATAAGACAGCTTCATTTGCTAGGATCGATTTACACAACCCTAAATGCAAACACTATGGGGGAGATTTATCAAACTGATGTAAAGTAGAACTGGCTTAGTTACCCATAGCAACCAATCACATTCCACGTTTCATTTTGCAAAGGAGCTGTAAAAAATTAAAGGTGGGATTTGATTGGTTGCAATGGTCATCTAAACCAGTTCTACTTTACACTAGTTTGAAAAATGACCCCATATGTTTTAACGTGTACATAATTTAGGATTATTGGTGTAGGCTGTGAAAGAATAATAAAAAGTATATACATTGAATACAAGTGTCTAAATTCTAAAACATGGCACCATCATAAACAGCTAAAAAGCTTTGACTGCTGGAATGCAAAGTGGCAAAATCAAGAAATTATTCACGTCCGCAAGACCACAATTGGCCCATTCATAAAGGGTTTAAGCATACTTAAAGAGGACCTGTTGCCTCTACTGACATGCCTGTTTTAATAGCTTCATGCATTCCCCATGTGATAGCAATTCTGGAGCATGTATTCTTATGTCTCTATGTTGTGCCATTCCTTTATTATTTATTAATTGCTAGCAGTCTTCAGTAAAGGTACAGAGGGGTGTTAATCAGTTGGGTGGGGTGTACCTGCACAGCCTAAAAATAGCAGCACTGGTTGGAAAGAGTGAGTCTGTGCGGGTACAACCCCCCCTAACTGGTTACCTCCCCTCTGTACCCTTACTGCAGACTGCTAGCAATTCATTCATGATTTCTAGTAGAAATTATAAAGGACTGGCACAGCATATACACATAAGAATAGAGGCTCCAGAACTGATATTACATGGGGAATGCATGAAGCTATTAAAACAGGCATGTCAGGAGTGATGACAGGTCCTTATTAAAATAAGCGAAGAAATCAAGCTATTTTGTTGGAACCATTGATGCCATATGCCAAAAATTATCCCAATACTAAATACCTTTATAGAATATTTTGCCAAAACTATATTGCAAATTAAATTTCAATATGAGTCCTCGATCATAAGGTAATATTCACTCTCTTTCCAGGATACAATTTGGTCTTCAAGATTCTGAAAACAAAACAATATTACTTCTAATAATGTCTGGAGTATGACATTAAAAAGTTATTCCTATCCCAGCAATTTAGGGCTTACCCACAGGATATGATATGCGGTAAATGCCTGGTACTGTAGATGCAGTCCCCACCTCTGGGACTTGCTCCTGTTTCTAAAATGGTCTCCCCCCCACTTTCCCATCCTGCCAATCCAGGATGCAGCAGGCAGAGATGGAATATTGTCGTTAACATGTCATATCCTTCCTAGAACAGGCCAACTGTTTCCTTCATACAATTTTCATTTTGTATTTTTAACCTGATTGACTTCTGCATGTCTTCATAGGGATAAAATGCATGAAATGAAATGTGACACTATTAAACCAAGGTCACCAGAAGGTGGATGTCTCTGCTGGACTAGCAATTCCAATCAGAATTTGTTCTGCCTGTTTACAGTCTAATTTTTTTCAAGCATTTTCACAGCAGATGTAACAAACAACATCATTAAACATTATCTCGCTGACAATCACAGTATTTACACCACCCCTAAAATGGCTTCTAGAATGATCTGAACAGCTCAACACCATCTGCGGGATTTTAACATCATAAAGCATAATTGTTTGTACTTAGAAATAATATTTCACCAAACATTATCACTAGTGGTTGATTGTGATGTGGCAATTGATGCTTATGATCAAGGGTGGATCTTACATTACAAAGAAGCCATACAGAATTCAGAATGCCCGATCAACAATACATACAATACTATTTGTTTTATTATGTCCTGTAACAACGTTTTTAATGGAAAAACAGTATTTATTATCAGCAACCTTTGTTTTAAAGTATAATGAGGGTCATTTACAAAGTTAAATGCGCCAGTTTTCAGATTGCGGCGCAAAGGTTATTTGTTCTGCAATCTGAGACTTTTCCTCTCTTATGCTAGGTCTAAAAAAGACAGCGTAGTGGCGAAGGGGGTGGGCCTCTAAAGGGGACAGAGTCTCAAACGCTGGTCTTAATAAATGACCCCTATGTTTTTAATTTATGAAATATCAGTGATATGTAAAATTGTTTTAATCAGGCTTTTATAACTGAGTGTAATGTGTTGCCCTCTTTCTATTGTTTCTGAGTTTTCTCTTTTTCTAAGAATACTGAGTGATAACTTTAATGGTATATGGGACGCAGACCATAGAGCTGCGATGGACCACATGGGGGGCTCAGCTAAGATCTACTTTCACTGCTTCCCACCAGGAGAGCTCACTGCGAAGAAGTTCATACAGCTCCTATTCAGGTCTATTGTAACTGTATAAATGTATATATACGGAGTCCCCCCTAGTGGTGGATGGAGGCAGACAAAATTTTATCATTTACAATGGGATATTGATAGAGTAGTGGTAGGTGAATTGGGTTCATCCTGCTTTGGACAAACTTAATTCACTGACCTCTATCTCAATACATGTGGTAAAAGGTATTAGCTTCGATGAGGCTCTATAAAGATGGCCGCTGTTGTCATTCTTGTCCATGCCATTGCTCTCAGTAGCCGTGGATGCATAAATGTTTGTTAATAATTGAGGTGGGCTCCACGAATCCGGGTTCAGTAGGATGGAGTTCATTGGTGGAGATTATTCAGTGGCTATTTGTAGTTTTATAGCATACATACATTGACAAATACGATATTTGGGATTAATATTAACTTTTTCTGACATGTGCAACTGTGTTGCACAGATGGGAACAATACTAAAAAACTATAACAGGGGTTTAATACATTTAAAAAAAAATTGGAAATATTTTTTTGTGGAGTTTCTTTTCAGTGTTTTCTTTTTCAAATAGTGGATGCCAAATGTTATCTTAGTGTCAATAGGAAAATATAAAATGCACTACAGACAGAGCATTGTTTTAAAGGCATTTTCCTTAACTTTTTAGGGGCTAGTAATGTTTTTCTCCAATATGTAGCATGTTGTGGGTGTCCAGATAAAAACACTGATACAAATATGGGTGTAATTGATCATGAGGATTATAAAAATTGCCCATTGTTAAATGTGTCTAATCTTTAAACCTCTTTTGTCTGCAAAAGCTACTTTAGTTTTTTTTTGCACCATTGATCTGCTTGAGTGAGTTTGTAGATTTGTTTGTCAACTTTTAAAAAAGTCTCAGTTGATATATCTACAGAGATACTCATTAATATAGCTAACCTTTCCACCCACTTTTCGAAACTAGAGTGAGTGTTCTAAAAATTGAAAAAGGCACAAAATGTTAGCACAAGTGATCCCAAAAAGTCACAAAGCCCCTATTTTGTAACTTTTTGAAGCCAGAATTCTGGAGTGCATGGCGTGATAAATTCCCTCTGAATGTTAAGGAACCCTTAGAAAAGTGACAGAAAACAGTGTCAAGTCCATCTACACCCCATTAACCGACAATAACTCCCAGGGGTGGGTGGTGATTTTGGGTCAGTTGTTAATCTTGGTGCCCTTGGTGCGATTTCCAAGTCCACTCCTCATTAACCTAAAATCTTTTGGCATCCCCTAATGTTGTCACCCAGTTTTTCTAGGTGATTGAATTGCAAATCTGCCTAGTTATTCAGCATTTAATTTAACTAAGCAACTAATGAATTTGTCCTTTTTAATGGAAAAGGAAAGGGAAAGCCTTTTTAGTGGCCAGTGGCCACCTATCTCAGGCAGAGATGTTAAAGGAAGCTTTTATCAGAAATGACCTATTATTTAAAAAAAATATATATATTACAAAAAAAAATTTGAATTTTTATTTTATTTTTTAATTTCCATGTCACTATTATTATTACTAAAAAATATATTGCCATTTTGCACTGATCACTAAGCCAAAAAATATGTTGAGACTTTTCACAAATCACTTTTCAGAAGTCATCTCATTATTATCCTAAGGAAGATTACAGTGGCAGATATCAATGATATATAATGACACTGGATCCACCATTCACAATAGATGATATCACAGTTTATTTACTCCTTTTCAGTGACCTCTGCACAACTCATGGAGCATGTGCAGAAAAAAAAATCCACCGAAAGTAAGTTAAAAAAATAAGTGTTTTTTATTGGCAGAAAAATAAAGGTGACACAATTCTATTCAGGAAAGGTTATCAGAACCTTTAAAGGGAATGTATTGTCAAAATTAAATGAAATCTTTTCATACTTTTTTAAAGTGTTTGTGATGTTTTTTTCTCTAATTTTCCATGTCACTATAATAGAAAACACACTGAAATGTTGCCGTTTCTCATTGTGAACAGAATCTTATCTGCTGCTATTCCTCAAACTGGTCATATATATTGGATTAATGTCGAACCTGCCAATTTCAGTGGGGCCTATTTACCATCTAATGTGTATAGGGATGTACAGACTGTCCCCTGATGGCAGATGGCAGGGGAAAAAGATCAGGCTGATAGATTTCCACATGGCCAATCCTTTTTCTCTCAGCAAGATAAGCCATCGCTTAGAGATGTCTGACAGTGGCTAAGAGGTGACCTGTCATGTGTGATTCCTTCATTATTTCTTCTGAAGGAATTTAAAGTCTAACCGGGTGCATTAAAGGTCTCCCTGGGTGTTAACTTTTGGGGGTTTGTTCTTGCACAGTCTGCCACTGTCAGCACTTATTATATAGTGGCAGACTGTACAGGGACACCACCTCAACTGGTAACACCCAGTTGGACCTTTATTGTAGACTACTGGAAATGCATTCCTAAACTTCTAGAAGGAATAATAGAGAAAAGAGACAAAATAGCCTAATCAAAATGGATGCTCCATAATTGTTATTACATGGGGAAAGCAATTCATTACTAAATCAGACATGTCTGGAGAGATGACAGGTCCTCTTTACTTCCCTCTCCTCATCCACAACACATGCATGCTCTCCACTGCTGAATGTGCATGTGAATGAAGGAGGTCTGGAGGGACAGCAGAGATGCTCTTTCGGTTGGCAGTATGGCTAGCTTAACAATCGAGACTGATTTATTGAAATATATAGCATGTCTGGTCACATGCAAGCTAGGCGTTACGATATTTCTTACTTTGCCCCTTAGTCTCAGTTCAATAACATCATTATATTCTTAAGCACCAAAGAAATGACTTTACCTTGACCAAGTAACAGATACTCAATTTCAATGGCCATATTTTTTCAAGAAGTAAAGCTGCATAGCTAAGGGCAGACAATATAAACAGCTATTGCTGTATCACGTCAACACATTGCTTCCTCTTCACATTTAGATGCAAAATACCAATGTGGAGAGATAGTGGGCTCTTTGGTATGTAAATGAGTACATTACTGACTTGGTGAATTTGCCTTTTTATGAGACAGATTTCAACAATAGCTGGAGATTTATAAAATTTACCGTTAATCCTAATGGAGCCTTTACTTCAAAGCCATAGGTTGTGGCTATTGAAATGCTAATGAGGATATACTTCAGATCATAAAACTGCCGGTTTGAAATTTAATTATCAAAACCAGATATTTGTTAATTGATGCCAGAGTTTTTTTATTTTTTTATTTTACCTATTTTCATTATAAAGTAGGAGACTCTCAATATCGTGCATTGTGTTGATGTGCTATGCACAGTAAAGGAGGTATATGTAATATACTAATAGGATGAAGAGCAAATTGGGCTTGGAACATCTCTAAGTAATTTACATTGTAACATTCAAGTCCACTCAAAGCTCTTCACTTCATGAAGTTCACTTCTCTGGATTAAAGGGGGTGACTCATGAAAACAATAAATTTCTATATGAAGGTCAGCCTTGCAATTATCTGATTGCCTTGGGTACAACTTCTCCAAACCCAACCATGTTAACATCAAGAAAAGCCACTTCTGGACAGATATCCCCCCTGCAGTAGGACAAGCTGGATGCCCCAATTCTGGCTCAAAGAGGAGGGTTTCTGCAATGGGCAGGGATTATCTTCATGAGACAGCTTCATTAATCCTGTCACTTGCCACGGGTGTTTGGACATTTTGCACCTTTTGACATGTACAAAAGACCACATAAATACAAAATAAAAAATTCATACTACCTCCCACTCACCACTTTATATACACAGAAACCTCCTTGCAAGTTTGCGTCAAAGTGTAATTTTTCATAAAAAATTGCAAAAAAATGGTCGATATTAGTGGGTAAAAGTGTGACTATGCACCACACCTCCAAAAAATAACATTTTAACATGTGCTGAGTTTATGCATGCAACTTAAGCCTTAATTTACATGCACGTATCTTCATAAAATCACGAGAGCTGGAAAGAACAAAAATCTGGTTGTAGGCTGGAAATTCAAAAATATTAGCAACTTATAAAATACAGAGATTACAGTCCTTTAAAAATAAGTGAACACCAAAACTGTTGACAGCCATGTCCACCTTCAGGTAAGTTGGTGACAAACAAACAAACATGCATCAAAACAAACATTTGCACCTAAAACCTACAACCGAGCAGAAGTTTACACATAAAAACAAGGTAAAAGTAATATATTGAGGTATGCAAACCTCATACAGTATATACCATAAGTGCATACATCAACAAGAGCTTATGATCTTGAAAACACAGAGGCCATGCAATATATGAAAGTCTAAACCTAATATAATGCATTAACTAAGGCCACTTTCAGACAGGTATAATATGGGTATTTTATTACTTTGTTATTATGGACATGACATCTGAACTTTCTGCTCTTAAAGTCACTATTATCACTATTACTGCTGTGTGTAATGGCTATTACTAGAGAAGACGTCTGTGTATTTTACTCTATAGATCAGTTATGGACAGTGGATAGGAGCAGTGGAAAATGTAAATTTTAAATATTTTTATGTTTGGGCAAATATTTGATGATGTGATCCAGAAACAACTTCTGTCTCTTTTTCTTGAAAAAAAAGACCACTTTCCTTTCCTTTTGTAGCCTGTCATCAATGCCCCACTGGCTACCCTTTCCTCCTCCATGCTGGCTGACATCTAAGCTGCCTGAAGTGGAGGGGGGCTGCTTTATCAGGTCATACATGTAGCAAATACAAATGTGAGCCTGGTATTGTTTTAAAAAACGGGGCCAAGGAAGTTAGATAATTTGCTTAGATGACCAAAATTAGAAATTGGATCGGGAATCAGAGCTGCATGCATATGCAGCTGTCACTGGGACCTGTTTCTGAATGCTTTAATTCTCAATGTATTAGGGCTAGTGATGTGATCTTGGTCCTGTTTGAAAGCTTAGATTGTAGGTAGAGATGAGCGAATTGAATCCCACGAAGTGGAATTCGATCCGAATTTCAGGATAACTTTGATTCGCCTAGAAGCCGAATCTTCTCTTGCTTCGTGTCAGCGAATCGATGTAACATGAAATAGTATTTAAAAAAAATATAATTGAAACTTACCTCCTCCATTTGCTCGCGATGGGCCGCCAGCCTCCATCTTGCTTGAAGATCTCGGCTGAAATCCTGTGAAGCGCGATATTACGTCATTACACCGGCCGGCATGATGTTGTAATCTCGCGCCGCATGGGATTTCGGACGAGATCAAGCAAGATTGTGGTGGCCGGCCCGTAGCGAGCAAATGGAGGTGGTAAAATTGATAAAAAAAAATTTTGATTGTTAAAAACTGTGTACAATTACACCCAGATGCCGTGATCATGTATGAACGCGGCATCTAAGGGGTACAATAATGGGGGCAGCGATATCGCAGCTCCCTGTCATTGCACCCGCTAGTTACAAAAAAATGCGCTTTGTGACGAAGTAATTCGTCACAAAGCAAATTTTTTGTGTGAAATTCGGCAAATCAGCCAAATCAAATTTTACATAAATTCGCTCATCTCTAATTTTAAGCTTTGAAACAGGCCTGGTTGGTTTCTGCACAAAGCCTGAGATCTAGTTATCAGTAGCAAGGACGTATCGGATACATTCTTTGCAGGAATATGGTTAAAGGGCACCAAACCTAGAAATAAATGATAAAAGGGAACAAGAAATATAGTTGCCCTTACTGTCAGTCTGCAGTGTTTCCTACAGGATACTGACACAAACAGTTCTATAGAAATCCTGCAGAGAACAAAGGGGTTAATTTCCTGCTAATTTGTTACAATTTTGGTAGGAGGTTGGCTGAAGAAATGGGGCAGGGCTTAATAATAATCTTTTTTTTTTTTTTTACTACTGCAGACAGGCCATAGCATGGTGGCCGCTGCCCCAGCTATTTTATAACCAGACACATGACAGTGAGAAGGTGGGAACATGGCTGACCTCTTTGAACAGTTTTGATTGTAATATGAGATAGAATAGGAAAAAGGGAATGGAAGAGATGAAGGGAAGAAATCACTTATTTTTTTTTTGTATTTTCTGTTTAATGTTTTATGAAAGGTTTGTCTTGTCAGTATGTTCAATTGCAGCATATCAACATCGTGGAGTGGGCTTGCCTGCTTGGCATACTCCTCTGTGTTAGGGTGGCTTTGGTGGATCCAGAGCATTTATGTATTAGATGTATGGCCATACCTTTGAACGGTCAACTTAGGCAACATGCACACGACAGTTGTTTTTCTCGGCTTCCGTTTCAGTTTTTTTTGCGGATAGGATAGGAACCCATTCATTTCAATGGGTCAGCAAAAAAATGCTGACAGTTCATCCATTTGTGTTCTGCATCTATTGTCCGTTTTTCCCTTCAGCAAAAAAAGTAGTGCATGTCCTGCTTTTTTCTCATTTGCAGACGAGGATAGGCATTTATTACAAGGGATATGTGAAAACAAAGGAATCCTCCCCAAAAAACTGATGGACCATCCGTTTTTTTGCAGATCCTGATTTACGTACAGCAAAAAGCAACTGTTGTGTGCATGTAGCCTTATAGTGATACATTTTATTTGCCTTATTTAAAGTGCTATGGGATCTATCTGATTTCCCTGAATGCTACGTTTTTAGTCACAACTGACATTGCATCTATTGTGTGCATTTTCCTTGAGGAAGTTTACGAAGTGAATTACCTATACATATACAGATGTAGTCCTAATTAGCTTTACTCCAGGCGTGCCAGGACGGTCACTGTAAAGGTGGATTACACGGCCCGATATTCGGGCAGATCATCGGGAAAGAATGTTCCTACAAGTTCTCGTTCCCAATATTTTGCCCATCTAAAGGGGCCGCAAAACGCTCCTTTATCGGGTAAAACTGTCATTAGTGCTTCTCCTCATCCTGTCTAAATCCACCTTAAAGCAATTTGTTGTTTTACTGTAATTGATTTTGTTGTGTTAATGGTATTAAGCCAGTCAAGATAATGTCAGTAACATCTGTAAATTTAGTCCAATTTATAACCGGAGAACTGTAATAAAACTGAACCTATAGTTTAATATGTTTTCAATGTTGGGTTGATAAAACATAATCACTGCAGAATGGAAAACTCTGCAACTTTCCAATATTCTTTGTGTTTTGAGTCTTCCTGCACCCTTTTTCAAGATATTTGATTATTGTCAGTAATTGGGGAAATGTATTAACATCCAGAGGCTAAAACCAATACAGACCTGGAGGTGAATACAGTTACATCAAGTCTAGACTGTGTACAGCCTGTTAACAAAGTCTGGTAACTTAACACCCTAAGTGATCGTTCACAGTGTGTCTTATGGTGCACAATTTTGCCACCTTCACTGAAATTTCGCCAGCAGCCGCGTAGTTTCTAAGCAGATTCTGCCTCCCATTCATTTCAATAGAAAGCAGCACTAAAGATCGCGGAGCGGCGGCTTAAAGAAGTGGCCACGCCGAAAAGGGACATGTCTGTTCTCAGCATGGTTACAGCTTTAAAGCGCTGCTCTGCGATCTTGATCTTTAGCGCTGCCTCCAATTGAAATGAATGGGAGGCAGAAAGGACGCGGCTAACAGCAGGATTTCAGCATGGCTGTTTGCTCGAAATTCCACACAAAACTACACAGTGTGAGCTAGATCTTACGGAAGAACATGTTTCTGTGTATTTTACTGTCGACATATTTTAACTGAACAATGTGGCAATAAATAAGGTCTGAGGAAGGGTTAAGAATGACGAGATGTATTTCTCTTTTATATGCACTGTATTTTATCTCATGTATCGTGCAATGAGCCTGAGCAAATGGTTTGGTGGACCATTAAGTTCATGTAGAAAACAAATAGTAAAATAACAGTTATGGGGTGTAATTGACTGTGCTGCAATGGGAATTCATAACGAGACAGTTATGTTATTGCAGTATCTAGGATCTGTGCTTAGAAAAGTAGATTTCTTTCTTTTTCTGTTAGATGCACATACTTAGAATTGCCTGTCTCTGGGTTTTAATTGCATTTTTATTATCATTTATCTATGGCTATGTTTTTTTTTTTATGACAGATATCCAGCATTCTATTTTTCTGGAACAAAAGGTTGCACCATGTACCCAGACAAAAGCTGCAGCGAAATTACAGGCCCAGTTGCTGTTCTAAATATTGTATCTTATTTAAATATATATTGGGGAATAGAAGGCAATCTAGATAAAGTATTATTGAGGAATTGGCTTCTATTGGACTATATCAGGGATCAGCATTCAGCAACCTTCAGCACTCCATCTGTTATAAAACTACAACTCCCATAATGCCTAATTTACTTCTTTGGGAGTTAGAATTACAGCAAAGCATGTTGCATGCTGGGAGTTGTAGTTTTACAGCAGCTGGAGTGCTGAAGGTTGCCGATTCCTAGACTATATGTTCAGTCTTATTCAGCAATCTGGTTTTGTATAGCTTGCCAACTTTTGAGGTGTTTTGGCAAACCCCCTTTTTGGTAAGACCTGCAAAAGGTAAGCATTCATACCTGCTCCTTGCTGCGGGCTCCCATCTCCTTCACTCCTCTGACTTGCTAAGGTCTCCCACTGTAATATCCACTTTGATGCTGCTGCGGCAAATGATCGGCTGCAGTGGTGACCTCTTTGTCTCGCGTGACCAATTGACATGATGCAAGAGGGTGAGATCACTGCTGCAGCTTGTCATTGGCTGCAGCAGTGACAAAGCAGATGTTTACAGTTGGGACCTTGAGCAAGGCATCCGAGACTGTGCCGCAGTGGCGTTGCGAGGGGGGTGCGGGGGGTGCGGTCCGCACCGGGTGACACCAGTCTGATGGGGTGTCACCAGGGGCGGACTGACTGTTGGCAGACGCGACGGAGATGAGCGCTTGCATTGCGCTCATCTCCGTGCGGAGCAGCAGCAGAGGAGGGAGAGGCGTGTCCTCTCTCTCCCAGTTCCTCTGTTAGGCTGCCAGCACTAGGCCGTACAGCTCAAGACACAGGCCGGAAGAGGCCTGCATCGCATCGCATCGCTGGAGGTAAGTACAAGTGTTCTTTTTTTTTTTTTTTTTTTTTTTTGGGGGGCTACTGGCACTAAAGGGGGCTACTGGCACTAAAGGGGCTACTGGCACCTAAAGGGGCTACTGGCACTAACAGGGGCTACTGGCACTAACAGTGGCTACTGGCACTAACAGTGGCTACTGGCACTAACAGGGGCTACTGGCACTAACAGGGGCTACTGGCACATAAAGGGTGCTACTGGCACATAAAGGGTGCTACTGGCACATGAAGGGTGCTACTGGCACTGAAGGGGCTACTGGCACATAAAGGGTGCTACTGGCACTAAAGGGGCTACTGGCACACAAAGGGTGCTACTGGCACTAACAGGGGCTACTGGCACTAAAGGGGCTACTGGCACTAAGGGGGCTACTGGCACTAAAGGGGCTACTGGCACTAAAAGGGGCTACTGGCACATAAAGGGTGCTACTGGCACTGAAGGGTGCTACTGGCACATAAAGGGGCTACTGGCACTAAAGGGGGCTACTGGCACATAAAGGGTGCTACTGGCACTAAAGGGTGCTACTGGCACTAAAGGGGCTACTGGCACTAAAGGGGCTACTGGCACTAAAGGGTGCTACTGGCACTAAAGGGAGCTACTGGCACTAAAGGGGCTACTGGCACTAAAAGGGGCTACTGGCACATAAAGGGTGCTACTGGCACTAAAGGGTGCTACTGGCACTAAAGGGGCTACTGGCACACAAAGGGTGCTACTGGCACTAACGGGGCTACTGGCACTAAAGGGGCTACTGGCACTAAAGGGGCTACTGGCACATAAAGGGGCTACTGGCACTAAAGGGGCTACTGGCACTAAAGGGTGCTACTGGCACATAAAGGTGCTACTGGCACTAAAGGGTGCTACTGGCACTAAAGGGGGCTACTGGCACATAAAGGGTGCTACTGGCACTAAAGGGGCTACTGGCACACAAAGGGTGCTACTGGCACTAAAGGGGGCTACTGGCACTAAAGGGGGCTACTGGCACATAAAGGGGCTACTGGCACATAAAGGGAGCTACTGGCACATAAAGGGGCGGCTACTGGCACATAAAGGGACGGCTACTGGCACATAAAGGGACGGCTACTGGCACATAAAGGGACGGCTACTGGCACATGAGGGGGACTAATGGCACATGAGGGGACTAATGGCACATGAGGGGGCCTAATGGCACATGAGGGGCCTAATGGCACATAAGGGAGATGGCTACTGGCACATATGTGGGGGCTACTGGCACACAATAAGGGGGGCTACTGGCACATGGGGGAGGCACAAGAGAGGCACTTATTACTAGCACATGTGGTGGCATGGAGAGGCACGTGTTACTGGCACATTATTATGGGGCACTATGTGCGCCTCAATCCTGGGGGTGAGAAAAGAGAAATGATGGGGGACAATCACAAAATGTCTGTTTGTGCCATGGAGCCTGGAGGGAAGAAAAGAAATGTGCCATCCATGGGGGAGGTGACATGATGAGGGGACAATGATGAAGAGAGGGACAATGTTGGAATCTGTGCCATGGGGGGGTGACATCATGTACCCCCTGGCACAGTCAGACTTCAACATTGTCCCTCACCATGTCACCCCGATGGTACAGACTCCAACATTTCCCCATTGGGGATCATGAAGGATCGGAGCTGACGGCTGACATGGGGGGCATGATGGATGGGGGCTGACGGCTGACACGGGGGCTGATCTGAGGTGTGATTAACATTGGGGGTCTGATTGGTGGTCTGACCTGAGGTATAGTGGAAAATATTGTTTCTTATTATACTCCTCTAAAACCTATGTGTGTGTTATAGTCTTATAGGGCGAAAAGTACAGTCTTCAAGCGATTGAAGCATAGCGAAGATACCAGGACCACACAGAGGAGAAGCCAGCTGCTGCACACAGGACCAGGACCAGGTGAGCTGCGGGCGGGAGTCGCCGGCCCAGGTCACGTCACTCACACAGGCACAGCCTGAACCAGCCCAGACTTGTTGCTGATGTTAATGGATGCTATAACATATGCACCATTCATACACATCTGTCATCCGCCTTACCTCATGATCCTGGAGCTGTGCTGTACAGTGGCCGCCGAGCTCTACAGCACAGCTCCAGGATCATGAGTAAGGCGGATGACAGATGGTGCAATGTTATAGCATCCATTAACATAACAGCAGCAATTCCTCTTTAGTTATATGTGAAGACACTTCGTACACACCGGACTGTAAGTGAATTAATAACTAAGGCCCCTTTCACACTACCGTTGTGAGGATCCGGCGTGCACTTCCGTCGCGGAAATGCCCACGGATCCGTCACAGCGCAACACACCTGAAAACATTTGAAGACTGATCAGTCTTCAAAATGCTTTAGTGTTACCATGGCAGCCAGGACGCTATTAAAGTCCCGGCTGCCATGAAAAGTAGTGGGGAGCCAGGGAGAAGCTACTTACCTTCCGTGTGGCTCCTGGGCGCTCCACAATGACGTCACAGCGCCCCTACGTCGCATGATCACATTATCCATGTGATGTAGGGCGCTGTGGCGTCATGTGGAGCACCCTGGAGCGCACGGACGGTAGCAGCTCCTCCCTGGCTCCCACTACTTCCATGGCAGCCGGGACTTTAGTAGCGTCTAGCTACCATGGTTACCATTCAGAAAGGTAAGCGTCAGATCCGGCGATGCGCCGAAACAACATTTAGCTTAAAGTCGGGTCGGATTAATGCTTTTCAATGGGCATTAATTCCAGATCCGTCCTTGAGGCATGCCTTCAATTTTTGGCCCAAGGAAAATCCGCAGCATGCTGTGGATTTTTCAGCGATAAAAACGTTTGAATACTGAACTGAAGACATCCTGATGCATCCTGAACGGATTGCTCTCCATTCAGAATGCATTGGGATAATCCTGATCAGTATCTTTCCGTCTTAGAGCCCCGAGGACGGAACTCTAGCACGGAAAGGAAAAACGCAAGTGTGAAAGAGGCCTAAGCACCAGTGAGTATCTGTTATTTTTGGTTATATGCCTAAAACATTATTGCTTCGGGGGGGGGGGGGTCTGGGGTGACACCATTTTCTACCGCACCGGGTGACACCAGCCCTAGCAACGCCACTGCTGTGCCGCAAAAAAAGCCAGGACCCATCAGCGTGGGGCAGTTAAGTATGTTTCCCTTTTTGCAGGTTTTGCCAAAAACCCAAAAGGTGCATCTGTCAGGAGGCTTTCAGCAAATGATATTAAACTGATATAACAGATAACTGGCAGCCGGAAGTTTGTTTGGCCAACAGCTATCTCTCTCAGTCTCCAGGTACACATGCACCCTGTATTGTGAATAGGAGATAGCTGCCTCCAGATGCCTCTGGCAGTGGCTTATCTCTATGAGAACAGTAGGCTCAGGCTTGTTGAAAATAAATATGCCTGACTCTTCTCTCTGTCGACATCTGCCATTTGGGGTAGAGTAAGGGGGACACATGCACATTAGATAGCTGACCAATCTTGCTGGAATAGGTGGGTTTGGCTGACATAAATCTAACGTGAACAATCAAAGGGATTCTCCAGGCCAGTCCCTCAGAAACCTTTTTTAGCTAACCTGGGAGGAAAACTTTTAGCAATACTTACCCCTCTATTGCTCTCCCAATTCCACAATCCCTGCTGCGATCATGTGTCCGCCCAACTGGTTGCGGACTCTTTCTATGATGTCACGACCAGATATGCTCCTTATTCTTCTTGTTCAGCCACAGCTTCAGCTGAATAGGAAGAAAAAGGAGCGTATACGGTTAATGACTTCAGAAGAGGAGCCCACAGCCAGTTTGGCAGTCACTTCATTTGGGGACTGTATGATGAGCAGAAGCAATGTTTGACCTTCATTATCTCTTTTACATGACTATATTAATGTTCTTTCACCTTCCTGTAGCTTCTCTAGAACTATATTAATTGATTCAGCTTGTTTGCATTGAGTACTGTATGTCAAATCCCTTAGATTATACTTAACTTTTTGTAATGCACATTTTGGAAAGTTCATTCTAGTAGTCATAATATGTATAACACTCAGTAACTTGCATGAATTAGCATCCCAAGTGCGAACATCTTTTAAAATATATTATTTCCATGCCGTTTGATAGAGAACTAACATTCAAAAAGCAGTTTAGTCTTTGTAGAAGCTCAAAGTGGCTCTTATTAAATTGATTGTCTACAATGTTGATTGTAAACCAGCAAGATTTCCTCCTTGTAACATTTTGCATTATTATGGTTTGCTACTGCACTGCAGCGTTCATTGTAGAGTTGAGGGAATATTGTACTCATGAACATCTGTTTAAAGCCTTTATCATTGCAGTGATGCCAAGGACCCCATTAATGAAGTGCCATTTAGAAAATGTGATTAAGTGAGCATTTTTCTATCCAGGAAGGTTAGAGATTCTTTAATAAATTCCATTTGCTGAGGATTTACAATTCCAATAAAGATGCAGCTGCAGCCCGCACAAATGGGCACTGAAAAATTGATCTGAACAAGAATTGGCTGGCACTGATATTCTTGTGCCAGTTTCTAGAAAGGAGAAGCAAAATAAGAGTTTATACTGATGTATGACATATATTACTTTAAATGATGCTTTCATTAAAAAAACTGCAAATCATTAGCAAATAATGTAATTGGCTTGAATGCAACAGTAAAAAGCTGAGCTATACAAGGGTTCTTTAGTCAATAGTTCTGAATTGCTGTAGACCAGGGATGTCCGACCTGCGGCCCTCCGGCTGTTGCAAAACTACAACTCCCAGCATGCTCTGATAGCTGTAGGCTGTCCAGGCATGATGGAAATTGTAGTTTTGAAACAGCTGGAGGGCAGTAGGTTGGGCATCCCTGCTGTAGACGAATTCACATGAGATTTTCCAGTTTTGCCTGGGCACACATTATATTTGATTATTGAAAGTGGTGCGCAAGGAATGTCTATAGAAATAAAATGAAGGATGGAAATATATGAAAATGTCTTCTGTTAAAAAAATGTCACCCACTGCAGACAGGGATATATATCATAGATGCAGCTATAAACCCTTAGAGGGAGAGCACCATACCCTGGTTAGGATGAATAGTCCAAGGGTCATGGAAATTGAAGCAAACATTGGGACTTTCTGTCGTAGGTTGTAAAATCTGCACATTAGGGGCAATACTTGATCTATACCATGAGACGTCTTATGCTTTATGTTCACAACTGATTGCAGGTAAAATATTATTGTTTTCTATTTTATGTGAAAATTTTGAAGGATCTAAACCTTGTCGTACACAGGTGGCAGATGTTGGCAGAGCAAAGTATCATGCAGTTGGATTTCAACATGTCCACTTATTTTACTCTCGGGAAGATAAACCGTGTCAAGAAAAGCAAAAGTATCTCTGGCTCTAAAAAATTCTTCCAATAGTAACACAGAGGCCTCTGGGACTCACGACCACCACCTCAGAAGAGATTGAGGGTAATAAGGCCTCCTATTCAGTCCTGTATCTCCTTCAACCGACTCCACATACACGCTCGGCACAGGTGTCTCACAATCACTGCTTGTCACACCAGTGGTAGGAGGTGTATACCTATGAGCAAGTGAACATCTATTCTGAGCTCATATGGGAGTAACTTCCTACTGCTGGTGTGGCAAGCAGTGATTGTGAGACATCTGTGCCGAGTGTGTATGTGGAGTTGCCCAAACAAATATCAAAAAAGACCCCTAAAACCACTATTTATTAGAATCATTTTAAAATTAGACCAGGTAGGTCTCACTGCCAACTATTGCAGCCCTAATGAGTAGGTAAGTACATAATAAAGAGGCTCCACCATCAGGGGCTGTCTCCGGGTTGAGGGTTAGGATAGGGCAGGGATGGCCAAACTGCGGCTCTCTAGCTGTTGTAAAACTACAATTCCCACCATGCCCTGCTGTAGGCTGATAGCTGTAGCCAGACTGGTCATGCTGGGAGTTGTATTGGCAATCCAACACAATGGGCAGCACATTGAACACATTTTATAAGTGGTTAGAAACTTGTAAATAACTCATGAAAGAATAAAGTTATGTTAAAACCAAGCATACCATAGATTTTCTTGTGAAATTCCCAATAAGTTTGATGTGTCACATGACCCTCTTCCTGTTGAAAAAACTAAAGTTGGATTCAAAATGGCCGCCATGGTCACCACCCATCTTGAAAAGTTTCCCCCCTCACATATACTAATGTGCCACAAACAGGAAGTTAATATCACCAACTATTCCCATTTTATTAAGGTGTATCCATTTAAATGGCCCACCCTGTAGTTTTGCAACAGCTGGAGAGCCGAAGTTTGCCTATCCCTGGGATAGGGTCTGTGTAGGGAAAATTATCCTGCTGAGAAGCCTCACTTTTCTTCCTACTCCCTTCCTCTCCTTTACTAATCCTAGGTTCTGGTTTTCTTTTCAATTTTTTATATTTTTCTTTATATCTTTTTCTTCATTATGTACTTACCTACTCATTAGGGCTGCGATAGCTGGCAGCGAGACCTACCTGGTCTAATTTTAAAATGATTCTAATAAATAGTGGTTTTAAGGGTCTTTTTTGATATTTGTTTGGGCAACTCCACATACACGCTCGGCACAGATGTCTCACAATCACTGCTTGCCACACCAGCAGTAGGAAGTTACTCCCATATGAGCTCAGAATAGATGTTCACTTGCTCATAGGTATTCACCTCCTACCACTGGTGTGACAAGCAGTGATTGTGAGACACCTGTGCCGAGCGTGTATGTGGAGTCGGTTGAAGGAGATACAGGACTGAATAGGAGGCCTTATTACCCTCAAACTCTTCTGAGGTGGTGGTCGTGAGTCCCAGAGACCTCTGTGTTACTATTGGAAGAGACGTTTAGAGCCAGAGATACTTTTTACCTTTTTTTGACACAGTGTGAACAGGAGCATTGGACCTGCTCCTAATCTCTTAGTGCTCCGTTTCTTCCATAGTGGATCTCTGCCCAACTAATCTTATATATTTACAGGAAGATAAACCACCACCAGATATGTCCAGCAGTAGCTCACTTTCCTGTCCCTCATTCAGAACATATGCATGCTCAGTGGAGTGTGCATGTGTATTCGGAGATTGCTCAGTAACAGATATGTGGAATTTATGTCCAGCTTGAGAAATGCAATAGGTAAGAAAAGAGTATATTTAAGTAAGGTGCCTATTACACTGCCTGATGTTCGGGCAGGACAAGAACTCACGTTGATTGTCACTATTCACTATTGTCACTATTTATTTCATAGGCCAATACAAAAAGGGTATGGGGGAAGAATAATTGCTACTGCCGCCCTTCCTCCCTTATTCAATTCTATTGATTATTAGCACATACCTGATCACACAGAGAAATGTGCTGCCTGATAATCGGCAATCCTTAACAAGCCAGTTATCGGGCACAAATGTTCCTTTGACTGCTTCCCTATAATTGGCTTAAAAATTGCTCAGTCTAACGGGACCTTTAGTGACAAAAACAAAACAATAGGCAATAAGCATAAGGACAGATTTATTCAGAGAAGGTGAGAACAAAGTTATTTGATGACGAATTATAACACAGGAAAATGTATTCAAGATTTTTTCTGATAAATTATTCTTGCATTTTACTGGTTAGGCTTCTGGGAAATATTTGTTTCTGATAAAAGCTTTTATATCTTCATCTTTTTGCAAAAAGGACATTCATAAATTATTTGTGCTTTGAGCATTTCCCATTAACGTTCACTCACATAATATACACTTTCAGATGTTTATTCATATTAAATAAAATTAAATTGCCTAATAAAAATTCTTGTAACTTTATTATGGGTTTTGCGAATGTGGTGGAAAGAATCAATTTAATGTACCTTTCAATTACCTGTGATTTGTTTTTCAAATTTTTTCACTCACATCTCAAAATCCTGTCTGTGAAATAGGGTGTAAATATTAAAACAAAGTTGAATGAAGGTCCAGTCTACCCTGGTATGAGTTACATCAAATTAACAATTATTTGTGGATTTGTCCCAGGGTGATTACAAAATTGTGTATTAAACCATAGCTTATAAAAAAACAAAAAACAAAAAAACATAGCTTATACTTTTGTTCTAATATGTTTTACTTAAGTTTAATTACAGTAAATGGAGCTTGTATTGTTATTGGGACATGTATGGGACACACAGTGTTAGAAACAATAGGGGGAATTTAGCATGAGGGGAATACTTGATGTCCGTTTTGTTTGAGACTGTTGTACTTTATGCCGCATTTATCAAATGTTGCATGTTTGTCAAATTTGTCTTATCCTTAAACCTAATTGTTTTGTCTAGAAAAGTTACTCCAGTTTTCCTACTCCACCCTCCTACTGGAGTGAGATTGCAACTTTTTTGTGACTTTTTAAAAAAGTCTTGATAAATCTTTAGTGAAACTCATTACATAGCTAACCATGCCCACGTCTCCACCCACATTACAAAACTGGAGTCAGTAGTGTAAAAAGGCAAAAAGTCACAAAATGCTTGCACAAGCAAGCCGGAATTCTAGAGTGAAGGAAAGATAAATCAGGGCTAATAACATTATAGGTAAGATGCTTGAAGCTTAGAATGTTGGCTATTTTTTAGGAATGTAACTCTTTTCACATTGCTGATTTTTCTCAATCAAGAGAATAATCTTGAATACGAATATTCATGAATATATGATGAATATTCTACCACATGTTCACGAAATATCGCATATTTGAATATTGCCCCTGCCGCTCATCACTACCCGCATTGATTGTCACTAGTTTGCATTGGCCTATTTCATAGACCAATGCAAAAAGGGTATGGGGAAGAATAATTGCTACTGCCACCCTTCCTCCCTCATTCAATTCTGTTGATTATCAGCACATGCCTGATCACACAGAGAAATGTGCTGCCTGATAATCGTCAATCCTTAACAAGCCAGTTATAGGGAACAAATGTTACTATGACTGTTTCCCGATAATTGGCTTGAAGAAGCCGGAATTCTAAAGTGAAGGAAAGTTAATCAGGGCTAATAACATTATAAGTAAGATGCTTGAAGCTTAGAATGTTGGCTAATTTTTAGGAATATAACTCTAGGAGTCTTTCTGCATATAAGATGGAAATATTATTACTTTATACTTTTAGTTATTTGTATTATACAAATGTCCAAATAGAGAGATCTAGTTGTTATAAATAAGTTTTTTTTAAAGAGTGTTTAAGGCAAACATATTTATTTGAAGATCCCAGTGACTTTTTTGTACTGGCCGTTATCAACAGTCCCCCAACCCAGCACTGATAATGACCACTCAAAAATGTTTGCTCTGCTGCTATAATTAATAACAATAACAACTAGAAATGTACAAATTTCTTGAACTTCAATTCATGTCTGATTCTAATTAATCAGTTGGCGGAACTGATTTGGGTAAGAATAAATTTAACTGAAATCGACAGATATGGCTATGGGTAAATAGATGATTTACCGTGGTAAAAAACAATTCTTACACAATAGGGGACAGCACTGGTACTTCAGGTGTAATTAAGGACTCTTTTTATTGGAAAACCGCCACATTCAATCATTTACTTTAGACAGAAAAAAGTGCAGTGTGATGTTTTGGGCTACACATGACCTGCTCGATAGTAGGTAAAAACAACATAGCAATGGCGGCGACAGTATGTTTAATACCACACTGCACTGTCATATTTTATTTTTAATACAAAACATGGTCCATAAATTATCCCGTTTTGGTGGCAGATGCCTTCTTCTCTGTCTTCTGACCTGTACAATGATTGCCACCATTTTTACTGATACATCAGATTCGAATTGCAAAGCTATGGATTCAGTTGGAATCTTTGGAAAACTGGAGACAAATTCAATTAATTTAGAACGTATTCTCTTATCTCGAATAACAAACGTAATGTGATTTAAGAAATGAAAAACAAAACTAAAGAACTTCAGATGCTTAAATGTGAGTGATCATTGCTGTCATCATCACATCATAAAATGTATACACCAGTGCATATGGACATGTATAGTATATCAACATTGCCAGTTTTATTCTCTTATTGATTGTCTTCCAGAATAATGTATAATTCTTCCTCCTGTGAGCGTATTCTCTATGCTTACTGCCATGGCAGGCTATAAAGCAAATATCATCTCTTCCTTGTGTTCCCTGTGTAGGATATAGTACTTTGGTAGGCCCAAGGAACGGTTATATGAGTCTCCTATATCAAAGACTGTTCCATTCAAAAAGCGCTGTAAAACACACTATATGAATGTTGCTATTTTTGCAAGTTAATTTACGAGGAATACACACAGAGGAAACAAAAGGCTTTTATTTTAGGATCACATATTGAGGTAGGGTGCAAAAGCATTGCCTGGTATTAAAATGCATGTATGAATATAATATCTGGCTGTTGAGGTATATACAGTATTTTAGGCAACTAACAAGTGTTACATAGTCAATGTGAATGAGTTCAGTAAAAATGACTACCCATCCCTTTGGCAAGAGCAGCAACGTGGCTAATATTGCATTATATTAAATGGGTTGTGCAGGGAAATAAACCGTTTGGATGGTTGCAACTATAATTTATTACCATATTTTTTACACTATAAGAAACACCTGCCCATCAGATGCACCTAGGTTTTAAATGAGGAAAATAAGAAAAAATAATCATTAGAGCTCACCTTAGACCCCTCGATGTAAATCAGACCTCAGCTCAGTCCCTCAATATTAATCAGACGTCAGCTCAGAGCCCCAGTTAGATTCCCACTGTTAATTAGACCAAACCCCCAGTGTTAATTAGAGCTCAGATCAGACCCCCAGTGTTAATCAGACCCGAAACAGACCTTAGATCAGACCCCAGTGTTAATTAGACTCCAGCTCAGAACCCCAATGTTAATTAGATTCCAGCTCAGACCTCTAATCAGACTTCAGAGCAGACCCCCAATGTTAATAAGACCCACAATCAGACATCAGATCAGACCCCTTATGTTAATAAAACCCCAAATGTTAGTAAGACCTCAGATCAGAAAAATAAATCAACATACCTCTCCTGTTCTGCAGAACCAGCGCTCTTCCAGCTGTGCTGTGACCCATCACAGAGTGCCTACTTCCTCACCCTGGGCGCACTCAGCACAGCTTGTGGCGCTGATAGATGAAGACCACGGAGCGGTGAGTAACAGAGCCAGCATAGGCTGCACTGTATTCACTGCTACTCGGTCCTACTATACTAATGAGCGCATAATGGAAGTGCTTATTAGTATTTGCCCCATAAGATGCACTGACATCTTTCCCCTACATTTGGGGCAAAAATAGCATCTTATAGCGCGAAAAAATATGGTGAAACTTTCATATGCAGATAAATTTTAAAAGCTGGGTCGTTATCATGATTTGATTGCTGGCCCCGTGGTGCTCATATACAGCTCCACTTCCAAGTTCATTTCAACATAGCAAAGAGCCCCCCCCCTTTTCTGATTTGGTGACTTTGGTGACGTACGGAGAAAGGACTTAGCTTAGCTAATGGAACAAATGCAGGAGGAGCTTCCTGTCATTCCCATCATTTAACGGGTCCAGCTTACGAAATTTAGCACTTATGAACCACCTATTACCTATAAATGTCCACACTTAACTCTAGAAAAAAAGATTTTTTTTCCCCTCCTTCCGCCCCCCCGGGTCTAAAAAATAAAACCAAGATAAAAACAAGCTAAATTAAAAATATCATAAAAATAAAGCCCCCATGTATCACCAAAAAGGTGCAAAACTATTTACATAACAGAATGGAACAAAAAGTTATGGCTTTAAAAGACACAATTAAAATAATGGAAAATATGTCTTGTCAGAAAGGGGGTTAAATAGCGTGGTCTTGATCTGGTTAAACTATATTAATTTTATGACATTGTATTTGAAAACCAGACAAATGGCTTTTGGCCTTGGACAACCCCTTTAAACTTTGATAAGGCTTCCACCCATGAGTAAGTGATTAACCTGTAATGTTCCTCCACCTCATGCATTTTTTTTTCAAGGTAAGCACGGACATAAATATGTTGCCAGTGTTTTCTTGTTTTTCTACATTACGTGTAGGCTCAGTCTAGCGCACTTAAACATGAGGGTTCACAGTTTTTGAGCATACAGCAAGCCGTCTATCTCTGAGGAGTTTAACATCTCATCAGCTTGTCTGTAGATAAACAGTCACTTCTAAACAGCTCTCCTGACAGCATCTATTATTTACAGGCCAGCTTATTGATTTGGTTAAGTGATGTTGTCATTTTGAAATGCACATAAAATTGTGAGCAAGTAAAACTGTGCTGTAACAGTTTGAAGCTCACAAGCCAATGAGACTATACACACAGATCTGCCACAATATTTAAGCCACCTGTCTAATATTGTCAATGCATGGACTCCATGAGACCTTTGAATGAGCCCCATCTAGGGATTGGGAGTCCTTTGATTCACACGTACTGAGAAACTGGGTGGGGCAGGGGGCCCATACTAAGTTGTACTATGGGGTCCTTTTAAATCTGTGTATACTCCTGTTGGTAAATGTCACAGTAACATCCACATTTATTCTAGAACCCAAGTTTTCTCAGAAGAACATTGCCCAGAGCATTACACTGTTTTCACCAATTTGACTTCTTCCCAAAGTGCATCCTGGTGTCCTCGCTACTTCAGATAAATGACCAAAATAAATATGTGAAAAAGGAAATGTGATTCCTTAGACCAGACCACATTCTTCCCTTGCTCAATCAACCAGTTCTGATGCCTGCTTAAAGGAAACACCCCATAAAACCTGCTATTTTGGCAATGCCCGGACCCAATCAGCTAGTCTTCAACGGCTGGCTCTCAGATTCTTGCTCAGATTCTCACACTTGCCCATTTTTCCTGCTTTCAAAACATCAACCTCAAGAACTGACTGTCCACATTTTGCCTAAAATATCCCATTCCTTTGACAGGTACCATTGTCACAGGATAATCAACTTAATTTTGTTCTCTTGTCAATGGTTTAAATGCTATGGCTGATCGGTGTGCAGGAAATGTATAATGTTTTAACTTTTTTATGGGTATGTTTTCTAAAAAATGAAGTGGCCACAAATTATTAGTCAAAACTGCATTGTGAAGGACGAATTCCACTGCAAAATCTCACATAAAGAATACTTATCCCCAATGTAAACAGGATTTTGACAAATCAAATACACATTAATGGAATGGATTTCCATTACAAAACAAGAAATTGTGTGACCCTACCCTACGTGGGCATGTGTCTATATATTAACATACACTCTAACATACACATACACACCTTGGCACAGGATGACCTTTCAACCAACTGATGAGCAATCAGTGGTTTTAAAGTTGGTGGAAGAAGAGCGATCTCTATTGCAAATGTAATAAATGTGTCAATACAAGAACATTTACCGATAATAAATGTATCTTTTACAATGGCACATCCCATTATTACTTTTGATAAACAATAGTTTTAGTTGACCGTCTCCCTGCATGCATGCTGGCCATTGAAAACACCAAGAATGATAGCGATAACTGGACATTAAAATGAGCTTTTAGGACATTTTTATAAGTTTTGTGCTATGTTTTTGCCATGATTTAGTACAAGTGCTGTGATTTTGTGGCAAATAAATGTTGTGCATGTGAAAATGCAAGATAGAAAGTGTTTTAGCTGGTTTTGTTTGTATATTACATGACATGCAACATAATCCCTGTTGTCCTACACCCCACACACAAGGATAACAACATATAATGAGGTGTTTAATGTTTACACATAACAATATTTGAAAATTTGTGCAAAACTATCCAATGTGATATTTTCTTGGATTTCCAAGTGACTCTTCTGACTGTTTCAACCACACTATTCAATCAGGACCTTCCTTCTTCCTACTGGGTAGCGCTTAATTGGTTTACACAGACATCTGTCATACAGTGATAGGCTAATAGTGTGTAACCACAGCAGCCCTGTAACCAGTGAGGGCTTCTCTTTACTGTGAAGAGAAGCATTCATTAAAGTTCTCCATCATTGCACTTTATAATCAGTTGCTTACATGCAACAGCAGCAGCTGTTAAGAAAAATGTGTAGTGATGTGGTTGGGTAACCCTAGTCTTCGAGGTCTGGTCGTAAGAGGAAATGATATGCCCTGTATAGGCACCCCCACGGATGAAGATGCCAGGTGGTACAGAACAAAAAAAATGGCAATGTATAACACAGTACACTAGATTGCACTAAAAGAGCAGGTCTAGAAAAAGACATCTATTTGAGTTCCCAGGTAAGATTTTGGGTTGTCAGATTGGTCCTACATTTAAAAAAAATTGCTCAAAGTGGAAATTCAGTAGCAACTGGCCAGTCAAAGTGTGTGTTTATATAAAAAAAATACATTGGATTACTATATTTTGGACTCTGATATCTTTTGATGAATTTCACGTTTGATAGTCATACTAGCATTGAGGTGGAAGTCATCAGCACACACTAGCAGTGAACTGTGTCTATTTGTAAAGTGAGCCTGACTTACAGTGATTGGCAATATTGATTTGTACTTGGGGATAACATAACAACGATCTTACTTTGATGTGTAGATATTAGGCTTAGCATTCCTCACATCTTCTTTATCTCCAAAGAACAGTTGTTCCGTGTAAAATTGTATATGAGAATCTCCTGGGGCTGCAGAGCATCTGTCTTAGACACTGCCTTGATCTCCACTTTTTGTGTTATTTTTTTCCTTTTTGGGAATAAAAACTGAAAGTACGTTATTATCTAAGAAAGTGAATGTGTATGGTTGGTGACAGATATTCAGACTTTTTCATTGCAGATAATTGCTGATTTGCCAAAAAAAGCTAAAGTAAGTTTAAGTCTTTTTAAAACTACATGGATCAAAGTTGCTCCAATTGCCCTTAAAATTGGCATATAACACAAGAAGTTATTTTTATGACAATTTTTTGCTCTTTATTTCCCCATCCATAAGCTCTTGAATAGTGTTGAGCGCGAATATTCTAATCGTGAATATCACCACTTCGAGAATTTGCGAATATTTCGAATATAGTGCTATATATTAGTATTCACGAAAAGTGTAGATCTCGAATATTCTAATCACAACTTGCAGTTGTTGGTGGTCCCTGTGTAGTGCCGTGCCGCGTTCAGCAATTATCAACAGTGCGCGCGAAAAACCTAGTGTGTCCCTGTAGCAACTGCACATGCGTGGGGATGTCCGACCAATAGAAAAAATACACAGATGACGTCAGCTGTTGCCGAGGGGAGAGTGCAGAGGCAATGCTCTCTCCCTATGATCTCCAGACAGAAGCTCTGTTATGTGTATGACGTCACCAGTTCCTGAGTGGAAAGGGGCAACTTCAGAGAAGCCGGAGCTGCTCCGTGTCCAGGGCATGTATGCTAAGGGCTAGTGACCACGGGGAGATAGTGGTTGGTGTGAAGACAGGTTGCCAAACACTCAGGGGTGTCTGGGGAGTATTCAAGCGGCTGCAGCTGTCAAATTAATGACTGCCAGCCATGTCATGAAACCCTGAGGATGATAGCCAGTGTCAGCTGGTCATACAACCTAAGTAGGGGGTCACAGTAACCATTCGTACTGTCTCAGTGTATGTAAGCTGCACTGTAGAAGCAGGGTGCATGCAAATTTCAAACTAGGATGTTATTGGGTCACACTATGACATCCTCTGACATATCAATATTATCGACCCGTCCTAAGGGTGTAGGTGTGTGTTACCCAACCAATCAAACAAGGCAGCCTTTTCAGTAGGAACACACCCCCTAATGTTACAAGGTGATCATTAGCTTTCCAATAGGAATAATTGAGGGAAGGTCAGACAGGATCCTCGCAGGTGCAGTGTGTGGAGACGGAGTTGGTAAGGGTGGGAAACGCGGGACTTCACAGGGAACATCATCTATAAGAGAGAAAAAATGGGAAGTGTTAGTGATATGACAATCCAACATTATCTAAAAAAATGGTGACTGTTAAAAAGCTATACACAACAATAAGAACTGTTGGGCACTATTCTTAGGTTACAATATAGTAAGCTAATCTATATTAGAGGAGGAAGATATTGAATACTAGAAGGAAATCTCAGATGAAGATACCTAAATTGAAGTCCCTGTTAAGTCCCCTGGGTTCCAGGGTATCCAGTCTGTGGATCCATTTTAATTTGAGTTTTTTGAGGAATGTCTCTCGATCGCCCCCTCTACGTGGATGCACAATCCCGTCAATTATTTGGAATTTTAATTGGGAGATATAATGTCCAAGTTTTGAAAAATGTTCTAGGACAGGTAGTTCAAGGGCTGAAGTTCGAATCTTGGATTTATGCTGTGTTAGTCTCTTTTTGACCTCTTGTGTGGTTTCACCAACATAAAGTAATCCGCAAGGACATTGTAGAATGTACATCACAAACGAGATGCGTCATCGACCAGTAGTTTAATCCTCCGTGAAAACTCAAATTTGGGATCATAGTCGATCTGACGATATATTGAGGTATCATTGAGCTGGCATATTATTTCTTGTTCATATTTAGTAGTGTCCATGATTACAATAGCTCCACCCTTGTCGGCTGGTTTTATAGTAATGTACCTCCTACTACTCAACTGATTGAGTATGTCACTTTCTACTTTTGTGAGCTTGGATCTATATTTAAGTTGTGGTGTTTCTACCTTCAGTTTTTGTATGTCTCTCTGCACCAGTGAGATATATGCTTCTATCGCATTATTAGTTGGTGGTGGATAGAAGTTACTTTTTATTGAGAGATTTAGTCCTTTCAGGGTTAATGTATCGTTGGGCACTACTGGAGCCTTACATGTTGTGACCTCTGCGACTTTGGGCAAAATGGACTTTAAGTCTTAAACGCCTTAAGAAGTTGAACAAATCAATTTCATAGTTGAACCAATCAATATGGGTAGTAGGGCAATATGATAATTCCTTGTTTAGAAGAGTAAATTCTGAATCAGTGAGGGCATATGAGGAAATATTTACCACTAGTGATTTTGTCTCAGTTTCTGGGAGTCCGATTCCTTCTGAATGTTTGCTTGTTCCTTGCGATTCGGGCCCACTGGTGGCTTCCTTGATCTGGTGGTCATAGTGTTTCCTCCAACGACTATGTTTGTGTCCTCCCCTCCTTTGTCGCTACCACTGCGCGTTGTATGCCTTGTCGTTGTCCTATAAAAAGGGTGTCATCACTGAGGTTTTCCGAGGATTCTGTTGCGGTAAAGCCGATGTCCATTTTCTTATTTGGTTGTCTTGATCTGGATCTGATTTGTAGTGGTTGGTTACTTGTACGTCCTATGGGTCGTGTTTTGTAGACATTTCCCTTGATGTAATCGTCCTTGTCTCTGTGCCACTTTTGTCTTTTTGTGATTTCAATGTTATTCATATATTTTGCCAAATCATTATCCAATTTCTCAATCAATGACAGTGTTTCAGTCTCCCGGTGGTCACCAGCCCTTAGTATATATGACGCCTCCGTTGCCCCTGGACACGGAGCAGCTTTGGGTTCTCTATAGTTGCCCCTCTCCACACGGCAACTGGTGATGTCATACATATAACAGAGCCTCTGATTAGAGACCGTGGGGAGAGAGTATTGCCTCTGCACTCTCCCCTCGGCAACAGCTGACATCATCTGTGTATTTTTTCTATTGGTCAGACATCCCCACGCGTGCGCAGTTGCTACAGGGACACGCTAGGTTTTTAGCGTGCACAGTTGATAATTGCCGAGCGTGGCACGGGACTACACAGGGAAAGTCACATAATAAGCCTTTCATATTATGTTACTGAACAAGCTGTCATATGACTTCATACGATATTATATCTGACGCCGGTTCCATGATTACCACATCCCCACCCTGCGGGAGGGGCTAAATGATGTATTAATTCTTGTGTTGTTATAGCTTGAAAAAGACCTAGCACAGTCAAAATGTCGCTCTGTAATCTTGCTGCCTGTATGAATAAACAACAAGATTGCTTTCACCTGAATTGACGAGTGCTGTGGATTTTTGCTACTTCGGATATGTGACGGGACCTCCAGCCAGGATCACTATCTGTGTACCACCATACATTGGCACCATTGACTTGTTTTCCTATTGTTTTTGGGAATAGTAGTGCTGCTCATTCTCTTGGTTCTCATTACCCCTTTTTGTACACACACATGGGCCAGCCTCTTTACTTCCTCCATACAATAGAACTATATCTAGGATATCTAGTATATTGTCGAAGACACATGCTGCGACTTCAACGCACTAAAATCGCTCGCGTGAAACCAGCCTGACTAGAAACTGGTTTAAAAAAAAAAAGGGAAAATTTCTTCATGCTTGCATGAATGTAATGACGCCGGTCATAACTTGTATGAAAGTGTAGAAAGAAACTTTTTCCCTCCGTAAAAAAGGCCTGATTTTGCAAGAATCTGTGGTGTAAAACTGGTTGTCAGAAGCTGAGCTGACAGTAATCTGACAGCAAATAGAGTTAGGCCCATATATATTAGGACAGAGACAACATTTTTGGAATTTTTGTTCTGTGCATTACCACAATGGATTTAGTCTTTAACAAGTGAAATGCATGCTCTATTGAGTTCAGATCAGGTGACTGATTTGGTCACTGAAGAATATTCCACCCTTTTGTTTTAATAAACTCCTGGGTTGCTTTGGCTTTATGTTTTGGGTCATTGTCTATCTGTATTATGAAACACCGACCAATCAGTTTGGCTGTATTTGGCTGTATTTGGTACACAGTATGTCTCTGAAAACCCCACATGCAAGCCATTGCACTGCCTCCGCCATTTTTTACAGATGATGTGGTATGCTTTGGATCATGAGCTGTACCATGCCTCGCTATACTTTTTTCTTTCCATCATTCTGGTAGAGGTTGATCTTGGTTTCATCTGTCCAAAGAATGTTCTTCCAGAAGTGTGCTGGTTTGTTAAGATGTTTTTTAGTCCAATTTATCCTTCTTATTCTTGAGGCATATGAGTGGCTAGCACTGTGCAATGAACCCTCTGTATTCACTTTCATGCAGTATTCTCTTTATGGTAGATTTGCATATTGATACGCCTATATCCTGGATAGTGTTGTTCACTTGGTTGGCTGTTGTGAAGGAGTTTCTCTTCACCATGGTAATTATTCTGCGATCATCCACCACTGTTGTCTTCCATGGGCGTCCAGGTCTTTTTGCACTGTTGAGGTCACCAGTGCTTTCTTTCTTTCTCAGGATGTACCAAACTGTAGATTTTGCTACTCCTAATAGTGTAGCATTTTCTCGGATGGATTTTTTCTTTTTTCGCAGATGAAGGATGGCTTGTTTCACCTGCATGGAGAGCTCCTTGACCGCATGTTTACTTCTCAGCAAAATCTTCAAACTGCAAACACCACACCTCAAATCAACTCCAGGACTTTTAGGTGCTTAATTGAGAATGTAATAATAAAGGAATTGCCCACAGCTGCCCATGAAACAGTCTTTGAGTCAATTGTCCAATTACTTTTAGTCCCTTTAAAAACAGGGTGCCACATGTAAAGGAGCTGAAACTCCTAAACCCTTCATCCAATTTTAATGTAGCTACCCTCAAATGAAAGCTAAAAGTCTGAACTTTATGTCCATGTTTATTATATTACTATAACTTGAATATGTTTTAGTAAACTGGTAATAAAAACAAGATTTGTGTCAGTGTATAAATATATGGACCTAACTGTACATTAGGATTCATTTTGCGGATTAATTTTTGTAAAATTTGCAACAAATCCTATTAATTTAGAATATATATACACATGTACACACTGGAACACACAAAATTGCTTAAAAGTTTGTGAACCTGTCAGAATTTTCTATATTTCTGCATAAATTTGACTTAAAATGAAATCATTCATCAACCAGCTAAACATTTCTTCTAACTGTTGATTAGTCCTAAACATCAGCTTGGTGGAATTTTAGCCCAAAACAACTTCAACTCAAGGGTAAGATTTTGACTTGGCCATTCCAAAACTTTATACTGTAACAGTGCAAAAACGGCAAGTGTTTAGATTTTTTTTATTATAGATAGCGACATGGAAAATTAAAAACAATGTCATCAAAATTCTTTAAAAATATCTTTAACATTACAATGTGATTCATATAGCAGGCCAGTTTCTAAAGACATTCTCTTTAGTCCTCATGCACACGAACGTATTTTGGGTCCGCATCCGAGCCGCATATTTTGTGGCTCAGGAGCGGACCCATTCACTTCAATGGGGCCGCAAAAGATGCGGATAGCACTCAGTGTGTTGTCTGCGTCCTTTGCTCCGTTCCGTGGTCCCGCAAAAAAAAAGAGCATGTGTCCTATTCTTGTCCGTTTGGCGGACAAGAATAGGCATTTCTACAATGGACCGCGTTCCATTCCACAATTTGCAGCTTCAGTGTTTTGCGGATCCACGGTTTGCGGACCGCAAAACACCTACGGTCATGTGCATAAGGCCTTAAGCTTTGATAAAGTCGCAACAGAAAACTTCCATTTATCATTGTGCTGAATTTCAGCATTATGGTCTTTACAATTATTCCCCACTTACATTTCTCTTCTGTTGAATGGACATGTTTGCACATTTCAGATTGTTCTCGTGCCGTTTCTTTATCACCTGTCAGTTTTGTTTAGGAGCACTGCCGTAAACATAAAACCTGTGTCTTCCAGTGCATTTCTCCTGTCTGTTACAGGCTTATAGAGAGAGCTCTTTAAAAGTTAAGAAGATTATCCCTCCTAATAATAAGGCTAGGGCTACACGGTGACATGTGTTAGACAACTTCTTGTCACAGAAAAGTCGCACAACATTTTTTATAATGATAGTCAATGGTGTTGTACTGCGACGTGCGACATGCTTAGACTAGGACACAACATTTGCAAAAAATCATTCCAAGCTAGGTTTTTGTGCAACACACTCATCGCAGTGCAACACCATTGACTATGATTACAAAAAATGTTGTGCAACATTTATTGTGACATGAATGTTGTGTGACACATGTCGCAATGTAGTTGTAGCCTTGTTGTCGCGCATCACATTGTCGTGTAGCCCTAGCCTAATTCATTAATCAATTTCCTTGTGTCCTGTATGGTTGGTCAGTCTCGTGTGCATTGACATATGCCATGGTGATTTACTCGATATTAAAGAAGGAGTCTGTAGTTTTATTATAACAATGTCAATAATATTGACAATATTTCTAAATATTTGTTTATGATCACGCTATTATGATCACTCTATGTTCGCACATGGTAGATTCATTGCAGAATTTTTGACACTCAGAAGGTTAACTTTTTAAACATTAAAACTAAACCTTTAACCCCTTAGTGACGTAAATAATTTTAGCTTTAACCTGTTAAGGACACAGGACGTACCAGTACGTCCTGATGTCCTGGTACTTAAGGATACAGGATGTACCGGTACGTCCTGTGTATTTCCGATCACCTCCACGCGGTGGGCGGTGATACGAACAGAGTGTCTGCTGAAATCATTCAGCAGGCACTGTGTGACAATGCCGAGGGGGGTCCCGTGACCCCCCCCCCGTATCGGCGATCACTGCAAACCGCAGGTCAATTCAGACCTGCGGTTTGCAGCGCTTTCGGCAGTTTCTGATCCCCGCCGTCCGTGACCGTGGGGATCAGAAACTTCAAAATGACGCAACTGTTAATTTTTAATCCCCCCATCCTGCTGCCCTCATTGCTAATATGCTGGGGTTCCGGGTGGTGCTGGAGGTGCGGTGGTGCGGGCAGGCGGGAGCGCGATCCCCCGCCCGCCCCCTCTCTTATTTCTAGAATGGCTGACATTGCTGACATTCTGCTTGAAACAGCTGACATCTGTGGTCCGTAGGGACAGCTGTATGGAAGGGGTTAACAGTGAGGGAGCTCCCTCCATCTCCCATCGGGTGCTGCTGTGCCGTTTCAGACCCTGATTCTTGATGGGATCACAGAGGGAGGGGGCCACCCTCCATACTGATCACCCCTGCTCTGTTGTGGCAGTGGGTGATGGTTACCATGGCAACCAGATGCCTTCACAGGCATCCTGCTTGCCGTGGTAATGGTAAGTCTGATCAGACATCTGCTAAAGGCAGATGTCTGATCGGACTAAGTGTAAAGTGAAAATACAGTACAGTATACTATGTAGTGTACTGTATTGTATTATTCAGACATCAGACCCAATGGATCTTCAAGAAGTGGGTCTGGGTCAAAAAAATGTAAAAAAAAGTGAATAAAGTAAAAATAAAAAAACATTTATCACTGAATACACATTAAAAAAATAAAATACACTACACATGTTTGATATCACCACGTCCGTAATGACCTGATATATAAAACGGTCATGTTACGTTCCCCGCACGGTGAACGCCATAAAAAATAAATATATAACCATGATAAAATTGAAATTTTGCCCATCTTTCTTCTCAAAAAAGGTAATAAAACTGATCCAAAAAGTAGTATGTACGCCAAAATGGTACCAATCAAATCGGCACCTCATCCAACAAAACATTAGCCCCTATATGAGACAATCGCCCAAAAAGTAAACACAATATGGCACTGTTATTGTGTTAAAGTAAAATAAATAAATAAAGTATACACATTATGTATCGCTGCATGCGTAAGAACCTGCTCTATAAAAATATGACATGACCTAACCCCTCAGGTGAACACCATTAAAGAAAAAAAAATGGTGTGAAAAAAAACATTTTTTGTCACCTTACATCACAAAAAGTGTAATAGCAAGCAATCAAAAAGTTATATGCACCCCAAAATGGTGCCAATCAAACCGTCATCTCATCCCACAAAAAATGAGCCCCTACATAGGAAACCACACAAAAAGATAAAAAAATAAAAAAAATATGGCTCTCAGACTATGGAGACATTAAAACATGATTTTTTTTTGTTTCAAAAATGATATTATTGTGTAAAACTTAAATAAATAAAAATAAGTATACATATTAGGTATCGCCGCGTCTGTAAAAACCTTCTCTATAAAAATAACACATGACCTAACCCCTCAGGGGAACACAGCAAAAAAATAATATAAATACAGTGTCAAAAGCCATTTTTGTCACCTTACATCACAAAAAGTGTAATAGCAAGCGACCAAAATGTCATATGCACCCCATGATAGTGCCAATCAAACCGACATCTCATCCTGCCAAAAATGCCCCTACATTTCTGTGACAAGAAGTTGTCTAACACATGTCACCGTGTAGCCCTAGCCTTATTATTAGGAGGGATAATCTTCTGAACTTTTAAAGAGCTCTCTCTCTACAGTTGCCAAAAATAATAATAATAATATGGCATTCAGAATGTGGAGACACTAAAAAATCATTTTTTCAAAAGTGCTTTATTATGTAAAACTGAAACAAAAACCCCCAAAAAGTAGTCATATTTGGTATTGTTGCGTCCGTAACAACCTGCTCTATAGAAATAGCACACGATCTAACCTGTCAGATCAACGAAGTAAATAACAAAAATAAAAACGGTCCCAAAACAGCTATTTTTTTTGCAAATTTTCCATTTTAATCCATTTTTCCAGTAACAAAGCAAGCCAAACAAAACTCAATATTTATTGCCCTGATTCTGTAGTTTGCAGAAACACCCCATATCATATGTGGTCGTAAACTGCTGTATGGCCAAATGGCAGGGAGCAGAAGGAAAGGAACGTCATATGGTTTTTGGAAGGCAGATTTTGCTGGACTTGTTTTCTGATACCATGTCCCATTTTAAGCCCCTCTGATGCACCCCTAGACGCCTAGAGTAGAAACTCCAAAAAAGTGACTCCATCTAAAAAACTACACCCCTCAAGGTATTCAAAACTGATTTTACAAACTTTGTTAACCCTTTAGGTGTTCCACAAGCGTGTTTGGCAAATGGAGATAACATTTCTGAATTTCTATTTTTTGTTACCTTGCCTCAAAAAAAGTGTAATATAGAGCAACTAAAAATCATATTTACCCTAAAATAGTACCAACAAAACTGCCACCTTATCCCGTAGTTTCAAAAATGGGGTCACTTTTTTGGAGTTTCTACTGTAGGGGTGCATCAGGGGGACTTCAAATGAGACATGGTGTCTAAAAACCGGTCCAGCAAAATCTGCCTTCCAAAAACCATATGGTGTTCCCTTCCTTCTGTGCCCTGCCATTTGGCCATACAGCAGTTTAACGACCGCATATGGGGTGTTTTGAAAACTACAGAATTAGGGCAATAAATATTGAGTTCTGTTTGGCTGTTAACCCTTGCTTTGTTACTTGAAAAAATGGATTAAAATGGAAAATTTGCCAAGAAATCTAACTTCTGAAATTTTATCTCTATTTGCCATTAACTCTTGTGGAACACCTAAAGGGTTAACAAAGTTTGTAAAATCAGTTTTGAATATCGTGAGGAGTGTAGTTTCTAGAATGGGGTCACTTTTATGGAGTTTCTACTCTAGTGGTGCATCGGTGGGCTTCAAATGGGACATGGTGTAAATAAACCAGTCCAGCAAAATCTGTCTTCCAAAAACCACATGGCGCTCCTTTTCTTCTGCGCCCTGCCGTGTGCCCGTACAGTAGTTTAGAACCACATATGGGGTGTTTCTATAAACTACAGAATCAGGGCAATAAATATTAAGTTTTGTTTGGCTGTTAAACCTTGCTTTGTGACTTGAAAAAATGGATTGAAATGTAAAATTTGACAAAAAATCAAAATTCTGAAATTTTATCTCCATTTGCCATTAACTCTTGTGGAACACCTAAAGGGTTAAAAAAAGTTTGGAAAATCAGTTTTGAATACCTTGAGGGGTGTAGTTTCTAGAATGGGGTCATTTTTGGGTGGTTTCTATTATGTTTGTTGGATTCTTTTACATTATTCGCTGTATAGTAGAAACAATATTTTTACTTGATGGTTTGCTACAATTATGGCATTTCCAAATTAGTTGTTTTTGTTATATTTTACCACTTTTGCCCAATGAAACAATTTTAAATTTTTTATGTTTGTTTTAGTTCCTTCTGCACTCCACAGCTCAATTTTATTTCTCTGTTATTGTGACTGAATGAAATCTAGTTTTTTGTGGGATATCTTGTACTTAGCTTTGACTGCATTACATGTGTGGGGGGGGGGGGGTTAAACAACCAGAGTTATCTCTGATTATGGACTTTGCAATAGGCTGCTAGCTGTAATTTACAGCAGACACATACTGTAGATGCCTCCAGCACTGCTCCATAATAGTTCTGCTATAGCGCAGGTAGAACATTTTTAATGTGACTGTAGGGAGAGGCGTGGAAGGCACAGAATTCCTTATGTTATGTGCAACTGTTATAATCAAAGAAATTTGATTATTTGTATATGAGTCTGTCTCTACAGACATATCTTCCAGTCAAGTTACTGTGTAGTAGGTGTGGCATGAAGCAGTACAGTCTTAACATGTAGCATAAATGACAAGGGGCAATTGTTTGATGTTAATACCTTAAATTTGTCTGGCAAGCAAGAACCTATTGGGCATTTAAGAGGAGTAAGGTAATGGGGGACTAAGCTACTTATTCATCTACATGTTGGGACACATAGAAGTACAGGAGGAATGCTTTAAGTAGAGTATGTTTCAAAGGAGAATGGGGCGCAAACTGGAGGTAGGTGGTGGGGGGTCTATATGGATTGGGAAAATTTGGACCAATCCTTATTTTATTTTGTTTTACCTTTGCCGGCCCGAGCTGATCGAAGAAGTTGTGCTAACATTTCTTCCCGAGCTGTAAGTCTTTTACTACTTACCCTATACATGCACGTTTGATTAATGCCAATAGCTAATTTTTAAGGAAACATCTCGACTGTCCCACTATGGCATATTTCTGGAGAAATGAAGATCTGTCCATTGATGCAAATAGTACTTGGCAGAAATAGCTGTCAAGCAAATGATTGATTGGCCAATAGCTATTTCATCTGAGTAGTCAGCTTTACACAGTACTCTTTACGGACAGAAAAGCAATTCTGGTGTAATGAACGAATAATAATAATTAGAAAGGCTTCACAATGTCTTTTTTTATTTTTGCACATTTTTAATCTAAATAAAAAGTTGAGTAAGCTTGCAAATATTATGAAGTACTTCTATTTTGTACCGATGTCAGGAAAAACAAGCCCTCGCAATGCTATAGCGACAGAAAAATATAAAAGTTAGCTCTCAAAAAGAGACAATAAGAGACAGTAAAAAAAATAAACTCTACAATGGTAACTGAAATTTGGGGACATAAAATACATAGGTATTTCCACTTCTAGCTGAAAAAGTCAGTTCTATGTCATTAAGACACCAGTGAAAAAAAGATGAAGATATCATAGCAGGGTGGAAAGTATCTGCAAGCTACCTTGAGAAGATTAGGGGCAGTGTTTATGTTCCTGTAGTAAACTGCTTCAATCTTTTCATAAGTAAGCAAAATTTATGTTCCAGTTTATGTCTTTCATCAAAATCAATGTAGTGCACAGTGATCTACACTATAAAGGATAAACTGCCTGTAGCAGAACACACAAGGACAATTTCCTTCTAGTTTATTTTGATTCCCTGGGCACCAAAAACTATTGGCAAATCAGTAAATTTAAGATGCATTGTTTGTGCTTCATGTATCCTTTAGATACAGGGTTGGTCAACTTGAGGTTGTAGTAGCATTTTAAATATGCATTCAATAGAAATATAGATAAAAATATAAGCATGTAGCCTTATAGTAAACGGAAGCATGAGTTCTGTGTACTCCCCTGCTAGTTTCAAAATAGTTTAAACTTATACTCTGTCTATATGTGGTTGATCTCACCGTTCAAACAGTTGTGTATTTATATCTTGTCAATGTTCATGGTCTTTTCCAGGTATGCTTTCCTGGAATGTCACTCCTAACTTCTGTATCTACTGTAGGATTCTACTGTTTGGTTCAATACATTTTTTCTTTATTGTCTTTTGAAACTAGGACCCAGGGGAGGCAGGGTGGTCATACCAGGTTGGGAGTAGATACAGAGTGGGATATAGAAGGGGACAGTGGGAATTTAGTGGGGGCTTTGTGTCCAAATGGATTGCACTGAAGAGTCCTTAAAGAACTCGGTTCAGTTATTACTGTGCCCCTGTTCATAATTTTTAGCAATTTCCTTGTGACTGGTACAGTGCCAAGCGACTGGAACAAGGAAAATTTGGTGCCCATATTCAAAAAGGCATCTTGGTCTTTCTCAAGTAATTATAGACCAGTAAGCTTAAAGTTGCCCATACACATTCAATAGCTGTTGGGAGTACGATTGTACTCCTAGAGGCTCATTTGGATAAAATACAAGTCAACTTTTCACAAAAATAGAAGCACATAAATAGAAGGGACAAAGACTGTTAGCTTCAGCTGACATTAACACATGTCTAAAGTCAGCCAGTTTAATAACCATGTTCCTGATGACAGAAGCCATTTAAAATACAAAATGCATATGTATCACAAAGTATTTGCCACTTTAAAAATCTTTGTGTTTAGAGAGTTCATGTATGTGAACGCAGAATTATGACCCGTTTATGACTCCTACCACCCTTTTATGACTCCTACCTTGCAAATAAGTTTGTTTAAAAACATTATGCTATATTGTGTAAGCATCTTGTTTGCAAATGTATGTGTCTCCATGACTACAGACTACAAACAAACTCTGTGTAGTCTGATCCTGTAGTCATTTTACGTTTCATTTTTATTTATTTTTTGCTAATGTACCTTCACTTCCAAAAGTATACCCTCTAATAGTGTTATGCATTATATAGACATTTTACTGATAGTTTGCATGTACAGTATTATGCATTCCCACGAGAGAAATAAAACCCGTTCACATTTATTTTTAACAGTAATTTCTCTGGAGAGTTTGAGTGCAGATATGGTTTTGTCAATACTTCACAATTCAATTTAAATGCCTGCTCTCCATCAACACATCCAAAAATATTTCGAGGTGAGATCTGAGGTGAGGTATAAAAAAATTCTTCAAAAGAACTGAAATAATATTCCTACGATATATAATAAGACAGCTAGGTTCCTTTTAAATCTTTCACATAAAACATCTATCCCCCACCGAAAATATTGTCAGTAGCTATAGAAACGTGGTAGTAAATTGGACATATGAAATGGCTGGCTCTACTAGCCTGTAATTTTCATGTGTATTTAAAATCCTACCTTTAGTTTGCCTAGCTATATCCCAGTATCTTCAGACCAGATAAATTGATTTAATTGCCCTGGCCACAAGAAATGTAGTGATCAGTTATTTTCCAAATGAAAAACAGAGGATATAAAAATCATACAGTTATTTGCTGTAAAATTGCTTCCATTTTTTTCCATCTCAATTCACACTTATCTAGCTAAACAGTTTGGATAGTGATAACAAAGCAATATCATTAAGCGTTAATTAGCATTACATTTTAAACTGGTAGTATTTATTTAACCCCTCAAATCTGACCATTTCTTTGTTTTATTATGGAGAAAAAATAATCTAATACATTATCACCTTTTGGATTGGATTGAAAAATAGACTAAAAGGCACATTAAATTAATTTTAAGCATTAGTTACTCAATTTGGTAAATTTTTATCTTAAAGTTTTCTCCCAAACTACATTCACATTTCTCACCTATCTACAGAATAAATCCCTGCCACTGGTACCGTTGCCGATTAATAGTACAGGGCTCTTTTGTGTCTTGTTTTTGTATTTGAGGAGGCGATGAGGCATTTGGAAGGGTAAACTTTAAAACTTTATTTTCTATCTATTGATTTACAGAATGGAAAATGACTGCTCTAACAGAAAAAAATCCTTTCTTATTAGATTATAGATTTACATATGGGTGTATTATGTTTCATTTGTCCATTGTAGTGCAAAGTCATCTTGCTGTATGCTGACTTTCTAGTTAGAATAAATTCCATATATCTAAAAATATATAGCTCAAGTAGGCGTCCTTCTGTTGCTTACTGTCAAAAGCCACAGTGAGCTTACCTTTCCATGGGTAAAGCTACTGCATACCTAGATTTCTCAATTAAAAGACCTTGCACCAACCTCTGACCTGACCACCCTTCTTCCACAGGAAAATCAAGTACACATAACTTTCCTGCACTCCAACTGCCATTTAACACGTCACTCTTACCGCTTACCTCACACACATATTTAACCACACAACTGGCTATAAGAACTAATTTCTTCTGTGGTGCCCCATGTGAGATAAGTCACCAATATTTATATATCTTCTTATACTCTTATACACTCGGCAATACCTGAACCGTAATATATATGAGAGTGAGAAACTGAATTAAGGAAGTCATTTTTATGACTTGGAGGTTCGTATCTTGAGTTATAACTCACATGGCTTCTCCCAATGCATTGTAGTTCAAGAAAACTCTTTTAAACTGTTCTCTAGGTTAAACACAAAATAGGACCAATCTGAATCAAATTTACAAAGGTTCTTTATTAGTACATCAATAATAAAACATGAATAAATATTAAAAACCATAGGTGGTGATCATGCATGAAGGGCTAAATGCCCTTACAGGAGAACAGACAACTGCTTCAGTAATAATCAATAGCATATCAATAATGTTAGGGGAACAAATAAACACTCATACTCCAAAGCCCATTACACAACACTTAAAGTGCTAGTGCAAACTTAATGCCATGATTAGTGGCCATCAAACCTTTGAGAAGAGCCATTAGGAAGTATACAAAAGACCGAATATGCCAATTATAAAATGTCAGTGCAAGAATAATCCCTATATATTTAAAGGCATATACGCCACCTCAAATACCTATTGTGCAGTGTCAGTCTCCCATATCCCGGCGTGCGTTTCGCATAGAATGCTTCTTCAGGGGATACGATATGATCCCCTGAAGATGCATTCTACGCATTTAGCCCTTCATGTATGATCACCACCTTTTGGTTTTTAATATTTCATCATGTTTTATTATTGATGTACTAATAAAGAATCTTTGTAAATTTGATTCGGATTGGTCCTATTTTGTGTTAAATAGTATTGAGGGTTTCACAATCCGATAAATATTGTTTTTTCCTCATTATATTTTTGGCGTTATATGTTCTCTAGGTTATACAAAATGATTTTCTTAAAAAACCCGCTAACCTTTCCTCCTTTGATGCATGTTGCAAATGCGGGGAACCTGAGAGGTGCTTATGTTCACCCTTGTTTAGATTGCCCTTTTTGGCACTGCATCATATCTTTAACCCAATTTTTTTTGACAAAACACTGTCTTTATCACACAAAACCATCTTACTCTGGCTCCCTTCACAAGATTTTAATCCTGCCAAGTACTGTCTTATTACCTGGTTTAAACAAGTGGCTAAACTTTTAATCCCTCTGCACTGGAGGTCTACAGAACCATCAACAATCGGTCATTGGTAAATGAAGGTTGACCAACTCTTCTACCTAGAATAACTCTACAATTGAGACTCTAACTTTAGACTCTGCTTTTTGAAAACCTGGGGCCCCTGGATATCCTGTAATAATTATTAACTACTGGTGTACTTACCTTCCTTCGCCCCCACAGAATGGACCCACATTACATTACCGCTGGTGCTTTATGGTTTTATTCCTCCTCCTAGACAGGTGTGACTGTTAATGGCATTAGTTCCAGGTTGTTTATGTTCTTTTAAACAACTGTACACATCTCAGCACAGTCCTTGTGAAACTCACTTTTGCTTACTGTGATGTTGCATATTTCTTTGTCTTTATTATTTGCTATGTAATGGTGACCTATTAATCTCTTAATATGTCTATAGATATTGTCTTGACATGACATGATTTTGGCATCTCCATGTATTATTCCTTTTATGAAAAAATAACAATATATAACTCCAATACGGACGAAAATCTAAAATAATAATTAGCCTTTGGCATCAGTGTGTGTATGTTTATTTTCTTTGTGTTGCATCTTTTTTTTTATTCTGAGATCACATTTCTATCCTTAACCACCTGGCAACAAATACATTGTGTTTCTTATAAAAGTAAAATGTAGAATAGTAACCCCAGTAGCTTTAAGGGAAGGGCGTAGTCATTGGAAAGATAAGCAGCCTTGGATTCTCTTAAGGTAACTGGATTTTATTCTCAAATCTTCTCAGTCCCAGCGGGCCAAGCCATAGTATTTCCATTTGTCTCAGTAATAGCTGTGAATACTTCCACTGCAGATTGGTGCCAGTGTTGCTTTGTCTCTCCTGCTTGTGATGTGAGAGTCAGATAAGCTTACAAAGAAATCGGTCTCACTAGACGCGGGATGGAGATTAGATAGATGAAAGTCATCCAAGTTGATTTTTGCCACTTAAAAAAACGAAACAACTGTGTAGTGATGTTGGAAAGGACACAATGGAATAGAGTTCACAATTACATGCTTGTTATTTCAGAAGCACTGCAGTAAACCCATTACTGCATATCATAGATGAGGGATGATTTTTTTTTTACTTGCATTTAATATAGGCAACATAGTTGGGAATTCAAGGTTTTGGTTGTTTTTACCTTTAAGACTTTTACTTAGTATAACCGTAAAGGTAAGGTTACAAAGCGAAGGGTTTGTGTATGCTTATACTTAATGCATTTGTCTTAATATATGCACTCCTAATAATTTACTGAACACTGAACATGGGGTGTGGATGTTCATTTGTCAGCGCCCCCCCCCTTCCCCCCTTCACTGCAGTTTATTGTTACCTATGGGAGAAGTGGCTGGGCAAATGTTCAATGCAGCATTGAAATCAAGAGCTCATCTGCTCTGGCTAATAAGAGGGTGTCCTAAGAAGGAGATTTTTATAATCATATAGTCACATAGAAAAGTAATTTTCAATGCAGGAATATTTAAAGGGGTTTTGCTATTTGAAAATGTATTGCCTGTCAATAGGATATGCCATTAACATCTGATAGGAGTAGGTCCTACCTCTGGGACCTGCTTCTATCTCAAGAACAGGGCCCTGTCGTGAATAGAACAGACACTGTGCATGTGCAGTGTCCTTTCTATTTACTGCTGTGGGCCTTTGATAACTGGGTAAAAGAGCATACTCAGCTATTTTCAGAAGTTCCATAGTGTAAATGGTGAAAACCACCCATGCATGTCTTACTCTCTATTCATGGAAGGAAGGTGTTGAGATCTGCACACCGCTGGAAGGGGTGGGTGCTCATAGAGAGTAGCATCAAATCTTTAGGTAGAGATCTATGGCACACCACACCTTTTTGAAGATCACAATGAAGAGTTTAATTAATTTCCCTTTTTACAATACTTGCATCCAATGGTACACAGAGTACACAATATAGGGTCTTATCCCAACGTTTCGGTCTGATATGACCTTTATCAAGAGATCTGTGACCCTTGCTTGGAAGGCAGAAGGATGCGTGGCCAATTCATGGCAGGACACTTCATGAGATAAGAACAGTCCCTAGAGGTGACCTGCTCTTATCAGACATATTGGGTTAATCCCATTGATATGCTATAAATGTCTAGATGGTAATACCTATTTAAAGTTTTCGTTTACTATTTTATTGTCTGCTTTACCATTTGTGCACATATAGAGAGGCATTCATCATGCCATTTACTCCACTATTATGGTATTAAAAAGTTGCAGTATATGTTGCATGCCATTTTTGTGGCATAGCTTGCAACATCCTCCCTTTCGCCACTTTTCTGAGGGTAGGAGGGGACGTGGCCAGTAGGGCCACCATGTTTATCTTCATTACACCAGTTTTCTGCCGAATGAAAATGGGAATCCATCGCAGCTAAAAGGCTGCCATAGATTTTAGTTTGCAAAGAAAAAGGGGGTCGGTCAGCACATCCCAATGCGCAGGTGCATGGCGCCATGGTTAGAAACACAAAGAAAAAAACGCAATGCAACAACACTCTGCAAACACAAATAAAGTACAATAATGTCATAGTTATAGAAAATATTCTGGTGCTAATGCTACGGTTATATTATAAATTTGAGATTCTTGGCAAATACATTTTGTACAAAATTATTTGTGCCCGTCTGCCGGCGTCGAGGTGATCTCTTTAAGATGGGAACCTAACACTAAATACAAACTGTTATAGTGCCATACTGGCCACCATAAAATACAGGGAATGCCGGTTTCACATGCATGCAGAGTATGGCACTATAACAGGTTGTATTAAGTGTTAAGTTCCCATCTTATAGTGATCGCCTTGATGCCGCCAGACTGGCACAAATAATTTAATACAAAATGTATTTGCCAAGAATCTCAAATTTATAAAATAAGTGTAGCATTAGCACCAGAATATTTTCTACAACTATGGTATTATTGTAATGTATTAGTGTAAGCAGAGTGCTGTTGCATTGTGGGGTTTCTTTCGCTTTTTTCTTTATAGATTTTAGTCTGTCACATGGCCAGCGGTAGGATGTGCTGAATATATGCTGATGCCTGCACCACAACATAACTTTGGCATGTCCTTCATCTGTCAAGGGGGAATTAAGACTAATGATGAAAACGCTAGTCTTGATAAATGCCCCCCATAGTTTTTACTAAGATGTGATATGGACCTATTTTTCCCAAATGTTACTGATTATGTCTCCAACATTGCTCTTTATGAATTAAACGTAACTTATCATAAGTTACTGTATATACAGCTATCCACAGTTCTTTTAAATTATTTCCATGACTAGCCCTGAATGTCTAACTACCAACTATGTTTAGACAAAAGAAAAAAGTTTCACTTTTAGATGATTCTGGATTTAAAAGACATTTCTGCTGTTGTTGGACCAGCAGGATTTGGGTTGGATGTTGGATTTACTGAACCTATTTTTCATTGTCTTTACATAATACATCTTATGGGTATGACTACACCATGCGGCTGGCCATATAAGTCTAAGCCACGCCCACCTGCATCACCCAATGGTCACACAATTTTGTGGGAAAACCATGCCACTTGCATGGGGTGATATACTGTTACACAGCAGGCAGTTCCGGCAATCTGTATGCAAATGGATACCATTTGTAGATGGATCCGGATGCAGATCCGTCTCACAAATGCATTGCGATACCGGATCCGTCCAGTTGTCATCTGGAAAAATTGACCCGGTATTTAACTTTTTCCCATTTTAAAGGTCTGCGCATGCGCAGACCGGAAGGCCGGATCTGTCAAAGCGGGAATTTTAATGCCGGATGCGACACTAATACATTTCAATAGAAATTAGTCCTGGAATTTTGGACGAAGAAAATACCACAGCGGTAGTTCCCTGGCCAAAAAACGTAAGAGAGACTGAACTGATGCATACTGAATGGAATGCTCTCCATTCAGAATGCATAAGGATTAAATTGATCAGTTTTTTTTTCGGGTATTGAGCCCCTAGGACGGAATTCACTACTGGAAAAGAATAATGCTAGTGTGAAAGTACCCTAATGGTGGCTAATGCTTGTACACATATCTTATGAAATCAGCTGTTCCCAATTTTTCTCTCCCTCTGGTTTTCCAAGGTGATTGATATTATACTCATAGGAAGAAGGGTTTACACCGCATAATGTTATAGGCGATTTTTGGAAAGGAAGCGTTCCTTCCCGAGAATTGGCTGCTCATTCAGTGAAGGAGACCACACATTTACATGCAGCGATCTCCTTCACAGAATGAAGACGAGTGATCGCTGTTGCCCCCCCATACAATATTGATGACCTGTATGACAATATCTGTATCCTGGACAACCCCTCTAATTTCAAATGTTAAATTATTATTTATTTGAAAGCGTCATTAATTCCATGGCAGTGTACATCAAGAGGGGGCTACAAGAAACTATTAACAGACTGGAACAGAGGGGAAGAGGACCCTGCCCGTGAGAGCTTCCAATCTACAAGGGAAGGGGTGAAGGTGAAGGCTGCTCATCTGGCTGTGTGGTGGCAGCATGCTCATTGTTGGGGGTAGGCTTTCCTGAAGAGGTGGGTTTTCCGGTTACTTTTTAAGGTTTGGGGGGACAGTCTAGGGTGCTAGGGTAGCGAGTTACAGAGTATAAATTTGTATTCTGAATTTATGAAAAGCACCATGAAGAAGAGAAGTAGTTAAATGAAAATAAAGGCATAGCTAACTGCAGCCAATTATCACACATGAAGTTGCTGCTTCCCAGGAAGAATATTTAATCCTTATTTAGTACGTACAATAGTAAGATATAAATATAATGAGGTCCCCATAGTCTAATTGTAACTGCAGAAACCAAGGTGACTTGCTGAAGGTCACAGGTAAAGATAACACCTGTATTCACAGCAGGTCCCATAGCACCAAAGGTATATTTGTCTATGTAATCATTTTAGGTGTAATGCTATATAAAATGTGACATACAGTACATATTGTACAGCAATGAACTAATTGCTAAAGTAAAGTATAGAATAAGAGCTACTTAGTTCTGAAAGGCCCAGAGCCTTGCTGGGGAAAACTTCTTCCAGTGTTTGTCATAAAGGTACTATAAATTTACACATGAAAGATTTGCTGCAGAAATTGGACTTGCATGTATACTTTAGAAGTTGTTAGCAAATTCTGAATTCCCATATTATTGTTCAGCACCTCAAGGAAAAACAACTGTTTTTGCTGAAACAAATTTTGGTGGTCAGACAATTTTCCCTCCAGCATCTGCTGCAGGGGAAATGTAGTAGTACATTGCGGGCACTCAGATGAATGGCCGTCCATGTAATTTATGGGCAGCTAGGGTACACCAGAGCGTATAAGTCTACCAGAGCAAGAGTCACACTGGAACAATGGTGATTATCAGATCTGGAATCCCATAGGCAAGGAAATTACATGGTTCTCCATAATAGCCAGTAGTAATGTTGAATATGAATAACTTTGAAGAAGGAGTTGTACTTTAAGAGTGGTAAGCTGGAAGAAAGGGTATGCTGGAGAGAGGCCAGCAGTGGTTAGATATACGCCAAGATAAGTACACAAGAGAAATCAGGTGTAGGCAGATGTAGGCAAGGTTTGGTACATGGGGTCAGACATATGCAGAGTACACAGGAGAGAGGAGTAGAAGAGGAGCTCAGCAAATGTGAATTCTGACAAGCCAGAAAAGTAAGTTCAAAGTTATGGGCTATTATAGGGTTAACAAAAGCTCATAGTCCACACATGGAGTAGTTTTAACAACTGCGCACTGCAGAGCCTCACTCCGCTCTACCAAGATATCTAATAACTTATATGCAGGGCTATACAATAAGTGCCATCTTACTTTTATTAAAATCTTCATAGACAAATGCTGACAGTCTTATTGACCAACCTGATGAGAACGCTGTTTACATATCCCATCCTTGGTGATGTTTCAGAAGACACTTCCCCTTACCGGTGCTTTCAATTTCTGTCCTATACATGAAGGAGTTGAAGTCAGAAGGGTGGGGAGTGAAGGAATTTTAAAGCTGTTGAGTATGGGTGCCACCAATTGAGGGATTTGCCTGTTTAAGAGCACCCATTTTGTTTCTATTGTATATGCCCAAGGCTTTATACTTACAGTAATTTTAGTGCATCAGGAAGGTTTCATTTGTGCTTGTCAATATTATGTTCACATCACCAATTTTGAATAGTAATACTAGTAAATATCTTTTCTACCCAGGGCATTAGACTACTCGTTAAAAGTTCCATATGCCGAATGGGAAATTATGTGGGGATGGTTTAAATGCAGTAGGAATCCTCACACATTAATTTACTGCCTATAAGCTGAAATAGCCTGTGTTAGCAAGTCACACATGCAGTCACATAACCATGTTCCCAGGGTTAAGCTCCTGCTTGTATGATGTGTGGTGACATGGTTATCCCCCCTCTTTCCCCTCCTTATTGTACCAGACATCACATGCATCATAGCTCCAGTGCTCCCTTACACTTCCTCCATCCTCTGTCTCAGGAAGGATTATGTTTCACATGCTATGCAGCAGGTAACAGAAGAGCCAAGCTGTGTTATATGTTATTACACTGAGTAATTACATCATTATCTTACACCTTGTAATAGATGTACATATGAGCAGCTTTAAGTAGCATCAGTGTCTGTGAGAGGGAAGTGGAACTGTGGGAACTGCTGTTCTCCTGCTCACAGTAAGCCCTAGCAGCATAAAAACAAAGGTGTAGCACAGAGCTATGCAAGATAATGAAAAATAACTACTCATTTATCGTGGCATCACCTGGTGAACACAAATATTGAAATTTTTTGTAGCTTAGAAACATCTTTAAATTTTCACAGGTAAATTACTTTCATATTGTTTATGTAAAATGATTTGTATTATGATTATTTAAAATTGGTACATTCTAACCAATGTATTTTTGCCAGCTTTTAGAACTGTAAATTAAACAGTTGGTGAGGTTCATTTATTATTGCCACCTGTTTAAGAAGAAAACTATTGAAAAACAACATCAGAACCAGTTTTGTATTGTTTTTTCTCAGTGCCATGTTGTCTTTGACCAGTACCACTTTCATCAACTGGGTGTGAGATGGAAAGTTAATGCACTCAATTAATAAATCTCCCCTAACATGTTTTAGACAGTGCTACCGAATGCTGGCCATACACATTAGATTCCAAGACTCCACATGTCTCCTGACTCTTCCATATAGATGCAGCCTGTGTCTGACCAAGCATGAAAGTGTTCTGGCGGCTGCTTATTTCTCTGAGAACAAAAGGACTGGGCAGTTGAGATCCAACTGTTAGATCTGTATCTCCCTCATCTACCTTCAGATGATAGTTGGGAGACCCCCCGTACACATTAGATGGTTGGCTGATCCTGCAGAAATCTTTTGTATCTAATGTGTATGGCAGCGATGGAGGAATAAACTATGGATATGATAATATAATCACATAATTGTAGTCAGATTTGATTAGATTCAATGACAAAAGCTGATCACAGATGCAGAAATGATCCCTGTCTGTTACACTCTTCAAATGTAAGCTCTAAATATAGTCGTGCTGAGTTTTTGTTCTATTTTATTGAGCACACTTCATCTTTTACATGAGCATTTCTGATATCTGTCCTTTCTGCGGAATGATCTTACATTTAGAAAAATTATGTATCATTACTCATTTTACAAATATGAGACATTGCAGGGTTAATTTTTTTCAAAATTGTTTCCCTCTTAGTCTTAACCCAAAAATATAACAGAAGTAGCTACAAATCATTTAAAATTCAGATAATTGTGTTCTGCTTTAACACAGTTTGTTAGGCAAGCAGGTTATTCTGCCATTCAGATCCTTTTTATACATAAGATGTAGATGTCAATGACTGTGCGCCGCACACCAGTGATCACAATATATGAAGATGGACTTCAAATTAGATCAAAAGTGTAGCATGTTAATAAACCCTCAGAGCGATGTGAATCTGCAGGTAATTGGACTGTCCTGTCCATGAAGGGCATCCAGGGAGTTTATGTCTCTGCTGCTGTTTCCATAGCAATTAGGATCAGATTAGTGTTTTGTTCACAATTGGTAAGCGAGATAGACAGAGCCATGATGCTACGCTCATTGCACAGAGAATCAGGCCGTATGGCAGGAGAAATGCTCTAAATTCAGTTCAAGTGTAGCTGCTGGTGCCGCTCTCTCCAAAAACAGGTCTTATTTTCTTCTGAGACAGAGAAATTACCGCTGCTTTATTACTCACTTTAGAAGAAGCCTGCTCCATACAGCTCATAAAATGAAAGCAAAGTTCAAGGAAATTTGCTTTGCAGTAGGACTCTACAAGTTATTTCCAGTAGACAGGAGAAAATGAAAAAGATAATGCGACCACTTTTTACTGGATGCAGATGGTGACTTTGTACACAATAGGTCAACTAGATTCAGAATAATGTAAGTCGAGCCAGTGCGTATACTCCAGATGTTAGTGCTTATAACTGCAATATACTGTCGTCATGCAGATGATTTATTTTCTAACTGTAAAAAGACAGATGAGTAGTGAATAGCGATGTCTCTTCTTATAAAACGTATTTATCTTACTCATTTATGCAACTCGTTGTTTGCACCAATTGTCGTCATTCATATCAGTCTCTGTCCCCATTGGGGTCAGCCATTTCAAATTTTGAATAAACTGATCAGCATTTTTTGGCGTTTGGGAAAAAACAAATGCAAGCATGGGGAGAACATGAATGCAGATGCTGTCTTTGTTTGAACCCAGCTCTTCAAGATAGTAGCGCTCCCCTCTATGCTTGCTAAGTGTTGTCCAATTTCTGTATGACATTGAGGTAAGGGCTTATGCACACAAACGTATTTTCTTTCAGTTTTTCTTTTTTTGCGGACCATATATGGAGCCATTCATTTCAATAGGTCCACAAACAAAACGGAAGTTACTCCACGTGCATTCTGTTTCCGTATGTCCGTTCTGCAAAAAAATAGAACATGTCCTATTATTGTCCGAATTACAGACAAGGATAGGACTGTTCTATTAGGGCCAGCTGCTCCGTTATGCAAAATACATATGGTTGTGTGCATGAGCCCTAAGCCACAATGTGGTTCAGCAGTGGTCCACCTCACTTGAAGGTCACCTACTACTTGGGTTATTATGTTTTTGGATTAGTTCATAACCTGTTAAAGGGGTTGTCTCACTTCAGCAAATGAAATTTATCATGTAGACAAATACTAGGCACTTACTAATGTACTGTGATTGTCTATATTGCCTCCTTTGCTGGCTGGATTCATTTTTCCATCATATTATACACTGCTCGTATCCAGGAGTTACAGCCACCACTGCAGCGCAGATATGAGGTAGCCGGGATAGGAGCTGCTGTGCATGTGTGCCTATGCGTGCTTCCACGGTCCTGGGAGAGGAAACGGGATTTCTCTTCATAAACATTTCTGTTTTAGGCGCACAAGCTGCTGGAAGATGCATCTAATGTATGACGAGGCCTGCACCTCGTCATAAATTATGCATCTCTTCTGCCAACCAAAAGTGCCGGTCTTGATAAATCTCCCCCTAAGAGTTTTTGCTGTTTGCACAGTAAGAAACTGGCAAATTCTAAAGGTGTTTTTGAGATGCAAGCAGAATGAATGAACAAGCAAATGAATAAAAAAGGTGAAGGAAATCTCAGTGTCAAACATGATCTAGGCGTGCTGCCTAGAAGTTATGGTAGTACCGCACGCTGAGAGAGAAATATCAGGTTTAGGTAGGTTAGTAGATGGAAAAAACACAAGCAGTTAGGTTTTTGAAAGATTTAGTTTCAGAATCTGCAAATAAAAACTGAATGTGCAGCAGGGCTAGGAGCTTTTGAATCCTTTTTCCTGTATTTTGAAGCAAAAAGATAAGTACTTAGCAACAGCCTGCTAAAGCAACAGGACATTTACACTTCATTGATCCGTGTTCCAGCTGTTAGCTAGAAGCCCCCCTGGAGCAGCCGGCAGAGATTGTTCCTAAATTGACACGGTAAACAATTATCCACTTCTATTAATACAAGCCCTGTGTTAATCATCAACCATTCTAACTAATGATGTTTCAAAACTGGTTGAAAAGTAGGCTGATATTTCATAAGCATACAGTGCATATGAATTATACCCATTTGAAGAATAGCATACTGTATTTAGCCTGCTGAATAATAGAGGCAAACCAAATATGTACTTTAGACTTGGCGTGTAATTTGCTATGAAGATACATACACAACAGCCTTGCCATCGGGGAGTCTGTCCGAAGGAACTGTAACATATAGAATGTAATAATTACTGAGTTTAAAAACTACTAAAGGGTGTATTAGACTAGCAGATTGACTGCCAGATTATAGCCAATGCATGTTTATAGTAACGCTCATTAGAGATGACCTGGCAGTGTAATACTGCCGCCGATTACCCAATGAACGTGCAACCCAATGAATCTACTAAATGTAAGATGCAGGCCAGGCAATAGACTTTAATATAGTTGCTTATCATATAGTTTTGTCATATATACTGTAGTGTCTTCCCAAATGTCAACCCCAAAAGAATTTGAAGGTAGAGAAAAGTTCGATGAAATCAATATAGCACATTTTTAAAGAAAACCTCAAGCATAGCTGTTCCCCTATATTATAATCTACCTTCTCTACATCTACCAGAATAGTGTGGCCTCTGTGTTTTTTTATTAAAGGGCATGGGCTTAGCTATAGGGAGTGCAGAGGTAGCAGTCGCTACCAGACCCAGAAGCCTGAAGGGGCCCAAAGACACTTGTGCCGCATAGGAAGACACACAAAGCACTGAGGGAAGGGGGGCCCAAGCTGAACTCTTGCACCAGGGCCCATGAGCCGTTAGCTACGCCCCTGTTAAAGGGGTTATCCCACAAAAGGTATCCACTGCATAAGGGATAGATGTCAAATCACTGCGACCCCAGCAATCCAAAAAATGAAGAATCCTCGATTCCACTCTGAATTCTCGACAGAGCACAGAGGTCAAACCCCTAATGATCTGACATTCTGTGAACAGATGATGATAAACACTTTTTGTGGAAAAACTTCTTAGAGTATAGGCATACAATGATGACTAACAACTTTTGTATAGCAGTAGCCTATATGATAGTGAGGTGTCCACTACTGCTGTGCTTAGGTTCCAGTGTATTGTGTTGATGTAACCATGCTAGGTGGAGCATCGTTTTGTCCACATATCACCCAAAACCTTTTTACCTGTTCATTGTTCTGTAGTAGACTACATGATACTATAATTTATCATACTTCATACTGCATATTACATCTGCTCTGTAAATATATATTTTCATAATGATGAGCATATGTACCTTTTTTCTTTTTATATATATCATGCTTGATAAATCACAAAAGAGATTGGTGCTTGATTTGAGTTGTTTTGGTGGCAAACTTTCATGCTACTGATCAGTTGATCAGTACAGGTCCAACTCCTGAGCGAGCTGTTTGTAGATGATGATGATGATGCTGACTATTAAATTTAATGTATTCTATGATGTGCCAGGTCAAGAAGTGATGCCTAGGGGGGTAAGGTCTAAACTTTGCTCTGACACCCAAAAGACTCTAGTTATGCCACTGTTCTCTGCTATTCATTTGAATGGTTGATCATGTAACACATGGACAACCCAGGTCCGTCAGAGTGGGAACCGTTCTTAAGGCCCTTCTACATGGGACAAGGATTGAGAAAATTATTGTGGCCTATTGTTCATAATCATTCCCAATAATTGTTCTGTGTAAAGGTGCTAATCTCCCTACAAATGCTTGTTCATCCGGTGATCACATCTTTTATGTGGCACCTCAACTCATTATTGCTCCGTGCCTGACTTGGGATGGTCCAACACCAACTGTGTAGTATTCACAATAATGGGCATTCCAAGGCACTAGAGACTTCCATTAATACTTCAGTATATTATTCAAGTGATCATTGAAAAACAGTGATGTTTCGGCCAGAAATGGGCTTTTTCAAGCCAATCCAAGAACAAACAGAATCATTAATCCCCATTATTGATGTCGCGAACATAAAATTTTCCGTTGGCGAACGTGAACTTCCGCAAATGTTCATGAACCGCACGAACCGCCATAGACTTCAATAGACAGGCGAATTTCAAAACCCACAGGGACTCTTTCTGGCCACAATAGTGATGGAAAAGTTGTTTCAAGGGGACTAACACCTGGACTGTGGCATGCCAGAGGGGGAATCCATGGCAAAACTCCCATGGAAAATTACGTAGTTGACGCAGAGTCGGGTTTTAACCCATAAAGGGCATAAACACCTAACATTCCTAAATTGTTTGGAATAAAGTGCTTTAAAACATCCAGTGTGTGTATACGATCAGGTATGATGTTGAATCGATCAGGTAGTGTAAGGGTTACGCCCGCTTCACAGTGACAGACCAAACTCTGACAGACCAAACTCCCGTTTAATGCACAGCAAACAACCGCAAACACTCCATTTGCACAACTGAAAACTCCCCATTTTCACAAGGTTGGATACCAAGCTACCTATGTCCCGTTCCTTGTCCTCACTGACGTCATTGAAGGTCTCTTCCTCCACCCAGCCACGTACAACACCAAGGGTCCCCGAAAGGTGACAACAAGCCCCCTGGGACGTCTGCTGTGGTTGATCTTCCACCTCCTCAAAGCCACCTTCCTCCTCTGACTCCTCTTCTTCAGACTCCTCTCTCTGCGTTGCCGCAGGTCCAGCAATCGACGACGACAAGGCTGCTTCTGGTGGTGATGGTGACCACATCTCTTCCTCTTCATGCTCATCTATGGCCTGATCCAGCACTCTTCGCAGGGCACGCTCCAGAAAAAATGCATATGGGATGAGGTCGATGATGTTGCCTTGGGTTTGACTGACCAGGTTTGTCACCTCCGCAAAAGGACGCATGAGCCTACAGCCATTGTGCATGAGCGCTCAGTAACGTGGCCAAAAAATACCCAGCTCCGCAGAGGCTGTCCTCTTTTTTTTTTAATTATCAGGGGCCGGTGTAGTGAATAGATTTTTGGAACCGGGAGATGGAAAAAGACCCATGCTCGGTCTGCTTCGTTTGAATTTTAGGTCACTGCGCGTGCACTGTGCAGTGTACCGTGACACCCTATATGAGTGGTGAGCAGTGGGCACAGTACAGTCTGTGGGCCTGACACACACTGGCAGGCAACTGCAATTATATTAAAGGGTTAAAATGTAATGACTTTATTTTATCTGTAAGGTACTGTGCTACCCTATATGAGTGGTGTGCACACAGTACCGTCTGTGGGCCTGCGGCCTCTTACACACGGGCATGCAACTGCAATATGTATATATAAAAAAATAAAGTAAAAGCAGACTGATGTACCAGCTCCAAAAAGGTCTTTTTGGGGTGCTGTCAGGATGCTGTCCTTACAGCAGATGGCCCCTTTCACACGAGCGAGTTTTCCACGCAGGTGCAATGCGTGACGTGAACGCATAGCATCCGCACTGAATCCTGACCCATTAATTTCAATGGGTCTGTGTACATGAGCGTTTTTTTTCACGCATCACTTGAGCGTTGCGTGAAAATTGCAGCATGTTCTATATTCTGTGTTTTTCACGCAGCCCTAGCCCCAGCCCGCAGCCCAAGCAAGTGCGGGTGCGTTTCGTTTTTCTCTGATGGTTGCTAGGAGATGTTGTTTATAAACCTTCAGTTTTTTATCACGCGCGTGAAAGGCGCATCAAAACGCATTGCACCCGCGTGGAAAAAACTGAACAACTGAACGCAATCGCAGGCAAAACTGTGCCTGTTTTCACTGAACGCATCCGCAACGTACCCAGACCTAAGGCCCCATTCACACATCCACAATTTTTGTCCGCATCCATTCCGCAATTCTGCGGAATGGATGCTGACCCATTCATTGTGAATGGGGCCGGACGTGATGCGGAGAGCACACTATGTGCTCTCCGCTTCCGCATTTGCGGAGCCGCGGCCCCGAACTTCTGGGTTTCGGCAGCCTGCGAACAAGAATAGGCATCTCTATGGGGAGTGCCGGCATGGTGTGTTGCGGATCCGCAATTTGCGGATCCGGGACACGCTACGGACGTGTGAATGGTGCCTAATCCGAACACGCTTGTGTGAAAAAGGCCGATGAGTCTTTGAGGACTGGAGTGGACACAGAACACTAGTAGCTAACGCTTTCCCTAGAATCCCTATATTAATTCAGCAGCAGCAGCACTCTCCCTGCTCTAACTAACACTGCAGCTTCAGAATGAATCTAAGATGGATGCTGTCCTTGCTTTTTAATAGGAGGTGGGAGGGTCTGGGAGGAAGGGTATGGCTGGAATGTGTCTGCTGACTGTAAGGTACAGGGTCAAAGTTTGCACAATGATAAAGTATAGGGGCGCCGTATAGGGGCATCGTATGTTCGCGTTCGCCCCGCCGCGGCGAACGCGAACATACGATGTTCGCTGGGAACTGTTCGCTGACGAATAGTTCGGGACATCTCTAATCCCCATCCAGAGAGCATGATTGCTGCATGTAAATGCAGCTCCACTGTTGGTCAACAATTGGGCAATGATCAGGAAGGAATGGCTCATTTTTGATCTTTACACTGTACATTGGCCCTTGTAAAAGGGTCTTTACTTAATGTCTTCCAACTGTGGCTGATGGAGCGGGGTCTTAATAGGACATATAGTGGGTTTCTTTATGAAAGAACCCCTACAACTGGTATTGGATATTTACATATCATGCATTTTTTCGTGAAGTTAAAGGGGAAGTTATTTAATTCCGTCTGTCAGCAGTTTTAACCATTCTAAACTGCTGACAGCACTATATAGGAGCTGAACAGAGAATAACAAACATACTGTACATTTTGCTGAAGCTTTTATTATCCGAATATGATCTCTTATTCAGGCAGGTTTTCTTCTTGCAAGCCTCCGGATGGAAGTTCAATGTCAAGTGCTCTCTGCACTGAGCTGCTTTACAGAACCTCTCCTAAACATATAGGACAAATAGGACTTCATAGTGAAGCTACACCTCCTGGAGTCTTGAGAGAGTAGAATTTGGCAGAATAGAAATTCACTACTCCTGATGAAAAATGCTGAAAGACTCCTATATATGGATGGGGTACATATTTGATGCGTGCTCACAATTTAAAAAATGTCCAGACGCAAAAGAAAAAACCCTGGTACAAATAGAAAGATATTCATGGCTTTACAGAGATGCTATAATAGTGCATACAATAACCTTTTTCTGTGACTGTCATCATGATGAGTATTAAAGCCATTTTCCTATTGATGCAGTAAAATAAGATTAAAAGACATGGTCCATAATGCCCTGTTAGCTTGTATCTCATCTCATTTGTTCATGAAAAATCTTTCTTATGTCAAGTGCGCTGTAACTATGTAGCCTTCAATGCTCAAATCTTATACATCTGTCTTTGACACTAATACGGCTGTTGAATTATCTTTTTTCTTTGTTAAGTAATCAATATCTCTTTTTTTAATAATAGAGAATTTTCTTTCTTAAATGCTTAGAAAAAGTCTTTTCACATAGGCTTTGGTTAGTAGTGAACATATAAGGGGTAATTTAGTAGCCAGAAATACCCCTTTATTAGGCATATTTCTGGCGTGAATTGCGGCACAAAGGTCCTTTGCACTGCAATCTGAGCTCTGATTGGCTGATCACCAGAGCAACCTGATTGTCCAGGCATCAGATGGCTGTGCATTCAGATTAACCAAGCAAGCACATGATACACACATGTACCACCCAACCGTGGTAATGACAGCGTTGGTGCCTGGTGAGGTAGACAGCACAGGAACATAGCAAGGTGAGTATGTTAGAGAGATGGTGTCATGTCAACATTTCATCAGTGTGTCCAACCCATGTTACCCCTGCCGATGTCTAGAACAAAATGGTGGCAGTGCTAGGAAAGTATTGCAACACTTCATTTTCTGGTAGCTTGGTCGGTCTTAATAAATGACCCCCATAGTATTTTATTAACATTATTCACTTTTATTGTACTTGGGATGCATTGCCTTAAATATTGGGACCTTTCTGGCAATCTGATAAATGATTTGACTCATCTGTATTAAATTACAGAATGTCAAGAGTTGTTTTTCTGAGTAGCCAGTGGCAATGAACTGTAAGGATGTAATTTCATTCTGCATTAAAACTGAGCTAAAAAAGACACATTAGAATATTTGCAGAATAAGATTATTGCTTTCTTGTTTTTGCTGATTCAATTGGTTATTCATGCCATTAACGGTACCAGTTTACCTGTATCAAAACTGTATTATTTTTGCTGTTAATTTGCAGTACATTAGTTAAATTCTTAAAGGGGTTATTTCCTCACGCACACAAAAGACAATGTGTTAACACATGCCATCATTGATCGATCATTTGGTTAAAAAATTAGTATATACATGTACTGGTCAATCAAGTTATTAAATGGGTTGTTGCTGTAGAAAGATTAATTTGTAAATCGGAAGATTTTATCATGATAGTTCACCTGAGATGATGGTAATTGTAGGATTTTACTAGTTCATGACGTAAAGTCATGATTTTATGAAAGACGCGGAGGTGAGTATTGCTATATCTCTCTTTACTGACAGCCACAGCAGCAAAGAAAAAATTAACTGCATTAACATATTGCCATAGCAACAGTCCCTCCCCTCACAGGTGCCCCCTATATAATGTCCACCAGTCCCAGATAAGTATCATACTTGTTTTAGCAGCATATACCTCTGTACCTCTGTTGTATTCTACAGTATTTTATTGTTCTTGCTGTTATTCACTATTGCTGGGGGTATATATATATATATTTTTTTTTTATCCTAGGGTTATCCCCTTCTTTATCAGAAGCTTTATTCCAGCTTCCCCTGTCCCTGCCTGGAGCGTGTGTGCTTCTCCTGCAGAACATCACTCCCTTTGCAGGAGGAGGGGGGAGTGGGTTAGTCCCTTTCTTCTTTTTCCCTTGCAGGTTATCTATCATTCCTCCCTCCCTTTGCATCTCATTGTCTCATCCCTGCTTTTTTTCCTGCCCCAGCGTCTCTGGCTCACTTCACCCAGCTTTTCCCGCCTTCATCTTGGTGCTGTGGCCGTAATCTCGCGAGATCACGGCCGGCAGCGTTGTTTCGTCGGCCATCTTGGTGTAGCCTTTTCTGCATAGGCTCCCTCTTATTTCCCTCTAGTGCTGGTTTCCTTCTGCCGTTTTTGGCCACGCCTCCTCCTTCCTCCTGCAGCTCCCTTGCTATCTGGCTGCCTCTCCATCACACTGCCTTCACTAGCTGGGTGACTACCCACTGTGAGTTATTCCCTATCCCCTGTGTTAGTATTGTCCCCTTAGGCTGTCCCTCAGGCAGTTCTATTGCCTGTCAGTACACTAACATTCTGTCTGTCCCTTACAGTGCATATATACCTGCCATTATGTCTCACCCTGATGAGCACCCCACCTCATAGGCTTTGGAGGCAGGGAGAGACACACAGTTCTCCTCCCCTGCACCTGATGCTGGTAACACCGTCTTCTCAGCAGACGCTTTCCAGCGCTCTGTCTCTGAAGCTATCAGGGCAGCAATGGGGTCTATGACCCACACCCTCACTAAGTCCATTTCTGATGCCCTCTCAGCCCGCCCTAGTGTTGCCAGTGACATGGCACCACCCGACTTGTCTGCACAACACGCCTCCAGAACCCTTTTGATTTGTGAGTCTAATGCCACCCGTGAGAGCGCGCCATCGCGCAAAAGAGCCTTATCCCGCCAGGCAGAACGGGCGAGGAATTGGAAATGTGCCAGAGCACAAACTGAATCTGAGATCAGCTTTGAGGAGGAGGCAGGGTTTGAGGATATGGATTTCCCTAAGGACGAGTTGTCCGATTCTGCCCCTACTGGCCCTGTTCCGGTACTCACCTCGGCACCTCCCGGCGCTTCGTCTTCGGACGCATTGCAGGGGCCTTATGGTCTCCTAACCAATCCTTTAGGGGAACCTCTCTTCGACCCCGATAGTCTCCACCACCCTAGGTCGGCCGAATGGCTTCCCCTCGACCACTTGGCACAGTACCTTGAGGCACGTGTTCGTTGCCCTCTGACTAAAGAGGCCCATAATAAACTAAAGGCTGAGAACCCAAGACCCATAGTGGCAAACAAAGTTTGCGAGACTCCTACAGTGGACCCTAAAATGGTCCAATTTTTATCTACAGTAAGTCAGGATGGAACCCCAGAAGGGGTCTGGAGTTGGCCCTCAAAGCGTGCCAGGAGAAACTCCTCTAGCAAAAATTTTTTGAAATGGCGGAACACGCCAGAGCGGCTAATACATCTGTGGATTTAGAGGAACTCCGGGGTGGATCTAACGGGCCATATGCATAGCCGGCAATGTGAACACCTCACTGTCGATTGATCGACGTAAGGCTATATTATTTAAGATAGAGCCCAAATTAGCGAATTTAGCCCTTACTGAGGTGGGAGGGAGGAATGATAGATAACCTGCAAGGGAAAAAGAAGAAAGGGACTAACCCACTCCCCCCTCCTCCTGCAAAGGGAGTGATGCTCAGCAGGAGAAGCACACACGCTCCAGGCAGGGACAGGGGAAGCTGGAATAAAGCTTCTGATGAAGAAGGGGATAACCCTAGGATAAAAAAAATATATATATATATACCCCCAGCAATAGTGAATAACAGCAAGAACAATAAAATACTGTAGAATACAACAGAGGTACAGAGGTATATGCTGCTAAAACAAGTGTGATACTTATCTGGGACTGGTGGACATTATATAGGGGGCACCTGTGAGGGGAGGGACTGTTGCTATGGCAATATGTTAATACAGTTCATTTTTTCTTTGCTGCTGTGGCTGTCAGTAAAGAGAGATATAGCAATAGGAGCCTCCGTGTCTTGACATAAAATTGCAATTGGCTTAATGTAAGCTATACTGGGACATGGAGTATAAGGGATTCCCTAGTATTCACCTGTGTCTCCATGAGGAGGGTTGGACTTAGCTGTAGAGAATCCCCAACTTGCGGCCTCCAGAATAGAAATGGCATTGAATGGCAGTTGAACAACCACTAAATAGAGGCGCACAGTCGACCAGAGTAGTACTACAGTAAGTAAACATGATCAAATATAGTAGAACAGGATACAGAAGAACACAAGAGTGCACCGAGGAGTAGTCGAATCACAGTAGGACTGCAGAGAGAAATTTAATAGAAGTCAACTTGGTCCAGAAAGCAAACTAAGTACAAGCTAAGGTTAGCACACAAGCCAAAGTTCAGATCCAGGCATCTAATAAAGTTATGCACATTGATGATTCAAGTGGAACCCCGAGCTCTGATTGACTGAGCACCAGAGCACCCTGAATGACCAGACATCAGATGTCTGTGCATTCAGATTAACCAATCGAGAACATGATACACACATGTACCAGCTAACCATGACAATGACAGCATTGGTACATGGTGAGGTAGACAGCACAGAACCATAGCAAGGTGAGTATTTTAGAGAGATGCTGTCAACATTTCGTCAGTGTGTGTCCAACCTACCGTATGTTATCTCTGCCAATGACTAGAACAAAGTGGTGGCAGTGCTAGAAAAGTGCTGCACCACTTCATCTTCTGTCAGCTTTGCTGCATGGTTGGCCATTGACCTTAGCCTCTAGCACTGAACTTTCCTGGAACTGCTGCCACAAGTCATGATATAACAAGTACATGATATAATGCACTGATCAGAACATTCCACAATCTACTACCAGGTGGTACCTACATGGTATTATTTCTTTGATAGATCAGACATGCATAAAGAAAACTTTGTGATGTCAAGCTATGCTTAGATAATATAAATGGCAAGATCCTGTTTATACCATGAGATTTGAGCCCAATGCTCTTTAACAGTGTATCTTCCACGAAAGCTGTCACATTTTTTAAGATAACAGATATAACCACATGATCTTGACAAAGGGGTATCTCTTCACACGTTCACAAAGTCAGCAGGCATGCAGCTCATGATAGCTACCAGCTGTGTCCCTCTAAATGAAAAACCTGAGAATATTATGTTGAATCCCTGTGGGCTGCTCGCTATATAACAATAGTGAAAGAGGTTTACTAGATGACTGTATTGCAGGAAACTCAAGCCCACTGGGGAACCCCATTTTTGTCAGATTCAAGATTCAATAATTCACAATCTATGGTGTGTGAGTCACATTTGGCCTTCACCTCTTAATATTTGACCCAGCCTGTTGGGACTCAGGTATTATTAAGTATTATCTCTCTTATGACTGTCGTGTGAAATATGTCACAAGCTCTAATGGCCACTTAGTAACCACAAAAGTGGCAGCTATGAGATTACTGATACCTTAAAACTTCAAATACACCATAAATATAAATCCATTTTTATAGCAGATTACTTAGATGAATCTGTGTCTTGTACAGAGACTGGGTTCACATTTATCCTTTTTTAATTCTCTGCCATACTTAATTTTATCCTGAAAACATAAAGATTTGATGATAAATTCCTAGTATATTCCAAGGGATACATTTTTTTTATACTATTGTGTCTAAAAAGGATTCTCTTTCAACTAGGAATGTCATATATGATATTCTAAAGCAATATATTTTATAGAATGAATGGTATAATTGAAAACTTTCTAATATACAATGGCCCATATTCGTTAGTTTGTCTATGCGAAAAAGTTGCAATTAAAGGTAGATGAGCTTTTTGCATAAAACTTTTCAATTTTTTTTGCCTCTTGGCACTTTTGAAAAGCACCAAGAAAAGAGGACATGGTTTACCAGAAGGGGGCATGCTATACATCTTTTAGACAGTTTATTTCAAAGACTGGTGTGTACTGAGCCTGTCTTGATATCCTCTGCTTCGCCAGAGGGTACCCAGGCCTCGTTATAAATTAGGTGCATCCTCTGGCAGTCCGTCTGCCTTATCTGAAACCTTTGGCTGCTGTACATTTTGGTCTTCTTTTACACCAGAAAACTGGCATAAATGAAGATAAATGTGCTGAGACTGCTGACCCTGCCTGCTCCACACCATTGCTATGCCCTCTTTTCGGAAAGTGGCGAGGGTGGCATAGAAATGCCACTTGTGACAATTTTTTAAAAAATTTTCAAAAGTCGCAAATTACTCCATAATAATGAAAGATGATAAATCTCCCCCATAGATTTTTGCCCAAAATGCAGAATATTTATTCAGAGGCATATGCTTAACCCTTTTGCGACCTCCGCTGTATATGTATAGCGGAAGTCTGCACTTTAAAGATGGTGCCCGCTCACACATGCAGTGTGCACCATAGCCACCAGGTTTCTGCTGGTTCAAACAGCAGAGAACCACGACGCATGTATGAAATCAACCATAAGGCTGTTCCCATACATTTAACCCCTTGGATGCAGTGGTCAAATGTGACCACGGAGTCTGAGCAATCCGGAAGCAGGAGCCCTGCACCCTCACGCCCATAACAGCTTTCCCCGGCTGAGATTGGGGAACCTGTTACATTAGCATAATAGCCAGAAGCCTCAAGCAGGCTTTAGTACCTATTACTAAAATATACCAGTACAGGCCAGCAAGTGGCAGCACTGTGATATTATATTGTGAATAAATGATGGCCATATAACCATCACAGAACAATCTAATGATTGCCAGTTATAGTCACCCAGGGTGACAAAAAAAAGTAAAAAAAATAACATTTTTAAAAATGTAAAAAATATGAAAGTTCAAATCACCCACCCTTTTCCCAAAATCTAAATATATAATAAAAAAAAAAAAATACAGGTCATGGGCATTGCCATGTGTGAAAACGGCCGTACTATTAAAGTATAACAATTTTAACCACATACGGCGAATGGTATAACGGAAAAAAATGGCCAATTTGCCATTTTTTGTCAACTACCCAAATTTTTTTCTAAACAGTGATCAAAAATTCACACACAGTTTAAAATGATATCACTGAAAACTATTGATCACCCTGCAAAAACTGACCCCTCATACTGCTCTATACACATTACTACAAAAAAGTTATAGGGGTCAGAATATGGTGATGAAAAAAATTAATTTTTGTCAAGGTTTTTTTTTTTTTTTTCAGTATTAAAATGCAAGAAAAAACTATACATGTGTGTTATTGTTGCATACTGACCTGGAGAATAAAGGCAACAGGTAAAAAAAAAAAGTAACAGAATTGTGTTTTTTTTTTCCAATTCCAACCCATTTGGAATTTTTTTTCCGCTTCCTACTACATTGTATGAAACCATAAATGGTACCATTAGAAAGTACAACTTGTCCCACAAAAAATTTGCCCTTATATGGCTATGTGAATAGAAAAATAAAAAAAAGCTGGGATGGCAAGAAATGAAAAATGAAAACCCAAAAATTTTAAATTAATTGCTCCGTCATTGAACTCATTGAACTTCATCTGAGATGAACATTGAAAACTTTCAGGGGTTAATCCAGTGGGATAAAAATTTAAATTAAAAATACTCACCATATCCACTTGATTGCATAGAGGCCACCGCGGCCATCTTGATTGAAGACACAGTTTGAAATCTTGCGCTGTGACGTGAAGATTTCAGGGAAAATAGATTAGTTACCATGAAGCATGAGGAAATTTGGCTTTGTGGCACATTAAATTTTCCCTGAAATTCGTATCGAAGTCCACTTCGGATACTTTGATTCCATAAACCCTAATGGCAAACTAATACTTTATGCATAGATGAAGGCAACAGTGTGATTGCTATTATTGTGACTGAGATGACATTATTAATTTCATGCAAAACATCTAGGGGAGATTTTATAACACATGGAAGTGCTATATCTATCAGAGGATAATCAGTGGCTTTCTGCTCTTCATTTGGCCATCAGGAAAGTATGTGCCCCCCTGTAATGCCACTTCCTCTGTAGCGCTGCATTGGAAAAAAAAAACTGGTGAAAAAACATTGCAAAATCAAAATTTTAAAAAATGCAAACAAATATAGCCCATGTGCTTCTTTGAAAACAAAAAAAAATGTCTATGGGGGACAAATGCCAGGAAATGCAGAAAAAATTCCACTCCCACAGCATATTGTGATTTTGAAAAAAAAAATAGCCATTGATCCAAAATATATCACAACAAAAAACTTTTTTGCCTAAAACTGCAACTACAAAAAAAAAAGGACAAAAATAATGCACAGCAAAACATGTAAATATGAATTAAAGAATACATTTTTCCTTTTGGAAATAAAGGAAGCCTTATGTTCTGCCTTCCTTATCTGTGAGTGGGACGTAAGTTGACAGGCAGTTAAACTTATTGACACAGGAGTAACATCCACTTTAACTTTTATTGCAAGGATTGGGTGCAACTTAGAACAGAAAGAAAACATGCTTACTATAGAAAATGACCATGTGGCAATATGCTATAACACATTACATTACAAAGCTATACAAAAAATATACATGTGCGTGAAATACTGGTTACATACAGCATAGCGTCTGAGTGTACATGAGCATATATCCTGCAATGCTTAATAACAGTCTAAAACATACTAGTGATGCCACATTAGGTCTGGTGAGATTACAAACATGCTACATGTCTTACAGTTGATCTTGGATAAGATGGCTGCTAAGAGCTCAGTTGATGACACAAGGTAGGGATGAGCGAATTTCATATTTTGAAATTCGTTCATGCTTCATTTGGTGATAAAAGCAGAATTGCATAATGGATTCCGTTACCACGGACTATAATGCAATTCTATGATGGAATGCATAACGGAATGCCTTTAGAGGAATTCCGTTATTCATTCTGTCATAATAAAAGTCTATGGGCTGCAAAACGGATCCGTCCCATTTCCATGCATAACATCCTCTCCTGCATAATGGAAACGGGACGGATCCGTTATGTAGGCCATAGACTTCTATGATAGAATGAATAACGGAATTCCTCTAAGGGCATTCCGTTATGCATTCCGTCATAGAATTGAGTTATGGTCCGTGGTAATGGAATCCATAACACAATTCACCTTTTACCACCAAACGAAGCGTGAACGAATTCCATAACATGACATTTGCTCATCTCTAGTCATAGGTAATAAGATACAGTGGCTCTCATGTGACAGTACGGTTGAGTATAGAAGCTTGATCCTGAGTAGGTTCCTTTAAACTTTTTCCTGATTCTGTTAGTATGTGACTATGAATATGATAAATATTCTGATTTTGTAGTATTAGTAGCAGAGCAATATGTTTGAATCAGATTATAGAATACATTGCTTGCTTTAGATTCAGCAGATCACCTGTATTCTTCGCAGTGTAATGCTTCTTGCTTTGGAACAACTATAAAAATAATACGTAAAATGTTTTAGTACAAAAATCTGCAAGACCTACTTAGCATCCAGTGAACACACTGTGTGTACGCAGGGATCGCTGTCGAGATATTTCTGAATCTTCAGCAGCTAATGAACGGAACAAACAACATACTGCCAGTATGATGTAAATTTAAAGTCATGCTTTTATTGAACTGGCTTTGATTCTGATGCAGTAAAGCATTCTTTCTAATGTTCTTTAGCTTCAGTAGTTGAAGAAGACTGTTTCTAAGAAAAATAAAATAATACCCATATAACACGAGCCATTAGTTGCTCTCAGCTATTCGGCATACAGTGATTTATTTATTTTTTAAACTTGACTAAGATGATGTGGTTGTTTTTGCAAGAACTTTTATATTTTATTTGCCATAAAAAATGTTTCTTTATATTTTTCTCCAGGATATTTCCCAACAAATAAAATCCAGCAGTGTTGGATTTTTTGCAATTCTGGGGTCTCGACAACTTGTGATTTACACAGTGACCCCATTCATTTCAAGTACAGCACTGATACACAACAATCTTTGGTCATGCAATAGTGTCTCGTCCAAGATCCATGTGTAGCCTCAGCCTAAAGGACTGAGCATTTTGAAACTCAGCTTGTCCAACCCTTCTTTCCCCACCACAATCATCAGGTTTCGCTGACATTAATCTAATGTGTATGGCCTCCTTAATACCTGTAATAGTTAAAGGAAATGTATTAATAACATTTTTTCTGACAGTTTAATAGAACACATCTCCTTTTTTTCTAATTTTCTGATTACACATTTTTATATTCTGTTTCCTGATCATGATTATGGAGGCGGCCATCTTGCCTGAGCTGTTAATGCTAACAGCATTTAGAAAGCATTAAAATAGTTGCTGTACGGAAGCCACGTGGTCCATAGACACAGTGGTCAGGAGGGAACCTCATTGACTTCTATGGGAGAGTTTTCTAGGCCTGCTCTGTGACCTGAGTGGTCATTGTACAAGGGAAGAATAGATAAGGTTTGAAAATCACCTATTGTGAATGATAGTTCCTGTCTTATCTATACACAGAGGTGATATCATTAGAGGCAGAATTAGAATGACAGATAAGCAGGTAACTGCAGTAAAGTGATCTGTAAAGATCAAGAAGTGGTGTGCAGGATGTTATGGTTTTTGCTTAAAGGGGTTATCCAATATCATACAACAGCCCCCCCCCCCATGTGCCGGGCCCCTCAGAGGAAATATACTTACCCCGCTCACTGCATCGCTTCTGGTCCCTGCACCACTACTGCTTCTCCCTGTACATGGATTAAAACATCCGGTGTCGGGGGGGAGCAGCCAATGGCAGGCAGGTATGAGCCTTGCTAGCGTCACCTGTGATGCTAGGGAGGCTCGCCCCCATCTCCGCCTGCCATTGGCTGCTCCCCCCTTCCCCGACACTGGATGTTTTCATCTGCGCACGGGGAGAAGCAGCAGCGGTGGTGCGGGGAGCAGGAGTAGTGCAGGGAGCGAAGAGGTAAGTATATTCCCTGTGAGGGGCCCGGCACATGGGGGGAGCTGTTTATGATTTTGGATAACCACTTTAAATATAGATATTGGCATGGAAAATTTAAAATAACATTATGAAAAATGATTTAAAAATATGTTAAGCATAAATCCATTTAATTAACATACGAGACAGATGGCCATTCAGGTTCCATTATAAATCCTCCAGAGATAGAAGGTGGGTTCATTATGCACGACATCCACTTGAATCGAAAACATAGCTGCAATTTGATGAGATACATCCCTTATTAGGGATGAGCGAACTTGATGTTTTCAAGTTCAGGTTCAAGGAGTCCTGCATAACGGAAACTGTCCGGATCCGTTATGCTGCCCATAGATTTCTATTATGACGGAATGCAAAACGGAATTCCTCTTAAAGGATTCCGTGGTGCAGTCTGTCATAGAATTCCGTTTTATTCCGTGATAATGGAATCTATAACGGAATTGCGGCCGAACCCGAACTTGAAAACATCAAGTTCTCTCATCCCTATCCCTTATATTCTTTGGATTAGAGAGCTGCTTTTCTATAGACAATGACATTGAATAACCTTGTAAATTTGTGTTCTGATAAGCTGGTAATATGCTTTTAGTCTATATAATCAAGTGAATTGAGTCAATTTATTGGTCAACCTTGTTTAGCAAACATGAGCATAGCACATAACCTTAGGTCTCCACAGTTACATTTGGGTTGCAGCCCTGTTCTGCTATAACCACTCTCAGGAGCAAATAAATATTGGAAAAATGGTATGGTCCCTATAGTCTTCATTCTGTCACCTATTGCCTTCCTTGGCCACTGCATACTATTCCATTCCCCTCTACTTATTCCCCTTGAAAATTCTATTTCTTTCTCCCTCTTGACTATGAAGGTTCCTTTTTCCAAGATATGTTGTAGCGTAATGGCCTCTAACTTCTCATCTCCTTCTAGCTAGTTACACTTTTCTTGTTAGTAAACTGAAAGGGTCTTACTTGAAGGGTTACTCCCATTTCATAAGTAATTGGAAATAAGGGGTCACTGTAGTGATTTTGTGCCGCATCCGCTTCACTTTTTTCCCTATTGCCCTAGACACCCTCTGTGTATGGAACTGAATTGCAGTCCCATTCATTTGCCGCTGTGGAGTGAAAACTTAGAAGATGCTGAAGTGCTAGATCAGTGATTCATTCTCAGAAACGGTGTCGGTTGCAGAGGTCGGACCCCCACTCATCATACTCTAAATTAATGGCACAATTTAGCAACATGGTATTACTTTCTAAGATGGAAATAACTTTTTAATCAGATTATACAAACATGTTAATATTTTGTGAACTGATCTGTCTTTAATACACTGTATACTCTTAATGCCTTCTTACAGGAGATATTACAGCAATTCTTTGATCCACATTTTCCCCTGACACAAAATAAATTAGAATTTCCCGGCACAGAACAGGATCATCTGTTTAATACAACAATATAGGTAACATTATATAAGACAGAGTATTTCAGCTGATATTTTGCAATATAGAAAGTTGTAGCAATCTATTATGTACTGTATTCATCGTCTGTTCCTTAAAAGCCCTATTTGTCTTTAGATTGGCGTATGAGATATTTAGGTTCATTTTCGGTAAGATCTGTGCATTTTCAGTTCGTTGAGCAACTCCAGATTGAAGCATTTTTCAGGTTTCTCTATTTTGCTTAAAAAAGGATTCATAGTGAGAGTTTAGCAGGGGTTTAAATAATGTCCTCCACGTTCTCTTCCTCTACTCTGCCACAAATAATACAGACAAAAATAGTTGAATTGTGTTGCACTAAATTTGCCCTTCAAAGTTAGGCTCTACACCAAAGGAACAGTTTGCTTTCTATACGTTCCAGTCTAAGGGTGTGCCTCAATGGGGAGTTACCTTTTTGGCCAAGACAATCAGGATAAAGATGCTCCACAACTGTGCAGGGCCAACTGAGACACAGCTGTGAAGAAGGGTAGTAAGCCCTCCAGAGTGTGTGTCCTGCCAACATTACACCTTCACAGGTGGTTAGAAACCATTTTGGCTGTTTAAGAGATTTTGCCCAATAAGAGTAACTGCCAAGCCCCATGCCTTGCAATAGACTCCAACCATTAGAGCTGTTGCTCCTTGTGAGAAATTTGTTTAGTTTTGCCACCTCTAGAGAATTTCAATCGAGGTCTAATCAACCTCCAACCCTCTCTACAATTAAATGTGTGTAGCCATAAGAAGTTTAGAGCAGTCAATCAAATGGCCATTGTCCCCAAAAGCCATTTTGCCACAGAAAAAGTCACCATCAGTGGTGCATAGTAGGTGAAGAGCCTTGTTACAAGT